>FR990123.1:14289182-15489182 GCA_905404295.2 Ochlodes sylvanus | reverse complement strand
TGAACTGTTTATGATATATTAATGAGAATATTTAAAATGCATACATTTGTAGCATTCTTACAATAGAAATCCTGAAAACTATTTCAGTTACCACTGTAAAAGTAATTTCACTGTTCAAGTTGTGATATTCCTGATTAGGTTATTCTGTGATATTAACTGAGAGCCGTAATTATATTCACATGGTTTGATAATAGAATGGATTGCCATTCTATTATTAAATGTGACATTTCCGACCAGCACTTCTAAGTGGCCATATACATGATATAAGTTTATTTCTTTCTTTTAAAAAAAATTATCGACAATCGAGCAGAGAGTCACCTGCTGGTAGGTGGTAAGCGTCGCCCATAGACATCAGTTACTGAATCAAGTTACTGGTTCAAAATGGTCGCAAGGGGGACAGATGACCGTTAGCGGCAACATTTCTTGAGCGCTTCTGCGCTCCGGAACATGCAAAGGCATCGGTGCTGGTTGTAATCGTTGGATAGCAGGTCGTTAAACCATGTCGGAAGCCTTAGGGCTGCCATTAAAACTTCTTGCGGCAAGGTTGGCCACTAACCCCTCCGGTCCCCCGCCAAGCCGCACTGGAGCAGCGTGGTGGATGCTCTAGATCTCTTCAGTTATAAGAGACTCGCGCTTTGTAGTAGACCATTGATGGCTTGAAACCAATAGAAGAATGGTTTTTTGAATTTTTGACTGATTAACTGTTTGTGACTTGTGTGTTTGTATGTTAATGGAGGGTTATTCTTCTTAATCGGGAGTTTTTAATGTACCTAAGTATCTTACATACATGTCAATTTTAAGAACCCCGTCGATTTTTATTTCAGAATGTGGGCACTAATACTTAGGTACATACCTAGAGGTGAAGCGAGCCCAGTTCACTCATATAATTATAGTATAATAAATAATATAGTGATAATAAAGGAGGCATAGCGTGAGTTTGTTTAATTCAGTGGCTCGGATATGGCCCCATTCGTGACAATGTACTGTTAAAAAAATCTCACGGTAAAATCAGTAAATACGAACGTCCTTGAATATAAAATATTAAAAACCTGACAGCTTTTCATGCCTCTTGTACCTTTTATGCCGGCTGTCTGTTTGATGCCAAAATAATATTAAGGTTGTGTTTTACTTTGCTTACGAGAATTTTCCTTTCGTAATGAAAGTCTTGAGATCTATCAGCTTGTACACATTTGGTAAGACATGTACGCCCATATACATAATTATGTATGTATATAGTCGGATCGTACCTCCTAGTACTTAAAACGTGCGTAATCAAATCACGCGTTTAAAATGTCCAATGTATCCCAAGGGTTGGTCAAGTTGTTTTTATTATTTATAAAAAATATATACCAATATAGAATTCCTTCCAACATTTTAGGAGTGTGCGTTAGTACTAAGCCATTGGTTTCCAAAGCGAAACGAGGATGGTTACAAGTCTTACTTATAAAAAAACTTGAGAGGTGTCAAGGGACACCCCGATGGAACGAAGTTTCTTTCGATTAATTAGTGAAGAAATTGTAAAAAAAATAAAATATATATAGATTATGTATATAAATACACATACATATATATATAACTATTATATATATTATACTAATAATATAAAACATGCGCACGCCGCACGGCTTACAATAGCTTACTATAGCAAAAAGTGTCGTGACAACTTTTCGTAAGAATTTTTTCCGTCTAGCCCCTTTTCACAACGCGCCATAAGGAACTTCGTTCCAAAAGTGTTGGTAATTATACTAGTCGCTGTTGAAACTTCGCCAAATACGCCATTAAGAAGCGACATAATTATTAGGTAGTTATTACAGCCAAAAGCCGTCGTTACGGTTCAAATACACGTAATTACAGTAATATTAAGTAAACATTCCCGATACACAGATGTTTCTGTTAGAGTAAGTGACTAGGAATACGTCTTTTTTCGTTGAACCAATATTTCGAATACAATCCTGTGCATAATAAACTTTGAGTTCGCCCGGGGTAGTACTACTGCCCGACACGGTACTTAGTACCATTTCTACAGTTTAATAATTGTTCTGACAGCAATTTACGATCTTATTTAGGTACAGTTGGTCACACGTTTTAGAGGCGAGTCCTCAAGGGTAGCAACACATCTGTGACCGAATTATAATGAGACTCATACTAACAATTACTAACTGGTTCTGGACTATTACTTACAACAATGAACAGGACTAACTATCACTAACAGTCCCTGTCCCAGTCCTCATACTTATCAACAAACTAACCAATTTATGTTCTAACACCGTCTCCTAACCGGACTAACCATCCCAGTCCCCATATGAGTCTTCTTCTAGATCGGTCACAGTTGCAATCAAGTTGCTTGCGGTCAAATTGATGCGGTCAAGGGCGGCATCGGACAGGTGGTACCTCATGCTCGTTTACTACCTTAGTTCCATAAAAAAATAATGTCACCGTGCTATTAACCGTTGAGGAGTCCCCTTGCCTGCAGCCAATCTTGAACATAAAATCCGGTAATACTTGTCAAAAAATTGCATTGTCATCGGAACTAAGCAATATACCTTTCAAGTCCTTAGGGTAAGAAAATTTGTTCTAATTCAGGTTGCAAGATTTTACCCAAACATACGTACAATTGCAAGTTATCTTATAGGTTTGTAAACATTTTAACAACTTAGTTTACATTTATTGAATGAATAAAACTTCGGTGCTGACCTTTTGATATATTGAACTGTATTATTTCAAGAAAATACTGAACTCCGACTTTCTATTCAGTCCGAAGGCAATTTTATTCATAGCGCAGATTGCCAATTGAGTGTGATAGAACTGCTATACATTTTAATATTCAAAAGGAGTAGTGGGCTAGGCGAAGTACACGCGATTGTTTTATTTAGTAGATCATTTACTTATGACCGTAATCTCAGTTAATGGTAAGTGGACATATAGAAGCTCTAGGTATAAGCGCGCAGAATAACATCATAGCTGAAATGTCATGAAACAAAATAATGACTTCACCACAAATAAGAATCGCCTTGAAATGACTATAATCAAGAATAATGTTGAGATAGCCACAACTAAGAATCGTGCTGACATAGCCTCAACCAAGAATCATAAACACTTAGCCACAACTACGAATAATGTTGAGATAGTCACAACTAAGAATCGTGTTTAGATAGCCTCAACCAAGAATTATGATGAGATAGGCATCCACGACAAATAAACGCTGACACTCTCGTTCGCACAGTATCGTACTCGTATTCAACGGGTGGCATAGACGTTTATTAATGACATCATCAATAGTGACAACGTCCGCATCTCCATATCGAACCCGAAATTGCTCTTCAAATAATTACAGCGTGTTTATGAGCAACGTGATAGCTAACAGGCTACCTTCTCGCTTGTTCCGACTGTAACTCGAGAGTCAGTATTTTATTTTCTTTCTTTGCACTTTATTCTGCATCTTCCGGGAAAGGATCGGAAGGATCAGAAGGTGATGCCTTGGTGTTATTGATGTCCATGGGGTCCAACGGTGTCCGCTTACGATTAGGTGGCTCGACTGCTCGTTTTTCCACTAGTAACATGGGAAGAGCCTATCGACCTATCTCACTTTTATTCGCAGGACCTGGATGACCGTTTTTTTACATCTGGATTAAAACCGGGGTCTTCTGGTTTCCCGACCGCTCGATTTCCCGCCTGAGCTATTATAACGTTGTAGATAGTGGCGAAAACATATATAAAACGAAGTTTCCTAAAAATGAAACCTGGCTAGATGGATTTATCGGTCCCGAAACCCCCTGCATACTGAATTTAATGAAAATCGTTGGAGCCGTTCCCGAGATGCAGATTATATTCGAGAATTATTTATAAATACAAGAATTGCTTGTTTAAAGGTATTAATTAGATCTCATCTCTGTGGTAATCTTTCTTAGTTATCAGGCCATCATTCTCATGACACTCTGGTTAGCAAAATCAGAAGGTTGTGCTAGAAAAAGAGTTAGATATAGCGCCGTCAACCGCGATCGTCAGAGTATTTTTTATCGTGTTCTTTGATAAGAATAACGCTCAAATGTAAGGAAGTCGCGCGTGAAATATTCAGCGGAAGATTACAGCATAAATTATACCGGATAACAAACACTTCACGACTCGCGTGTTTCCTCCAGCTTATTAACGTTGCGTAGGTAGGTATATCTAACGAATAAAAGGAACTCTTTCTCAGATAACAATATAAATTTTCTACTTACTGGTAAGCCTCAAGTATTAAATGTGATGGCTTATGACAACTCTTGCGGCAAGTTTAAATCCAACTTTCTAGTTAGTGGAAGACTTTGTTTGACGCTGGATTAAGATGTAAAATGTTGATAATAATATAACGAACTTGCATAAAAATTGCTCTGACAAAGTTGAGGACATGAAAGAACATGGTCATAGGCTCATAGGTAAAGATTATAAATATAATATGTCAAGTGACCAAAAAATCACCTTTTATAATTATTTAGGGTCCAAATTCCCACATTAAACATGTTTTATTGTAGTCACACATTTGTATAATTTCATAGCAAGCGACTACATGTTACGGCAGTTCGGAATTACTTGTTTGATGCAATAATATTATATAAGCTTGGTTACTCATTGAGAACAATCTTAGATTTTAACAGACCAGAAAGAGCTCAAGTAGAAATAAAAATGCTTAATTTTGATTAATACTAATTTTCCAATTCATAACCAAACATTTCAAAAGTTTTCTACCTCCAGAAAATACAGCCCTAGCTTACTATATTATTATGTCATATGAACCCATTGGCTTATTATTACTATGGACATCTAATCTCATACTAAAATCGCGAAAAAAATGTCTCAGTCAGTTATGTCATGTCATGGCATGCTGTTAACAAGATAATTTAAACACTAAAATCATTACGTCACTGTTTAATTTCGGTTGCACTCGTGAACGCAGAATTGTTGCTCTCCTTGCGATTGCGAAAATATGGGGTAAATTTATGTTAATCGTCATTTGTCCACGAATTCCTAAAAACCAAATGTCTTGAGCTATAGACTCCATCGTTTCTCATCCAATCACTTAACGTGTCCGTAGAATTCAGAATTGGTAATTTTTGTCACAAAAAGCAACAAAAAATCCTGCTATAGATGCTCGTAAGATATTCGTACTTCATTTATCAAGTCGACAACAATCAAAACGTTGAGGCTGACGGGAATCTCGTTCGCTAATGAACCGAAAATTGTAACGATAAAACCGAGTTTTGTTTGAAAGCGTCACTTAAAGCAATCTCAGTTAGAATACGTGAATTCGGAGTTAAGTTTTTGCTTCTGCATGGAAAAGCGTCCATCTATTTAATAATTAAGGGTGAACCAACGGGGTGTATTTAACTCGGGGTAAAACGGTTTGCGGTTTTACGTTGATTTTCTCATTTTGCCTTTTTTGCCCCCGGTTTGTGTAACCAAAACTGTTCTTAGTTCGTAATGAGTGGGCCGAAGATAATTGCACTAGTAATTAAACAACCCTTGTGTTAAGTCCATTATTTATCTTGAACTAGCTTTTACCCACAGCTTCGCTTGCATAAATTTTGTTTAAAACAAAATATTCAAATTCCCCCAAAACTCTTAGTACTGTAAACATTAATAACTTTAAAGGCATAAGACTAATCAGTGCATTAAAAACATGGAGTGAAGTCACACAACGACACAAATAGTCACACACCGTCACCACACTCTTGGGATCCAGCTATAGTATTATTAATGATGGACTGGTGTGGCAACGGTAATATTAGCAATCTATATATTAGGTGATTGGTAAGACACTCGCGACATTAATAGGGGATACTCAGTATTCGATTCTCATTCCAAATATTTAATTAAAAAGGTGCTTAAAATTTGACGTAATTAACCATTACAAACCCATAATGTAGACAGACTGAGCGCGCGGTATAAATTACTCCACTTAGGTCATTAAACCCCGCCGCTCAAGCCCGCGCTAAGGCAGACAGCTGTTGTTGCCCATACATTCCGAATGTTTTTAGATAATTTTGATTGCTATTTATGAAATAATTATCGTGTAGAATTTTGACTTTATATTTAGAGGGCCAAGAGGTTTACTATGGCTACTAAAGTGCTCTTCAATTTGTATTTATCTGCGAATTGTCATGACGCTAGCTATAAAAAACATTCGTAGCTATAAAAGATTCCTCAAAACAAATTATTGTTAAGAAACCAATGTCCCTAACAGGCTTCCATAATATTCACGAGGTGCGAAGACTCACAACTTTAATAAGCTAGGGTCGAGACTGTTCACGCACCTCATTCTGCGAAGAATCGCGAGACTAGCAGTAGGTAATGGATATTGAAAATTGAAATAACTACGCTTGAAATAAGTTTCGTTAACATTATGTCATATCTTCATCGCAAAAAATAACTAACCCACTGCTGCGTTCGGGATTAATCTCATAGTGTCAAGGAGCAGACCATAGTCTATAACGCTAGGCAACAGCAGGTTGGTAGACTTCACAATTATTTGAGAACTTTAAAGCTTACATTGTAAGGATGCTGCACTCCTGAACGGTGTGTATTTTATTAATCCTCACTTGGCCAGTATTGTGTACTATGGCATGCAACCCTAACATTATAAGTGGGCCAAGTGGGTGGGACAAAATGAGTAACGAACAACATAGTAATAAAAATGATTCAGTTTAGTATAAGCCACGTTTAAAAAGCGCCAATAATAGCGTCGGGAGCGCTTGGTTTGGACCTCGTTGTTATATTTGCTGTCATCCCCAGAAAGTCATTGCGCCGTAAGTCATAATAAACACTTTGTCACACGTTTCGCCTACTACCCATTTTTTCAGGTTATTGGTGAAGAATATGAAATATTTATTTGCTTGACATGAAAACTTGTAGCATATCGAGAACATGTATTGTATTGCAATAGTTGTGTTGCCAAGTACCTATTGTTTGGATTTTTAATATTTTTATAAATTAAAATAATCCAATTTATTGACGACCCTTATGGTGCAATGGTTACTATGCCGGAAGGGCGTTCGAACGGTCCTGGGTTCGAGTCTCTGTGTCTTTTGTCTTCGTGTATGAATGTGTAATGTGATATGTAAAAATTAATGTCAGGGATAACTTTTGAAGAGTTCCTTTATCTGGAGTCAATAATTGTTTAATTTGATGTTGTTGTACGCACGCACAAAGCCACAGGCAACAGTTAGTGCTATATAAAAACGTAACACTTAAATACGTTAAATCGTAATGTAATCCTCAAATCTGGGCAGTGGAATTTTAATTCATTACAAATATCTCACAACCTCCATTATAATCCGAAGGAAACATTAAATCTTGCGTCATGAATCACTATCTTCAGTGGAGTGGAAAGAAGGAAAATGTAAAAATATTTTCTGTTCCATTAAATGCCTTTAGCCGAGACATACACCTGGGAAAATATAAGGGCCGACAGCGGAGGGTTGAAGAGCGATTTAGGGTTATGTTGATGTGTTACTCATTGAAATAACTACACGTTGAAAATTGTTACGTCACAAGTACAGTTTTTATTTTTTTTAGTATTTGTTGCCCTTGTTTCGGCAAACCTATGTTGAAATACTTCCATTTAATATTTAGACGGGATTATTTACATTGTGTGTTTATTATTTGTCAACTGGCAAACAGATACGACACGTGGCTTGGCTACTAGCCCCTCCGCCAATCCGCACTGGAACAGCGGTTGGATTATGCTTTAGGCCTCCTCAGGCTCCACCATAGGTGGTGGTAGTGACGGTAGCGTTATTTTTAGACAATTACGCTAAAAGATATTCTCAATATCTTTTTTCCTAGCTTTTCAATATTAGTACCTACATATTTAATTAATATCTTTCGTGTACAGAAATCAATAAATTACTGCAGAGATTATAAAGTAATCCACCACGGAAGGTATCTCAATAGTAAAATAATATGATGCGTTGTTCAGCCCCTGTATCTGTTTAATACATTATTACGCTGTAAACATTTCCTATATCCAAAACGTTAAAAGAACCCCATTGTTCTACATACGAGTAATTATGCTAAAATAATCGTGAAATGAAACACTAAGAGAGTGCGCGCACGGGGGACATTTGTCTGCGTGACATAAAAGTGTTTGTCTTCGTCGCGTCGCGTTTCCACAGTGGGGTGTACGCTCACGAGGGTGATAGTGACGAAACTTTTTTGATATGGAAGCGTCATTGGAACGACGATTTGGCATGTTAACCATTGCGCCATCCTCGTCAATGTGAAGGAAGAGTGACAATTTTGTCACTGACGCCATTAGGCGGACATAAAAGTCACCCAGTTGTCGCGTCGTAACGTGCGCGCACCTCCATACATATCCAAGGACTTGATAAGAGCGAAGAAACAGTCACGGCGACAAAAGTCCCCCATGCGCGCACTCTCTAATGCATTCACTAATTATGCATGTAGTCCGGTCTGAGTGTGAGCGGACCCACAAACGGAAGCGGATGCGGGAACCTCTCGGGTAAAAGAGCCGGATCGTTCAAATCCTTTGGGAATATAGGTACTTATTTATTATGCGAGACTCTGGCTTGGTAAGGAACACTTTCATTTAATTCTTTGGGGAGAGGCGATAGATATTTTTCACGAGGAACGAGGCTAACGACTGTTATGTTGTTTACTTATCGCGTTGATGATTGATGATCTGTGTCGCTAGTTGTACCCGAAACGCTTACAGCTCGGCTCGTGTCAATCGTAAGTGATGTACGTAACTCAGCTCGAAACCGGTTCAATTAGATCCTATACGATCTATATTGAGCTATCGAGCTATTGAGCTGTAGCTCAATGTCAAATTAAGTATCTTACGGCTCAACATGGATCCATGGATCCATGTTGTTATTGGTCTGAAGACCGAATAGCCAAGGATAGTCTAGATCCTTATAGCTCCTTATTGACATGAAGTCGTTGTTATTCATTGATTTGAATTTTGGAGAACATATAAATATTATTTATGATCAAATATGATCAAGAAGTAGGCAAGTTTGAACTGAGCTGATCTGAGAACCCGTGGCCGGACGGACGGACTGTAACTATCCTTGTGGTGACTAACAAAGTAGATTTTTTGTACATTCTAAAAGGATTATAGAAAATTATATTCTTTGGGGTTAAACAGGACATAAACGGCTTAAGGTTTCATTACTAAAGGTATCGGTTACATGAGTAAAACACCTTTAAAATACTGCATTACCCTATTAAAGGGGATCTATTTTCAAATGGAACATTATGTAGACAAGCCTACTATAGGTACTCGTATGTATGGATAAACAATCTATTTGCCTGTACTTGTTATTTTTTAAATTATGTCAAGTAACTCTAAGTCTAAATGAATATTAAGTTCTAATTAAGTTTGTTTTTTTTGCAGGTAAGCAAAAATACCTATTGATTTACACTCAAGAAGGAAACTGAAGAATGGACTCAGTAGGTATTCTTTGAAAACTTACAAACAGCTCGGAAAACAAAGGTTCCCCAAGATTGTCTGAAGAAAATGTGTACGAAACACGCGATTTTTGTATTACCTCCTTTCATTAGAAGTATATCCATATCGCTAGCAATCTTTGTCATACAAAAGTTTTCAAGCCGTCAAAACGTAATGGCTTTTAACACCTCCAGCAATTTCTAAAATGTTTATCATGTTCATACCTGTAAAGTTGTTAGGAAACTATTTTAAGATAGAACACAAAAGAAAATTGGCCCACAGAGGTGTAACCTTTTGAAAATATTTGCACATTTTTCTCGGAGCAAAAATCTTCTTTTCGGCTCATTGGTTACTTGTGAAAGAGGTGGTTTATTAGCTACGACCACAACTGTAAGCAGCTATATTTTTTTATTACATGTGCCACTAAATTAACTCGTCATTGTTAGACTTGTAGTAAACAAACTCAAATAGTTATTTTTGAGTTCGGCATCACTACGATATTTTGGTACATTTAACGTATCTGTAATGATGAAATTCAAGATTACTTGTAGTACCTTGTTTTACAGTTAAAAAATTAATAATTAACCATACCATAAGGTGGCTCGCATACTTTTTCATCAGCCCTTCAGTTGATGAAAATATGCAAGAACATAAAAATCAACCCTTTGAGACATGCTATTATATTTTAGAGTCGGGCGACCCAAAGAAAATGAGTGAATAAGTTGATATAATCATGGCACACGCATCGGGCATAACACTTCACTTTCTGCCTCTCCTAATATTTGAGGAGCATCTCAATTCGTACTTTAAAAAAGCTTAGTAGGAAAATCTTTATACTTGTTTACCTCAATGAATATCTTAAAAAACAATCCGGATATTTGCTAATTGTCTGGGACATTAATATTATATTAGATTTAGACGTTACAAATTCATTGTTTTATAAAACGATATTGAAAGGTTACATTTTATAGTTTACCGACGAAAGCTTATTGGACGCTTATTGCATTTAATGTTTAGTTTTTTATAATATCCGGACAAATAAAAAAGCCGGACATTAAAAAGCTGGACGGAGGGCCAAAAGTCCGAACAAATTCGGACATCTGGTAAACCTATGTATAATGTGCTTTAAAAGCACTATGAGCCTAGTAGGTGGGTATATAGGAGAGTTACTTACTTTAATCTTGATGAAAATGGCTAGTACAGTCGCTTCGTCATCGTACTAAGTAAATGTTCTTTTTCAACGCTCGGCATATTACCGCACTCCTGTTCGTGGGTTAAGGTTACCTCCGCACTTTTAGTTTTAATTATCTTCAGTCAAGATTAATTGCTACAAGAGACCGTTCACAAATAAAGATGTTTTATAAAACAACATTTTGCAGGAATTGTTTTTGAAAAAATGTTGTTGATAAATATTGTTCCGTAGATTCATCTGTTGAAAAATTACTATCAGTCTCGCGAGTGTTATCTTGTGGTTATTTGAAAAAAATATTAGTTATTTAGACATTTAGTGACAACAAAATCGAACCAACTGAACATAAAAATAAATACCTAATTAAAAAATTATTTTGTAAGTTTTGTATTTAGAATTTCTTACATTTGACAATGTTGTTCAAGGTGTCCAGCTGAGAAAAACCTCAATGTTGTACGTAAACATATAAAACATTTCCTAATAAACTTGTGAGAAAGGATATCTTTCGGGCGTTAGTCCTCGGGACTTACCGCGAATGACACGTCGCGCCCAAATTGGCTATTTCCGAACTGACAACAAGTACATTGCGACAAAAACGAAAAGCACCAACGAAATCCAACCAATCGTACGCTATTCACCATTAATAAATAAATAAAAGGATTTTAGTGCTTTCGTTATAACCCAGTAGTTTCCTACTGTTAAGGTTAGATTTCGAGAAGATTGTTTTTAATATCAGCTAACTCATTTGAGCGGTATTTCTGCAATTATCTTTTTTATCGGCAGCTTGTAATTGACGGATAGTATCATTGACTTATAGTAATAATAAGTCAATGGATACTATGGAAAAACTTGGTAATATTCTCCATTTTTTTATAATTTTAATAAAAAAAATAGTCGTTACACTTAATATTTTGACTTTTTAAAGTATTAAGCATTCAAAGGAGCTCACTATGTGAGAGGTATGTACATACCATAATCCACCTCGCTAGCCAAGTGCGAATTGATAGACTTCATACTAAATTAAAAACGTTATTGAGAACTCTCATTCATGTTGGCTTTCTCACAATATTTTCCTTCACCGAAGCACGGGACAAATAGTTTTTAACAAACACATCATATTTGAATAACAGAGACAGGATTCAATTCCGATTCCCCCATGTCAGATTCCAACGTTCCAACCGCTTGGCTATCATAGCTTAGTGTATTACGCTGCGACATTTCTATTGAAAACAACAACCCGTTCAATTATGTACGTGCTTAATCCCGTAGGAAATTGGAATTGACTTCACCACGATCTGTTTTGCATTACTACCGGCTGGCTGGCATACATTAGCCGCAATAGTTCATTAATGATCAAAATGGTGTTTGGGGAATATAAATGATTCGATATCTTTGTTTACAGCATAAGTCATTCGGAATTAATGTAACGAGCGTTACGATCGACATCATCTGTGCATAAGAATAATCAACTGTACCCGCAGAACTTAACTACTTACTTAAAATAATTCAACAAATGAATTATCGTTAGAAGTATTTTGATGATCCATTGGTTAAAAAAAATATGGCGTCACACTAAATATCTAGATAAATTTTGTTGCAAATGAAAGAATACGGGTTTTTAAAGTTGTCGTGTTGATAGGTTGCTCGGTTTTAATAATAATATAATAACAGTATTTTTAATTAATTAATTAATAATAAATAATAAATAATAATTAATTAATAACAGTATTTTTATGAAGCGCTCATAGCCCGGCGGCTTGCGGCGATCTCAAGTGATCGACAAAGTTAAGCAACAGCGGGCGCGGTCGGTAGTTGGATGGGTGACCGCTAGTGGCAGAAATTTCTTGAGCGCTTCCGTGCTTCGGAGGGCACGTAAAACCGTCGGTCCCGGTTGTTATCATTTGGTAGCAGTCGTTAAGCCATGTCGGATACCTTCGGGCGGCTTAAAATTTCCGACACTTGGGTTGGCCACTATCATGGGTTTTCTCGGGCACAGATAGTCTCATCGCTTTAAGGCATACAAAAATGAAATGACGTAAGATTTGGAATTAAACTTCAAAAAAGTAATAAATCCACCTGTCAGTTTTCCAAGCAGTGAACGTGCCCCATCGATTGGGACGCGTTTTACTGTTTTACCCTAGGTATTCAAACAAATAAATTAAAGCAAGTCAGAATATGAGCATTGTTTTATTATTGCATTCGCCGGATGTCCATCCTGTCCGGGCCAGAGAAACCGGACATTAAAATCTCTCTGTTCCGTCATTGAAACAGTTATCAAGTTTCGCGGTATTATTGAATGCTTCAAGTTAGTTGCGACACAGAAACGAAATAACGAACGAGTAACAGTTTAACGGTTACTAGTATTTTTTTAATCAATTTTATATAATTTTAATTTACAAAAGATAAAACAATCTTTTTTTTATTAATTACAAGTTAACGTTTGACAGCACCCCACCTGATGGTAATTGGTGATGTACTCTTGCATGGTAAGGCGCACTAACTTAGTAACACCCTATTCACTCTTGATTTGAAGACCCAATATAATCTAACGGGAACACGGGATCTCCCTCCATGAAATCGAACGTCGAACGTTGACTTACTATTACTATGGACAACGGGTCTCATACTAAAATCGTGAAAAAAATGTCCCAGTCACAGCCATCGCACGAATAGAAATGTTAACAAGTTAATTTAGGGCGGCTTGCAGCAAAATTGTGTAAAACTCGATTTAATTAAATCTCGATTTTGTCAAAATCTCGAGTTAACATGACATGATTATAATTGGTGTCGTATAACTACGTTGCGATGTCTCTCTGTGTGCGTGTGTGTGCTGTGTGCGTGTGTGTGCGTGTGTGAGAGAGGGAGCGTGTTGTGTACATATAAGCATGAGTGTGTGCGTGCGTGCGTACATATATTTATGTGTTTGTGTTTGTGGAAAATTACACAGACACCCGCTTTTCAGAAAATTCACAACGAATTAAGTTTGGTGCGGGTCCAAATAAGAATGGCCTTCCCTCATAAAAGCCTATTAAAATTGAACGTTTATCCTATTTCTTTAACTAAACGACTAATAAAATAATAACATAACAACATCAGTCTACTTAAATATAACTGATGAAATTATTTATTTATATGAAAATTGTCTTCAAAATTTGAAGCTATATTTTTCCCAGTAAATTCTTATAAAGAGACAGTGAGTAATGGTTTATCGTACTGAAATTCATTGAATAACGTACGCATTTATAGAAATAAACTATTTGATGATAAAGATGATAATTTTCTTGTTGTAAAACAACTTGTCATGAATGTAATCCATTAAAATGTCATAATAATAACATACTTATTTGTGAAAATATATTATTGCCGAAATTTATTGCTGTTTGTTTGTGCTATTGTTCTTACTAATTTCAGAACGTCTTTAATTAAGATGTTGTCTTATATTGTAGTACGACTGGAGGTAATATTTAGTGTTATTTGTATTATATTCGGAAAAAAATAAGAAAGTAAAATTAGGTGTCTAAAGAATCCTATCTAAACTTTTTCTGGTGTTAGTAGTTACAGAGGTTTCCCGAAGTGAAGCATTTCATTAGTATAAAATGTGTTTTCCAAAGCAAATCGACGGCATTTTCTAGTGTAAAATAAAAACATTCAGCAATGCACTTAAATTAGAAAAAATATCGCGAACTGAAAAGTATACCACATAATAACTTTGACGCAATATATTGCACATTTTGTGTTGTTTTACTCTTTCACAACATTTTCGTTGAAAACACGAAATTAGTTCAAAAGTGCAAAGCACTTGGAACTTGGGAATTTATAGCCCTCACCGAAGTTCTTTAGTTATACGCATTAAAGTACAAGCATGTTAAATGCAGCGAGCACGTAGGTACCTACAGTTTATGGATAAGGGAAATAAAACGGGTTGAAAATTCCGTTTGTTACGACTTGAATTTCAATAGCTTGAGAGCTCTAAATTCTAAAGCAAACAGTACACATGGCTATTTAATAAATATGCACCTTATCTCATGACTCGACTGTCCTATACTGTACGACTATACGTACCTACATCGAAATAGTAAAAGAAAGTATTAATTTATAGATTTACTTAATAGGTACCTATGTATAAATTAATATAAAGATATACTTAATTGTTTGTATGTTTTCATCCATTAAAAAATCATACGTTGTTCGTCGTGTCGAAAAGCCGGCGTGTCGTGGCAAACTAAGACATGCATAGCATACATTTAATGCGATAGTAGTAGATATAGTGTTAACTTGTGTATAGTGTGCAATGACCCTGAACAAAAAGTATAAATAATACCCTATATACATAATATATAATATATAAATATACAGTAATGTCCTGTTACGGCTCTAAGGACAAAACATGACAAAAACGTAAGATGTTGCCGAAAGAATAAAGCATATTAAAATGAAACTCGTTGGCGCAAAGGGGTGGCAAGAGACGAACGGAGTGTATAAATATAATGAAGTTATAAGAGACAGCCTTTCATTGGATTTTCCTTTCTGTAGTAAATTCCACAAAAAGTTTTATACCTGCATAAAAGGAAGTAAAACGTTCCAAAAGCGCTTGGGATATTTAAACAAATACTAGTAATTGCAATTAAAATGAGAAGCGGGGAAATAATACAGTGGTTTGCAAAAATAAAGATTTATATTTTCACCTATTAGTAAGCTTTGTACAAATGTCAGAACATATATGAATTTGTAACACTAATAATAATCGTTCCTAACCCTCGGGGTTAGGCAATTATATCACATTATGATTATATTAGATTGACAAATTTTCAATGAAGGCGCTATATTAGCTTAAGCTTTGTAGAATTTGCGTAAATGTCTCAAGGACATGTATCTCCAGATATAAAAGCGTTTTACATTTTGCATGCCTAGCAATAATGTAGATACGGAAATAACTACATATTTATATCACACCAACAGCCTGATATTATCGCTAAGATCATCGAATTACACAAATAAAAATGGTTGCAGATCTCGCTTGGATCTCGATTTGGTTTGACGTTAATATGATACAAATGAGAAAATAATGTATATAAAGTTAAGCATTCAGCCAGGTGGCGATCCCCCTCCTAACCTTTGTCCCCACTTGAGGGATTACGCTTCTTACATGATGCCTATCCATTTAGGTAAGTAGATTTACCCGAATCTACTTATCGGCCCTTGGTTAACAAATTGTGACATTAGTTACTGTAATTAAGTGAAGTTGCTTTGTTTCTTGTGTTAAGGGTGAGGATTTATTTATTTACTTATTTAAAGGAGCATTTTGTCATTTAAGGGTTATGGCTTCGTATATTGGTTGTCTAACTTAAGTGTAACTTTATTTATATTTTTTATGTTAGCTGAAAAACGAGCCGACGAGTCACGTGATGTTAAGTGGTCACCGTCGCCTGTGGATATGAGTAATACCAACCGCATCACAGAGGCATTGTGGACAGTAAACACGGAAGATACGAAAGAAAATACTGACTTTCAACTCCTCAGCCGGGACCCGACGTGTCGATTGTCAGCTGAATCAAACAAGAGGGTTGTAGCAAGGGTTGTGCGATTAAAATATATTATGTAAAAAATAAGTTGATGATCTGACTCGCCTGCTACAGTATTTAATTCACACGTCGGCAACGGTAGTAGTATGCAGTAGTATAATAGCATGTCAGTTGCCTTATAAGAACCAGAACTGAGGTCGTCGGCTTAATGAGCACTTCGAAACAGGGAAGTGCTTAATAAATTTTGCCTCTGCCGGCCACCCACTCGACTCCTATCCGCGGCCGAAGTTCCTAACTCGGTCGATCACCTAAAAATATAGCAGCTGGACTTCAACCAATCACGTAACCCGCCCTTGCTTGGCTTCGGTACACCTTTGCCTCATTTTAATACTTTTCAATATAACCATATATTTTTTATAAACTACAAAGATATTCATTTATTGCAATAGTTGCACAAATAGGTACTCTCAAAACATTAATACTCTATTCATGAACCTATATATTATACTGGCTTTTATTCGTTTTCCCGTAGTAACAAATCTGTCTTAGACAGATCCGTGATATAAGCTACCATTTTGCCGAGTTTCCCCTAAATCTGTTCAGTGGTTTTAGTATAACGTTCGAATAATAATCAGGCAGGTTTTGATTGTTTGTAAAAATTGATGAAGTGTAAGATATTAAATCGTTTGATCTATAAAGTAATAAAATTTCGCTTCAAACATCTTCGATTCAACATTGCTATTCGGGCGTTGATACTTCCCCAACCAAACCGTACGAAGGTCCTAAATCGCATTCAATTTCTAACTACTTATGTCGCAATTAGTTTCGTAAGGGCCGATAAATAAATCGAATTTACGAAGGCGAATCTACTCGGTGTCTAAATGGATCGTTTACAATGTGAGTCGTTAACTGAGGGACGGGCGACAGTTTAGCAGCGTAATGATTCGTCTTTGACTTGAAGTGACTTAAAATAATTAATTCGGGTATCCTGTGTCTATGTGAATTAAAGCAACGGAGGCTATTTGGGCGAAAGCTTTAGAATACCATTTAGACAACTGAAATCCTGTCTCGCAAGTCGGATATACTCGTAGTTCTCTACGATACGAGCTCGCATTTTTAGACGTGTTTTGCAGCGTGGACATAGTTTCATTGAAATACTGGATAAAGATGAAGGGAACAAGACCTCGCAGCAAATTACCCACGTGCTGGACTGATCTGGTTAAGGTTGCAACGGACGCTCTCGTCCACGAATGCAATAGGAACGACGGATCATCACGCATGCCACAAACAGCTGCAACTGATCACGACCGCTCTGCCAACATCCTAGCTACCCTGAAATCTCATATCCTCAATCGTCTTATATCGTTCTTCTTGCTGTATAATCTCAAATGTCTTCTGTTTTGCGTAGTTTTTTATTAAACATTTTACACGTAAATAAAATTGTTCAAATAGTTACATTCGTTTTCAAAAGTATACAATATATAATTACTGGCAATTCTATACAAAGTTTGTAAAACGAACAATAGGCAATAGGCATTTCGTACAATAAATAACTAATGGGAGGTGATCTTTTACCTATAGCAATCTTTCATCCGCTTCGTGTGGCAGGTCTTAGACACAGTAAATCGATATCCATTGTTTATTAATTGAATGTCCTTTAATAATTAAACTAATAAAAGTAATAATCTGACGATTAATTTAATCGTTTGTCAGGGGTTTTATGAACTTCGGAACATGTTCGACAAAAGACATATTTCTTTTTAAAATATATCTAATATAATTATATCTACTTATTTAAAAAAAAACAATTGTTCATGACAAAAAAATGTTCATAAAATGAAAACTAATATGCCAAACTATATCAAATTTTTGTGGGACCCAAATGGGAACTATTCCTCATTAAACTAAAAAAGAATCACGTAAATCGGATCATAAATCTCTGCGTCGGTGTACATACATCGAAAAAAAAATACCAATCGAATTGAGGACCTCCTCCTTTCAGAAGTCGGTTAATAATCATAGTTAATAGACAGAAATTGTCTGATATGTGTCGCTCTATAGCTAAATCAATTCAAATCATGTCTAAACGGATAATATAATTAATTTTAAGATATTGCAGAAAAGAGATTGATAAATTTAGTACCAATTTTCATGCAAATGAAAGCCATGCCAGTATTTTCATGCAAATGGAAACTCACCCCTAATTCCTTATACGATTCTAATTTAGAATATTTTCCACCAAAGAAAATTGGCATGTCATTTGAGAACTTTCTCGATTCAAGAGGCGATTGAATCCAATCAAGGGCGTACGTTGGATCATTAATCTCCGATTCCGTCGAAAGATCAAAATTGATTTTAACTGGATTCTAATTTGAAGACGGCCAGGCATCCTTTATTCCTGTCTAAGAATGCTCTCAGGCTCAATTTTTCTCGAGACCTGTCATTATGATAAAAATGGTTATTATTATTATTGTGATAAAGTTATTAATGGTATGTAGTAGTACTACTTCTACTACTACTAGTACGAGTACTAGTAGTTATTACTACTCTAAGATTATATTAGCTACACACTATTTCAGTTATTTTGTTCCACGTTCAATTTCTTTGAATTAAGAGTTATTTAATTAATTAGACTTGATGTTTCTGTTGATTAAATCTCACTGATTTATGAGATATGAAAGTTTTCTTATATTAGTATGGAAATTTAATCTCTAAATTTAAATCCTGTAATAAGAAGAGGTTTATTTAAGGTCCGTCCGTTATGTGGTCAGCAAATTCTATACAATATATAATTATGTACATTTATGTAAGTATCAAACTTAAATTTTACTTATCAGGTAATTTAGTTTCAAATAGAATAGGTAGACGTGAGAACAGAATTAGTTTTACGTGCAGTGTAACTGTTTCATTTTGAGTTAATAATCTTACCTATATATCAAATTCTCGTGTCAGAATGTTAGTTACCATACTCCTCCTTGACCGATATTTATGAAATTTTATATGCATATTCAGTATGTAGTCTGAGTAGTAGTCTGAGGATCGACTACTATTTTTTTTATACCCCTAAGTGATAAGGGTGGCTAACCCTAAAAAAAAAATCATTTTTTTTCGTTATTAATTTATGGTGTGGCATAAAAAATACACATCATCCCAAATTTTTACTTCCCTGCCCCCACTCAATATTCACTACAAGTAATCTGTATAGATTATACAATATACATAATAAATATACATAATAATGTACTAATCTACATATATAGATTATACAAATATGGGTCACCTAGTATATTTTTAAATATATCACCATCGCGCGAAAATCCAACTTCGGCAAATTGTTATCATTTGCCTCCCTTACTGTGTCCAAAGTAAGTTCTGTAATTATCTTTCGCATCCATAGTTACAATAATGTTATCGGAACAAGCTGCAGCTCGCGTTGTATGAACTTTACGCATCTATAGTTAAAATATCTTTACAACCTGTTAAAATTGGTAAGCGAAAACCAAAAAACAGGCTCAACTTGTTAAATATCTCCTTCAATTTTGTTTGATGTTCTGAATTTCGAAAGAAAAACATAATGATATTTGGTTTACGTATCAATCAGATTTACCCCGTACTAAGACTTCGCAGGCGTGACAAATTGCTAGGCCTGTTTCCGATTCCTTCCTGACGATTTGGCTGTAATTGTGTTGCTTTTTAAATATTCTCAGGGGCGTTTGTAATTCGGCTTGTGTTTATGAATTGTCTTACATGGTAATTGTCAATACTTGAAACGCTCACAGGCCGGCAATTTGAGTGGATCCCAGGCGTGGTCGGTAGTTCGATGGCTAACCGCTAGCTTCAAAACTTGTTGAGTGCTTCCGAGCTTCAAAGGGCACGTTAAACCGTCGCGGTTCGTTCGCGTTCGCGCTCGGTTGGTATGTCGGAGGCCTTCGGGCGGCATAAAAACTAGCGATTCTCGGGTAGGCAACGAGAGTCTAGTACAATGTAGTGGGCAATAAATGGGTTGAAACCAAGTTACTCCTATCCATTCATCAGTTTTGTGCGTCAAATGCTGGATGCCCGCCGTCTTCTTCAGGTCAACTGTTCAGGGGCGTCCTAATCTCTTTTTTTGGACACGTGCTCAATATTCGTTACTCGCATAGTACTATTCAGTAATAGTTATTTTCCAATTTAGACTACTACAAATTGACAGATCAGTATCTGTCAATTTGTAGTAGTCTAAATTGGAAAATAATACTTTCATTTTAACTCTGTATTTAATTTCTGTGTGAAAGAATGTGTCAGTACCGGTTGTGGCGAATGCTTCGATTTAGCAGATATCATAAATAAATAACGTATGTCGAGGTCTCTATTTAAATAGAGATTCTCGTAACAATAGTGATAATATAAGAAAAGAGTGAGAAAGGAGGGTGATAGAAGCTTTAATACAGCAGGTAATCCAAGAATACATCTTAATTATCTGATATATTTTTATATTTCACTATTCGGTGGTTATAGATCGTTGACTTGTCTCTTTTGGCTAGTCGCTTCTGTTTACTATTTCTATTGCACGCTATACCAGGTTTATGATGTCATATGATCTTGCACAACATAATTATGTAACACTCTACGAGTATACGAGTATTATTTATGCCAATAGCGCTAAAATTAGCAGACGGGCCATCTGAAGAGAGGTCACGGCTTCCAATGGAAAACAAAAACACGGAAAATAAATACCCACGCGCTGTAATGTAAGCTAAGAAGAAAGCATGAATTACTGGCACTCCTACACAAAATCCATAACACGTAAACATCATTAAAATTAATTTAAGTGTTGAAAACAGTTTATTTTAGGCCTTTGATACCTAGCCAAACAAATAAACACCCTACTTCCATGGAAGAGTACAATCAGGATCATACTGAGTAGTACGTGAGGTCATAGCCTCATTCTTTGTTCAGCAGCAGGTAGACTTGGACTTTGGCAGTTGTTAGAAGGAGACTTTTACACTTCATCTATAAATTTCAGTTCTTTTCCAAATCGCTCACAGCCACAGTTTACTTTATTTGACCTGCCTTAGAATGCCTGATTTGCATTATTTATCACTGGCCCTAACCTTCAAACCGATTATACAAACCTTGAAGTAATAACAGAAATATAAATTGGATTGATTTATTGATTGATTGCATCGGAAACTGGCTGCTTTAATACAACTGTTCCGATGTCAGTAACCCTATAACATCGTCTGATGTTATTCTACTCTGAGCTCACAATGTTCGCACTATTCAAATTTATTTTCTCGACTTGTTGGTTTAGGTTCTTCATCTCGGGAGCGAAAGAGCAAATAATGCGCTACCCAAACATAGGCTTTATCTTACTTAATCCGCTTATGTTACAACCACAAACAAATTGTAATGAAGTTTTATAGTAAAACTTGTCTTTTGTTTGAATTTGTGAGGATAAATGTGATTTAGGGTACACACACAACGATTGTATGGCAGAATTTACTACCGAAGCCATAATTGTAATCCAGTCTTCCGTGCGAAATAAAAAAGTATCTTTAGTCGTTTCAACCCGGTATTGACTACGTGCAAGTGTACTTGTCTCTCCACATTATTGAAGAGCCTTAGAGCTTATTACTTGCTATTATTAAGTGCCAACCGAATCATAGAAACGCTCAAGAAATTTTTGACACTAGCTTCACGAATTTAACTACCGACACAGACACAAGACCCAGACCACAGACAGACAGAGAATGTCAATTTGCAACACAAAAACAATAATGTCAATTTCAATTTGCAACCAAGATACAATTTGCATCGCAATTGCGTAGCCTGTACCTGCCAATCTAGGGCCTTGCATCTTACAAATATCAAATTCCATATATTTGGGCAAAAGTCGATCCATTTCTTCGTCGGGGTAGTGGAATACTGACCAATAAAAGACAAACAAACATTTATATTTTTAATACTTAAGCGGATCTCATATTTCACAGTTACTCATTTTTCAGTAAGTTTTATAAGTAGCTGAGAGTAAGGTTTTGAATTACTTTTTGTGCTCAAAGTAACTTGTTCAGTTGGCGCGGTGCCTCGAGTGGAGGTGAGTGGCTCAATTTTCACTCTGAACACGCGAAATTTACGACTCCTGTGTCGTTGAGCAGATAGATCAGTAGCTTAAAATTTTACCTAACATTGCAATGTTTGGGTTGAATTGTTAATCCTATCCTATTAATATTATAAATGCGAAAGTTTGTATGGATGTATGAATGTTTGTAACTCTTTCACGCAAAAACTACCGAATGGATTTTGCTGAAACTTTACAATAATATAGCTTACACATCAGAATAACACATAGGCTATAATTTATAGAGATGAAGATGTAGTGTGAATTATCCAAAATACATAACTAAATCTTTGCAAACCGAAGGAATAAGTTTCCCGAAGCGAAGCGAGGGCGGGTCGCTAGCGTGCTATAAATCAAAAATATTTTGAACATAATTTTCTTAGTTAACAATTTCTTATAAATTGTAGTTAATGTTACATTATTGTGACCACGCTGGCCAAGTGGCATCTAGCGGACTTCACACGCCTTGGAGAACATTATGAAAAACTCTCAGATGTGCAGGTTTACGCACTATGTTTTCTTCACCGAAGCAAGTGATGATTAATTTCTAATATGAGTGCTTATTTCAGACGCTAAGAAATGATGCGTAAAATGAATAAAAGCCTACGAAGCGAATGTTTCGTGTATTCGTAGTATGACACGTTTTTCATTTTTCTCAATGCGACATCCCAATATTCCATTATATTAAACATTTTATCTAACTAATAATTCTTTATACTAAATGAGTAACTGTGTCATTTTTTTTGGAAATTTGGACATGGGTAGTTTTTATTATCGATGTACAGAGCAAAGCATTTATTTTTATGAACTTATTGTCTGTTCTGTCGGGCCTCACGTAGAAATAAATAAACAAATAGATGATGTTCGCATATCTGTAGTTCATATCATGGGTCTGTTCCTGGTTACTTTTTATCCCAGAAAACGGATTTGTTCCCGCGGGTAACAGATAAAATTTTAATACGTTGGTTCTATGAAAAGGTTAACAATAAACGAATATCTTTAGAATTTATGGAACAACAAAAATGGACGCTTAAATAGAAAAAATGAGGTAAACAGGAAATATGCCTCACATACCTAAATCACTAGCAATATTTCAAGATTCGGTACATGTTTAAAGGATAGCTTTTATATTTGTAGTATAAATATATCGACTACGAGTGCGCTAAAGATGCTACTAGTGTAAGGAACAGAGAGAAACGAGCAGTGATCTTAAAAGTGTTTCTCGCGAAGATTTATACGACAGTTTCGCACTGGGTGGCTCCGCCCACAATTTAATTGTTTTCCGACTTCCTTACTAACAGGCCATTAGAACGCTGAATGGAACCGAGATGTAGGGGAGCAAAGGACATGATACGATCTTCAGCGCGAATTTGGATCGAAAGAGATTAATACACTGTCGAATTTGCTACGTTGAGGTTGGAATCTGATATATTCATAAATTTTTGTAAATTGTAACCGTAAATAGCGCTAAAAATTAATTTAATTTCCGTGCAATAAAAACAATATAATTAATATCTTAAGAAAACCAAGTTCAAAGTAAAAATTTATAAACCTACTTATTATAATTATTACAATTTTAATCAGTGCAGATTAAAATTGTTACAGGATCTATTGCGTTGCTAAATATCCCTTCTAATTATTTTTTATATTTCTTTTCCAAGTACAGACGTTGATCAGTAACAGTTTTATTATGTTTAGATAAAGATTATAGTACCTATGCCAGAACCATCAAACAAAACAATATGAAATGACAAACCACTTCATTGTTCCACAAAAGAATTGTCGCGAGATGAGGCGCCTTTGAACAAAGGCTATTGAGGAAAATTGTTCTTTAAGTATATCGCCACTCCAATTTATCCATTAGGAAACGGAAAATCAAATGCGAATAGTTGTTTACTTTTTAGTTTTTATCAATATTTGTTTTACGGAATAGATAAACGGATTTGGGTGATTAAATTTAAGTAGGTTGGTAATATAGGTCGTATGGGACGGTCTCGGCTGGTCAGGGGCAGTAAAAGTCTTACCACCAAGCAGTTGCCTGTTTCGATGCCTTTGGTGTTACTGAAGTCTATAGGCGACGGTGATATGCAATCAGTTGGCTCGCCTTCTAGTTTATTGGATATTAACATTAATAATAAAAGTAGGTAATCGTGAAATTTGAACTATAATTTGCAACAGTTAGTATGTAAGAAGTCTTCTGCTCGGGGAATTGAGCACTTATGTCGTACGTACCTCATATTCTTTGAACTACGTGCTGAGTTCAACGCTTTAATACTCTTTTGTAGGGCGGCCTTCTTGTAATTAAGAAAACTTAAAGTGTACTTCCCTACGGGGTTCCAGTTGGGTTGTTGGAGGGGGTCAACGCAAATGTTAATGTCATATACTTATTAGTGGATTTTTCTATATAATAATTATGCAAAAAACCGACTTCAAAAAATTACACAGTAAGTTCGTTCATATTACATCACATCGACAAGTACCAAAATAACATTATCAGCGTAATCAAAGTGTATTAAATTTGCATTATTAACATAGATCGGAGTAGGTAGATTGATTTGGGGTTAATGAATTGGCACGTATATAGTAATATGGATATGCCTCCGGGATTCCGGTATTTTGAAATAAGAAATAACTACTAAATTAATCGTAATTATGTAAGTTTCGAATGGACGCACAAAAGTAAGATTCACTTTATTGTCATGTCATCATGTCATGGTTATTGTCCTCGCATACGCTATGCCTGGACAACTTGATAAATAAGAAAAAACAATTTTAAACGTTTAACCATCTCATTCTATTTTCAAATGTAGTTTAAAAATCTTTACATTCACAATATTTGATTCAATGCCGTAAGTATCAAAATGAAATCCCGGAAAAAGGCTTATCCATGTTATGATTTCTAAGACTATTCATGACGCAAGTACGTAAAATTAATCTACCTACTCCGATCTATGATTATTAGGCATAACATAAAAGAGAAATAAGGTCCCTAATAATTATTTTATGGATGTTTTGAATTCCACGGGATGGCTAATAAAGGTTCTAATTATATTTCTTGGCTTATTTCCGTTAAGAAATTGTGGTAATTTCCAATCCACGCAAGCTCCCTAGTTTTATAAAGATTATAACGATAGAACAACTTGACGTACCCTCCGAAGCACCCAAGTTCAAAAAAGTTTGCCCAAGCGGCCACCCAACTCCCAAGCGCGTCCAAACTCCAAAGTTACTTAACTTGATCCATTACTCACTATTAACTCTAGCCATCGGATTATGTGAGTGAGTTATGTGTCAATCGGAAATTAATTGACGACCTTAGTACTACGACCTTAATAATACGAATTAAATACTTTTACTGAAAGATTTTAACAGCATTAGCAGACGCCGAACAACTGACAACAGGCAATAAGTTAAAAAAACATTTAGCTTCGAGTTTACATTCAACGCCTCAGGTACTTGCCCGTTCAGCTTAGTGCCAGACTGCAACGAATTTTAATATGCCCTCATTCGATATTCAGAAAGTTTTATTTTAGTGTTGTGCAGTAAACAACACTAAAATACAACTCGGTTTCCTATCGCAAAGAGATGTACACCTGTTACAAATGCAGTCAAACCGGCTTCGGCTGAGTAATCCCTCTGAATTTTGTAATTTTAACATGAAATTCGAAGTAAATAAATTGTACATTTTTTAACAGAAGTCCTTTTTGTTATTGTTACTTTCATGATAACTACGTTTTAAGAGTAATATCCAAATACTTTTGGTATGGATTTAATATGGCAAACGAGCACGCAGCACCGCTCTTCAGCTGTCGCCTTTGACAATTGTAACCTGCTTAATACAAGACGCAGATCAGGATGACGATAGTTAGTGCAGTTAGCAACTTAGCAGAGGGTGCTATACTTACCTAAATAATATTTATAGTTCATATTGATATTCAGCAATTCGTAACGTTGATACGAGCCGAGAAGCCACCCAACGGTAATAGCAGGTATGCTATCTTCAGAAATTAAGAGGAAATAATAGCCTACTCTTACGCGGAAATCGCTCGAATTCCTGAGCGCTTTATGCGCTGACGAAAATTTGTTTGCCTAACCTGCACAAGCAAGAACTTTGGTAAGAGGTCAGTCTTCAGATCAATGATGCGTTGTCGGCCAAGAAGGAAAGTAGTCCTGGCTCTCAAGGCCGGGCCGGAACAGGTCGAGTCGTTGTCGATTACTGCTCGGGTTAAAGATTTATGTGACATAAATTTAGATCTTGGTTGTGGTATCGTGTTTGCCCAAGGCATCTGCTGAACGCAAATATTAGTGTGGAGTGTAATCTTCTTTTATAAGTACTGTAACACCATTAAATCTATGGTGTTTTCATTGTGTCTGTCTCTTTTTCGTTTCCGTTTCGTTTCATTTGCGCGATGCTAACGAAGTTTTTACTTCATTGACATAATAATTCATTAACGCTAATAACATTAAACCTGAACGTTTTATAACGCGTGCATGACTTTCAAAAGTCAATTACGTATGCCCTAGTTGTGTAACTGGTCTACCAGCGTGAGGACAATTTGAAATGTCTGGACTGTTAATGCACGAATACTTTCATGAAGTATCGTCCCTAACGATCCGACTGAACTACCGTATACGCTATCCGATTAGCCGTCTTAATGAACCATAATTGTACCTGCAGCTCAGATAGTGACCGCTGAGAAAGGGTTCTCGGGTTTTGTGTTTCTGAAGTTGCGTTCTTGTGATTTTTCATACCGACCACTAGCATCTATTTCGCTTGCTTTTATTATCAAAATACTACTACTCCCCGCTTTTCTCGTGTTTGTTTTTGGATTCTGTTTGTCAAATATCAACTGTGATGAGATTTAAATGATTCAAATTTTATGTAGCTAATAAAACATTGATTCTCAGTCCTTCCCATGAATGTGAATAGTGTAAATATTGTATAAAGCATCATTATGCCAAAATAGAACATAAAATTGGTTCTAATTCGAATTTCCACGATTTGCATTATTAAATAAAATGACATGTAAATCTGTTGATTTATATGCATGATTTGAACCATGATAACGTAAACATAATAGACAAACATTATCTACAATTTTCTCAATCCGCTACAACATGTGCTGGCAATACAAACAATTCGAGTATGCACCAGTGAATAAAATAAGGGTTGTAAATAAATAATTCTGACGCTTTGAATGGTCCGCAATCTGTCGACGCTTCAGTAAACATGTATGTTTATTTAGGGTTCACAATCTAACATTTCATTGATTCTAGTCAAAGACGAAATCAAAATTCAAATTCCATTGAACGATTTGGATCTAAGACGGCATTTGTTTATTTGGTTGCAATAGGCTTCCAGGCGAGACGTAGGCACAGACGCGTATGAATTAATGAATGAAATAAAGAGTATTGGTAGGATGTTCTTTGCAAACGCTTTTCCAAAGTCAAAGTTTTTTTTATGTCCTAAGCAGGCAAACAAGCAGACGGATCACCTGATGGTAAGTGATCACCGTCGCCCATGGACATTGGCAACGATCTACCGGTACCTCGATCTACCGGTGTGTGATCCTTGACAACAATCAATAATTGGTGTCAGCTCAGTGTATAACAAATAATATCTAATACCCCACGAATATTCCACTGGGTTAATCACGGGTTATAAAGTAGAGTTATAAAGAAGTTGCAGACGTTTCCCTTCACCCAAGCCAGGCATATTTAATTTTTAATATGCACCTAGCTTTGAGAAAAAGATTGTTTAAGATTTGAACTCAGTTCCTAATTTACACATTATGAGGAAATATAGTACGAAGTACGTAGTACAAAATTAATTAATAAAAGTGATGTGAAATTAATAACCACTTACACACTCAAACCCTCTGAGAACATGTATTTTTTTTTTAATGAACTGAGAACAAATATTTATCTTGTCTGCCCCGGTCGGGAATCGAACACGGGGCCCTCGCTTCGCAGACAGGGACCAACTAGGCTATGCCGTCTTTGATCGAATAAGTTTTGTGTAGTAGGAGCAGTTATTTTAAAGCACGTAACATTCGAACGAGTAACAAGCAGCCCGATTATTATCTGGCTGTAGTTTATTGTAAATCGTGCTCAATACGTGCTTAATCGATGTCATGCCCTTAGTAGACAAACTTCATAATATCTCGATCGAATTCAAACTTGGATGGACATACCTAATCTGTTTAAATATTGTTTTTTAATTTTCTATAACATAATTCAGTGGCCATAAAAAGTTATTTTAAAAGGTCGACTCCGCTCATGGCTTGGCCATATATACTACGATTTCAAATCTCCCAGACAACATTATGGTTTCTAAACACTGATCAATGTCTTATACAAATAGGTACTTGGATAGATAGAAACCATGAAAATCCTTTTGGGTGTTTGATGTGTAATTATGACCCCCAGGATACCTTTAGTTCTGCCCAAGCTTTTTATGACCAGAGTTTATGCACACCGACCGCCATCCGATTCAAATGAAATAAAATATCCTTTCTCCTGAGTCCTGTTACCACTTGTTTATTATACGACAAATAAATAGTAAGTAAAGACAGTGTTCACCTATGTATCCTTTAATTGAAATTGCTCGGACATTTCATTCATTGCGCCCGACGAGAGATTTGAAACCATAAATTTCCGCTTTCCCGTGTTCCTTTGAGGATTAAAAATTTCCAGTGAAGTTTAATCTACGTATTGGATTTTTATGAAAACAGCTGTCAACAAAGCAGCCCAGCAACCTGATGGTGAGTGGTCATTGTCACCAATAGACATTGGAATCTTTTGCCGCTACTGTCTCTCGCCACTGCGACTCAAATACTTTAGGTGATCGATTTTAGAAGACGGTAGGTAGCCAGACAGAGAAAACCTCTGTCACTGCTGAATAGGACTAATTAGCTCTAAAAAAGTAAAAATTCGTTGAGGCTGCACCTGACTAGGATAGACTGATAAAAAATAAAGTTGCAGCTTTCTATTCAATCTCTATCACAGAAGCATTAAATGCTAGTCTTGATGTTACGAAGGCCTTTGATAGGCTTGGCATACGTATCTATCGTTCAAGCTTTCTTCCCATTGAGTACTCGAGGGACTATGCAAATGAATCTTCAGCTTCTTATCGGAGGGATGCATTGAAGTCGTTGATGGATCATGCTATCATACCAAGCTTATAAATGCCTCCCAATAAGGCTCAGTGCTGTCGCGTACACTATTCATCATGCATATCAGTAGTATGATTGACACCGCGAATATGATTTGCTATGCAAATAACAGTAGGTACTCGTGAAGTTTTAGTCTCTATAGTGGATACAAAAGGAGCCTGTGTTAAAATCGAAGTATCGTTGTGGAGCGAGTCAATGGCAGATATAATAACAAAATAGTAAAAATAAAAAACTTGTAAGATTTTAAGAACCATTTTGTTTTGGGTTAATACGAGTATTACGAAGTGGTGCAAAACGATTCGTGTGCAATCCAAGTCTGTTTTTAGTTTCCTAAAATATTTGATTGTGGCGTCAGGAACTTCATATCCATATCATGAAACTTTGTGCACATATTCTTGGAGGAATTAGAAGTAACATAGGATACTTTTTATTATGACAGACCGAATTCCATGCGGGCGAAGCTCTAGCTAGCTAGCTCAGAAGAAGGCTCAAGTATTACTATAAAGCAAACAACTTAGTACCTTTTGTAGCCTTGTTCTAATGCGCTCTGAATTTGTTAAGCAATTTGAGCGTTATCTAGAAAATTCTTCGGCGTGCAATTTGCTTAAGCGGCTTTGTCACGTCATCTGGCATAGTGGCGCAAACGCAAATTGCGCTCATTACACGAACACAGTGTTTTAGTGTGAAAATACATTTACGAATTTTGAGCAAATGGAAAGTTGAATTTTAGTTCTGGAATCAGCAGCTACAAATATGTAAGTAACCGTAAATATACGTAAGCAACACAAAGCGATATAAACACGGTAAACTATTAAGCAATAATTAAGCAATTATCAAAAAAGCAAAGTTATGTTCAAAAATATTTCCTAGTGCCTTAATATAAGGTTGATTCAACCTATCAACATTTGTTTGGACTTCAAATCTTTGAACCCAACAAACGTGGTGACGTAAACCTATTATTTTACCACATCGATTGTGAGTTGATATTAAGTATAACCACGTTCTATCCTTATTTTTAGACGACCCCAGTGGAAAAAAGTCAAGAGCGTGAAGCATTTTTTAACCTTCCGGGAATTTTCGTAGTTCAAAACGACATAACCTAAATCGACTTCCATTTTATTGAAGCGAAATCCCGCGAGAATATTTCAGTTAACTGACAAAATCGTATTGTCTGTAACCAACAGCGAACTTTTGAAAAACATTTGATCGCGGTTCTGGATACGTTGTTTTTTGAGTATATCGTGAGCTATTCGCCCGAAATCCCATCACATCTAGACGCCGCAGCAGAACGGATGTTAGTAACATTTTTTTGGTATTGTGTACGCATATAGGAAAACCGGTAAGTCGCCCTTGCTTGTTGCGGTAAACTTTTTAGTAGATACGCGCACCTAAAATATTGCTGCTCATTTATTTCAGGAAATACATAACTATATTTTTCTGTTTATCTAATCTATTCCATTTAGGGGACCGTTTTTGTGATTCTACATATAAATTACAAAGATAAGCGTTTATTGTAATAGTTGTTGATGTACTGCCAAACATTAATTAAATATTATTTTTTTCACACTGGCTGCGTAATAACTTTTAGGTTATCCCACGGGAAATGAACCGTTTTCCAGGAATAAAGGATCCTAGATACAGACCCGTGATATATGTAAGCAACAACCTCAATTATTTGACGTTACTATTTTCAGGAGTTAATAATAACCTCCCTGATTATAATTGTATAGTATCATGTATATACACGAATGGAGGTACACATAACTAAATTAGACATTTCAATTTCTTAATTGAAATTTCATTGAGCTAATTATTAATTAGCTACGTATTTGTTAGAACAAATTAAACTTTTGGCCTCTAATTATAATTTTATCTCAGTGTGAACCGATGTCTCGTGAAGTTTTGATATAGGTACATATTAATTTAAATAAAAACGTACATTGCGTTATTGACACAAGGTTCAAAATTGACGACTGGTACTGTGGAAAAATTATCGAGATCACATTTCAACTGTACTGTGGTTAGCTTGCGGTTGATATCTTCATAACAGAGATATACATAGAGCACATGCCATCGACAATTTTATTTTATTTTGTTGTCATGGCCATAATATGAGCTGTAATTCCTAATTGTTATAATCGCAATAATTAGTTCTACCCAAGTAGTTTGCACGGATTCCTGCCAAGGGGGGCCTAGGTGTGAATCCTTCACGAACCTCCATTTAGCAAAACATAATTGTGTGCGTATCATGTTGAAGTGGTGCTATTCATCCATCAATATTTTTTCGTTGCTTACGTTTTAAATTCAATCGAATCACTAAAATGAAAATTAAAGAGTAACTATTGAAGGCCAATCAATTTCCAATTTCAAAATTCAGTTACATAATATATGTAATGTATGCTACATAAACATTAATTCTTAATTCCCACCTATTAATTAGAGTTTTACGGCTTTCATGATAATTATGGAACATTTTTATAGCAGAATCATTTAGATTTCGAGTAAAAAGCTAGATTTCGCTTAGTTGAAGTTTCCATCATTCCATAACCTCCACGAAGCTTCCGTTGGCTGGTTGCCACGAGCTTTTAAGAACATTTTAGGGTTAATTACTCAAGATTGAAATTTTGCTCGGACATTTGAGAGTTGGGACTAAAACGTGTAAAGTATTCTTGTAAAGGTTTCAACAAAATGTGTGTAAAGTGTCGAGTCAGTGTTTTTAGTACCTACCTATTCGGGGAACAATTGGCTCTTAATTAGAGTAATTTGTTCCCCTTCAACAAGAATAATTATACAAATCCGAATCAATATGTTTTAAATTGATAGAAGCTTTAGAAAAACGTGTATATATATGTAAATAACATAATTATGACTATAGCAACACGTAGACATGGCTACGTTCCTTTGATGCTGGGGCTAAAAATTCTTTATTCATTTATTTTCTCTCAATCAATATTTATTGGTTCTGTTGGTTAAATAATGGTTGTTTTCATTAAAGGTTTTTGGACTTAAGTGGTACCCCTTAAATAATTTCAGTAATTAGTTTAGAAGCTTAAATTTACTTGGTCAAGTAAGGTACCATCGTTCACGTTATTGCTTTAGTTATTGATTTGATTATAATGTGTTTCGGTTGAAAAGTAATACGACCAGTTGAAAAGGTTGTTCAATGCGTCATTCCCGGCCAGCAATTTAGGTACCGGTGATATAAAAGTAGATTTACAGTTTATTGTTACGAATTTTCTATTGCATTTGTATTTTACTCCTCGCCTAAATATCATTTGTTTCGCCTATATTCGCACACCTTCATAATATGCGATGAGTATCGGCAAAAAATCCCTAAACGTTGGAACAATTCACCCGTATTTAGAGACTATTGTTCTAAATCTCGTTTTGCACGGCTCCGCAGCCTATATTTTCGCGCATGGAAATAGAAATCCTATAACTGCTGTGTTGCGTATTTCATAATAGTTACAGAGCAATAATTGCATAAATTTAACACACGTGAATATTTTTTCATTTGCCACTTTAAATTTCAATTATATTTGAGTATTGAAATGTGAAAAGGGTGAATATTGGAGGTGTATTATATTGGTTAGTTTATTAATTGGTTTTAGTTGAACAAAAAATAAAAAACTTTTCATTTAATAACTTTCATTTATACAATTACTTACCTAACTAGTATAAATCTGTAATCTGATTGTAATTTCGGGTATAATAATTGGGCATGACTGTTGAAAGAATAACACGGGTAACATTTGTTTTTTTAGTAACTTAACTTTTAATTTCTTTAATTGATATCTACTCGTAGATACTATTCTTAGCATTAACTACAATAGTTCTTATTATATCCAAGTGTTATTGGTCAAGTATTAAAAAAATGAGGCTCTTTCTTAGGCTACACAGGCAATAGTGCCTATCTAGCCCATGTAGCCTGAATAGTTCAGGCATATAATCAGGCATATCATATAGTTCAGGCATATAAAGGTTCTATTCAGAAAACAATGCTTCTCTATCAAATAGAAGCGGTACACAATAAAATTGTATTAGTAATGCAAACAGGCAATTTTTTGATTTAATTGCGTTTATTTAAATACGACTGATTGAATGTATTCAGTGGAGAACTACAACACACAGCAAGCATGGAATAAAATAAGCCAGCGTGGAACTGAAAGTCAGTGAATGCGGTCAATAAGCGAATCAAATGTGATTTGCTCAACAATACAATTTATAGTCCGATACTGTAGCTGTTGTATATGTTATGAAATGTTTGGTATGCCATGAACAGTGCATCACACCAATACGTCTATCTTTATACTTAATGAACAGAAGATCAGAACTCGTCTTCCTAGTATAATTATGTATGCGTAGGGTTCTCAAGTACTTAAGTCACGTGATACGGCGTGAATCGTACAATTAAGAAAAGGTAATAGTGGTCGCCTACGTGGGAGGAAAGAGAGTTGTAGAGGTAGATCACAAACCTTGAGGATCTTAGATAAAAGAACAAATTATGATGAGCACGACTCAGTCATAAGGAAACGACGTAGAAGTTCAAGTTTTTTAATTAGGTAGTCTTTCGTTGACTTCTGAACATTGTTGTTGAAATAAACACGCAATAATTCTGTTTTTATTCGTCTTTATTAAACAGCAGACAATTTTTCTTTCTGATATTTTTATGGGTTATTCGATTACATAAAAGGTTTTTAGGCGCACAAAAGTGTTTTCACACCAATCAGATTTATTTAATTTATTGTGATCATGAGTACGATAAATGTGTTACTAAAAATACAAGCGGGGTTTTACGACTTGGCGGAAATAAAGTTGTAATTTTCACTGCTGTAATATGATTACATCAATCGTGCAAAATTTTTGTATTTTATTTGCACAAGAGACAACCAAGGTTTTACGACTTGTTCTACTAGAGCCCGAATTTTGCGACGATACACGGATATTTACAATGTTGCCCAGAGCAGTACTAGAACTTCTGAAATGAGTCTCTTCATTTGCCAAGTAATAGCACACTTGTTGGCGATTAACTACGTAGTTTGTTCTTAAGACAGAAAAGTCCGAACTACTGAAATTACTCATTTTCTGTTTACGTCATACTTACTATCTATCAGTTTGGAATCCGGATTTCTTAAACAAACGTTTATAAGTAGCTTTTGATCGCGACTTCGTCTTTGGACTTCAAAATTTGGTCCACAGAGATATAAAAAAATTATAATAAATAAATGTAATGTGTAATGAAATAAAATTTTCAAAGTTAGTTACGTATGTAAAAGCAGTCAATACGTTAATAATTATATTACATACTTATCTCGTAATATAATTATTTGTCATTCATTGGGTGGCACGGGTATGATTTTTGAATACACCTTTAATTTATTTTGTGTAATAATACTTATATAACAAAATATAGTTTAAAAAAAACTAAAAAAACGCGCTTTTATAACACATTTGTCAGAGGCGTGAGAGGCGACCCGTGCCCAGTAGTGGGACACTTATGGGTTGCGATGATTCACGTAAAACACTAGAGCAATTTCCACAATACTGTCATCACTTGATTTTTACTGTAACTGTGTTTTATTTTGTGTACCTTGGATAATAATATTTTCTTATTTCTTACAGGTAAGTCGACTCCTAGCCTGACCCTACGCAATGATTGTGGTAAGAAAAATGTGTAAGGAAAATTGTGTTTTCCTGATTTAAGATCAATATTACTCATTCTTATGTAGGAACATACAAATTTTAAGACAAAAGAATAGTTTTTAACAACGTGTTTATATTCAAAGACGAGTAGATAGATCATATTTAAAAAGACTGCTACGCATTTTTCCTTTTATTTTAGCCTAAAAGCCGTAGTTTGTACCTTAAGACGTAACAATCTTAACGAGTAAGTAATAAGATCATTAAAAATATGTAATCGTGTGTTACGTGGTTTTTAGCAATCAGATCTTTTACATAAAATAAATGTACTTTAATAAATAATTAGGTTTCGTATTTTTGGTGAACAAGAATAATATTGTTTTATTGGGTTGGATATTACACGATTCTTATTTTACAAATACATAGTAAAGAATCTTTTCTATATCAATAACATTCACTTCATAATAACTTAAATCACATTTTTCAATCAATTTCCTATAGGGCAAGTTGGAGCAAACGTCAGCAAAGCTGCAAAAAAGCAATCACAAGGATGCAAAATAAATTGCGTTTGCAAACGTTTGTTTGTGGAAGTGAGCTGTTTGTAAGAAAGGTTGATCGGGAGAGTATCGTAAACAATATTTTCCGATAAAACTAGTACAGGGTCGAGTCTATATAACAGAAGTCTTTCAATTGCTAAGAAATAGACGAGGGCGCTTCAAATTAGAAACAACAGCATATTATTTGTTCACTTCAATGATATTTAGGATCTTGAGATTTCTGTTGTCCTTGTATTTCTCATTATTAATAGACGATCATAACCCAGTTAAGACTTGTTTGCAAAGCGAAGAGTGATATTGGCTGAGCAGATAAAACAAATATTTATGATCAAAGCTTGCCACGAATGTGTGTGTTCATCGATACTAGATTGTGTGTGTTGTATAATGAATTTAATTATTGCAACTATATATTAAAAAATATATATTAAAAAAAGTTAAAAATATATCCTACTGCTTTTTCGAACATAATTAATAGTAATTTATTTTTAGTATAATAGTCGATAGGTAACAAAATGGTTACAGATACAGATACCTATGATACAAGAAGGTATATGAGACAAAATTTTATTATTAGGCTATTTATCTATGCCGATTTATCATTAGGTAAACTTGGCTTATGAAGGTCTATCGTGTCGACTACAGAAATACTATTACCAAAAAAAATGTTTCTCCAGCCATCGAAAGCAAAACACTAATTCTATCCATATTAAAAGCCGGTTTCTCTGCTGCTAACCTAAATCTCATAACGTTGAATAGACTCATCATAGCAGTTAATGTAAGCTTCTTTACCGTGCTGAGAGCTTGTTACATATTTGATTCCACTGGTTCTCTAGCGAATTTGTTACACCCACATTACGATGTATAGAATAACTAATACAGTACAGCATGGTCTCTATCATTAATGGTCCCCTGTAGGGCACGGGTTTCTCCTCAAAACTAAGGAGGTCTATATTACCACTGCGGTAACTTCTACAGTGTGGTAGTGCGAATAGCTAAAGGTGTTATAAGCCATCCCAAGTGCTGTTCTCTGACGATAACAACCGGCTTATGTAATTATAAATGTTCTTGGCTTTGTGTGTTGTGCAGGGCACCCACGCAACGAGTTCTAGTGCGCGACTTAATGTGTAGCCTTAGAATAATTACACTATAGAAAGACGGTCTTCATACAAGTGCTCTGTCTAAAGTGAAGCACTAAACCGAAACTTTCCCGAACTTCGGCTGCGGATAATCATATGTTTTTAGCAATAATACATAAATAGCTTTTCAGATATTTTGTGATACAATTTAACTGGACAAATCGTCATACTTAATTGTTTTTTTTTCGCGAGACACGTTTGGCGTGCGTTGACATTGAACACTACGGAGCTGCCCGGTGTTTGGAGTCATTTCTGACTCCAATTAAGGTGCTTCAAAATGGCCGCGCGGACTTGGTTTCTATAGTAATTATTCTAAGTGTGTAGTTTTTCTCACATGCCTTGAATGTAGGCACCTGCAGACATCGGCCAGTTAAAGTGTTGTTATATGTATAGATGTATTATTTATCGTTTATTGTTAAATACCTATCTTTACATCACTGATAACAAAGTAGGCATTAAAAGTCAAAGACGCCAATTAATGTCATTATTAAGGACTACCTGCTAGCTTACCTGCTTAGGTCATTAAAAAATCTCAGAACTAAGGTGCAATACTTAACATTTTCCGGTCACCTATACAGTTAAAAGATTGTGCTTAAGATATTCTAAGAATGCGATTCATCTTACTCTACGATTAAGCTACGCTACTCTAGATATTATCTTGGCGGCGTGGTTCAATTTGTTTAGAAAAACAAGATTTTAAAATACAAAATACTCATCATTACGTAGCGTTAGTGGGTAAAGTAGGCTTCCGTAGTTTGCAAGGCACATTAAGCTGCCGGCCTAAGGCTTTTTATGTACGAGAAGATTCGCGGAAATCATGCAACATTTGGGTGTCATAAGATCTGATAAGGTTAATTACCTTCTTCTTCTTAATCGGACACTCTTGTCAGAGTGGTCGTGGTTGCGCTGATGAGGTACATGGCGAGATGTTGGATGGGTTATTTTTCAGGAGAGTTGCTCTCTTGACGATGTGCTTCCATTTCTGACGGTTAGAGGCGTTGCGAGTACATTGCACCATGGTGGACTCAGTTGTTTTTTTGATCCCGTCGGTCCAGCGGGTTGGTGACCGGCCGCGTGTCCTCTTGCCTTCTACCTGACCCTGAACTACCAGCCTCTCCATCGAGTTCACATTTCTGGAGATGTGACCAAAGAACTTAAGTATTCGTAGCTGCACAGTTGACGAAAGGCGGTCTTTAATATTAAGTTCTTTGAGGATAGAAATATTGGTGCGAAAAGCCGTCCACGGGATCTTCAAGAGGCGTCTCCAGCACCACATCTCCAATGCGTCGATTTTGCGGCGATCCTGCAGTCTCAGAGACCAAGTTTCGGCTCCATATAGAAAAATTGGAAAGACAAGGCATTTCATCAATCTGACTTTCGTCTTCTTGGTGATTCGCCTGTCCCCCCAAATCTTTCTCAGCCGTTCCACTGCCGATCTGGTGATGGCGCACCGTCTTCTGATCTCGTCGCCACATCCTCCAGTACTGGAGATAGTAGAACCGAGGTAGATATAGCTCTGTACAACTTCGCAGTTAGCTATGTTGTATATGTTGGTTCCACTTTGTTCAGCCCGGTCCACTATCATCATCTTGGTCTTGTCTCGGTTTATAGCTAGTCCGAATTTGAGGCTGGTAGTTTCGAGACGAGTCAGAAGATTTTCCATGTCTTCTCTAGTTTTTGCGAGAAGGGTAGTGTCATCAGCGTATCTGAGGTTATTTATTAATCTTCCCCCAACTAATATCCCTTTATCCCATCCGTCTAAGACAATGCGCATGATGTACTCTGTGTAGGTGTTAAAGAGCAATGGCGATAAGATGCATCCTTGTCGTACACCGGCTTCTATCTTAAATTTATCCGTAAGGGTATCATCAACTCGCACTGCTGCAGAACCATCTTCATATAGTCTCCTCAAAAGAGCTATAAGATGGGGCGGTACTCCCATTTCTGCAAGTATCTTCCAGAGGTGTATCCATATGACCGTGTCGAATGCTTTACGGAAGTCTACAAAGCAGATGTAAACGGTTGAATTAAACTCCGTGGCCTTCTCAATGATCTGTCGCAATATAAGGATTTGTTCGCGAGTACCTCTACCCTTTACAAATCCGGCTTGCTCGGGTGCGATTTGCCTTGAGAGGTAGGCCAACAGTCTAGTATTCATTATGTGGAGCATCACCTTACTTGCATGCGAAATTAAAGATATGAGACGGTAATTGTTGCATTTCTTGGTGGATCCTTTTTTGTGCAGTGGAATAAAAATGGATTGCGACCAGTCATCAGGCCATACGCCAGTCTCCCATATTTTAGTGCAGATAGAAAGTAAGACGTCGACTCCAGTCTCTCCCATCGCCTTGAATACTTCGATTGGGATTTCATCACAACCTATGGCTTTATTGCATTTAAGATGTTTAATTGCCGCTCTTACTTCATCCCGCATGATGTGTGGTTCCCGGTCACTAATTTCGTGGGGAGAACATGTGAAGTTTGGAGTAAAATTGTTGGAAAATAGCGACATGCAGTATTGCTTCCACACATTCACGATGTCTTTTATCTCCGTAACCGTTGTCCCAAGGGAGTCCTCAATAGCCCACGTCTTAGGTTTAAATTGGCGTGTTATGTATCGCACCTTATCATGGAGGTCTTTGGTCTGATATTTATCCGAATGTACTTCCAGTTCATCGCATATCTTTCCCAGGAAGGCATTGCGGTCGCGTCGGCAAGCAGCTTGTATGATGGCTGACTTAGCATTTAGCTTCGCAATGCTAGCTCCACTGGCTTTAAGGTTTCGGCGCTCTTCAACCAAATGCCAGGTGTCTTCAGTCATCCAGTGTTGACGTTTTGTTGTGACGTTTTTGGGTTGTGATTCTATAACTGCATCAACAATGTATTTCTTTGCCGAGTTCCACAAGAAGTTAGGATCGTTGCTCCCAGTACCCGATTTCCATGCGGCATGTCTTTTCTCTATTGAGGTGGTTAGGGAATCTAAGTTTTTTACCTCTATTCTTCTAGACCTTTTAATTTGTCTGGCTCTTTGCAATTTCAGTCGTAGATTTCCAACAAGTAACTGATGATCGGAATGACAATCAGCACCGGGCAGGGTATGCGCGTTGGTTATTGAGCTTTTCCATCTAGATCTTACTAATATGTAGTCTATCTGATTGCGGTGCTTACCATCAGGCGAGGTCCAGGTATATTGGCGTCTGGGATGGTGTTTGAACATGGTGTTCATTATGGCCATATTGTTGTCTGCAGCAAATTCTATGAGCCGCTCGCCCCTGGAGTTACGAATACCGTGACCATAGTTTCCAACAATATTTCGAATGCCTATATCCATAGTGGTGTTTCCTACCTTGGCGTTAAAATCTCCAATAATAAGTAGGATCTCTCTTTTTGGTATCTTAGCAACAGAAGACTCAAGTTGACAATAGAAGTCTTCTATTTCTTCATCCTTGGCAGAACTTGTTGGAGCATAGACTTGAATAACATTGAGTGGGGTCGGTGATGCGCTGAGTTTAATGGAAATAATTCTATCATTAATAGGGTTATAGCCAAGCACTGAGTTTTTCCATAATTTAGGGATTGCGATAGCCACTCCTGAAAAGCTACTCTTATTATTGCCGGAGAAATAGATAGTGTGTTTCTCTGAGTCAAAGTGGCCGCTATCTTTCCAATGTGTCTCGCTGATTCCCGTGATAGTGAGCTTGCATCGATCAAGCTCTTGTTCTAGAACATGAAGCTTTCCATCTTCGAGAAGCCCTCTAACGTTCCATGTACCTATGCGATGTTGTTTTCTTAAATTTAATTTTCTTCCAGTAGCATGTTTTCCATAAGATGCCTGGTTGCCTGCATCTTGATGGCCGGTAGCCAATTTCACACCCTCAGCCCCGGAAAACTTAGGGCGCCGGTCGCTACGCGGGTTGCCAGGCGGTCTTACTCTGTCTATATGCATACTCATCTTTGCAACTTTCATGGGATCAATAATGTAGTAGGTTCCCGTTACTTTCTACATCGCGGTACTATAACCTCAGTGGCTATAGTAATCCAATAATGAGCCGGTTTAGAACATATGGTTCTTCCGCTTCATCTTGGTACTGATGGCTACCGCTGCCCTCCATCAGGTTCCAGGTACAATGCCCCTGTGGCTTGCCTCTTCCGCTGGTTAGTCCGTACCGACAACTGTTGTCTCCGCATTCCCCATCGTTGAGGTCTTCACCCGTAACCCTGGGCAAGGGTTTTGCGTTATACCCCGCAAGACTGGGTCCCTGCTGAACTTAGCCATCTACACATTCCAGCTTACTAGAATGTAAGATGCCCACCCCCGCGACGTGGACGCGCCAGACAGGAATTGCCCAAGTGTCGAGTAGAGAAGGTGACTCTACTCTCCCAGGGGCCGGGTTAATGGACGTGTATGACCCCACGCCCAAAGGCCTTAATATATAGCCATAGGTTAATTACCTAACCCTTCACTAATCCGCGCTAAAGCAACCGTAATGTAGAAGTATAGCTCTTCTGTATGACGGGGAGAGCTCTTAAGTAAGTCATGAAGGGTTTAAAAAGACTTAAATATTAACCCCAGCCATAATTGAGGCACTTAACAAATGATAAGAGAAACCTAAATGTCAATTTCAAATAAGTACCTACCTCATCATCATCACAACCCATAACTGTCCCACTGCTGGGCACGGGTCTCCTCTCACAGTGTGAGGGGTATAGGCCATAGTCCACCACGCTGGCCAAGTGCGGATTGGTGGACTTCACACACCTTTGAGAACATTCTGGAGAACTCTCAGGTGTGCAGGTTTCCTCACGATGTTTTCCTTCACCGAAGCAAGTGATAATTAAATTTTTAATACGCACATAATTTTTGAAAATTAGTGGTGCGTTTGAACCCGGACCCTCCGATTCGGCAGTCCAACGTTCAACCACACGGCTATCACTGCTTACGTACCTTATCACTGCTTAAGTACCTACCTATTCAATGTTATCTTACTTAACATAGTTCGTCAACTTTGGCTGTCATCATATGGAATTTTCACTGTTACTACATAGTAGTTATCATGTCTATAGTAAAATTTGCAAGAATAAGAGAAATCGATGGACGCAAGGATCATTAAAATCGGTCCACGCGTTTGGTGCCTACGCCTAGAGCACCACAAAGGCGCAAAGAAACAAACGTACAAACACACAAACATTTCAAGTTGACAAACATTACTCTGCTTTGCGTCGCGCAGTCGGGTAAATGGGGTCGGGTAGAGGATGTTGCGGACATTGGAGTTATAAAAAAATAATTATGTTTGATTGCATTGTTATACACACAATTGAAATAATAAAACATTTGCTTAGCAACGTCATAGTAATGTTTTATGTTGCGTTCCACACTTATATTACTACACTATTACTTTTTAATTCATTGGCTTTGCTACCGTGCGCAGCGCGAACTTTTTCACTTTCTCGTCGCAAATACTTAAATATTTGTAGATACGTCAGTGAACGTGCCATTCCTCACGATGTGAAAGGAGACTTGAACCCAGTGCGATATTTATGAAACACTTCTTCTATACAAACAAGAAGAGAATAAGACATGATCAAGGGTTTCTGATGAATCTAAACAACTTGGAACTTGTTCAGACAAAGTAAGGTACTACTGGAAGTTGTTTGAGATTTATCTTTTGTACTCGTTGATGCAACCAATGTTTGTATTTGCTATGGTCGGAAATCAAGTACAGTGCACCAGGAGTTTGTACTGGCTTTGTATTTGATTAAATATTGCGGCCGTGGAGTCTAACTTGAGTGTTGCGCTGTTCAAATGTTTACGTGTCAGTTAATTAAGAATGGAGATGCTGACGTTTGCGTTACTGGCCGTATTGGTCACGATTATACTGCTAACAAAGGCGCTACTGATATCGGAAGTGTAATCTCTTCTTCGCAACCCATAACTGCCCCTTCTATGCTCGGTCTTCTATCACAATGCGGGGGGTACAGACCATAGTCCACCACGCAGCCTAAGTTCGGATTGGTACATTTTCCTTTGAGCATATTATATAGAACTATCAGGTGCGCAGGTTTCCACAAGATGTTTTACTTCACCGAAGCATGTTGTGATAATTAATTTTTGATACGCACATAATTCTTGACAATTAGAGGTACGTACAGGATGTAAACACAGACTTTGTTCGGGACGCGTCAAAATATTTGGATACTGAAGTTGTATTCTTTACGTATATCTTTTTCTCAACATTTTAATAGTAGTCATTCAGTTGGAAGATTAAATTATGACCACTATCCAGTGGGGCCACAAACCATCTGGCTTTTACGACAACACAACTAGCCTTCATTTGCAAAACAAACATACTAAAATACGTCTCAAGCTAATAAAAGCGTATTTAAAACACTGATACAACCAAACCTCCAAGTACTGTTTACTGTAATATCCATAAAAAATACTCGCGATCACTCTCTTGCGAATGCTACTGCGATTATTCGTAATTAATAGCTTTATTATTATAAGCAATTATAAGATTTTAAATACATAAAAAGTGTGCGTCGATTTGAATATTGTTTGTGAATACGAGATATGTATATTATAATAGCGGACTTTAAGGAGACCCACTCAGAATGGTCTTGTAAAATATCAGGAGTCATCAATAATAATCAATAAATCGAATAGGTCAAAGAACTTTGACGTATTCCATTTATTCATAAATAACTGTATTCACACTGTAAATTTGCCACAAATTTGAACAGCCACAGTTTTCATCCAATAGATCCTCCAGCTCTGAATGCGTTCGTTCGTTTGCTATTGGAATTGTTGAAAAGTCCGGTGTGTGTTCAATAAACGTGTTTATAATAGTTTTGTAGGTTTTTGTCGTACAAACGTCGTTTGAAATTGTTCTGTACACAAGTAATGTCACTATTTATTCGATACCATTCGTCCGACACAGAAGTGGACAATTGCCGTTTGAACGAAGCGTAAATGCTCTCACACACTACACCTTTTAGTAGAATTTCGCGCACGGGTTGCGTCGCGAAATACGTCATGTCTTCCGTGAATGGACACACAATTGGCTACGTCACAAATATCCCGAAAGTCCCAAACATTATGCTCTGGGTTGGACCCCGGACCCACAGTTCGGTGGACATAGTTATTACCACAGGTCGTAATATTTATTATTTGCCAGCACGACGGTGGCTCGGTCAATCTGTTGTATAACGTAAGAGAGTGCGCGCACGGGGGACTTTTGTCGACGTGACTGTTTCGTCGCTCTTATCAAGTTCTTGGATATGTATGGAGGTGCGCGCACGTTACGACGCGACAACTGGGTGACTTTTATGTCCGCCTACCGGCGTCGGTGACAAAATTGTCACTCTCCGTTCACATTGACGAGCCGGATGGCGCAATGGTTAACTATGCCAGATCGTCGTTCCAATGACAAAAAAAATTTGTCACTGTCGCCCTCGTGAGCGCACCCCACTTTAGAAACGCGACGCGACGAAGACAAAAACTTTTATGTCACGCAGACACAAGTCCCCCGTGCGCGCACTCTCTAAAACGCCAGTATCATCAGACTAATGGCGACAATTAATGCGTCTAATTTTAACAAGCCTTTATTTGCAAATTGCAATGTTTATATGTACATACATATTATGTTCGGGTTAAATCTTGCCAGCTAAATACTACTTCCTCTTTACTTTACTACTTTATGGACTCAGTTCAGTTCCGATGAAAATGAAATTTTATGACAAGCATGACCTGATAATCGGTTTAGCTCCACACAAGTAAACTCCTTAACATTTAACAGCACAATGACTATATTTGTTTCTTTGCTTTTATCATTATAAAAGCGTGTTTATAGTTATTCAAACTATTCATTTATTACACACACAGAGTTGCAATGATCATTTATGGTTCTATCTGTATAAACTATTCCCAAACAGAAGATACGATACGGAAAGTATAGGTGCTCTCACACCTGATCGATTGCGTTTTATTGCCAATAAGTTACCAACCATCCCTATCTATTGACCCTTGTTTTTCTTTCATGATATATTATTTCGTTCATATAACACTCGCTTCGCTCCTTTTTCTATAATAGGATTTGGTCCGAAATCGTAAAACCCTTAGCCAGCTTAAGTTGTTTTGTTCTTTGTGTGTTGAATGTAGACGAAGTTTATGAATAAGCTGAGGAGTTTATTTAAATGTAAATAATAACGTCGCTGTTCAGTTATCTGGTTTCAGCAGTGAACAATTATGTTGAAATATGTTATTCTTTGTGTATGTTGTCATTACAATTGTATTGTATTCATAGTTATCAGAGTCCGCGACTTCATCCACGGAATCATTAGTTTATTTTTAACTTTTACCCCCCATTTTACCCCTTTAGTAAAATTATCCCATTTACAAAAATTTTGTAATAGGTATTTTAGTACTTCAGTTAGAAGAATAAATTTTTAGTTCAATATGTTGGCAAAGCTTAGTTAGAAAAACTTCACTCTCCTTTGAGAAGATAGTTACTGCATTTCATCATCGCAACCCATAACTGTCCCCCTGCTGAGCCCGGGTTTAGTCTTACGATACCACCACCTCTAACTTCCTCGCACATAATATTGCTCATCCTTTAATCAACACTCCTTCGGTGTAACGGCTGTCCGCCTCTGGAATGCTCTTCCCAAATGCATTCGCAATTCAAGTACATTATAACCCTTAAAACCATGTTAAAGCCCACTTGTTCAGATTTAATCAGGTTCCCCTTTTGCTTTTAGTTTACTTTATCTATTAAATATTTCCTCGCTCTTGTAAATATTAAATTCTCCTTACATTTCTCGTGCACTTTACCTCACCTTACTTATTCTGTTTTTCGATCCATATATTAAGACTGTCTGGAAGAGATCGCTATGTAGCGATAAGGCCTTTCGTGCCTTATAAATGTCTATTTATATATATGTTACTGTCCTGTTCTTAGTGTACAATAAAGTTATAAATAAATAACTTGAAAATTAGCTGTGCTTGCAGTTTTCGAATCAAAGCCCTCTCATCTTCCGACGTCTGAACCGGCTATCACTGCTGCTGCGTTTACTAAAGTGATAATCTTAAATTTTGATATATATTATGATAGCTCTTTATTTAAAATACACAAGTCGTTTATATCCTCCACACTATCCTTGCTCAAGAGTCCGTTTTTCCTGCCCAACTAAGAGACCGTAACTTGATACGGGTTCGGTCCCGGCCGGGGTAAACTGTAAATATTTGTTCTCCGGTCTACGTTGTGTCCATATAACCAAACACAAAGGCTAAGAGTAGTCATCTTACCACAAAGGTAATCCTAAACCGAGAATTTTACTGTAATATGTGATCTTTTATTGATAAGAAATTCTAAAAGTTGCCAAGTGGGTAGGTATAAAAACGCCAAATAATAACAACGATAAATAAAATTATGATTAAAACAAACAGAACATCACAACACATCGTGGCTAAAAATAGAACAAACCTAACCCGTAGATGTTGATCCATCAGGGGAAGTGTTGCCAAGAAAAATGTTTTCGAGCGATTTTGTCCTTTTATTCATAAATTGGAATGGAATCCGGCCAGAAGTTGCCTTCAAAATTTGTAAGTATATTTTCAACGACCGTTGCTGTTCTTATGCCAGCTGCACTTTTAAAGTGCCTTTTTGAAATCCATTTTAGTTCCTGTCTTAAATTATTGTAATGTTCTATAACTCGGACGCTACTTTGTTTTGTACGAATAATTTGTCTGTCCGTTAAGTTTAGAAGCTTCAACGTCAAGGCTTATAGGTTTAGGCTCACGACAGGATCCGGGTACTCTCTAGGATGTAGTTCATCACAGATTGGCGGAAGGGTTAGTGGCCAACCCGTGTCAGAATAGGGAAGCTGCGTGGAGCTGTTAGATTTTCTGACATCTTGTGGTTTGACTACGTTTTCTACGAATGGTCCGTGAATACTTTAGATTTCAAGTAATTTATTAAGATCACATACAATCGATTATAGATAGTTTTATTTCACTTCTTATTGTAGGTCATGAAATATGTATAATATATTTTTCCGAAAAGCATCCCTTAAGGGGCTAAAAAGGGGGTGGATATTTAGTATGAAAGTTGTCTGATTTTAATTCAATAAATTTATTTCAATTAAATGTTATATTTGGGTTATAAGTTCCTAATAATGATTATTACCGATATCCCTTATTTCAATTCAATCCCTAAAGGGGTAAAAGAGGGATGCAAATTTGTTAGGTATAAATTGGCGCACGAAGCCGCGGGGGAAAGCTAGTATAACATAAAATATGTGTAACAAATACATTTATTTTCGGAAATGATTACGTTCATGGTGTCAATGTGAATTAATTTAACATTATATCAAAAGTTTACACGTGCCGCTCTTTCACACTTGATTATTTCCATGTCACAAGCAGCATATTCGCATATTATAATTACAATTTTACGTCGTTTCCTTGTTTGTTAGATAACAGACGCTCATAAGCCTCTGGTCGACTTAAGAACTTCCGATGCTTTGGTTGGCCTATAATCCCTGCCTTAATCCGGAAGCGCCTCAGGTTTTCAGTCTTGGCCCAATTCTGTTGTAAGAAGATACGAGACCTTAGGAAATAATGGATTGTACTTCAAGAACATCAATTAGAAAAATAGAAATAGATTTACATCAGTCGAACTGTATGAGTATCGCCTTTTACTTGCCATGGTTATTCGTTTCTTCTCTCATTCTTGCAATGTATAAGAGAGAAAGAAGGCTTTGGTGTTGCAGATGTTATCTTCAATCAGGTGGTTCGTGTAGTCGTTAGTCATTCTATGACTCTTCCTGACATCTATTGGCGACACAGCAACACTTCAGCAAATATTGTAATTATTTTAAGCACTATTTTTAAAAGATGTGTCGAGGAGTTTTCTTTCGTCGTTTCTTTTTCTCCTCTAAGATTTAAAATTTAAAGGCAATTTAGCGAAACGGTGGTAAATGCAAAAAATGACGTTCATAAGTGTATTCAAAATACCTACGTGAAATAAATGATTTGAGTTGGAGTTTTGAGTTTGAGTTTTGAGTTTTGAGTTTGGGTTTTGAGTTTGAGTTTGGCGTTGCTTAGAGTTGTTGGCTTTGTTGCTCGGTCATCCAGATATTGTCCATTAAACACATAATATTTTTATTTACATTTGTCGTGATATAGTTTACCAATCCACACTTGGCCAGTGTGTGTATGTGGGATCACAATCGCAATCCCTACTATCATCAATATCCCTCGCGTTATTAATTACTATGACACGTTTCCAGTATCATCAATAAATAAAAATAGCAGCCGATTTTAATACAAAAGTAGAGGAGTATTTTTCGATAACCATTTGGTTGGGAGCTCATGTTTTTCAACCTAAGTGTTTGGGGCCAGATCCCTATTTGCATAAATATATAAGGGGTTCTGAAATAAATGTTTGGGAATACATCTTATCGGTTGAAGAGTTTAACTTAAGTGACAAGACCGTGATATAAATATATTTTTAATACGAAAACCAAGAAAAAGGGTTTTATATATTTTAATAAAGTAAATTTTAGTTATAACATAATTATAGCAACAGGAACATTGACTTATTATTACTAATAAGTCAATGAACAGAAATGACAAAATTATTCGAATCCAAATAAACTCTGACGTAAACTGAAGAGACGTAGACGTTTTCGACTGTTTTATAGTACGTCCAACTAATGATGCCCCTGCGTTAAGGTGGTATTATTATCTTTTAGTTTATAAAGAGAAGGGGTGCAGAATGCTAATATTAAAAAAATAAATAAAAACTCTATGCACACTAACATGCCTTTGACACGCCATGATGTTGAAATGTGTACGTTCATTGTACGTGAATTGTCAATGTAAAGTTATCGTTTGACAGATATTTAATGTCTGTCATATTAACAGTTTAGAAGTTTCTTCGTCTGGAGTCAATTCTGGGCATAGTTGTCATAAATCTGCATTGTCATCGGAATCACAGCAAACAATTCCACAGGATAACAAACTAAAATATTGCTATAAGTAATATAATTAATACACGTATGTAAAAACGGAACATTACAGTCAGTTCATTTCATGCGTGATTTTCAAGCAACTTATTGGAGCATTTAGTATAATTGCAAAAATCTTTACCCTTTTTGATCATTATGATTCCGGATAATAAACCTGGATGTAATTACAACAGAGCCCAATCCTATGCGGGCGAATACGAACATGAGCGCCAATATTATACATAAATATGCTATGTTGGCCGATCAGCCTTAATGGGCATCGAATTTTATCGGTACAATAAAACCGTGGGACTGACAAAGCGCTACAATGAAGATTATTAATTACCAGAATGATTGAATTCAGGATAAAAAATGCTCGCATCGTAACAAAAAACACAAATTAATGTAATCAATTAACGTGAAAAGGGTTATTAATTGTAGATATTTAATCCATTTGATGGAGCGCTTATACTCGTAGTTCCTTGCCGTATGTCGATTGTAAGTAACTTTAGGGTGAGACTAAGAAGTAGAAAAAACAGTTTGGTAGATCGATGCTTATGAATAATTTTTCTTTTGTTAATTAATTGTATTTATTGTATTAATTTGTTTATTGTATTGTACGTGCAGATTTTCAAATTATATTTAATTCCTTGCGAGTTTTTACAAAATTTTCAATTTTGTTTTTTGACATGTTTTTCAAGGTACTACAACCTACAGCCTACCTTTACGGTACTTACAATTTTCTGTAGCATACTGGCTCGTCTTCCAATAAATTTGAGTGCATGCCGACGGCGACCTCCGTAGTGGACCAAAGATATTCGTGTCAGAAATAATTACAGGACAAGGGGTGAATCATGCCCCCACAAAATATAAATTCCATTCAAGCACCCATGTCAAATATTTTAAGCCGTTGTTTTGCTCAATTCGCACAAAATGGAAATAAATCTAAGTACATTTGACGACTCCATAGTCCATTTGGTAGTGATCCTGTCTGCGAAACGAGGGCTGTTCGATTCCCAGCCGCGTTGACTATCGAACCAGCTCATAGATGTAAGTTATGCGTTAAAGTGAAAAAATTTTTTTTTTTCAGCAGGCTGTTCAATAAATCGCGTTCAAACAAACGAAAACTTCAGCTCACTATACAAGTATAGATTATTGTAATCAATATTTCAAACAATAATTACATATGCTTCTAAATGCACAAAAGAGAGATAGGGAGAGAGGTAGAGTTTCTAATTTCTGTACCGTTACGATTACCATTTAACTCCAATAGAAGATTTCCACCGCTTAACTCCAACCACAGGCCGCGTCAAGGAAAAGTTCATTCCAAAATTCCCCCTAAACAACCTATCCCCTCATCCAGAGACGTGAAATGATTAGATGAATTGTTACAGAAGATATTTTACGTAAACGTTTACTGTTCCCATATTTCATAAAGTTGATTTGATTTGATTAATGATACCAGGACGTTCAGTTGTCTCATTCATTCGTGCGATAGTATCGGATGAGCAAGACTACAGCTACTGTGCTTATTTTGTCGTGTTTTAATACTTGTTTGCAATATATAATATTCAAATTAAAAATAGTAGCTACTCTCACTTCGTTATAAGAAGACCAGGCCACATTCTACAAAACCTTTATACGGGATTCGATAAATTTACATTTGACTTATAGTTTTTATTTCTAGATCGATTGAATGAAACGCACAGATATACTGACAAATCGGCCAACAGACAATAATTTTAAAAATTATTATTAATCTAACGGTGAAAGAAACTTTACAGCGCGTCGTCAAATCAATGTATAGTAATTACAAAAAATCTTTACACCCTGTGAGGAAACAGTGCTATAATTACATAAGCTGTGCGTTCGCACGTCGCTTGCAAATTCTTATACCTATCTAAGGAAATCACGTACAAACTTTGAAACTTCGTTGTAAAAATGTACAGCAAGACCCATTTACATGTAAATGTTAAATGTAGGTTGGGGAAGAAAGCGCTCCAGGCTCAGCGGCTTGCATCGATCCTAAGTGATCGATCGAGTTTAGCAACAGGGGGCTCGGGCGATAGGTGGATGGGTCACCGCTACTAGCAATAATTCCTTGAGTTCTTTCGTGCTCCGGAGGGCACGTAAAGCCGTCTGTCTCGGTTGTTATCGATAGGTGGCAGTCGTTAAGCCGGCTTTGAGCGGCATATACATAGAAACAAGTTCTGACACTAGGGTTGGCTTTTAACTATCTACGATTTTGAAACACCATCGGTATTTAAAATACAAATATCTTGAGCACCTACTTGTAACAGTCAAAATATAGTATCCATATGATTTAACTTTAAAATGAAATACAGTTATTAATTATACCAACTATTATTACGTTAAACAGTTTGTCTTGCTTATGTAAGTGATTGTTCCTTTATTAACAATTCATGAGTATTGTACAACCGTCGAAGCTTAAGGCTACGTTTGTATTTACATAACGAATTGCTTTTTGAAGAGGTACCTACTTATTCAGGCCTACAGGTAATGTATAGACGGAGGTATAATTTGATGTGCCGAAATGACCATAAAGGCAATCGTACATTAGATGGGAGGTTTTTTACTTTGTATAAGCGCTTGACTATAATACTTCCTGATGGTAAATGACAACACAGCACTTAGATGGTGAAGCGCGCTAATTTAGGAAGTAAAATCTTTTTCCCTAAAATTATTTTTTTCGATTCATTTTCGCTTGGTTTTATTTTTATAATTACACAGTTGTGTCGCATTATATCCTACTAATATTATAATGCTAATGCATACTTAATCGATCTTCATTAAACATTGTACACAATACATTCTTGGAGGTATAAGAAGTAACATAGGATACCTTTTAAATATAATTTTAATTTTCTTTTTACGAAAATTAAAAAAAATATTTATCAAAAATAGTTAATAAATCCTTACAAACACAAGGAACGAGTTTCCCGAAGCGAAGCGAGGGCGGGTCACTACATTTAAGATGATGTGACTGGCCAAATTAAACGCGGGCGAAGCCGCGGGCAATGGCTGGTATTTAAATAAGAATACCTGAATCCAACATTGCAATACGAAGTCTGAGTCAAATAATTTGTTGAAGAACTCAAGCAAAATGTCGATCGTTGCGTGTACGATGCATGGGCAGTACGTTATCTCTTGCCGTGAGGTTGGATTTGCCAAAAAATTACGTAGTCGGTCAGTGGCTTAGAGAAAATCGCTTGTTCGAACCAAATCGGCTCACGTACCGCCAACTTTTTCATCCCTACCGAATCATACTCACACAAAGGGTTTTATGAATAGCGTCGAGAGATTAAAGACTTAACACATTTATGTGTAAAATCTATTGTATTCACCTTTTTGTGTGCATCTGTTTGTAGTTATGAATGTATGTATGTATGTTAATTCACACTTCACACTAGGATTCCCATGTCGCACACAAGACACACACAAAACACAATTAACACATCACTAACAATCATGACTCTGCCAACATCTGCCCAGCCACAAATATAAACTTAATTACGTTGCCTGAAATAAACAGCAAAGTGTAGGATGCGAGTAGCAAGGCTCGAAGCGGGTAAGTAATATTTAATATTCGCTGAATGATGCAGATGTTATTTTCTTATTTGCCGTTCTTTGAGCTTGTAATAGACTGGTATCGTTCCAATCGACTTAACCGGATATTGCTTTTAATAAAACCTTGATTTTCAGGTCTTTCAGCGCAAAAATGAGGATAGCGGTGTTTGCCAACTTATTAAAGACGTTAGTGCAAAGTTTCAGTGTAATGCAAGGGATATTACAGCAGGGTTCGATATTAAAAATGTGTTTGAAGACTGTAAGACTTTGACTACAGTGAAATATTTATATACTAGCGACCCGCCCTCGCTTCGCTTCGGGAAGCTTATTCATTCAGTTTGCAATTTAGTTATATATTTTGGATAATTCACACTATATCATTATAAATTATAGCCTATGTGTTGTTCTGATGTGTAAGCTATATTATTGTAAAGTTTCAGCAAAATCCATTCGGTATTTTTTGAGTGAAACATTCATACATCCATACAAACTTTCGCAATTATAATATTAAAAGGATTGATATTGCTTATTCTACGTACTATAATTTTATTTTATGTATCTTTTACCTATTCATAGTGGAAGAATTTACACGACAAATGGGGTCCATTTTTCATCAGGTTAGAATCTCATGAATCTCTTTTGCTCATGGTGTTATCTAGTCATTTTATTTAAACAGCCGAATGGAATCTATTGCGTTAATAAATACCCTTAATAATAGGAGTAGATTATCTTCAATATCTCTCATGTACAGACATCGATCACCTACCTACAGTTTTATTATATCTAGATAATATTGTAAAGTAACTTAAGTCTATAAATTGAACTATTCTGAAATACCAATAAAAAATATACCAACCGTCCGTCGTGTCTCGTTGAACACAATCGTTTGTTTCCAGTTACCAATGATGAACCTTTCATAATGCCTTTGTTAACATTATGGGCGGCGTAATAAACGTTAAAGAGCTTAAAATGGGGTAAATTGAGCCCCAATTATGAATACGTAATTTGGTTATTGTAGACAGGTTTCGAGCGAAACAGGAATTTTTGTTTATCAGGTTTCCGTAGTCTCTGGGCTTCTGGAGCCGTCTGTGTCGAGCAAAAGTATTAATGCGGCAAATAAGTATTAATTGTTCTCTTGTCCGATTGTTTGTAATAATTTCTTGTCTTGTTTACGCTCATAGACTAATAGCTAGTGTCAGTTATAAATGATACACTGAGTTAATCCGGGGCAAGGTTGACTGTTGGGTGGGTGACCGCAAGCCCTTTCATTGACGCACGTCAACTCCTCGAATAGTAGATTTTTGGGTGACATGTGATCTTGATACAACCTTAGTTTTATGCCAAACTATTTTTGAACAACTTTAAGCAAACAAGGCTACGAGCCTGACGAGACAGACTAGACTGGCTTTAGGCTAAGAGAATCGTCGTGCAAAATCGTGAGCATTGCCCATTTTCAATATTCTATTTAACCATAAGTGAGTGAATTCGCCTTTAAACCAAGAGTAAATGAAATGAAAGTGAAAGCTTGACTGAGTTGCTGATGCTCCAACTTCTGCTTTACAAATAAGTTTAACGTTACTTTACGTATACGAGTAACATGCGTCGTATAAGTACTTAGACTTTAAAAATATGATTAAAATGGTACAAAAATAACAAAATTATATAATTTAGAAAAAAAAATTTTCTTTGCAGATTTAAAATTGTCTAATTAACCTCATTTTATGCACTATTTGAAGATGCAGTATATAAAAATGCTGTTCACGATTGTCCAAGATCGATCCCAAAGAGATCTATGTGTGCGTTAGAAATATTAAATTCATCACAATATTTTTATTTAAAAAAAAAATTGTAATTATTAAAATAAATGAAAGTGTTATTTAATTATCATATTTTACTTTTTTTACATATATAGTTACATACTTACATATATTAGTTACTTAGGGATTGAGTTTCATAACGCTAAAATTTGCGAATATTTCATTAACACGTTAATTACTTTGTGATTAGTTACTCCGTTTGTATTCAACAAATCGGTTACAAACAGAGAAGCGTATTAAACACAATTTATGTGATGTCTCAATGACTACACCCAAGTGTAAGCTTAGCTCTACAGAATTGTGTAGCCTTGTAGAGTATATTCTATTAAGCGTAATAGAATAATGGAAACCACATACATTTGTTTGGCGAATTGGTGCTTAATATTGGCGAATGAGCACGAAATTGTTAAATCGTAGTGTAAAGGGATTTTACGCGTAATAACGTTATAAAATTAGGAACGCCTAATTGGTGATGATTATTCTCATTGTCAGTGGATAAGGAGATTGCGGACGGATATCATCATCCCAGCACAAATTGCCAGCCATATCTATCACAGCTTGGTCTTTAAATCTTTGATTTATTTATATTATGCACAATAGCATATTTGTTCTCATTAGTTGCTGGGCTGTAGCTGTATATAACGAGAATTTGGCCTGTCTAGACATTGACATAAATACTATATGATATGTCAATGTGTCTAGATGTCAGTTTTAATTAGATACGTATGCTACAACGTATGTTAGGTACTTATTTATACGAAGTTAAGTGAAGTCTAAATATTGTATTCGATTGAATAAAATATAGTAATTATTGGTTAAATATCAAACAGTCAAATATTTTCGGGATAAAAAACAAGACCGTCTTCTATGGTTGGTTTATGGGTATGTTTATTTCGTATTTTGCATTGACAAAATTATAGTATCATTATATTATAATAATAGCATTAGCATTATCTTTAATTATTATTATAGTATTTTGATAAAATTCGTCGGTTCCATAAAAATAAACAGAGGTCATTAAGAAAATGCAATAATGTAATGGGTTACATTACATTGTTGCATTTTAGTAATCAAATTTTGTATAAATTTAATTATTTGGCGTGCGCTTTGAAATGTACCTATTAATGATAGTAAAAATTATGTACCACATAGAGCACGTTAGCACTATATTACTTACAAAAAAGTACGCAAGGGAATATATCACAAATTTAAAATTACAGATACCTACATATTTAAATTTTAAGATTCCCGTATAGGAATTCGAATGTGGTTACATAGATAATGTTTCTCGAAACGAATTGAGGGCGGATTTACTAGTACTACATAATAATGATGTCGAGTTGAAACCACAACCACTAAACGCCACGCATTCTCTACCGTCGCGGTCACGCGCATCCTCTCGTTGGTACTCGTATAATATATATCCCGCGTTCCATACGGCAACAAAGCCATAATAACATAAAACCATTCAATGACTTGACGTACCAGGAAATCATCTATCAGAAACAGTTAACGATTTTAGGACACACATTAGAATTCGGGTGAGCGCCGGCAGGGGACATGCAGCGCGTATAGGGCTGCGTAGTGCAGCGTAGCATGCATAATGCATAGCGGTCGGCCTAATAAATATTCAAGTTAATGCCTGCATGGGAAAGGTGTGATATCAATCTTCGTCCGTACATTGTAAGACATTCATCGTTATCATAACACGTGGGGATTTTATTTTGTAAACATGGGGAGATTTTGAAAGAGAAATCATGGGCATTTTAACAAATGTATTTTCGCGCATTTAGCATTTTCGTATGTTTAATGAATACATTGTACATTAATGAGTAGGTTTGTGTTTTCTTTACTTTCTATAAGTTGTGCTAAATGCTTGATAACAATCCAAACTGATAGTAAGTAGCGATTAAGGCCTTGATATAGACTAACTTAGTAAAACTTTATTCACTCTCTTCTTGAAGACTCCCACTTCACACGCAGGCTCAAGTCTTGATCGAATAAAATCTAAGATGTAGTAAGCAGACTAACGAAATACACTAATTCACTACTTCACGAAGTTTCACAAAGTTTAAAATTGTATACGGGCTTGGATTTGCACACAAAAAGAAAAAAATAAAGTGCTTTGACACTTCAATCCCCATAAAGGGTCCCGTCCTTTCCTGTTTTGTATTTCTTATGGTTAATAGGCCATTATTATCATGGATAATAGTTGGCCGTTTCATGTAAGGGACACGTAATACAATTTCTTACCATGAATTAACATTCACACGTGTGAAGGTCACAAAACGGCCACGGCCTTATTTTTGGCCCAACATGTCGATTTTCTATAACTTTAATACGAGTAACCTTTTAGTCTTTAAGAGGCCGTCATCTTCACTTACCATCAGTTGGGATTTGTAGTCAAGCACTATAATATAACAAGTAAAAAACTTTGTTTTTTTTCCTCCATATTTCTTGCCGTTACCCGGTGTACCTTTCGTATTCTGATTTCCATGGGCAACTGTGGCCACTTAGCATCCGTCTGCTAATTTTTTGGCTATTTACATAACAAAAGACCAGTAATTACTACTTATTCAACTATATCACAGCAGCACTTACTTCAATTCTCTTTTAATGTCTGCCAAGCGATCAATCAAGCATACGATTTTAATGTTACGTGGTAAACAAGCTAAATTCGTCTCTATTATATTTCTAATAGAGTAAAAATTACAATAACATATTTAACCGGTCAATGGGGCACTACATCTATAAAACAATCTAACTGGATTATTATAAGTACTGCATGCCGTGTGGTCATCAGGGATTGTACCTACATTATTAGGTAACCTACGCAGGTCATCCTTGCCATAGCGAGGTGTTTTATGCTTCTATTACACGCTATAATCGGCTTAACCTTCTCATATTATTAGGTGACCCCCTAGCCTAGTTTCGAGTGACCTTGCCTACTAAACGAGGGGTTCCAGATTCGATTCTCGTACTGGTCAAACATTTATGTGTCTGGTGAATGTTTTTTTTCGCTTTATGTAAAATGTGTTTAGGTACACGAGTCTAAGGGCCAGTTTCACCGGTTCCGGATAAAGTTCCGGATAGCCCTAGGAATTTAACTCCCAGATAAACTACACCTTTTGGCTTCATAGGTATCTGACAGAAGTGACAGATAAAGTGTTGGATAGGTATCTGCCAGTTCAAGTGGCTGTTAAAGGCGTTATCTGACGGATAAAAAATGTTTCAAGTGGCGTTTCTATAAACACATTTGGAATTTGAAGTTTTGAACTGTAGTAAATCATATTATTATAAATCCTACTATTTTCGTTCTATAATGATAAAATTATACTTGAAAATACTAAAATAATCGAATTGGATTATTTTGAACAAAAAGTATTTTATTAATTAAGTTTTCAAAATAATTTTCAAATGACAATAATTTACGTAGTAGTAACGAAACGCAAAAAAGCGACGTTGCCGCTCCGTCAACTGTTATAACCGTCAACGGCTATCCGGAACTTTATCCGTAACCGGTGAAACTGGCCCTAATAAAAGTAGATTTTGGAATAATAATAACGCCACACTCATAGCCCCTCATTTGTTTCCCTGTGTCGTGGGTGCGATGATATAAAGACGAAGACACGAACACGTAAACACAAGGACACACACACACCCAGCCCGAGAACAATTTAAACTCATCATTAAAGTTTCCACCTCGCTAGATTTCCCAGTTCGATTGAACCCAGGGCCTTTCGAACGGCAGTCCGGCGCGGTGAACTTTGTGCCATAGGGGTCGTCGGTTACATAGCAGATATGTTTCAAAGTTAACCTATCTTTTTGAAACGACCGATCGTAACACGAAGCGACGACGTAAAACCGGGGGTAATCCCTGATATCAGATTACTTAATCAATTGGCGCCGACAGGAGCTCTGTTCTTTCCACGATAACCAGTATAACTTGCAGGTTTCAAATAATTAAATTATGAATTTTAATGCGTGACTGATTGTGACATCATCATCATCATCATCATCATCACAACCCATAACTGTCCACTGCTGGGCACGGGTCTCCTCTCACAGTGTGAGGGGTATAGGCCATAGTCCACCACGCTGGCCAAGTGCGGATTGGTGGATTGTGACATACAAATAAGTATTGGCATTTTTATGTCAATAATCAACATGTCGTTATGCCCTGACGGAGAATGCGATGCGAGTTAGAGTCTAGTTATGCGGAAAGACCCGTGCCCTGTGGGCCCTTAATGGGATTGGGCTGCTGCATAACGAAGCTGCTGTGAACGAGCGATGTGTTCTACATTGACGCAAAAATGTCGGAAATAACACCCCACACCTTTTGAAAAGGAATTTGGTATAAAACAATGCTGAGTGAGCCTTCTCGTTTACCCTAGTTTTAAGTGTTAATTTTGTAAATAATGTATAAGAAACTGAATACAACGTCAAGTTACCCCATACAAATAATTCGTGATTTTTCTTCGTGAGCTTACATAATATTTCCATAGACAATGTCTCGAATCGCGACGATGCAGATAACATCATACATTACTGTTCACGTGTGAGCTTTGAAACGAGCTTTCGAAAACATCGCGTCGGGGATGTCTAGAAAAGAAGCTTTTGTCGTACCTACCAAAGTACAATGATAAAAGATAATTTTACATCGTAATAATAATCGTATCGTTTTACATTATAATCGTAATTATGTTGATTTAACATGATATGCCATTGAAGCAGTCATAGCCAAGTTCATAGGTTTGGACTCCCGAATAGATAGGTGAGTACGAATAGATAGATGAGTACGAATCCTACACGATACTCTAATTTTAAAAAAATATGTGCGTATTAGACGGTCGATAACCGAGTGATTAAACGTTGGAATCCCGAACCGGGGGCCCCGGCTTCAAACCCCAGCACACACCTCTAATTTTCATAAATTAAGTTTTAAAGACCAATGGCATCCTTACCAAGTCCCCAACCCAAGTCAATAAACGTTCAAATTTAACACAACATTCCTACATGTATTCACAAATTTGGTCAATAACTTAGTTTGAAACTGAGACCGGCGCTGAGGTTAGAATTAGAACTTCAAAGTTGAAAATCAAGGTGAACTTCGTGATTACTATTCGAGAATGTGTTATGACATTATGTATGTACCCGTATGTACACACATAAGGGCCAAGGTACCAATCCGCGCTTGGCCAGCGTTGTGGGACAAAGGCTTGAGCCGCTCAAATTGAGATTGTTTTTTTAATTTTTCAAGTGCGAGTAGGTACTACTTAAGACATTGGTTTGCGGAACGGGCAGTTACTAATACCAAATTATATAGAAGTGACGCCATTAAACAATGTCGTATCCGTTGGGTGCTCCATTTAAATTGAATGCTAGTCGTACCTACATCCGTATCCTTTAGCGTATCCGACTGAAATTGCCCCATTTTGACTATCATTTCCAATTAAAGTGATATTTGCGTTGTAGCCCCTACAATAAAAAACGCCTGCAACCTGTAGTTGTAGTTGTGTTTTTAATAGCCTGTTGATGAAAATGCAATTTTTGCATACAATAGCGTTTTTGTACCAAATAATCGCATCCGATATGACAATACCGATATAATTGATATTTTCCGCGAATGTTAAAGCTTCGTTGAAGAGTTTTACGATTTTATTATTCGTAAAAGAAAAGTGTTGTTTTTTTTCATAATTTCGCGACGAGGTCGGTCGCATATTGACATCAGTCCATCAATAAGTATAATTACGCTTTCTAGAAAGAAGTTACATTGAATTAGAGAAGTAAGTAGTGTTAATTCAACCTGAAAACTATACCAATTACGTAGCTTTCACTCAATAACCAAGCTTGTACGGCTCGCGGTGCGCAATCTGCTTAGTTGGGAGGCAATTTACCCAACAAGCCTGATACTACAGGTCATAATTACAATGTACTTGTACAAGTACATTGGCCCAATATTATGTTGTTACAATTTAACTAGTCTACGCCGTTGGAGCGAGATTGTTTTGTGTTTGAAAATTTAAGTGCTAATTTCACCGTCTTTGTTGTTTATGAATCGATTAACTTCTAATTTTGTTTCGACCACCCTGATACTTGGTAGTTAAGTAGCTATAATCGGATGCTTTGCGTTTTATTAACAAACGGAGCAGATGTGTTTTGACATTATTTCTATTTCTCCAGTCTCTTGTAAAATACACTCTCTTTTGCCTATCTTCATCTTTACTTAGTTTATTATAATGTAATTTTAATATTAAATGATCTGATAGCCGCATTCGTCGTAGATGAATGCAAAAAAATACAGTTATATTCTATACATACACACATACGCACAATATAATTATATATCGTCATTGATGGCGAATTGCGTCATTGGAGTAAATGTTATATAAATTTTAGTTTTATTATCAATGGAAAGCATACATAAAGTTTAATGTAATATAACTTACCGTATTCATATTTTTATAACAAATGACACCTTTTATGAGGTAAAGTCAAAGTAATCATCGCTATAATTGTTGTGTAGGTAGTAATTTACTACGTGACTTAGATACAAACTACCAGCGGGAAATAAATCAGAACTTATGCAGCAAACTAAACTTGGTCGTTCTTCGATTCAATCTACACTACCAATCCATGTTACTGACCTCAGCTATCACGGTGTGGGAGTATCCTTTATGAATATATTTCCTTTAACTAAAGCCTTTTGCATACTGCTACATTGCTAGAAGCAGCACTTAGACCCAATAGAAATGATATTAGCTGACTTTGGCTTCACACGACGTTTTGGATTACCTACATTGATAACATAATTTTGTAGATACTAACTTATTACAAAAGTTTATATAGACCGTAAATCCTTACCATGAAGCGCGCATAGCCCGGCGACTTGCGAGTGATCGTCAAAGTTAAGCAACAGCGGGCGCGGTCGGTAGTTGAACGGGTGACCGCTAGTGGCAAAATTTCTTGGGTTCTACCGTGCTTCGGAGGGCACGTAAAGCCGTCGGTCCCGGTTGTTACAATTTGGTGGCAATCGTTAAGCCATGTTAATCGGCAAGCCATCGTATGCCTTCGGGCGGCATAAAAAATTCCGACACTTGGGTTGGCCAATAACCCCTCCACCAATCCGCACTGGAGCAGCGTGGTGGAGTATGCTGTAGGCCTCCTCAGGAATGAGGAGAGACCCGTGGTCAGTAGTGGATCGTTAATGGGTTACAGCCAATAATGTTGGGGCCATTTAATATTGGGGTATTTCTATGCATTTACTAGCTACTGACATTAATAACAGTAGCCATATTTAAGGTTAACAACAAAGGAAGCCCTATTTATTTAACAGAAAAGATGGATATAAATTAGCGCAATAGTGGAATCCCGTGATTAGTTTGTGTCAAACAAAAACAAAAAATGGTGAGTACAGAGCGTCGTTAATGTACTGCTACATGATATGATAGGAAAACGATCGGAATGTTTATTTGTCATTAGAGTGAATGGCACAAGTCTTGTAAATGGGTTTAAATAATTATTGTTATACCAAACCACGAGAATATCCGTTTGTATTTAAATTGTTTAGTGTCCGCGATGATAATTAAATGTTTAAAATCTAATCCTGAAATGTACCTTACAACGGCCGGCAATTAATTGTAACTAATCGTCTGAATGTCTCGTCTTAAAGAACCAGATAATTCATGTGTGTATACCTTAAGGCGCCAATGGAGGCTAACCGTCAATATATGGTTAGTATACCCAACCACAAATATTTCTACTGCTCCGCGAACTTTTCCGATGGAATTTCAGCTCAAACGTGAGGGTATAGAATTTAAAGTCCGCTGATTGGATTTCCTACTTCGTGTTCAGTTTGTGGATCTTGCGGCTTTGTACGTGACACGCGTTGTGCCGTTCTTCCGCGATGTTATCGAGAAACGAACGAAACGTAAGTTACAAATAAGTTCGTGGGAGAAACGTGATTCGAAATTTGTTGATAGTTGTTACTTTGGTGACTTCTGTACCTACTAGGTAAATGTTAAGGTACTAGTGGTTTCACAGTTTGTTTTTGGAACGAACATAAATATATCTCGAAATTTGAATATCACCTTAGTCTTCTTTAGTCAGGTAGAAAAGTAAGTTAGCTAAACGGTTGAGGAAGTGAAAGAAAGCCCGTAGAAATTTTTTAGTCTAACGATAATAACCAAGACCGATTCATCAACGTGCTCTCCGTAGCACGAAACCGCTCAAAAAATTTACAACAGAAGCGAACTAACACACTAACTCTATCTCTCTGCAGGGCCAGAAGATTAGTACTGCGATAATTTCGATCGGCCTAGACGCTTCAGTGGAAAGAAGTTAGATGCCCAGTCATTTGAAAGAAAAAGAAAAACTATAATGAACATGTTCGAAAGAAATGAAAAGAACCGAAAGGGTCCGGATCTATTTGTAAACGTCTTCGTTGTAAATTTTGGTCCCAATACACTTTGCCCGAACACAAAATTTCTTCAAACAAGTGTGCAGACACCTACAAACTACATTATATAGGTATTGTTGTGGCAGTAGTTGTAATACAAATGTCCATCAATAGGAACTTATAGGCACGTCGAAGGAAAAATAAAGGGATCGAAAAAGGTTATGGCTCATTGTTTACTGGAAAAGGTATAGCATCTTTGGCCAAATTATTAGGGACAGGATTGGGATATTTGTATTTCTGGCTTATTACTGTACTTTGTAATAATGATGATGATGTAATGATGGAATTGTGAGGAAAACTTCAACCAATACAAACCTTCTCGAGTTATTTTCGATTGCTTACTATTGAGTTCCATACATTGGCTATACTCTGAATGAATGCGTGTTAAGTTTTTTAGACACTAAATAGTTTTGTTTTTCAAATCAGTCAGGCACTCATATTTTATGGAAATAGCCCGTAATTTTTTAGTATCAGAATTAGATACTTCCCCATCGATTCATGACCTTATGGCGGAAGTTCGGCCACTCTATCGCTATACGATCTTCTGAAACAAAATGACAAAATCATCCACTAACCTACATATATCGACATATTTCTGCGGGAAATTGCCCCCCTATATTCCCGTAACCTAGTCCCTTAGTCCAATATTCCACGATCCCCATTTGCTCCTGGTAGCTATTACAAAATCGGACTGCTGCCAATGTTCAGTAACAATAATTTATTGAGTAATTTCCATACGCTAAATGTAAAAATACCCAAACCAAGTAAACCTCAAAAGTTTCTGAGTATTTGTACCGTGATTTTTTCAGTTTTATTGAATGGTAAATGTAATACCAGTATAGGTACATAAATATTTTGCGAACAGAGGTGCATAAAAATTTCATGAGAATAGTATCGGAGACAATGAAATTAATGACTCTTAAAACGTACCTTATGTGTAAACGCAACGAATGCAAACGTGTTAAGTGATACAAAATATGCTTCATAATCTTTCTGATCTTTCTGAATTTGTTTCTTTTGGTTTCTGCGTGATAATTGCATAGAAAGAAGGACAAAGTGAAATGAAAATTTTAAAGTAACGCTGAGTTTACCATTTTCAGATTTTTGACCCAGCCAAAGTGATTATATTACTATAAATTTTATTATTTAATTTGTGGTTAATAGAATCAAATAGGAAATACATATTTTGGATGTACGAGTAAGCAATGTTCATGTTGAGTCTAAAGTCAACAAATCTGTTGACTTGTTGACTTGCAAAAGTACCGCGAGTAATCACTCGCGGTACTTTTGCTGAGCAAATGCTACTACTACTTAAAACTCGGAATAAAATCGAAGCGTACCAAGTAGATAAATTAAAGACACCCCTTCTAAATGCAAGCAATGATTGCAAAGTGGTTTGAAAGAACTTCGCTTCGGTTTCTCGAGCGGAGAATTGATATGCGTGTATTTTTATTACCTTCGAATAAATGAACATGGTAAGAAAACCTTCATCCCTGTGAGTTCTCCATAATGTTTACCAAGAAACGTGAAGTATGCTTGAATTGGCACTAGGCCAATACCAACTTTGAACTTAAAACTTCATAATGCGAGGAACTCAAGAAAGCTCAGTTAGATATTTTAGAATGTTTCAGTTACATTTTTCAAGAGACGTTTTTGTATTATGTATCAAAAATCCTCTCAGATCTATTTATCATCGCCTGATTAACAATATATTAAATTATAATATTATTTTATTATCATAAAGTTTCTAATAAAGTAATTTTACCAATCCATTATAGCATATAGGTATTTTTATCATAATATAATAGAGAACAGAACTCTGTACTAACAGGGAAATATAATTCGATGAATACATTTTTATACAAAGAAAATAACTAATATCTTCAAAGCCGATGAAAAATGTAATATTAAATATAGTTAATGCTACAAAAGAGCAACTTTACGCGTAGGTATCTGTTTACCATTTTGTGACTTGTGAGTCGCCGATCGCCGCGGCCAGCCATCAAGAATCCGCAGTCTCAATTGTATTCACTACTAAGTAATTGAAAAAGTAACAATAGCACGAGCGAGCTGATGTTTTATCAGGTCTTTTTGTCGATAACTTTATAGATATGTTGCTGCCTTTTCACGGGCTTTTGAGGTATAATGTCCTTAATAATAATGAAATTTATTAAGAGTGTAACCTTCCCTCGATTCGCTTCGGTAAATCCTTGAAAAATGTCTAGACGACATCCTTTACATTGGAGTATCTTTTTATTTGTGAACCAATTGAAATAAATTCCACTAGTGTTACCTACAGAAAAACAATAAAATTAGATCTAGATCGGTTGAGCCGTGTCTGAGATTTTTTGTATCGATATTTGAGGTTGTTTATAGGTTTAACGGATTATGAATTATAACTTGTTAGATAGTGACCATTAGCGTTTTATTATGTAGGGTAGATGTATATTCAGATTACATCGTATTTTTTACAAAAAGCGCGACAGGAGTTTAATGTAATACTAGTCAACACTTTTCATATCTTGAAGAAAAACATCAACAATATTTATATCCATATCAGAAACTGATAGAATGCGGGTACTTTGTCAATTTGTTTTTATAGCCGGGTACAAATGGTTCGGAAATAAATAGCCATAAGGCCCATCAGACCGGGTCTTTTATATCTTCGTCTAATGTAAAGCATTATTTGGACGCTTTGGACCCCTGTTATGAAACCATTCATCGTTGTATCGGACGTGCTTCATTGTTATAGAATGAACCAGCATCTCGCCCTCGCTTCACTCCAGTAAACCTTTTTTTACTTACCCGTCAAACGAACAGATGAGCCAGTCGATGGTAGGTGGTCACTGGTCTCCATTGCAGGAATAGAAAGAAAGTACTGGTTGCTGACTTAAGTAAGCAACCTGTGTCTACACGCACCCAAAACATTGCAACTCATTTATTTCAGGCACTACTTATATCACTTTAATGTTTACTTCATCTTCAATGTTTGTTATTCTATAAATTAGGAAGACCACCCGGGATTCAACCCGTTTTCCGGAATGAAGAGTATCCTAGGTCCGCATCCATGGTATATGTGGGTTATGAATATGCCATGTATCATAACATAATGCTCAAAGGTCTCCGTGTGTGAGTCTGGAGACCGACAGAAAGTTATGTAAGGAATCATAGTTTGTTTTATTTGCTTCTGGATCTGGTTTTTGGGTCAATTTATTTTCTTCGGTCATCACTGGGCCGCTTGAGCACTGCGTCGTAAGCTTTTGCACATTTGTCGGCTGTTGACAAAACTATTGCGTCAAAATTCTTAAGAAAAATGAAATGATTATCCATTTTCCAGCACAGCGACCGTCTTACATTTGCGTTGATCTCTGTAAACAAATCTGAATGTAACCGAGGAATGTCTGTGAATTTCTTATTGTTGTATAACCATTCTGATTAAAATTTTAGTAGAATCAAGGAGGTAGCGTCGCGCAAGGTGTTTCCCAATGTCTCCGACCTACTTGTCTTCGACGAACATTCGTAGCGGTCCTTTATTTTACATTGCATTGGGGCAAATTGATTTCCCCCGACAACAGTTCGACGTAACGGTTGAGTCAGCGTTTTTGAAGGAAGACATGTTCAGAGATTTGCATAGTTTCGATTTTAGTAATCACCTGGGATACAGTTACCAAACAGATGATATTTGTAGACTGAAGGTTCAAGTCTTTAATAATAATCATTAGGGGAACTGTAAACAGAAATTTGATCAAATCGTTTAATAGAAATATCCAATCGTTGTAATAGAAATATCCTCCGAAGCATTTCTATCATTCCGTTATGATAAAATAACAAATGTTCTTCAACCCTGGTATACCAATATAGATGGAGGTTTTATGTGAAAACAGATACGATTTTAGAATTGTTACACCATTATCCAAGCAACTGCGTCGAAATATTGAGATATCTATTCAAAATCGTGAGTAGCCATTTGCATTTAAAATGTTTTGTGTCCGCGCTGATATAAGTTTAAAATTAAATGGATTGAGGTGTAAGTTCGTATATTCGTCAAAAGTTCCTAAAGAAAGTGCGTCTCATCATTCACAAAAACCATTGGTATGACGTTCTCAACCGAGATAATGCCATTGCATGCATTATGCAAATTGCATGCTCTTCGCTTAGCCCGAAGATAGTTCTGCTGCTGCAGTGAGCCGAGATTTTGGTCTTACGCCGTTTCTTAGCGAAAAGTAGCGGTAAGAAGAAAACATAACATTCTAGGGCAACACTAGTTTGCGCGAATAGTTACAAAAATAAATGTCATCCTTACAATAAACCTATCATACCTCTTAAATACAATTTTAATTAAAGTATGATATCATTTTTATTATAATGGAAATTTTTTTTTTAAGTTGGAAAGTGGAATAAAGAAATTACCCTTAAGTAACTCAAACAAACCGCAACTAAGTAATTATAGGATCCTTTCTAACTTGAACAAGTAATTTATTGTTGTATTCTAAATTAAGAGAATTGTAATCTGCTTTGTGCACTTGACTTATACATTTAAAGTTTTCATAATTTCTATTAAGGGGATAATTGAGATTCCAGGACGTCCGAAGCTACTTTAATATTTATATAAAATAACGATTGTGTTTGTATTTTTTATTGATTTGGCATTATTAATTACATATAAATTACATATTTTCACCCCCGATTTTAAATCGTGCTTTTAGTATTTTTGTATGAGCAATATCCAAATCATTCATTACAACTTATTTACTTTGTGCTACAAGTAATTTAATATGGCAGAACAGCGTTCGCTGGGTCACCTAGTAGTTATTAATATAGATTTGTACTCTAATATAATCTCTGTTGAAAATTTGTCTTTCCATTAGTAATCTTTTCTTCTTATATACGAGTATAAAAATGAATCGTTGATTTTGTTGCTAAGCGCAAATCTCGAGAACGGCTGAACCGATTTCGCTAATTCTTTTTTTATAGTACCTATTACTTAAAGTACGATGATGGTTATTACGGAGAGAAAAATTTAAAAAATTGCCTCAAAAAGTCTAAAAACGACACTTTTCTTTAAAAGTCAATTTGAACTTTAATACCATACCATAAAGTTTAAGTGTTAGTGGAAGAGTTCCGCCTTAAGGTAAGGTGTCCCGAATAAGAATAAGTATTAAAAAAAATTAAAGAATCGACTGTTAGGCGGGACGAAGTTCGCCGGGTTAGCTAGTATTCCCATAAAAATGAAAGGTGTTGTATTTTTTAAGATTAAAACGTTGAAACAGAAAGATTATTACGATACTGATGAGTAGCGGAATAGCCGAATGTCTGATGTGGCTAGCCGCAGCAAGTCTTAAATGTTCTATTATTATTCTTATATTATACAGAGCAATGTAAACAAAACAAATATAATGGAGTCAGCCAACCAACTTTGTCTTACTGTCTGAAGGATGTTGGGGGCATAGTAACAATCGAGACGTTCCATCTCAGTCATGAGGAGTAACAATATATCTAGAACGACTTCAAAGAGACTTCATTCTATAGAGACGCAGAGTTTCGTCGAATGAGTTAAATGAATCGTCATAACCTGGAAGGTCGCAAATACAAGTAAAACAATGTTAAGGGAAATAAAATTGCCGTGCACAGTTTTCAAAATAATAAAATTACGCTTTTTTTTATTATTATTTTAACATGGCCTGGTCGCCAGGAGTATTTTGTTGGACACATTCTAGAAACCTTTAGAAGACTCCTTCATATTGACATATTATCCCCTCTCCTCATCACTAGTCGTGGTATGGCGTTGTGTTGCCATTCGTACTGGTGTATCCAGGTGTACTTTTTATTTTCTTCGAGAATTTAAATGCCCTCAGTATCTGAAATTAGCAGACTTGAATACCAGGCTTCTTGGAAAACGTTTTGTAATTGCTCTCTGAATAAAATGATAAAAATTAAGCCCAGACTATAAGTAGCTCTAATAGCGTATTAATTCAATTACTGCCCACGCACTGTCTGGGAATATTGATGATTGGCTTTACATCATATTCTGTCTCCTACACAACTCCCTCCTACAGGTTTCGGTAATCAGAAAAATAAGAAATGTCTGGTGCCCTGAGATTTTGATCTAGCTGATCATAATAACATAATCATGTAGTTTTGGAGCAAATATGTGAGGGACTAACATAAATAAATGACCCTTAAGGTCTGTCCCCGAGCAAAGGGCCTTGAGCGTATGAGCCTTTGTAAAGTATGGGCCCCGCGCATGAGTTACAGAGCTGAATTCGCGTATAATTTACGTTTATAGGTTACTAAACAACCATTTTAGGTATTTTTGAAAAATAAAAACGACCAAAACGTTGTTCTTAAGTTGTCTATCTATTAGCGTTAGTTGCAAATTAAACATCATGTTGTTCATGAGTGTATGCAAGGAATCTTATGTTTTTCTTCCATTGACTTATTAATACTAAGTCAATGTTTTCTTCTAAGGTTAGTGGTTTTTTCATTATGAAATTTAGTTAGATATTTATTCTTAAGAAAAAATTGGCTCGATCAATTCGAAGACAACACATTGTAGAAATTTAATGTTTATTTTAATATTTAGTATTTATTTCAACTGACGAGTAGATAACCTCTAAAAACTGTAAATAACAGCTAACGCAGCGTTTTGCTCGGGGACGCGTCTAAACGTAATGTAGGTACCCCATTTTTTAAAAGGGTAACATTAAGAAGCACGTATACAAAAGTATGCTTTTAATACAATATGACTTTAATATAATTCTCTGAAGGCTGGCCATCTGCTAAGCCACGTGTTGACCCCGACATCAGATTCATTTCATTAATTCAAAGTACAAACTGGCTGTGTAAAGGACTTGTCGCATCACTATCGTGTTTCGATGAGCGGGTGAGCGATAATACGCTATTTGCATTTTTATTGCATATTTACATAACTGACCATATAATATATACTTTTGATATGTTATTCATAATTATATTAAAATGGTTTATGAATCAAGTATTTTCCATACCAAATCAAACACTAAATATGTCATCATTTTACATTTGTGTTGTGATGAATAAATCTTATCTGAATTATACCTTACTCCTAAATAAATTGAACAGCCGCACATACATAATATCTCCGCACTAGAATTTTATATATTTATGGTATGGAAATATTATGTAATGCATGCATAACAAACATCAGCGTTACGAGCACAAACATATTCGTATTATATCTATAATAATATAATAAGATAGTCGAACGGCTAGACACAACCATAATTATACGAGTACATAAAAATATATGTATATCGTGGTGTCATGTTGTATATTTCGTGATATCCGATTTCTCAGGCATCGATCATCTGGGCTGCGGAATGATAAACTTTATATCTTCGCATTAGCTTAAAAAAATTATAATCGTACATCGCTGTGTGTACGACAAATAGTTTATAGCCAGGTGTCGTCTAGATTTCAATACGACGCAGTTTCAATGAAACGCAATATGTACGGAGTAGTTGAAATAATAAAACCGGACACCCATCTATAACGCCGTGCTGGGACCCTAAATAGTATTGGTTTAGGGTCGCAGCGCTTGATAATTATCGATGCGTAAATTTCAACCCTATAGTAATCGCAAAACCCTTTTGCGATTTCGTGATCATATAATGATACAATAAATTAGGGATAAAGAATTGATTGTAAATAAGGTGATTGCCTCAGTGACGGAAACATAAAAGTAGTATAAATTAATAAAAAAAAATGCTACGTGTGATTCAATCGATTATTTTATTTATATTTATCATTAAAAATCATTTAAAACATCATTATTAGATGTAGTATAAATAAGAGAAATAATAAATATTGTCAGATCAATTTTCTGTATATATTTTTTATAAACATAGTAACCACTCCTTCGCTTCGCTTCGGTACAACTAACCATTTCACAGAACTTCCATACTAACTTTTACCTTGTAACCCGCGGGAACACATCCGTTTCCCGGGATTAGAAGTATCCTAAGTCCACATCCGATAAGCAGACAGACAGACAATATTTCTAAATATATGTGTATTGGCCTCTATGTCGATATCAAAGTTCATATACTATGGGTATGTGTAATAAAACAGGGTCAGATTTGACCCCATTACAGTTTTATTATTAGTATAGGTCTATTACCGGTCCAGGCACCCTATTATTCGCGGATTAAATCCGTCATCGGGCGGAAAAAATTATCATTCAGGGGAATCTGGCCGTCCCTTTCATATTGAACATTTGCATATGAAAGGGGTCCGAGGTCCAGCCTTTATAATAATAGACATTTGCAAATTCTGATTGTTCACAAGCTATTATACTTAATTCCAGTATTGGTAACCAGATATTTTTATCAATTCATTCAGCACAATGTGAGACGAATAATAACAGTTTGTACCTAGGATTTATGTTTCAGAAACCCCATTGAGACATGCTTTTGAAAAACACGTTTAGAGCCGCCGTCATCGAAATATAAAAGCGTAATTTTTCACGATGGTCAAGAGTGATCAAAATTAGCCAAAAGGGAAAGAGTAATAATGTTATATCAGAATTGTTTTTTTAAATTGATCACTATCACGGAAACCACTGAACAGATTTTGATTATACTTGACTTTAGTAAAAACAATAGCAACAATCTGCAACATACTCGTAGACATAGCCACAGTTCACCCCGCTGCCCCTGGTCAAATGCAGATTGGATGACTTCACAGCACATTTGAGAACATTATGGAGAATTCTCAGGCGTGCAGATATCACTCAAACTACTTGGCAAACACAACTTGTATAATTTATTATATTATCTAACATAATATATTATGGGTTATTGTTTGAGATAGGTTTCCCGAGGACGTGAGAGCGGCTTACTAGTCTATTTTAGGAACCGATTTCTGTAGCATCTTGCATAAGCGGTTTTATAAGTGGCCACTAGTACTAAGGCACTCTGATTTACTTGATTAGTCTGGCTACTGAGCCGAACAAAGGGGCCACCTTCTTTGTACCTCATTGTAGGAGTTGAATAGGTTTCTAAAATTTCAATTAGAATGGCCTCTTTCACTGAGATAACCCGAGTTCAACCGCGGGGCAGTTAGTTTTAATAAAGGAGGTAGACACGTGTAAGATGTGGGTATTTCCCGTTTTCGGGTCTTACCCTATTTAATGGCGCTTGTTCGAACACACTGGAATTATTTTCGATGCTTTTTTATAGCCTGAGCAGGCAAACGAGCAGGCGGGTCACCTGATGTTAAGTTAAATGAATATGAATATGAATAAGTGATCACCGTTGCCCATGGACATTAGCAACACCAGGGGCATCACCAACGCGTTGCCGACCAAGAAGGAAATGCTGACGATCCATATGCAGTGGTAATCATGCCGGTCGAAGGGTTATTAGTTAGGTTCCCAGCGAGGCGGAAATTCGAATGACGATTTGATGCCTGTTCTGGGACTGGTTGTGTTCTTGTCTTTGTGTGTTGTCCATGGAATTTATTTCTTTATTTATAAACTTTTCATTGTACATAAAATAAGAAATCAAATGTTACATCTATAGCATCCATGTCACAGGGAATCCTAGTGTGGGGCTGAGTGTAACGTTATTTGGTATGGTTAATATTACGACATTCAATTATTTTATAAAATTATACAAAACAATTGAAGCGGAGTAAAGCTGCGTACTAAAAGGCTTATAACCGCATCGGTTTGCACCGGATGTTTGAAGTATAACATGACTGCACGGTGTGAAAGTACGGCACACACATTAAGTGCGGTTTTTGATAACCGCATTTTAATTTTAACCGCGTTCATAAATCCGATACTAAAACGGATTTGTTGTATCACTGACGGATCTGTTATGATTAGAAATCTTATTTTCATATCAATTAATGATATATAAATTTACTAACATGTCAACAGTTTCAAAAATGCGAATTGCAACACACGTGCTAGAAATAAAACCTTAAAAAAAACGAATACTGTCAGTTCAAACATTGATGTTTTGCTTTGCTTACGTAAGCCGCCGTTTTGCCGATGCTTCTCATTTTCTCCCACGTTAAAATGTGTTTGTGTCTTTTTCGTTACCGTTTCGTTAATTAGCATGTCATTTTCGTTTCATCGAATTCCAAATCGACTACGATACTAAAGAAGTATTCACTTCAAAATGGGAAGTGCAAGATGGACTCGCGCGTAAATTAGAAAATAGAAAATATTAGAAAATAGTTAGGTTACGAGAGCCTAACTAACACCTTTTGTGTTAGGCTCTCGTATAAATATTATATATTTTATTATTTATTCTACACGATTGCGTGTATATCTCTAGTTGTAAAATAGAGTAGGTATTCATATTATGCATTAAGGTTTAGCCAAGTTTACGCTCCTTGTATTTCGCAGGACCAAATTAGCGCACGTCCGCCCCGAACGTTTACGTAATAATTATGCTAGTTTGTATGTATTACGTTCTTAAAATCCAATATTAAGATTGAGCAAAAGTGTCCTAACCGCCGAAAAATACGTGCTTTTCTTTCCTGAACCACCATTAATTATTATCTATATATCATTAGCTGCTGTATATATCAAAAAGAGTAAGTAATAAACATTCCATTCCAATGACAAAGATCTCACGATGGCTAAAAAAGTGATAATCGAAAAAGGATTACATGAAATTTACATAACCTCCAACCAAGGGACAATTAGAGAACAAGGGCAAGAAAATCCGCAATGGCTACTCCTTTGTTTTCTCTTCCATAATAACGCATCTTTTGGAAACAGTAATAGAATTATAAGTATTGGTGTTTGGGATTCTAGTTAGAAACAATCAAACATTGAAATAGTATTTTCGGAAAACAACTTCTAAGGGGATAAATGGGGAAAGAAAGTTTACTTTGTTTGAAAATGAGTTAAACTTTCATCCGCGCTGCCCAGATGCTGTCATCAACTAATAAGGCACCTAAAAGTTTCCCATAGCGAAACAGGGACGGGTTACTAGTGAAATTGTCTCCTCAAAATTACATTGTCATTACCTCATCGGTCAACAATTGAGATTTTCTTCGTCCAGTAGCGCTGATGATTACATAATAATGTTATACATACATAAATGCGCCGAACAAAGAACTATACTTATGAGTTAATTTCATTAGTTCATCTTGAGCCGATTTGCCGTCAATAAATGAGATAAGACCCTACAAACCCGAGCTCTCTTTGTTAACACGAGGGTAATATAATTGAGTGACCTTATTACAGTCAGGCTGCGGCCCTTTGCGCAAAGGATTGCAAAGGTACGAGCTAAGATTCCCTCAAGAAGGGTATCAAGGCGCGGTTGGCGGCAAAGGCTTGTTCTTTAATCTATACAAATAAATAAAATGGGAGTGTTTTGTTTCTAATATTAAATTAACCGCGTTTTACTAAATTTATACGGACACGGTACATAAATTATACCAAACTAACATGTTTTACAATTTGTGTCTGTCTGTCCGTTCGTCTATCTGTCTGTTTGTTTTGGGTAATGTGGGTAATGTCTGGAACGGCTGGATCGATTTTGAAGGGACTTTCACTGGCAGATAGCTGATATAACAAGGAGTAACTTAGGCTACTTTTATTTTAAATTAAAAATAATTTTAAATTAATTGCTAATGGCCTCGAGTATTTCTCATAACTTACTATACCGATTAGCCGAGAGCTAGTACTTTTTATTACTTTCTTGCATCTTAGCTGGTAACGCATCGGTGACACCTGTGGTGTTATCAGTAAGATATACCAATTTAAATAATCCCGACTGATTGTTTTTGAGTGTACGCTTCTGAACGGAAGCGAGGGTAATTAGTGGTGTGAAATAAAATTTATTGATTTTTGTACTATGTTAGCTTCGGACGATTTAAATTTACAGAATAAATAATCGATTAAAACTTTCGTTATTAACCAGACCTCTCAGACTTCTCAGAACGTGTATTTCTCACAATTATCACTTCTCCGCAAAATGAGCAAATTGCAATATTATTACTATAATAATAACCGCTGTTGCTTCGCTTTGGGAAACCTATACCATAGTATCCACACACGAAATTTTAAGACTAGTATCTTAGAATGAATACAAATCTTTCATTTCGATTAAAATAGACAAATGAACACTCGATGTTGCCGCTAGCCTATTGAAATACATTAGTGCTATTATAGTAGCTAGCCAGTCGGGCTTCTATTCGGTCCTAAAACAAAACAGAGGCTGACTTCAGTTCAGTCGCCCCTCACGACACACTGGTCTTCTGACGTGATGCCGAGGAGTTTTCTTTCGCCGTTTCTTTTTCTCCTCTAAGATTTAAAATTTAAAGGCACCTTAGCGAAACGGCGGTAAATGCAAAAAATGACGTTCATAAGTGTATTCAAAATACCTACGTGAAATAAATGATTTGGGTTTGAGTTTGAGTTATGGGATTGGGTTCAGTATTCTATGCTGCCCAAATCCAGTCCCAATTGTACTATTGGATGGAATGCATGGTGTTTTTACCTAGTATCCCATCAACCGCCATATTTTTTGACGTGTTTCTATTGTAGAGTCAAGAAGCTATTGTTGTAGAGGTTCTTAGCTAAATTATAAGGTCTCCTGTCTCCTTTAAGCTTGTTTAACGATCAATCAATTACGAATAATACAAGTCGCCAGCCTTCGATAGAAAATATAACTGTTGCCTGAAATTATTTTCGAATATATAAAATATGCACATAACAACGTATTGGTAACAATTATATTTAGAATAGATAAGAAAATTAAGCTAAGTAGAAAACATTTATAGACAAAAATTAACCGCATGTGTAGACCACGCATCTTATACTAAAAAGGGATCGTTCCAAGGCCTTTATTGTATCTCAAAGCTCTGTCGAAATGGTCGATGCTTAAATAGTTTATCAGAACGTTCAGGCCTATTAGCCGATTACGAATGGCAAACGGTCTTAATCCCCCGTATAGAGCTACCGGCCCCTGACATTCACTAATTTGTGGTCAGAACCCTCCTCTGTCCAAAACGATTATCCCACAAAGGTAATCTAGACGGCCAATATAATATATGAACAACCTGTTGCCCGCTATATTTTTTCTTGCAATATAAATTCACGTTCCCAAAAAGTATTTTTTGAAGTGAAAACTTCCTTAGCGGCGTTGTGCACTTTTTGGGATGGGTAAAAAATGTTAAACTTGCGTCAGAACACGTGTCCTGATCGTGAAAATTCGTAAATACTTTGAAACTGTCAGTGGTGACTGTTATTTATAATACTCGTACCATAGTAACGTACTGACACTAATGTCACTGACTGACTACAGTCATTTATACTGCGGTTCGTTTAGTAGTCGAAGATATGTCAGCATACGGGCGGCATACAAACTTCTGATAGTTTTGATAGTTTGGTTTGTATGTTTGTTTTATTGTTTGTTGTTGTTGTTTGTTTTACCTTCACTGATCAGATCCACACTATAGCAACGTGGTGGTGTATTTGCCTAGACCTCCGCAGTTAGATCACTGTAGTTGAAGCCAATTGAACGAATGAGTTATATATAATAACTAGTTGTACCGGCGTACTTCGTACCGCTTTATAATTAAAAAATGTTTTGGTGATATATCGACAGCAACGCCACCTATCGGGTCCAATTGTGAATCTAAACCATTCCCAGATCCCCTTGAACACACACAAAAAATTTCATCCAAATCGGTCCAGTCGTTAAAAAATGTTTTGGTGATATATCGACAGCAACGCCACCTACCGGGTCCAATTGTGAATCTAAACCATTCCCAGATCCCCTTGACGAACACAAAAAATTTCAACCAAATCGGTCAAGCCGTTTAGGAGGAGTTCAGTGACATACACACTCACACTCGAATTATATATATTAAGATACTTTTTACAAACCTACTTATACTGTCAGCCGACTTAAATATTAGAAACTTCCCCCGCTGGATTCAAAGTGATATCCTGCGTACTTATTGGTTCACTGCATTTTGCTGGAGTTAAAGTGCAATTCAGCAAGATGCGACACACGAAAGACGCCAATGACAGGCGGCGATGACATGTGCTACGACGGCAAGGCGTTACTTTGCAGTATTAATATTGACGAGACAGATTCTGATATGCGACTGGATTTTGACACCATCGTCTGGCATGACATGGGTAAGTTCGTCTATCTTTCGTACTTTATGCCAGGTGCACGCGTTTTAAAAACTAAAGGGTACGGTCAAACAGCCGACGGGGCGGGACGGCGACGCGACGCTAGCGTCAACGTAGGACTGCGCGCGCCGTGACGCGACCCGCCGAGCGCGACGGCTCTGTGTGACATATTCCATACATGCTCATACGTTACAACCTCTTTACGTCCCGCCAGCGTCGCGTCGCCGTCACGCCCCGTCGGCTGTTTGACCGTACCCTAAAAAGTCCTGTGTATGTGTACACTTTGCACTGCACGTTCACAGGTGTACACCTACATTTATGTACATATAGGACAACGTCGTTCTTAAAACGCGCTTTTAGACGAGGTTGGCGACGTCTTATAAAAAAATCTTTTCTCCCGACACCACGTTTATTTAAAAGAATGTTGAAGATCTTAACACGGCAAGACTTTTGACTCTCATACGTTTATGGATCTGAGCTGGGCAGCGTAACGTTGTGTGAGATGTAAATGTGCAAAAAATGAATAATGTTTAAATACCCAATTGTTATTACCACACACGTATGCACACGTCCAAACACTTTTACACAACGAATCACTCGTTAGCATACACAACATTCACACATTTAAACACAGCACACTCGTATTATTCACTTATAATCTGCAACTCGTGCTTAGAATTGTTTTTTTTTAAGATAAGCCCTACCCACAATTTATCAGTTTTCTGTAAATAAAAAAAAAACTTATTTTTGTAACCAGTCCATAGGGAGAGCACTGGTGAACTGTACTATAGGTTTTTCTAAATACCTATTTCAGGCACCAGGCCCTCGGTAGGAAAGGTTTAGTAATAATGCACATTAGTCCCTAGCAACCTTTTGGTATAAGCGCCTGTGAAACGCGATACTAGAAAGAAGATTAAATTCTTGAATTCAGTTTTCAAATGCCAAAACAAATCTAACCCATAACACTGTAAAAGGACCCGTAGCAAAAAGAGATCTAGAAACGGAATCCGGTCGTAAATATGGAAGATTTATCTCCGTATTCCTGGTTTTTGTTTCGGTGTACTTATGTAGGGAAATACGCCAATTCGTTTACAAGTGGCTTTTTCAAAGAAACAAGTGTGTTATTTTAGCTGAGTGCATTCGTGTTCAGAGCACGAATTTGTAGTCAGTCCTATAATGCGTGTGTTAACTCCAGTAATACGTTGTATGGTATTGTTAACTTTTCATTTATTTAGTACCAACAGTTTATTCAGTTCATCATTTTGTATTGGGACTGCGTTGTGGAGTAAGTTCACAATGACTGGAGTCGCCTACATCCAATATGAAAAGCCATTTGAAAATTGATTCGCCTTTTGGTTCATTCAGGCTTTCTCTGGTGTTTAACGTCTTCCATCGCGTGGCCTTTTTGGACAACTAATATCAAACTAATTTGACCCATTCGAAGTTAATTTCTAAGGTATTGTTTGTCGTGCAAGAAAAACAGACAAACAGACAAAAAGTTGGCACATTCGTGATATTTCTAACATGCTAAGTATATATTATTTATTTTTAGTACATTGTCGTAAGAGGTGGGCACGCAATCGTGAGAACTGACTCTGAACTGTCTAGAGACAGTTTATTATAAATCGTCTGGAAGATACCAACTTGATTTATGAATCGAAACAAACCCCAAACGAGAGAAGCGGGAACGTTTTCTCCTACAATCCATTATTTAATCTTTGAAAGATAATCGGTGGAGAACTAATTTGCAATGCGATGCTAATTCATCGTCGCCCTCTTGGTTTGCAAAACATTAAGGATATCTAGATTAACTTTTCAACTAAAATGAAAATTGAATTTTCTGACAGTTTTACTCTATTAAAGTCCGTTGAATAAATAATGGGTTTGGTTCTAATTTGGTTGAGCTCGTCTGGCGAACTCTTGCTATTGCTCTGCCATATCTACAGTAGGATAACTAAAATTACTAATTAAACTCTACATTAACTAATTAACTACATAAACAGCGCTTTCTTGTTATTTGTATAAAAATAAATGAATTACTGTAATGTAGTCAATGTAGAAAAATTATCAACGAACTAGTAAACCCGCCCTCGCTTCGCTTCTGGAAACCTGTCCCTTAGTACCCAAGTCCAAAATTGTTAAACGTAACCAGGGCACTAATTTATTTTCACGCGCGTTATTTTTAATTTTGCGAAAACCTTTAATATATTATACATATAAACTTTCCTCTTGAATTCTTCATTCTTCATTCTCCGAATTTGTTCACTCTATCTATTAAAAAAACCCCATCAAAATCCGTTGCGTAGTTTTAAAGATCTAAGCACACAAAGGGGTATAGGGACAGAGAAAGCGACTTTGTTTTATACTATGTAGTGATATTATACCTAACTGTTGAAAGTACAGTATTTAGGTAGGTACTAAACTCAAGATAATTTAAATAATAAATTATCTTGAATGTTATTTTCGAGTGCTCTGCGATCTAAAATATCTTCCCCTATTTACCATTTGTAAAGTGTGAATATAAAAACGCTGAAATTATATCTATTGAAGCAGACTCAGACAAAAATCTTCATCATTATGCAGTGTTTTTTGTCCATTTTAAAATACCAAAATGTGGAATATGTATACATTCCATCATTTCAAGTAAGTAACGTTTTATTCTTTAAAAACAATGTATCCTAAACTTTTGAATCGGATAACAAGATTGCCAAAATACATCAAACTCCGTTTTCTGATTGTCACGGTATGCTCGTAAAGGCACTAGACAGACCGACAGACAGAGAGACAAAAATTCCAAAAAATAATCTTTGTAGGTTATCTCGTTCCAATATTAAAATAAAAAATATATCCTGTATTCATGTATAAAAAATTCCTTTGAGTTTTATTGGTATAATACTCGTATTACTTAAACGACATAAACTACGTATGGTTCGCAGAAATAGAGAACGAGTGTTTAGTTTAGCATTTTATGATTTTTATTCCACATCTCGAGTCAAAGCAATGTTAATTACAGCGCACTTTACTGTAAAACGTGAGATGTCATAGGATTTGCCTCAATTATAAAAATAAATTTTACAAAGAAAACGGGGTTTGTATGTTGTGGTATCAACTTCATTTGTGTAGCGTAATTCCAAAGATATTATGCTGTTTCAAAGCAAAAATGTTTTAAAGCAAAAATATTTTAATAAAAAACAATTTAAACTATATACAGTAAGATTACTGTATGCACTTTATAATCGGTAGTTATTTAAGATTATAACGACATAATATTATACTCGAAATTCTGACAAAGCACTAAATACTACTATAATATAATGTTAATCAAATTTTAACATAATGGGAGTCTCCAAGAGGAGAGTTAGTAGCATCTAAATAAGTTAGTGCGCTGAACATCGGACTTTATCGCCACTTACCACTTTGGATTGCTATTAAACTCGTTTCATATATGTATAATAAAAATATATATTGATAATACAGCTATGTGTATCTTGATTCTTAAATCAAATTCTGTTGTGTATTGTTTATTTGATAATAATTCAAATTAGTGGTTCCATAGCATTGCGTAAGGATTACAATAATTTATCAATATTTTTATTAAGTCCTTAATATTATTAGTTGGTACTAGTAGGACCCGCCCTCGCTGCACTTGAGGAAACATAACGCATTCAGATATTGTTAGGCGTGAATGGCGTGATTCTTAAAACGGACATAACTTTTTTATTACTCAACAGATTGAAATAAAACAAACACTAAAATAAATGTTAAGTGAAGCTTACCAAAATATATTAGTGAAAACCGCACCCAAATCGGATAAGCCGTTTCCGATAAGTATTCCTATGAAAACTGTTATACTTTTTGAGATTATGGTGATGAACAACGGAATAGGCTGTCTGAGAATGAGGAAATTTCAAAGCGTGTTGAGTATTCCATAGAATAATGCACAATTTATAAAACAGGCAAATACTAATTGCCCCCGTTTACATTCGCAGGTACTAGCGTAGATTTTTATTGTCACAATTAAAGTCAATGTGCTAATTTAAAAATTTAAATTTAAATTTTAAATTGATACCTCGCTTCGTCTCATTTCCTCTCGACAGAACGGATTAAGTGCAGTGTCAAAAGTATTCACATCTTCTTTCACAAGACTATTAATTAATCAATACAATACAATACACTTTTGATATAAAACCTTTAGCCTTGCTCTATATAAAAATTCAAGGTATAATAGCCACCGAGAAAATAACGATGAAAATTCCACTAGCTGCACATAAATTGCGGAAAATTAAAAGAATCACACATGAACATTTTCAGAGATGGTGGCTCGTTTTGTACTAATGACATTAGGATTACCTGCGATTATTATTTAAAATTTGCTTTGTTACATTTATATATTCGTATTTTCTGTTCGGATGATTTACATTTTTATGTGGGCTGACTAACCAGCAGACTAGCCAACTAATTATAAACGCCCACCGTCATCCATGGGCATCAATAACACTTAAATTTATTCCCAGGGGTTACGGGCCAAGGAAGCAGAAAGACAGTAACTATTAGCTCTCACCTCAACCTCAGAGACGGCTTACTCAGGCAGTGGGACAGTAGCTAGCGAAGCAGGCTTCATGGAAAGAGTTTTATTTACAAATATTTAAGAAACGTATTAAAACACGGCTTGTAGAGAAAGGTTATTATACTATCGATGAGTATATTAATGACAAGGATGCTTGGTAATAGACATCCGCATCCGGTTCCGCTCAAGTTAGTATTTAGGTATAAAATGGTAGTACCTAGCAAAAAAGATTGTAATTAGTTTTTAAGCACTATATATATATTTTTTTAAAGATGTGCCGAGGAGTTTTCTTTCGCCGTTTCTTTTTCTCCTCGTAAGATTTAAAATTTAAAGGCACCTTAGCGAAACGGTGGTAAATGCAAAAAATGACGTTCATAAGTGTATTCTAAATACCTACATGAAATAAATGATTTGAGTTTGAGTTTGAGTTTGAATTTATCTCATTTTATCAATCAGGGAGCAATAGTACCTACCTATGTTCCGGTTGGTTGGCATGACAAGGTCAGTAGAAAACTGCATGCCGTGACGAGTCGAGTAGTAATTAATATGTCTATAAATTCGTTGTTAGTATACCTACATAGATTGATAAAGAGTTTAATGAACCAAGTGAAGTTAAAGAAAATTTGCACGGTACTATGAATAAATTATAATTCTGATTTAGTTTCTGTAATCTGCCTGATATGTAATTCCATGTAAATGTGTTTACACGGGTTGCAGATTTACGGTACCGCTCCGTCCTTATGGCTAGACCTGTGCTATGATGTTTCATTTAATTAAATCGTGGTTGTTTGCTGAGTGGAGGCTTAATTAATGCAAGGTTGATTACAATTTACCTAATAGTTCCGCTAATATGGAAAGTCCGCAACGCCGTGCCTCGTAATAATGGAAAATGATCGATAAATAATTTTAAACAGCCAAGTTATGGTCAGCAGTTTATTGTTAAAGCATTAATAACCACTGCAATAATGCAGTTGTGGTAAGAACTTTATAAATGCTACGTCATAGAAGCCCATGTTTCTAAAGGCTAAGTTTTATCGATTCATTTGAATTCTTTAATTTGGTGTTTACATATTCCCCGCAGTCGCAAGTTGTACGACAATTAAGAACACTATTCTTTATTATATATTGTTTAAACCTAATGACTGCCGTCTTTTTGCTTCAGGAAACATATATCCACACTCAAAATAGTGTTAAGACTGGTTTTCTTTCAATAGACTTTTGCGAACTTATTAAAATAAAACAGACGAAGCGACAAACACAAATATTTTAAAAGTTATTGAGTGGGTTCTACCGCGTCAATAAATATTATTGAGTGGGTTCTACCGCGTCAATAAATACCTCTACTAATAGTTTCCCTCAAATATAACTAAGATCAGTTTCAGTTTCATTATAATGTTATAAATTTAGTAAAAGAAGTGTCTGCTCTGGATAGACAAAATCTCTTAGCGAATAGAGCCTCCAACTCCCGTCAAGATGGAATTGCAGAAAAGACGCGGTTCTTTTAAATTTTAAATATCTGCGGGTATAGTATAAGTCTCTCCGCAGATGCAATTTTATTACCGACAACGAACACTGATACAAGACACCGTGCTTAGGGTATCCGATTGCTTTCCTAGACTGATGATAAATGAATACCTGGCTGGGATCAGGCATTAAAAATGATTTTTGCTACAGTATGTCATGACACGGAAATAATTTGAAATCATTCGTCTAGAGATCTAGACAATTTGGTGTAAGGATTTTTTACGTAATTATTACACAGTATTTTACTTTAAGGAGTTACAGTGCTTTGGGTTAACTTGGTCGATCAGTTAGGATCGACACGACTCGCCGGGCTACCAGCGCTTCCAATGAGACGTAATTAATTTAAACAAATTTTGAAGAACCAAAAAGACTCGGAGATAATAGTGGCTCATATTCCATTGTTGTCTTAGAATCGAAAAGTTGAAAATCAGAGTGCAAGGCAACATATTCATTTACAGTTCACAGTAAGCATTTTTAAATAAAAGTTAAACAATTTGATAATTCGACTAACCATTTGCTGCCCATTTTTGTTTACAATGTTAAAAAGTCACAATGCCAAAGTGGTCGCGTATTATTTCCAAACCACTGAGCTGTCAGTGTACCATTAAATATGAATTTCGGTTAATTTATGGGGGCACCTGTGTTATAAAATATACGCAATTACGGATTTAACCCTTAAATGGAATTGTTGACGTGTTGAAGTTTTTAACCATAAACGATTTTATTTCACAAATACAATGGCGTTTATACTTTGGTAAAATTAAAGCTTGTAACAACAACTGTAACGACAGTTGCGTTAATTTACATATTGGAAAAACTGTTTAAGTAATGAGGTAACAATTAAACAAAAATAGACTATAATGGCGACAAGTAGTTTTAGAAGGGCATCAAAGCACAGAATCAAAGTGTCGATCGTGAAAAATGTAATTACAACCATAAATATTTGAGTAAGTTCGGAAACTACAACCCGACTACATAAAAGTGGCATTCTAGAATTTAATTTAATAAAATTCTAACTGATGAATGTCAATGACAATCGGTTGACACATAAAAATGTTATATCAATTCAAAGACTGCCGTCTAATCATTTTTTCGAGTGTACATTATATAACTACTTTGAAACACGCTCGTTGAGATGTCTTGTGAGAGTTTTATTATTTAGTAATGATGTTCATTGTTAAAAAGAATTGTTGTTCGTCCCAAATAAGACAAAGTGCTTACAAGACAAGCACCGAGGCGTGAGCCGAGATAATCTTGTGCATTTGTTTAGAAGTCTTCCAGATCAAGTTTCACGAACTGTATCGTGCAAGTTCACGTTAGTTCGTTACCGACAGCATTTAGAATCATGCAGCTTAGGTATACGAGCGCTACTTGTAATAATAAATCGGCGAACTTTGAACTTTATAAGTAATTGTTTAAAGACCATTAAACTACCGTAGTTAAACTGATAGCGCCACAAGTGTTCTTAGTTTGTTAGGAAGTGTTTATAGTTTTAGTGTTCATAAGCTATTTTCCTGCTTCGGTTGGTTTTTGTGTTCATGTAACCATTCACTATCTTGTATATCATCTGCTCTTATACTATTTAATGAAAGTTTAAAGAATTATTTTTTATTTTTTGAGTACTTAGACCTAGGCAATCTAATTCTAAAAGTTCTTCCTAGGGTTCTCTAAAGGTTCCCCAAACCGAAGTTCTCCAAAGGGATTAAATTAATTTCTGTTACTCTTTAATTTGTCTATAATTGGCGGCGATTAAAATATTGACGGTGTAAATGGAGGACAAAACAACTACAGAAGATGTCAAAGTTATGAATTTAAGACGTGATTTCCTGTGAATAAACTGTTAAGTTTTAATTTATGCCTAACACTTTAATTTCACGAAGACACCACTTGATTGTTTTATTCTTTTGTTTTAAGGTTGAAAATCCATTACTATTCAAGCCATCGTGAAATTGAATATCACCCTTAAACGAATTGTTATTCCGAACAAATTGTACCGCAATGAGCTCGGCTGAGCCTTTGTGTGGAGAACAATAGTCAATAACAAACAGATAAAAGTTTTAAATGTGAATAAATTACGAGTCAAAAACTAAATGTCACCATTTTGAATTTTTAATTACAACAGAACAAGTAATGAGATAACAAGATATAAATTAAACACTTAAAAGTGTTTTACCTCATCACAATATTTTGTGTTTTTTTAACAATGTGGCGCCTGTTGTTGCTGTTTTATTTTGATTACCGTCACGTCTTTTGTAATAATATTCAGATGAAGGGAATTATATTGACGTAACAATAGTCAAACTTGGCCCACTTGTTTAATATCTACAGCGTCGAAGAGACAAACATAGACTGGACTAAATACTCTACTTTGAACTCTACTACGTAGCGCTGTAGGATAAAAACACAACTTGCAACACAGTACAAGAGCAGTAGACGGGGAATCTCAGTAGAATGCATAGAAAAGTTTCGTAACTTAAAACGAAAATTTTACCTGATAACAGCCTGCACTTCGCTTCAGGAAACCTATGCCTTAGTACAGTGCTCCCGAAAGTATTACTACCAATTCCTTTGAGGCAATATATTAATTTTTACCTAATTATAATATATAATATATAATTTTCCTCCAAATTTACATGTTATTTTTACATATACAAATTTATATGTAATTTTTACATATAAATTTAGAGGAAAATTATTGGTCTTCTATACAGGGTGATCTCTTCTCTTCTTAGACCTCTTGTGATATCTTCTCTTCCAACTGCAGTGCCTAACGTTTTTTTATGTCGGTGAACTATCGTGTTTGGGACCAATGTGTAACTCCTTATATCTCTTACATAACTGAAGAACAATGCGCCGTATTCCAAATCTTTTCATCTTGACTTACTCAAAGCTATAAAATAGAGGATACGATACTCAATAAATAGAAGAAAACCATGTATAGTGACGGGGAAAATATTTATAAAAGTAGCAGAGAAGCTAGTTGCACTTGCTCGGAATGGTTCCGTGTAGTATCCAGGGGGATGTTCCATTTTCTAAGCAAATTTTAAGAAGGATTTTCCTCCTTTGAGTAGGTACTAGTAGGTACTCGTATGTCGTATTACGATATACGGCGCAAAATTCGTCCTTTTGTCGTGAACAGCGAGCAGCTTGCCAGTGTCAGCGTTCCCACGTGCTTTGGATGTGAGAGGTCTCAATAAGAGTTAACAAGCTTTACTTATAGATAGATATATGTTTCTGTTTCGTCATCTTGGAACTCATTGTCAATTATCATCAGAATAGTTGTCAAACATTAACTCATAAACTTATAACATTTAATCGGAGATAAGCAAATCAGTAATTGATTTTATTAATACACAAGTTGTCCCGGCGTACTTCGTACCGCTTTATAATTAAAAAATGTTTTGGTGATATATCGACAGCAACGCCACCTATCGGGTCCAATTGTGAATCTAAACCATTCCCAGATCCCCTTGAACACACACAAAAAATTTCATCCAAATCGGTCCAGTCGTTAAAAAATGTTTTGGTGATATATCGACAGCAACGCCACCTACCGGGTCCAATTGTGAATCTAAATAATTCTCGGATCCACCTGAAGACACACAAAAAATTTCAACCAAATCGGTCAAGCCGTTTAGGAGGAGTTCAGTGACATACACACTCACACTCGAATTATATATATTAAGATTTTTTCAAATTACAGACTGATAATTGTCAGTTTCAAGTATAATTAATGGGATGACCTAATAAATAAATAAACGTTAATACTATCATAACCCTGCAATAGGATTACCTATTTCGCGCGTGGCATGGACAACACAAATTACACGTCATTACATGCCACTACCAACTAGGCTGCGGGTGAAAAACTATTCACCGGTGAAAAAAGCAGTAGTTCTAGCTCTTCGACACTGCGACCAAAACTCATATAACACATTTGTTGACTTAGTCAAGATGTAGAACCTCTTACATCCCAAAAACGGCGTAAGGAGGTCGTAATATATTTTGGCTTCAACAAGATTGCAGTCAACTGCAGGACATGCAATTGAGACCTAAATCATCCTCTGCAATGCAAAACCAGATCAAAAGAAGTATCGTGAGCTTATAAAGCAATAACCGGGTAGCGGTCACTTATCCAACTACCGACCGCATTAATTCAATCCGTCGTCGATCGATACAGGTTTCAGGCTGCTAGTAGAAATGTTTTCTCATAAAATCTTATGCATGTTATTAAATTTTATATTTATGTTTTTCTATCGCAGCGTACATGCTTAGTATTTTCAATAAAATTCTATTATTCATTCCTTTTCAGAAAGATGGCAACATCGTTTCAATGTTAGCTTTGTTGACTTTCTCAATACCTTTGAAGATACTACTTCTTTCAAAGCCTGTCTTAAGCAGAGCTTTCCTATGATCGAAGCTAAGCCGATGCAACTGAGCATAATAATTTTAATAGAGTAAAATGGCATTCCTTCTGCCAGACTTATTCTAGGTTTACCGCACGATAAATCTTTCAGCGGTGGTATTTTTAATACGCTTGAGACGTATGTTGGTATGTAACAGAAACTGAACATGATTTTGACCCCCTTCAAAACGTCGGATTAACTCGAAATTACTATCCAAAAGATACTCCATTCATTTGTAATAAGGTTCTCTTTAAACTGTCAGTAGTAATTATATAACAGATGTACAAAGGAAAAGAATATTCAGTCGTGTTATTAATGATGCAATGGTAACTGAAACAAGGGTTGACTATAGTATACAAATAGTGTAGGGTTGTTGCTCTAGCCCTAACCATATTTTAAAGTTTTTTAACTATATTTTATTTTTACATAAGATAAGTTAATGCTTTACAACAAGCCCACCTGTTGGTAAGTGGCGATTTATTATTTTATATCGACTGAGTATTTTCAAGTATCCAACAGAATGTGGATTCCCTTTGAGTGATTATGTTACACTATTGAGTTTTATACGCCGGGCTTTATCTTAAGGTTTTTTAATATCCAGTCAAATTATGAAAATAAATACTTTAAAGTTATGTTCGATAAGTACGTAAGTATATAATTTTAGGTGGTATCTCAATCGGGAATAGTAGACTACCACACTTCGCATATTTAAGAGATATTTATAGAAACTCAAATCGTTTTATAAAAAGAAAATCAGATATTTTCCCTAATAATTGATTATTTTCACCATTTCCCAGCGACGCAATACCTAGTAACGGGAAGTTGTAACCTTGGTGGTTGTAACATTTACATTTTTATTTTATTTATTAACTTTTTATTATATTTAGTCGGTAGTAACGCTTAACTTCGATACAAACTAAAAATAGTAGCGTAAATCCTTTCACATTTCCATACACGAAAACAGTTTTAAAGAGAGAGAGATTAGTGCTTTAAAATAAAAAATGATGAGGTGTCGTGGGACACCAGGTAGGAACGAAGTTCCTTCCACTAATGAAGGCAACGGCGCGCGAAAAGAAAGAGGGAGAAAGAGAAAGGTATTATACACTACTCGCTTGTGTATGCGACTGTCGCGCCTGCGCACGTCTCATTTAACGCTTTTATTCCACGCATTTTTTCTTACGGTTTTACTATCACATATTTTTCAGTTCGGTCGCCGCAGCAAAACCTATCCCCTCCAAGCCTGCCGTAAGGAACTTCGTTCCAACAAAAAACGCTAACAAAAAGCGATGTTAGCGTAAATATTTATCGTATTCAGCACAAAGTGATACGTAATTGCTGCGACAAAGTGCAAACATTGATTGAACATAAGTGGGATACAATGTCGTTCCAATCAACCGCAAACACCACAGATACAATTACATTATTGGCTCGCAATGGGAGGGTATTTCTTGTCCAGGTCAAAGTCAATTACCTTTGATCGCGTTCGTTCTCCACAGATTGGGTACCGTATAAGGCATGAGTCGGACGGTCGGATACTTTTTATCCTTTTGTAACTGAACGTGCTTTACTTATTTCTAACAGACTAGTTCCGTCCAGGGTTAAGCCAAAAGGAGAATTATGATTTGTAACCAATTGTAATTACGTACGTAACGTATGAAAGTATTAATTTCATATGGATTTGTAAACTATGGGTATTCAACAAATTATGAGGTACCATTAGAAGCACCCTGATTTAAGCGGCTGGTTATAGTTAAATTAAATCATACGTACTCTATCGTGATTCCGTCACATTTAATGCATATTAAAAAGTTTTTTAAGGAGCCGTGAATATCGATTGAACTACTTTATTAGCCAATATTTTTTCAAGGATTAAAAAAACAAGCAGTTAGTAATAAGTTTTTTAGCTTCATCAAATCGACATATTTTATCCCTGCATGCTTCAGAAATTGTTGGGCGTCATCAAAATTAAGCTACTCACGGAAAATTTGCTTGATAGTAATCAAGTGAAAAAAAGGTACTGGGGATCCGGGACCAGTAGTCTCATTTTAATTTTAATTTCATATTTTGTTAGCGTTTAGGTACTACTAATGATTAATGAATGATATATAGATTAGATTTGAATTTTATTTGTATTTAATATTAATTTTAATTTTATTTGGACATTTTATTATATATTGTATGCCTATCACAGGTAGGACATAGCGATCTGCATTGTATATAAATATCAACTGTTATTGTACCTATGATCCACAATAAATTATTTTTGACTTTTGACTTTTTTGAAATAAGTTTTGTTAATTTTGCATCAAAAGTTTAGTCTAAAAGGCTGACGGCCTGTTAATATTTTTAAGGACAACGCTCATGGCGCAGTGGTTACAATGCCGGACTGCCGTATAAAGGGTCCTAGGTTCGATTCCCAGTGTGGTGGATATTTCAATAATGAGTTTATATTTTAGTTCTCGGTCAGAGTGTGTTATTGTCTTTTTGTTTTATTCATGGCACCCATGTCACAGGGGAATCTAATGTACTATGAGTATATGTATCTACTATGAGTGTTACTCCGTAGCTTAATTGGTAGTGTCCTTGCAAAGCGAGGGGTTGATTCCCAGCCGGGGCAGATGTTTATGTGACAGATTTGTTCTCGGGTCAGTGATGAGTGATTAGTGATGTGTAATTTGTGTTGTCCATGCCACCCGCGACACAGGATTTCTTAGTACGGGGGTATGAGCTATTGGCTGCTTTAATAGAGTTTAAGGAGAATAATGTCCATTGAAAGTCGACAGCCTAGTTCCAGCCTAAACAAGAGAAACAAATCGTTGCACATTAACGCTCAGTCGTACGCAACCTTTTTATTAGTGCCCTCATAAATTAGATTTCGCTAAAATTACTGGCCTGCGATGGTTTCGAAAATATTTTCTTGTAATATTCTATACAAGCCTATATTTATGGTAACGGTGTTGGGTATAGCGAGTTTTGTTTTTGGGTTTCATTATTATTATTTATGTGAAATGACATTGTAGAAGTGTATATTTTAAAAATACAAAGTTGTAAGTGTTTCGTTAGTTGTTTGTATATTCGTTTGTTTCCTCATATAACTATGAATTGGTACTACGCAAAAGTTTCCCAAAACGAAGCCAGTTTCAATTTGAAGTAAAAAGTACTATCAGGCTACATAAACCCGAAACAATACTGTTGCATTTTGTACATGCAAATGATTGCATATTGCATCTTTTTTATTTTTCACAAATACATAAGTTCTTTCGCTGAAAGTGTGAAGCGCTCATAGCCCGGCGGCTTGCGTCGATCTCAAGTGATCGACAAAGTTAAGCAACAGCGGGCGCGGTCGGTAGTTGGATGGGTGACCGCTAGTGGCAAAAATTTCTTGAGCGCTTCCGTGCTTCGGAGGGCACGTAAAGCCGTCGGTCCCGGGCACTTGGGTTGGCCACTAACCCCTCCACCAATCCGCACTGGAGCAGCGTGGTGGAGTATGCTCTAGGCCTCCTCAGGTACGAGGAGAGACCCGTGCTCAGTAGTGGGCCATTAATGGGTTGTAGCCACATAAGTTCTTTCAGCACGCAGACACGGATAATCCCCGCCAGCAGTACGGTGGAGCGTGTTAAGGTGACAACCGGCCTATACGAACGGCTGAAACCGTCCAAAGAACCAGCTTTGTTCAATTTGATATTACGTCCACATTGATTCACGCATACCCGTATGATCTTATTGTGGCAGTAGCATTTATGGTATTTACTCACTGGCCCTGCCACGCGACAGGTCCCGAGTTCGATTCCCAGTTGGGGTAGATTTTGTGACAGTAAATGTTTTTGCGTCTTGGGTGTTAGTGATGTGTTTTATTGATGGCCCACGACACAGGGAATCCTAGTGTGTTAGTGTTTATTTATTTACTGACGAACGCACATACTTAGTAGTTTTTTTTTCTAAATATCGCCTTCTGAAGCGTTTTCCGTTTAGTTCCGAATTTTGTACAAGCAAAAAACAATAGGTACCTACTGTAAGAAATTTCGAACCAGGCAATTCCCGTCAAGATCAATCTATCTAAACGAAAGCGGATTAGCATGTAAATCCGGATCACCAGCTGAAGATCTGATTGATCCTACGCTAAGAAACAGCCTTTTTGATTGATTTCATTAATAGAAGAAATTTATGGAAAACAAACGAACCCGATAGATTGGATTGCTCATTGCTTTCTCCTCTATTCTTTCATGACGCAACAGAGATCCTTTTAGCTTCCCTTTTTGAGTCCCTCGCCATGACTGAGGAGGCCAAGAGCATCCACCACGCTGCTCCAGTTCGGATTGGTCAGTGATCGGTTAGTGACCTCTAACCAACAACTAACCAATCCATTCAAATTAATTCCAAGAGTTGGAAGGTGTTATGTTGGCCAAAGGCCTCCGACACGGCTTAATGATTGGTATGTAATGATAAAAACCACAACAGACTGCGTGCCCTCCGAAGTACCGAAGCGCTCATGAATTAGCTAGCGGGATCCGTCCTCCTATCGACAGTGCCCAATGTTGCTTAACTCCATTGATAACTTAAGATAAATAAAATTCCTTCAAGTTACGGCTACAAATAAAAATGGCACAGCTGTTCGGTTTTATAAAGAGAACGATCGGTAGAGGTAATTCAATGAACCACCCGCATTGGCGCATAATTGACGGACGTCATTCCGATTGCGATATCTCATTTGCGAAGATAGAAGTGGGTAATCGCCTCTGTATTGACCTGGAGTGATTGAGCAGCTTAACGAGAATATTACATGGTACATTTATCTTAATCAAGGCTCTTATTTGATTATACTTATAAAAATATATTATTAAGAATATATAAGATAATGAAAATGTGTAAAATTAAAAAGTGTTAATCAACGAGTATGTGTATATTAATCCTACTAAAACATTTCGTATAAAAACAGGTTGTCAGAACTTACAAGGTTGGTTTACACAGGTTGTCATTACGATTTCATTCAATAAAAATTTATCAGAACTCATAAGGAGTCCCTACTCTTTATGAGTTCTGATAAGTTTTTAAACAAGCTTTAAATCTACACACTCTTAGAAAAAAGGACTTTGGTACTTTTACTACCGAATAGGCTTAACTTACTTGCTTACTTACTAACTTACTTTTCTTAGTTTAGTTTAGATCTCTAAAGTCCCTTATTTTTAGAAAGTTTGTGTGTTTTATTAGTCTTCATCTGATTTTCAGAATTGGAACTCCCTAACATTACCCAAACCTAAGCTATGATGTTTAAAAATACGACGAAATGTTTCAATAACAGGTAGGTAGTTCTGTCCGTCTTGGCGGGGCGCTCCCGTGCCTCACAAAAACTTTGTACCCACTCCTTTAAAATGTTTAGACGTAGAAGTTAGTCTAATATCTATTCTATTCATGGGGTAGAAGTGTGATATAAAAAGTTTGCATAGAAAAGGGTGCAGATAGTTAACATCGCATTAACAATGTGGCGCCCTCTAGAGGACATAATGGACACGATCAAAAAACTTTTTAATGATGCCGTGTTTGGTACTAAAGATAAAAGGGCTTTAATGTAGTAGTACTTTTTAGAGCGTGATCTTTTAGTAGTCGTGTTTTAGATTTTGTTCTTACTTTTTTACCTTTTCATCTTTCCCTTTACACAAAAGATAGTCAAAAGTGATGTTAACGCCTTTAACACTCAACGTAAGCTGTACCTATACTTATTTGAGAATTCGTAGACATAATACAACAATTTTAGTTTAATGTATTGTTAGGAATGTCAGGAAAACTAAACTAGAAATGATGCATAGCCTAGTTGTTGGTCGATTGAAGGGTGTAAAGAGCGGTGGAGACGCCTTGACGCCGTTCTGCGCTCAGTCCCTTCACCTTTAGATCTCGTAGCGTTAACGTCACGCCGCCTGACATTGTTTCGAAACAATTGGTTAGATTTATGATGCATAACTTTGTTTTCTTAATAAAATGTAAGAAAAGGGGGAAAAGTGTTGCTGCATGCTCGTTTGCAATCCTAATTTATTAAAAAAAGAAATAAATCAAAAAATCATAAATATAATCTAATGCGTAATTAAATACAAATATAATAGTTTCCTCAAATATATTCCGTGTATATACAGACATCGATCACTGACAGGTGTCCGTACGTGAGTACGTACATCTATGGGTAAATTACTGTAATAGGAACGTGTGATATAAGATTGGGAATTCAGCGTTGACGAGTGCGGGTCGTGGGAAAAAATGTAGGGATTTGACCGTCGTCGCCGTAACTGACAAGTAGGTTGGGACTTGGAAGTTTTTATTGAAATTTAGAACGTCATTTCCAAACCGGCGGAGTTTTTTCCGTAGATGGCCGATTGTACAAGGGCTGCCTTGAGCCAATTTAATGGAAATTACTCATTCGATACCAGTATTTATGAACGGGCCTTTAGTCTTGCAGGCATTTAGGGAAATTATTATTGTTTTATCTTATTTAAGACAATCATTAAATGAATTTTCCGCTGGTCTGTACAATGAATGTATTTGAAGCAAGATAGACGGAGGACTGAGAAAGTAATAAGAGATAATTCTAACATTAGAAAACAGTTTGTTCCTGTGCAATGTGCTCCCGTTTACTTACCCAATGAATGTTTGGCCGATTTAATCGGTTCATAGATCTAAAATGTATGGCTATATAAAGAAACCCGTCTAAACTATTTAAGCAGCGAGGGCGGTAGCTGTACTAAAGTACTTATATACTATCACGTGGAATTAATTCACGTAACAAAGTAACCGAAGAAGTGGATAAACATATTCAGCAAAGCTTTACGCTCAAACAAATTCATTTCTCATTAGGTGTCCCCAGACGGAATTTCAGGATACGCAAAAATAAATAAGAACTTATTCAAATGGAAGTTTGAAACGTTTCAATTCCACGATATGTTTGCTGCGAGTCTGTAAAATGTCATCTAATTTCTTAATCTTTATGAGTTATTCCGTTCGGATCCTTAAAACTGATACCCTAGGGGATCAGTTATATTTTAAAATGTGTTCTATTCTGGTCTGATCCCCGTAAATGCTTATTCATTAAAAATAAGGGGCTACAGAATGGAATGGTAAAGTATACAGTGGATCAAACCGGAATTAAAAAATAGTAACAATTGGCAGTGGATCAGTATAGGGGATCAAATCGGAATAACTCACTATTATCACTACTTTATTCGTTTATAATATGATGATAACGTCGTAATTATTTTTTTAATTTTAACTTTTGAAAATGTAGATGAATTTTGATGAAATGAAAATTTGAAAATGTAGATGAACTTTGAGGTTGTTATCGCTAGACAGCAATCTTTGTCTTATTTCAGTTACTTAACTACTTCTGATATTTGGCCTAACCTGTGGATCATAGATAGACAGGTTCAACTGTAACAGGTAGTAGATAGTAGAGTTTGTCAGGTTTAGTACCACGGCCCGCCACGGTACCTAGTACCATTTCTACCGTGTCATAGTTGTTTAACAGCAAATGTGTTCCGTTAGAAAGGTGTGGAGCCGGCTACACTTTTTAGTGGCGACCATCTCAGTCCTCAAAGGTAGCAACGCACCTGTGACCTAACCTCATTTCCTGTGTGACCTTATACTTTTAACCAACTAATATTCTAACACCGTCTTCTTGTTAGGCCTAACCATCGACGCCATTTGAGTCTTGTTCTAGGGCGGTCACGGTTATCACGGGCGGCAGTGGAAGGGTGGTCCTGAATGTTCGTTTGCTACCTTAATACCATAAAAAAGACTGGGGCTACTATACTTAATGTTTTTCCTTAGCACGAAATCCTTGTATTTGTGTAAATACAGACGTCGGATGAGCGAGGGTATTCCAATATAATTTTTCCACTCGAATTGTTTTCCCATTCCAAACGCTTGAAAGAATAACCTTTCGGTGATTAAACAAAGTTGTCGCCTTACCGTCCTGTTACACTCCGCTGGTGTTATTCTGACGCGCTCAATTTTCCATTTGAATCGTGTTTCGCGACGGCAAAGGCAATGTTCAGCTGCGACAAATTGGCGTGAATTGATTGAATCTTGAGAACATGGAAAGTGGATAAATCGTAATTTATTTTTGATTGACACGAAGTTGAAGTTATGGATGGGTCATAATTATGACTTCAAACTTGTCATGTCTTGTGCTCATTTTACTATACGGATACTTTCGTATGTATTTTGTACGCCACCGTTTCGACCTAGTGCATGGGTCATGGTCACGGCTGAGATAGTTTAACAAAGTACAAAATACATACAGTGAGTACCCGCATCATAGAAAAATGAATGCGTGAGCCCAACTGATATTTGTATGCTGTTACTGTGAAATAAAACTAATCATTATTAAGCGGCTTCCTTCTTGATTAAGCTTTTTTTCTGGTACACACTTAGCGCTTTAAGCACGCATTTTGCTAATAATGCTGCAGGTGCAACCAGCGGATTTCCGATCAACCGATCGACCGTGTACATAGGACTAACAGGATTTCATGAAACGCGTTTTATCAAAAAAGGGTTGCGGTGGGGTCATTAGTCGCTATCAGAGATGGAAAAAATGTAACTATGATTACTGTCATGATTTGACATGCGTGAATTTGTGAGCCACCGAAACGCCCCCGCCAAGAACGCTCTAACTACTCGTAACTTCTCGCGAAAGGCGCCGTCGGTGTCATTTCAGGGCTTCCAGATGTAAGTATGATCTGTCGCATCTCTGGTCGCTACCATGATATCAAAAGCTTTCGGTCGGGTCATTATAGTTCCTTTGCCGCTACCTTGATACAAAATTCATTCGAAATCGTTCAAGTTTCAACCGCATTGTTTATTGCTTCTCTCCACTGTTCAGATTTCGACTGAATTTACTTGTTCCTTCAAAATTTAGCATTGCGCTGCAGAACTAATATTTCATGCAGCGCGCGGTATATTGGATCTGTCGGGACATAAACGTTTTATTAAGATCTAGCTTTTATATGCTGTATAAATCGAATTTCGTTGGTTTTGCTATAGATTCGGATGAGAGCAACACCTCTTATAATAGAATTTGACACATCAGTATGCAGTTTAAATAAAAGTGAAATGCGTACAGCAATAAGTCGTCAGTATGGCAAATTTATACAAACAGTACGTTCTGAGTACGACGAACACGGTAGCCGTACCTCGGAGTTAAACCCGTCTTAGGATAAGCAAATACGCCTGAAGGTAATCCTCTTAGCACGAAGCTACAAACGTGTAGGGAATGCGAGTAAATTGTTATGAACTACGTGGATTATATAACATGTGCATTTAATACGACAAATGATACTCGGAATTGATTTTAGTACTATCGGCAATTCCGTTGAATACCAGGGAATTATGAAATGTTGAATGATGTTCTATTGATCATATTAAACCATGTTCGGGTTAATACATTGGTATTCATATTTTTTATATTTTCTACTAAATATTCTTGTTTTTAGGTCTTAAATCGGCACGGAACAATGATAATGTTTCTTATTACGTTTCATTCTCAAATTTTTATCTTACTTCAATGAATATAATATTCACATAGGTAGGTACCTACAGTTATAAATTACGTCTGGTATTATTATACGGTCGCGCGTGGCGGTCGCTAACAACGGAATGCTACCTTTAGAAGAAAGTGGTTCCTGAGTGATAATTACATATTTGTAATATTAATTGCGTAATCATACAATACAATAATAATAATAATTACATACGGTTTATTAAAATCACGTAATATTTTACATACCCAATATAAAATACAGCTATGCACATCCGACCTTTTCAGTGAGTATAAAAGAACTGCTGAATATAGTTTCCGATTCACTGGTTATTGTTTAAAAGCTTTACATCGGATCTGTGTGAGCATTTAATGGTTAAACTTGTGGAAATTAGATACACTTTTATCCACGTTGAATAAAAAAGTTGAAATTAATCTACCATTTTCAAAGAAACATTTTAAAAATGGTGCACTGCCACACAGTTGAATTTTGTTTATATACCTAATAACAAAAAAGTGCGTTTATAGTTTAGTTTACACACGTACAAAATCCTTTTTTAACGATTTGTCGTTCATTTTAATAAAAGGGGTGTAATACAATGTGTCTACCGGCCTTTTAAACAGTATCGGGCACCAGCCATCGCCGTATATTACCCGGTGGTAATGGCGTTATGATGGCATTTTAATGAGACATTTTTGGGAAACAATGCTGATATAGGAAATCCGTGTGAGGGCAACGCGGTCCACGGCAGTACGGCTATGCTGTCCAATTATCTCACGTAATTGAGTTTATGATAATTTTATTACTTAACAGCACGTTCCTTTACGTATGGAGTCTATAAAAAAAAAGGGTGAATAATTACTATTATTTTCATATTTAATATTTATTAAAAAACTTTAAAGACACAAAAATCCTATTTTTTTATGTTCGTTGTGTTGTTGCAAAACACCTTATCTATTTAGGGCTTCGTATATCTGGATACTTATTTCTGAAATTTCATAAGGGGCACTTTGAAGTTTGAAATGCCACGAAAACTCAACCCTTAAAGTAAAAATTTTGTAAGTTAAACAAATTAGTAGCAGTCTTTTCCTATAAATGGCCACACTAAGTATTACAATTAAATATTAAAAAAGGAATCCTAAACAAAAAAGTATTTTGAACAAAAAATTAATACGTGCGAATTACCCTTGGATTTCATTGCTTAATTGCCGCCAAAAATCTGTAGGTCCCCTATAAATCAGGGGGATTAAACAGTAAAAACTTAGCCAGCACGACTAGCGAGAGATTACAGTCTCGTGAAATATGCGATTCGCTTTGTCCGAAAAATCCAGGCACCCTGAAAAATAACCCGCAGATAACAAAAGGGATTTTTGACGGGTATAAGCGTCGGCCATTTCGTCTGGTTGGAACTTTTTAATTTTTTCCCTTGAACGAGCAAAGGTGAAGCGAAATTAGGGTTCATGTTGAAGGTGCTTTGAACAATGAACAAATTACTATAACCCCTTAACCCTGGTTGGCGATTCAAAAACCTTTCTCCTCTTGAATTTTATTTACAACTTCATTTACCCTGAACGTTGCAACTTGGCATTTTTGTTATTTTCTATTGAATTATGATATCTAATTCTAAACTACATCATAAAATAGCTGTTTCGCCAAAGTGAGGCTCCCTACGGCAATTATATTTAACGGTTAAAATTTTCTTCGTGATATAGGTGCTTCCGCCAGGGTTGTTTCCGGACCGTATTTTACATATATATTTAAAGCTTGTTTTAAGATATCAATTTTACGATTTAGGTTTGAATAAACTAAATAAATGAAATAGCTAGGCTATAGAAGGTTTAACCTAACGTATTAAAATTTAAAAAATAAACGAACTAACAGATATTGCGAGCGTGGGATCGTGGGATCTGAACCCGCGATTTTTGTCTCATTATTCAGGAAAAACACTTTGCAAATTATATCGAGTTAAACGCATGCGCAATACGTTTGAAAATGATAAAGCCTTATTGCTGGCTTTAACAGTTTAAATACGGTACAGTTTAAAAAATTGTATGTTTATGAATACGAAATTATATTGAATGTAACACTATATCGACCCTATTTATAGATGCTTAGTAAAAACAAGAGATAACTATTGAAAGTGTGTGAAGTTGAAACCATGATTTGATAGTTGATAATTGTAGTTTGCAGTGTAATATATCTAAATTTCTTTGTTTCAGATCTCTGACCATTTGGCTGGCGGCAGTATGGATCCTGAATCTCATCGCAGGTCTCGAGGCGGCTGAGACCGCATGTCCCAGCGAATGTATCTGTCGCTCAACATATAGCAGTGCTCTGCGTATTGCCTGCAAAAAGGGTGATATGCATTCCATCCCTGTGGAATTTTTCGACCGTAGCGCAGAATACATATCAATTTCTGCGCCATTTGATAAGCCCAATTTCTTGACCATCGGGCCAATCTTCACTCAGCCAACACCATTTGTCGAGCTCCGAGAACTTCATGTGGTGAACTCGAATGTTCCTTCAATAGGACAATACTCATTTTGGGGTCTGCATAACCTTATGCTCCTTAATCTGACCTATAATAACATAACAAGCATCGGAGCTGACAATTTCCGGGGCCTCGTCAACCTTACAGATTTACATCTGGATCATAACCTTATTGAACAAATGCCAAGCGAAACATTCCGACATTTGACTGAATTGAAGACATTGGTCTTGTCACATAACCAAATCGCCAGTTTAGTGTCCAGACTTTTTCGAATGTTGGCAAAACTCTCCTACTTGGATTTGAGTTACAATCCTTTGGACGACTTAAATCCAGAAGTCTTTAAAGATATTCAGCATTTAGGAGTATTCAAATGCAGGCGATGTTTATTACGACGTATAAATACGCAAATTTATCATTTGGTGCCGCTTTTAGAAGAACTTGACTTGGGAGAAAATCAGTTTAAATATCTTACTTCAGACGAATACATAAGTCTAAAGATACTGAAGAAGTTAAAATTGGATGGAAATCAGTTGTCCGTAATCGTGGACAATATGTTCGGAATGAACCGTCAGCTACAAGAACTTTGGTTGGCACGAAATCGACTTGCCCTTTTAGCACCAGCCGCACTTACTAATCTCACATCACTTGCGTTTTTGGATATTAGTCATAACAAAATTGATAGATTTCACTTGCAAACGTTTGCACCCGTAGTGGAAACCTTGAAAACTATAAATTTTAGTGGAAACAATGCACCTCTAAACGAAATTGCTATTGTATTGCAAATCATACCGGATGTCCAAGGCATAGGAATGGCAAATTTTTCACTGGAGACCTTACCCCCAAACTTCTTCACATATAACGAACATTTAACCGCATTGGACTTATCCTGGAATAAATTTACAACATTTCCACTAAAATTGTTGACGAAAACAAAATTTTTACAACGTCTGGACCTATCAAAAAATAAAATAGAGACATTAACTGAGGATGATCTTCAAAGGCTGGAGGCTATAGCTCACATTGACTTGTCGAGAAACCTATGGCGGTGCGACCAATGCTCCGTGGGACCGATGATGATGTTCATGGCGACATCCGTATTGAATTCGACCATAAGAAATCTCAAGTGTCACTCTCCCTTAAAATTGAGTGGTCTGCATTTTTCGGATCTCACATATGTAAAATTGGATCCGTGTTCGACGACTTACGAGGCGCAGATGAGTTTGATCGCTGGCTTGATGCTAATGTGTGTGGCTATACTAGCCACTATTGCGGGGGCTCTGTGTTGTACGAGACGTCGCGTGGCCCACTATTACACTAACGAGGAAAAGAGACGGGACCGTGAACCGGAGCACCCCGATGAGCTACTGGGGCGTACCGAGCTGGGTAGTGTTGCTACTATCCACGCGCCGTACCACCTTGTGTCTAAAGGCAGCTAGCAACGAGCCCTTTCCCCAACGACTAAAAAACGCACTCTCCGCGTTGCATTCGAACCGTCGCTGCCAACTCGCTACTCCGAATCTCCGAAACCTGCCAGATCTCAACGACTACGCGAAACCGAATCCACTCAACTAAAAAACTTATCGACTCAAGTTGATAAAGTTTCTTCGAGAGACATCATGTGATACGAGGACTATGAAGATGATCTAGTGTAAAGCCAAAGACCGAACCGACCATTGTATGGTATCATAAAAGAGACTTACAAACTGTTGATATTACTATGGTAGTTATCCAAAAATCTAAAAGATATTTTTATACGAGTAATATTTTGTATTAGCTTGGAACGTCTCTATAATATGATATAAGTAAATGTTTATGAAGCCAGATTTATATTGTAAGATATTTTTAAGATTAGCTATTAGTATTATCGTACTGAACATACTCTTATTAATTTCAGTCAATACATCGAGTTGCACAGCTCTACTTGTAAATAATAAGACTAAGAATCTTTTACGGTAAACATTCAACAAAGACTGCTATAATTTTATATCCGAGTAGGTAGCACATAGTGTACGTATAAATTTTTACATTCGATGCTTCAGTCCATGATTTGATTTATAAGTAAAAATTATTTCATTCCCGTTAATTTTAAAATCTATCTCTTTCCCACGAAAAATAGTATGTAGGATTATTATAGGAATGTTACAAAATTTTGGCAACCCTGTTATGCACGGTAATTTTTTTCTTATAGTAACGCATCCTGGATGGTTTGGGTCAACATTTCTCTAAATTACCAAATTTTAGAGTTTTGCAGCCAAAAACTTACGGAAGTTAAATTTTATAAAGCGTTGTTGTTAAACACCGACAACTTGTTATACATTCAGAACTTTAAATAGTTTTTTTGTCGTAGTCTGACAAATTCCCGCAGGGCAGCTTGTGGCCAGCTGTTGGTGAGTAGCGACACCACGGACCCGAGTACTCCTGGGAGGTCTTTTCCTATCATCTAGCAGGTGAAGAAGAGATTAAGTGGAAAAGACCTCCACCCCTGCGCTTGCCTTAGTTGGCCGGTCAGACAGGAGTCGCTCTAGGTGTTGAGGGTTCACCTTTACCAAACAAACCCTTAACACCCCACGCCGCTCACTGGTTAACGTTCGTCAATCAACAAAGTTTCAATATTTACTCTGCACTCAAAATTTTTTTACATTTTAACTTATTGGTCTGACAATTATTTTTCTGCGACATACTAAGACTTGTATTTAAATAATATAAGCCGGATTGCTTTTCGTGAATCCTCTTTGTCTAGTTTCTGATGGCCAATGGCCGAGGGTGACCCCTTACCATCTGATGTCTCGCCAAATAATTTTAATGATGATATTCTTTTATGAACATACCACAATGACTGGTGATTTGTATCTTTTTTTACTGAGTTCCAATTCGAAATATAAATATACTGCAGGAATATTACAAACTTAATGCTACTGTTCTTCAGAATATCTACGATAATGGACTCAGCTATTTATACCATCTACAGTTTAAATTACTGTCACAGCCTGATCTTTTGGCTCAGTTATACATACAAAATTAATTTTATTGACGGACGGAGGTTTCATACTTTAAACCAGCGAGTCGCGGCAGGTCACAGAAATAAAATTTTACACGTGTAAATTATGACAAAAATGGAAAATTCAATAACGAATGAAAAATGAATGATAATAACAACTTTGTATACCTTCACTAGTACCCAAACTACACGGAATCAATAACTATAAAAGATAAGATTAAAAATGCGACAACTTTACACTTTTGTGCCAAATTGTAAATACTGTTACGTGTGAAAGATTTTATATTTAATGCTAATTAAAATATAATTGATATTAATAAGTAGTCCCTAAAACAGTTTCTTTTCGGTGAACAACGAATAGTATAGGATGTATGTTATATATGACTGTGTAGCGGCATTAAATGATAAAAAGCATAAAATACAAACAATTATTTTCCTTTATACTCATTGTTCACATTGAGACGGCGTTAATTAGCTAAAGACTGTTTAACTGCTATATGCTGCGTGCGATGCTGGCATGGCTACTATATATTTTGGTGAAAAATATTTTTTAATGGCTGGCTTGGCTGGCTAACTCGTATGATTTTCTCTTTCTCTCGAAAAGTATTTTAATTAATATTTTGATTTCAAACTCAAACTCAAATCATTTATACATATATACATTATGAACGTAATTTTTTTGCATTTACCACCGTTTCGCTAAGGTTTCGCTACAAATACATTACAAATTTTATACCTACATACAAATACATACATACTAACATGAGCAGAACCGGTCGCGGATGTCTATTTCCAAGCATCTTTGTCATTAATATATTCTTCCATGTATATTAAGCTTTCTCTATGAGTCGTGTTTTTACATGGTTCTTAAATGTTTATATGGGCAAATCAATAATAGTCTTTGGTACTTTATTAAAGAAGCGTACACCGAGCGCCACAACTTACCGCTGGGCCCTACGAAGGCGGTACGAGGAAGTCACTAAATGGTGCATATTTCTATTTTGCCGATCGGTAATATCGGATTTTTGTTTATGAGAACTCAAATTTTTCCTAAAAAAAATTAAATTGCTATAAACATAATTATGGTGAAGCTACAGTTAGTACATCTATTTCTTGAATTCACACAGTGATTCGCGAGATTTTAATTTATAAATTGCCCTAACAGCTCTTTTCTGTAACACAAAGATTGTTTTAATTTCCGCTGATTTACCCCATAGTAATATACCATAATATGACATAATACTATGAAAGTAGGCAAAATAGACAAGCCTTGCTGGCTGTTTCAACGTCCGTAAATTGTCTTATTTTTCTTATAGCATAAACAGCCTCACTTAGTTTACCCGCAAGTGTCGCTATATGGGTTCCCCACTGGAGCTTACAGTCTAAAGTTATCCCCAAAAATACTGTACATCTTTCCATATTTAATATTTTCTTATTCAATTTAATGTCCTTATTACCGCTTTTAACAATTTGCATTGCCAATGCAAATTCAACACATTTCGTTTTATTGGCATTAAGAACTAAGTTATTAACAGAAAACCAGTATGAGATATGAGCGAGAGTACATTATTATAATTATTATACCATTATTTTGTTCATATGTCAGCCTTCAAATTGAGTATAATTCCAAATTTGCACAACGTAAGCTTTTCGTTGAATCTCGTTCATTATTTAAATAGAAATGAAATAAATAACTATAATTTTTAAATGACGGAGTATATTTTATTTTAAAACAATATGCAAGCTTTGTCAAAAGAAAACAATAAATAAATTAAATTCAACTTATAAATTAGACTAAAATTAAAATAAATTTATAGAACTGGGCCCCTGCCGTTGCAGTACCCAAGATGCTGGCAGCATTTCCTCTCTGTATAGCAAAGCTAATACGCTGAGCGTACTGCCAGCTCTGGGGTCGCCAGTCTTGTGTTTTAGTTTAGTTTTTAATTTGTCCGAAAAGATAATGAGAAAAATATATGTAAAATGAGCATCTGATGACGCCTGAACGAGCTTCATTAATTAAAAATAAAGGAAAATTACGTTGCAAAAGCATTCAATGCCGCTACATCACTTCATTTTTAACATATTTTAGAATCATAGCGTGTAAATATTATTTAGGTTTTCACGTCTCCTCATTTAACGATTAGGAATTATCTTCTCGATGATTAGATGTTACTTTTAATTCTTCACAACGAAACCGTCAGTGTTTGTAATAATATAATATTTAGCTTTTGTTTTGTAAACTTTTTTACAGGTTCATAAAATAGTTGCCAAACGTCTACAGAATTTCATATTTGCATCCAAGGTAAGTTAGTATTATTAAATAAAATTAAATGAAAATTTTACATCGCCATTAGACATTATTCAATTAATTAATAATGATTATATTTTTATAATAAAAAAATAAAAAAATACCAAAAGATGTATATAATTTATCTTTGCGTTTAGACAGTGAATAAGATTGGGGTGTTTCTATACATATTAATTATATTTTTATTAAGATTATGAATGCTTTTGATTATTTATTTAGTATCTGATAATTTAATATCTGATTATGTTCTGCATTTTCAGTATTACATTCAATGTAAATAATACTTTAATATTGTTTTTCATAACGCGATGTAAACTTATTCACAGTCTCAATGCCCTTGTTAAATTTTTATGCTGCCTGCGATGTCAGCGTGGCTACTATCTTTTATTTAATTATTATTTTTGTTCAAAAATATTTTAGAATAAGTTGCTTTATATTTATCATTAATTTATATTAATTTGGTTACTTTTCCTCTTTCTGTCGAAAAATAATTGAATGATTATTTTAATTATTATTATTTTAATAGCATACCAGGCGTATTCAAAATGTATAGGGATGTAGATAAAGCATAGCGAACAAGATTTGTCAACCAAAACTTAAACACTCAAGACCTAACTTTGATGTTGAATATATTTTATATTCGTGTATAACCCTCATTTAACCGACTTTATTGAGTAAATTTACCCGTGCACTCAGGTGAATTAGGTACACTACTTAGTGACTTCATTCATTTTTGAATTTAGGCTACTTAGGGTGGCGGTTCGCGGCCGCGACCGAGACAGGAGACCGAGACCGGAGACCGCGACCGTCACTTGACAATAGGCAATGTATAGGCGACAACTCGCGACCAAGACCGAGACGGTTTCGCGCGCCTATACAAAGTGACGGTCGCGGTCTCCGGTCTCGGTCTCCTGTCTCGGTCTCGGCCGCGAACGTCTACCTGTACTTATAAATATATATACCCCCGTGTGGTGCCGGGTTCACTTTCGTAGAATAGCGCCACTCCCTCCTCTTCCTGGGATGTCGTAAAAGGCGACTAATAGGATACTGCAGGAGACGGGCAGAAACGTCTTCCTGCGTATTATTACATCTTCATAATATGATATTATCTTGAGTCCTTTTTAACATTTGAGAATAATCAGCTAAGAAATTGTGACTTTATCACATTTGATTCAATGTAAACTCTGTTTGCTAAAGTCAGAAGACATGATCGCCGTAAGATACAAATCTTGTTCGAATGTCGCCTCTATAATCCTGTAAATCAGTACTGTTAATCGCTTATGGTATGCTATATCTGTTCTTGCGAACAGTGGAGCTCGATACGAGTGATGCGTGTAATCGTCAAAAGCAATAAATAGTAATAAGTGATTGAAGGCAAGCGCTCATGGCCCTAGAAATATGACAATCATGATTGATTGACGCAGTAAACATTGGGCGCGGTCACTAGTTGTATAAAAACGGTGTTTTTACCGCAGAAAAACATCATGAGAGCTTCGTTCGTGCTTTAGCTGGAATGTTGGCTTATTCCCGGAAACAACTTGAATTTCGTTTGTCTTCCCATACGATTTTCGATTCGGTTCGAGCTCATGCTAATACCTAATACCATCTAGAATCGAAAATCAATGTAGGTCTTTTTTTTAAATAGATCTCGTATTAGTTTATACTGATGAAAATACGTTACCTAATTGATATTCCTATTTATGGATATTTATCATGAGTAACTTCCACCAGTTAAAATACTTTCATATTTGGAGATACTACGTCGTCGGGAATAAGTCGACTAGTGGGTTACTGGATTTGGATAACTGAACTGGCTACTTACCTGCCCACGAATTTGCATTGTATCTTGGTTGAGCATAGTTAAGACCATATAAGAAGGTGATACATGACCTCCTGACCTACTAATGCCAATCAAATCGTGCAAATTTAAACAAGGAAGGAATGTATACAGTCCAAATATCTGAAGAGTAGTATTAAGACTAGTTTTTAGGTAAAGATAATGTCTAATTGCGATTTTAAAGTTTACCAATGAATACATTTTGACTGGTCTACTTAGAAATAAGTTTAAATTTAAACATAATACAACGAATAGATAGATAAATTCTCTCAAATCAGAACAATATACGTTATTAGTATGTTTATGTTTCGCAATAGCATTGATTTTAATGTACAGTTAAGGTTATTAGTGCTAAGGATGGTGTGGAGAAAGTATCAAAGTAAATAAGAGTATAAATAAGGAAGGAAGATAGATAAGAAATAAGGAAGGAAGAGAAATAAGGAAGGAAGAGTATAAATATCGTAGAAATAAGGAAGAAATAACTGGACGGTCTACATAATTATTGTGTAATATAATTAAAGGGTTACGTTATCTAGTTACGTTAAATTTAGAAGGACATTCAGTTAGTTTTGTTAGTTTATTGAGTTTTAATTGATGAGTGGATTACTTGGGTTTCTGTGACAAACTGTTTATCGTTTGTCTTATAAGCTCTCAAATACTACTTATGGACGATTGATTTTGGCCTTGTTGAGGTAAGGGTTATGCGCACATTACATCAACTGGATTCCAACTCCACTCCGACTCTAAACAGAACTAAAATTTAACCGCCAAAAATGTAAAAAATTCACTCTTTTCTTAAGAGTTTTATTTGAGTGGAGTTGGAGTCAAATTGATATAATGTGCGGAGACCTTAATTCAGTACATTCGCTTTGGAACAACGTGATGGCGATGACTTCAGTTGCGAAAATAGACGTGCACCGCAGAATACAATGATCGTAAACATCCCTGAAGTCACTTTATACATTCATCGATAAGTCGTTTTGAAGAAATTTTAACTTTTTTATGCATAAACATAATGATTTCTTACTTTAAAAAATGTCAACTAAAATAACCCGTTTTGAATGAGACGCCGCTTTGAGTTTCTAACGAAAGTGTTTCTAAACAGAGTCTCGTTTGTTTTCCTTCCCTTCATACTTTTTTGTGACATACATCTCGAAAAACAGACAATAAAAGTCTGACATGTCGTGTTTTTTAACCTTTTTCCGTTCACCTGCACAGCGAACTTCGCAAGTGAATCTATGATAACGACGTGGATGTAATTTTATTTTTTCTGTTGCATTTTATTAAGTGCGCGAGTCCTATACGCCTTTACTGGTTAAAGAAAATGTCCAGGTAACGTACGTGCGGCGATATGGAGCTGCTTTGTTCTTAAAATCATACGTTAACTTCGGAAACTATGATTAGGATTGATTCTGCTCTGATTAACATAATCTGTTTCTGAATGAAAAATTAAAATATTAATTCGTGTTCACGTCGATCAATTTGAAACTAAACTAAAAGCCTCATCTGTTCCACAACAATCAAATTAAGAATAAACACACGCTACAAATCCATCAAACGTTAATCATTTAAAATTGAAAATCGTAATTATACTTAACAAATTAGAATAAAACTTAACATAAACACAAAAAACATTTAACTCAACAGGTTTTGTCAATCAAAGCGGACAATTAGAATTTAAATTAAACTGTTTATATTGTTTCAACTTCCCAAACCGCGTCAACTTCTTGCTACTTCTATAGTCAATTTCCGTGAATTCTTCACAACTCAGTGCGCATATCACAAATCTCGATAACCTTTGTTTCTCTTTGTTCTTGTTATAATTGTTGTTGTGTTACGTAACGATAATTTCTAATGTAGTCTTCAAGTGATTGTTCTTCATATAATTCAGTAATGCCTGCCAACAGTCAGATCTGTGCACGTAATATTATGTTGTTAGGCAAATATGCGTGTATTTTTTGTATTTTTATACGACAATTCCCGTTAATAGCACCCAAAAATTGAGTAACAACATTAAACATTTTATTTAAAATTAAAAAAGCTAACAAGATGTGATTATTGACAACATAGACTTGGTTATAGATTTTTACGTCACATTCAAAGTGGTCACTAGCGTTACGTTTTAAGTACTTACTTTAAATTCATTCTGGTTCTCGGCAGTTTTTAATTATTATTTACATAAAAAAATACATTAAAAATTTTGAAATTATTTATTAAAATATTTGAAAAAAAAATGAAATATTCCCGTTTCCCGTGTGGGCTGGGGTTAAGAATAGTCCATCGTTCGCCCTGAGCGTGCCGTAAAAGTCGGCTAATTCAGGGCTGGTAATTCACCGTCTATATTTTTTGGGTTCCGTAACCAAAAAGTGCCAGCAGGATCCTTTCACTAATACTCCACTTTGGTTTGTTACTCTGATGTATCTCTTGAACACTATAAAAGGACTTCTAAACGAATGATAGTGCGCTTTACCACCTAACACTGTATCGCCACTTACCATCTGGTGGAATAGTAGTTAAGTATTAGCTTGTAACACGTATAAAAAACTCGGTATTTACATAATTTTCGGTTTTAATTGTAAAATGTTCCCAAAATTTTTATGAATGTAATCAAATTGCTTTGAATGAAACAGGTTGTTTTGGCGTAAGTAATGCACGGTTTTACGGAACCCTTTTATGCTGTCAGATTCAGAGTTGACCGGTTTTTTTTATCAAAATTGTTTTTTTTGCTATTTGCCTAGCCATCAGGCTCCTATCGTACCAAATACCACACATTTCGGTGAATTATCAAGTTATCCTGGTGCTATTTTTGTTTCATCTGTCTTCATTGATTGGGCTTTTTAATTTAATTTCCTCTTATGCAATTTAGTTTTCATTTTGGTTTTAAAGGTTCTATTGAAGAATGATATAATCGTGTAAATTTGAATTAGCAATATTAGGGTAGTTACATTGTAAATATGACTTAAGGAAATAATTGAAACTAACACCTTTATACTTGTTAAAATATACTTTGATCAATGCAATACCACTTTCCAAGGCCTCCAGCGGTAGTTATTTATAAACCCAATAGCGATAATAATAGAAACAATGTAGATGCCATAAAATTCAAAATTTGTCAAATCCAAGCCCACCATCAAGGTATATTTAAACAATATATTGTTATTTATTTAAATTTTTTATTTTTATAGAAATTTTAAAAAGAAAAAAAAACATAAAATCGTAAAAAATTAATAAAAAAAATTAAAAAAATAAAACAAAAAAATGTGTGGAGAGTTTTCATTTTAAACTTTTAACATTTTGTTTTTGGTTTTTGGGAAAAATTTCAATTTAAATTTTAATTTAATTATTATTTTAATTTTAAAACATTTGAATATAGTTGTAACTTAGTTGTATTTAAATTTAGTTAAGTTATTATTATTGTTCGATATTCGGACTTAAGGTTTATTATTAAATACAATTTTGTCTCTCTATACAGGGTAAAAAAGCATAGGTATCAAAAAGCAATACGTGTATTCGAGAGCAATAAGCTCATTTTTGTGAGCATTTCAATTATTCATGATATTTAAATGTTAATAAACTTTGACATTCTATTTTTTTACACAATAGCAGCAGATTTTTTATAAGTTTTATTTAAAAATTTCGTCATATTAATTCCGGTTTAAGTAGATCACCTTTATGATTATTTGCGTAATGCGTGCAAGGTTTTCTTTATGTTTATGTTTTTCCACGTTTCTTAATATTTGTGTTTCATATTTTATATCCATAATTTAAATGAAGCCCGTGTACTTGATACACACGTCATTCATTTTGTTGCTTATCAAGACGTGCTTTACATAGTTTTTTCAAGTTTAATAAGACATCCTTATTGAAAACATAGACTTTATTATCGCAGACTTTAACGTCACATTCAAACTGTTTAATAGCTGTTTTCTTAATAAAATAATAAAAATTATACAAACAAGTTTGTGAAGCGATAAAATACATAATATAATAAAAAAATGAAATGAATAATAATATATGAACAAGCACTTTTGTTTTCCCGTGTGGGCTGGGGTTACGAATAGTCCATCGTTTGCCCTGAGCGTGCCGTAAGAGTCGGTTAATTCAGGGCTGGTAATTCACCTTTTCATTTTTTGAGTTCCGTACCTGAAAGGTGCCAGCGGAGCTTTATTACTTATCTTAATTTATTAGTACTCTCTTCATCGTTTCACATTGATACATAATTATGTCTCTTAAAAGCTTTAAAATGAATGCAAAAATAAAAAAGTTGAAAATTAAGGGGTACCTCATGCAAAAAAAAAATTCGATGATAATGCAGGTATTTAAAGTCAAGAGTTGTTGATTAGGCGTCTGCTATGTTATGTTATAGTTAATGTAATTTACCACCTAACACTCCATTACCACTTACCATAAGGTGGAATTGTCATTAAGCATTAAATTTTTTATTTGAATGCTTAATTACAATTACGGGTGTAAAACATTTCAAACTTTGTCTTTGAACCGTAATTAATAAGTAGACCTAAAATTTTCACAAATTTGATATATCAACAAATAATAAAAAAAATTAAAAGAGGTACCTTTTACAAGAAACAGATTTATTCGGCGTAAATTTTGCACGCTGGTACGAATCCCCTCTTACGCTGGTCCGATCCGGAGTTGGCCAGTAGTTGTTTTTATCAAATCTAGTTTTATTTCGGCTTGCCTATTATCTTCTGGCATTTATCTGACCAAATATGGTTATAGATATTTTGTTGCTTTTTGTTACGAATACGAAATCCAGAGCTATTGTAACATTTCGGTGAATTATCAAGTTATTCTGGTGCTATTTTTTTCAATCTTTCTTAATTGCTTAGGCTTTTTCTGTGAAGGGATTTATTTTTTATTTTGTTATAAAGATTCTATTGAAGAATCGCCAAATCGTGTAAATTCTAATAAGCAATAATAGAGTAGTTACATTGTAATTTATTTTTCATTTTGGTTTTAAAGGTTCTATTGAAGAATCACATAATCGTGTAAATTTGAATTAGCAATATTATGGTAGTTACATTGTAAATATGAATTAAGGAAATAATTGAAACTGACACCTTCATACTTGTTAAAATATACTTTGATCAATACCAATGCAGCAAAATGAAGCAATACCACTTTCCAAGACCTTCAGCGGTAGTTATTTATAAACCCAATAGCGATAATAATAGAAACGATGTAGATGCCATAAAATTCAAAATTAATCAAATCCAAACCCACCATCAAGGTATATTTTAACAATAATGTGTCATAATTATAAAAAGTTTATTTAAGTATATAAAAAAGATAAATAAAAACAAAAAAAAATAAAAATAAAAAAAATATACAAAAAAATGCTAGTTTTATAATAATTAGCGCTAACTACTTTTATAATTAACGTTTAAATTAGTTGTGAATAATTTCAATTTTCGATTTAATAATTAATTTAATTTAAAATTCGTTCTTGTATATTAAAACTTAGGAATAACAATTATGTTATCAATTGTAACTTCCAGAATTATTACTTATACTTATTACAGCAGAAGATTTGAAATACAAATAATAATTTATTTTTGTTTGTATTAATTAAAGTTATTTGATGTATTATTATAATTGTTCAAGTTCTGACTTAACGTTAATTATAGTACTCGTATAAAAAAACTATATAGTACTCGTAAAAAAAAACTAGGTATAAATTAGATTAAGGGCATGTATATAAGACAATATAGATAAACTAGTCGGGCAAACCGATAAATTATAGTATAGTATAGTGTAGTATAATAATTAGTATTAAGAAATAATAAAAAACGTTTTAACGGATTAATAATAAAATCAATGCTATTGCGTGCAAAGTATTTATATGATATATCTATATTATTTCTTTATTAAATTGAAACAAGACGCAATAAGATACATCAAATTACTTAATTTTTAGTTTGAAGTGTATTTAGTTTTGGAAGTTTCTGAAGCTTGGTATCCCCGCGTGGTGACCGGGCGGAATGTCCCGTGGCAATAAAATGAAACTAAAATGGCGTTATTATGCATCATCTCCTTTCCACCATTGAACGTCCACGCACGGCGGGTATTCGAACTTTCGTTATAAACCTCCCTACGGTAAAGACGACGCACTTTGCGTTGTCATTAATTTATTATGCGTACCGAAAGGACTGAAATAAATTGCCAGCGTTGATATACTCATTTCGTTATTATGTATGTTGTATCATAAGATGAGTCTTAAAGTTACATCAGGATAGTAGTCAAGGTATTAATTTAGAAGTCATAAAATAAATATCTATTTCCTAACTGGCTGCCCGGACAGAGTTCGTTCTGCCAAAAGTTAATAGTAAAAATTAATTAAATATAACTTTAATTCCGGTAATTGTTTCTGTTACTAATTCCAGTGAAATTCGGACTTTTTTATTTATTTTTATTTTATTAAAACCTTCCGTGTGCCATTCATAACATATTATCTAACTTCTGATGTCATTTAGTTACATTTATTGTTTCGGGCCCTTCAGAATAGCACCACCGTTTCCTTGTACGTGTCGTAAGAGGCGACTATACAAGTACTGATATCTCATGCTGTTTTACCACAAGTTCATTTTCAATACACCGTTTTTTCTAATTTTTTACTTTGTAATGTCTATTTGACTCTTGCAACAACCTTATGGCCAAAACTTAACTTACGTTTTATTGAGCTTCAAGAATTAAACTTCCCGGAGTATACAAAGAGGACTTCCGTAAATTGTTCTTTACTGTCACTAGAGTACACATAGATTCCATATTTTAAAGTGTTGCAAATACAACCAGAGTACTGCATAGTGTTTCCACTGTTGTCGTATATTGTTGACCGAATGTAAAACCAAACTCGCATTCAGAAGCATTTTTCATGACACCCGTTTCGCAGTTTTGGATTGACTACTCCTTTGTGAAGTTCCAGTTTCGAACATTTTTATTGTCACTGATGTTGTTTTGAAATTCAAACGATTCTTCCATTTATTCGATAGTATCCGAAAAATCGTACCGCTGGTGAATAAACTAGCGAAAAATATTTGTTATTCGTGTGTTGTTTCATCCGACATGCAATAGAGCGATTAACTGAAGCTCGTACGATAAACCGCAATTTCTGTGTCGGCAATTACTTTATTTTTTGGGCGTTAATCGAGAAACGATTGATTAATTATTCTATCCAAATATTTTCCTCGAGTTTTGATATTTTGAACGTTGTTCGTTAAGTAAAATGTGTAAAAGTACATTCAAAACTGAGATAATTTGGTATTCTTTATTAATAATGCCTATGTTTTCTATATAAATTAATATTTACTTTCCTGCTTTAGGATAGGATGTGTACAACCATATTTATGTATTTCATTTGGAAGTAAAACCTAATTTGGTAAAGCTACATAAGATACTGTTATCTTTATTGAACTTTTAATCAAGTATCTGAATTAAATTTTATATTATGTATTGATATAGTTATAATAATTTTCTGCTAATAATTTAGATATAAGCTATTGTGTTTACTTGTTAAGTTAAGTGCTTGTAACTTAGATAGTCTTAGATGAAAAGTATATTGTTCTGATTTGAAACTACTTTAACTTATTTCAAAATCCAGTACAAATAGAATAATTACAATACATAACAATAATAATATCTGTAAATATACAAACTATGAAACACTGTAAGGTAACACCAAACAATTAGAATCGTAAACATAATTATACAGAATATACAAAATAAAATAGATACATACATACTATATAAAACATAGGATAGTACGCTGACTGTGTCCAGGTGTCATGGCTTGCGGCGACACTTTGCTTTTAAACTGACTACACGAATTTGATTATGTTCTTTCATCATCATCACCGTCATATAAAGCATCATTGTTATCACAATTAACTGCATCATCATTACCATCTAACGAATAATAGTTATCATAATTGGCGCCATCATCATCATCAACATATGTACAACGCATCATCGTTATTATACGCGCCATCATCATCATCAACAAAATAAGCATCATCGTCATCATAATTAGCAACATCATCATCAATATAATAAGCATCATCGTTATAATAATTAGCAACATCATCATCAATATAATGAGCATCATCATTATCATAATCAGTACCATCATTATTTAAAGCAACTCACACTCGTATTTTAATACAATATTTAAAGACCTTTTTGTACATCTCATTAATATCATTAAAGTATTTTTTTGCAGAAATCATTAACTATTTTCTTATTCGACTCCAACTTTGCTTATATAGTTTTTTCTTTGGTCCACCAAAATTTTAGGTCATTGGATATAATTTTCATACTTTATTCGTATTCTGCAACCGTACCGTACCTCAATTAATTTGAAATTGATAGATTTTCCGTTACTTATAATTAACTTAATCCTATTTGAGTTTTTATTATTTAAGAGTCCCTGGTGTAGTCAAATTTATCAGCAAATGCGTCGTTGGAACCCGTGGTACTTGCAAATAAACACAGAGGCCCCAATATTCGCAAAGCAATAAATGAGTATCATCCGAGGGTAGATTTAAGTTAGCTTAGTAACATGTGAGCGGTGCCGCTACGATTATGACTATTGTAAGATTGTTTGATTATTGTACTGCAGTTTGTATAAACATGGTTTGGTTTTATGAATGAAGTCACATCGTATGGTCTCGCACACATTATTGTTAACCACCAAGAAATAATTGATCCAATGATGAGTGATGTTGACAATTTATATATTATATTACTAGTTCGATGTTTCTGTGGCGTTATATTATTATTATTATTATGTATTAAGTTTGTAGCCCAAGTTTGTATTTTGTGTATTACGAATATGTTTTTGCTTTGATATATCGATTTTTTTAAGCAGCACAAGCAGTGATAGCCGTGTGGTTGAACATTGGACTGCCGAACCGGAGGGTCCGGGTTCAAACCCCGCACGCACCACTAATTTTCGAAAATTATGTGCGTATCAATATTTTATTATCACTTGCTTCGGTGAAGGAAAACATCGTGAGGAAACCTGCACACCTGAGAGTTCTCCATAATGTTCTTAAAGGTGTGTGAAGTCCACCAATCCGCACTTGGCCAGCGTGGTGGACTATGGCCTATACCCCTCACGTTGTGAGAGGAGACCCGTGCCCAGCAATGGGATATTTATGGGTTGTGATGATGATGATGATATCGATTTTTTTGCAATTTATGTTTTTTTATTTCTATTTAAAAATAGTGTAAGACGGTCTATTTAAGTATTCTTAAAAATAAACCAATACACAATTACAATAGTTTTTGGAAATTAAAATAACTTGATATATCTTTTTTTACTTTTAACGTCAAAAATAAAGTAACAAAAAGTTGAAATTTGATAATAGAACACGAAAAACATTACTAGCAATTGAAAAGCCCTTGCTGTCTGTGCACATAATTGATTATAATATATCATTGACATTGAATATTAATATATAATAATATTTTGTCTCATCACTCTCATGGTGAACACTTGTATATATAATTTTATATTAGTTAAGTTGAATGTTGAACTCGGATGGTATCTCTGTACAGAAATTGATGTTTTAATATAAAGTAATAGAAGTAATATTAAATAATATCCGATACAAGTATAAACCACATGTAATATTGTAATATAAATGTTAAAACAAAAGTCCGGATGTACATAGATAATACTGGGACGAAAATATTTTTTTAGAATACCATACAAGGAGTCTTATGGCTAATAAGCAAGGATCACAATATTGTACGTAACTGGATCGACTAAATACATCGTGTTTTCTAAGCATAGTAGTTTAACAACGCATAAAACAACATGCTTGTTAAACACCAGGAGAAGAATATACGACGCAAGGACAGGTCAATGGATAAAACATTTTGTACACGACTGGGACGTTTGGATGAAGTATTTGATAAATATTTAAATAAAATATATGGCATGAATTCTATGGGGAAATTAATTTAATTTTTTTGAGAAATATTGAATTTTTATCATAATATTCATAATTATAATTGTATCCGAAGACATTTTGTTAAGAATTTCAAACCTCGTTTGAACAACCCAAAAAACAGAATGAAACAGCTGAAATACGGTTTGTTTCTCGTACGGCATTGATTAAATATTTAACAAAAAAATTAACTGGATATTTTAAGCACAGAAAGGACATGCTCTTTCCCCCATACTTTAGTTGAACTTTTTTGATTCTTTAGTTTAGTAATAAGTTTGAATAGAGGAATACTTACCTCTGGCAACTCATATCTGCTGTTTACTGCATAAAATTTTAAATCGATTAATAACGACTGCTGATTAAAATATCGTTATAATAATTTTAATTGTTTATTTATTTTAATTAATTTTGTATTTATTTAAAAGTTGTATTTCTAATTTATAACTGAAATTATTTGGATAAACAAAAGTATTTATTTTGCTACATTACGATTAATATCGCTACATTAGCACTATTGTTGTCTGTACGAAATAAAAGAGTCCTAAAGTAGTCTTATAAAAGTACCGTAATTTTAAAAATTTCTAGAACTCCTGTAAATATTTTTTTTATATAAAGTTTTGGTAAGAATGGCAGAATTTACCTTATATTAGCGTATAATAAATAACACACATGCACAGAGATTATATCAATAAAGGTAATGCGTGTTAATTATTAGCACGAATATCTTTAGGAATATCTTATAAAATTTCGTAAAACGAATTTTTTTAAATGTCGGTCCATTACATTAGTCCTCTTTTATATTTATGTATATATTTTAAATTGCTGAGTATATATTATATTAATGATTTGAATTTTGAACGTTATTTTTGCATAATGTGATATAATGACATATCTTATTTCCCAAAAAAAAAAACTTTTCTCTTTATAAGAATAAATTAATTTTATGATTTAACATTTATTTGAGATTTTTGGATAATATAAAAAAAATTAAAGAAACCTCATAGCTCTTATAATAAACTTGTATAAAAAATTAACGGAATGATATAATGTAATTTTAAATACGAATACGAATGGTAAAATTCGGAATGGGAATGAAAAAATAATTTGTAATAATTACGGCATGGATATGCAACACTCTTCGATGTAATTGATGGACTGAGCTTAGACATTTGGACATTAGAATTTAGAATGGTAATTAGAACGGTTTTGAGTCTATGCTCAAGGATTGTTTAATTTTTAGATTTTTCGAAATATTATTTTGAATTAACTTATTTTGAATTAACTTTATTTGATTTGCATTTGATTATTTATTTTGTATATTATTTTTTTAGAAATATGCTCATAATTTTATACGCACAGTATTATTATGGTTTTGTACCAAATTTAATTGTCTTGATTTATTTGTAAGTTAAAACTGGAATTCTTAATTTTAAGATTTTTCATTATTCTAAACATTTACTTACCTCACTTGTGGGTTTTTTTTAATAATTTATTGTGATTTTTTATGGTGTTTGATTTCAATTAGTGACTAATATGTGTGTTTTTAATTTATTGATTTATGGTGGTACATTGTCCACCATACTATGCTGTTCGTCATACTCGTATATGCCATAAATCAAATATCCAGACTAAATGTAGTAAAACGATTTTTCTTTATCTACAAAATAAAGTGTCAATAAAACTTTCTGAAACATTCCCGAAATAATCCAATGAAAAATCTTTCAAATATTTTATGACGAACAGCATGAAGGATGACCCATGCATTTTTTATAATAAATGTTACTTCCGGTGGAGAATGTAGATGGAGTGTATTGCTCGTGTATGTAGGATTTCTGGCAACATCATGATAATATGGACATTGTACTTAAACATTAGAGGCATATTTATCAACAAATATTCAATCACTCTACTTTGCAGTCTCCATCATATTGTCCTGTCATGTTGTGTTTTATGAATATTCTTTAATTTATTTATTTCAATTAAAAACTGTTTCATGTTCCTTATTTGTCAATAATATGGGTCATCATTTTAACGGCAGTCACGGTCTAATAAGTAAATGTCGTCAATTTCAACTGACTGCCAAACAAATTATTTCATGTACCTGTGTGTTATGTGTAGGTATAGTATGTGTCACTTTATGTAACTTGTATTTAATTTATTGTTTGCTAGCTTTTTGTAGTACTGGATAGTTTCCGCAACTGTTATACACACGAGGACATTGTAGCGGTTAAGGAAAGCATTGTGAGAAACTGAGGGTTTGGAAGTGGTGACGAGAGGAAGGGGACTATCATTAGGAAATGATATTTTATGCAGACATTGCAGAATGTTTAACATCTAGATAGGTTGGTAACGGAGGGACCATACTTTCCCTTACAATTACCATCATTTGTTTTAAAATCATTAAGTGAGTAAGATGCTCTTGGAATTGGGTAAAAATTAAAAACGAAGGAGCAAAATTATGTCTCAAACTCTCACTATGCTTTCAAATTATCAACCGTCAGGGCGTAATCATCTAGTAAGCCGGTTATTGGCGTCAATCTACTTACACAAAGCAGGGTATAGGCTGTCCGGCAGAACGTTAAGAAAATAGCACCTTGCTCAAGGATAGCTAAGCAACAAATGACGGCCTATGCTGGTCGTCGCAGGTCGGAACTAGTCATCGGCGCTGGTCAGCACAAAGTATAGAAACTCGGCACCGACTGTCTGTGCCAACTGATAAGCGCTGGTAGATCGGCGATACTAACATGCTTTCTACATGTGCGCCCTTACCGCGCGGTATGATAAGCGGGACTCGGAGTGGTAGAAGCACGAAATGTCGGCATAAGTTACGTAAAGGTAAAGGAAATCATGCACCAGTGATGTTAACTTACTATGCGGGTATTCTATGCTCACACACAATAAACACAAATTTTATGAATATTTGAGGAAAACATCTTGAGTAACGTGTTGGTAACGTTTTCAAATATGTGTGGCATTTGCTAATCTGGTGTTGGTTTACTTCTGGCGCGAGGTCATGAGACGTATAATAAATGAAGTATGTGTGAAAACGACAAAAAAACTCTCCATCTCGCTTGTCATCTGCTGCAAGGAACGTAACTGATGTGACATTTAATGACATTAAACGACGTGTGTTTACAGAAGCTAACGAAAATGTTTACAATGTTTACACTTGATTCCTGTGCTATATTCATTTTAATGCATTGCTTGTTTAGAGCTAATTTGCTAAATTAAAAATTAGTGATTAGCGAATGTCGACAATTCATTTATTATGATATGCAAGAAAATAATTGTAATATTTATTGGAACATGTCTGGCATTGTAAAACACATGGTTAGTATGTATATATATTTGTAAAAGTTGTAAGACTTTCTATAAAAATCATAAATGAAATGTAATATATTATATTTATAAATACCAAAAAAAGAATGCGTTTATGCACTTGTACTCCGTAATTTAATGGATTAAAACACAAATATTCGTCACACATTTGGAAAATAATTTGGTATCCATCGACCATTTCTTGCACGTCGTAACTAAATGGATTGTGGCATTAAAAATGTGTCTAGTATTAGAATTAGATTTAAGAATATTGTATGTTTATTTCTTCATTCGAGTCTGGTTTAAGATCGTGCCATATCGGTGAAGCGTCGTGAAGGTTAGAAGGAAAGTTAGTCTGTGGATTTGGATAATGGGTTTTCATATGCAATAAAATAAAGCAGATTTCATTTTAAAATAACGCTCCCATTTTATTTGTTTACTACATTCACTGTCTCGTATTGCAAAGTTCGAAAATTCGAAAACGATAAAAAATAGATACATTAGTATATTATTTGGATACTCCTTTTTTTAACGTGTGGAAAGACCTTCGTCTCGTCCATCCGGACACGGGAAGCCGGACAGGTATATTGGATACTCCTAACTAAACCACAGATGACAGCACGAGTTCCACTCACCGCGATTAAAAAATAAGTGTGTACAATGGGGTTCCGTCGAGTTTTGTAATCACCCACTACCGTCATTCACTGAACTCATACTCGTTTTTGGCTTTCATAGTGGGGGGATCACTCCAACATATCCCCTACTTAGCTCCGAACTAGAAAGTGGCACGATTTTAAACAGCTACTCTTCATTCATAAAATAAAATATGTTATGTAAAGAAAAGTCGAATATATTTTATGGAAATAAAAATTAAATTAAATCTATTTTAATGTTAAGGATAGGGCTTTTATGTTATAATGTAACATTGAATATTTTGCACCATAAAATCATGGTATAAAATGTAATGATCCGGCATCGATCTGGCACCAAAACTAAAAGTTTCAAGCAGTTAGTATAAAAGTTACTTTAGGCCTTTATAGCAACGCTGACCGGCCGCTCTTTTGAAAATTAGCAGTTTAAAACTATCTGAAAAAGAGTGTCCGTGGGATCATTACAGAGTGATAAAAACATCGATGTAGACATCACGGGATTGGTCAATACTGACAATAAGTGTAACTACAAAAGCCTAATAATAATTTTAAGTTAAACTACATTAATTTAACTTGAAAAGATGTTTCAGTACTGTTGAAAATATGTTTCGGTACAAAAACAACGATCAAAGCACTAACGGACCCTTTATAAAGACTAATGTGAAGCCTTCGAGTCGCAACGCTCAAGGAAAATTCGCTCGCTGCAAGCGTCAATGTCGAGGGTTAAAAACAAATGTATGTGTTCGACCTTATAAGGCCACGCAATTGTAAGTTGCGGCGATATTCCAAACTTGTTTGTGAATTAAAAATGACGTTTTGCGAAAAAATTCTTTAGCGGGGCGAGTGTTTTGTGGTTTGTTCAATACAGATTTAAATAAGACGATTCAAAACAATAAGCGCGGATGCAAATATTTTTCTCGATTTGAAATAGCTTGATTCTGAAATAGTCCATCCTACACACTGCAGTATTGTGTCTTAATTACAATAATAAACTTGTAACAGAACAAGAAGATGATGTTTTGTCCCTCTTAAATAAGACCAATAGGATTAAAGGTGATCTCCGTATCCAAAAATTAAAAACCATGCTAACTTTTATGAATTGTGTGACATTTTAATTGACTTTTTACCAAAAACCAAAGAATTGTACCTGTACTAAAGATGCCAAAATAAGTTCGACTTTTCTGTATATTAAGTAAATACCATTGTAATGTCGATTTCCTATACTTCCTTTGTGATTATCTTCACAAAACCCATCTAAAGTCATCAATTTTGGTTACCATTTTTACGACTTTCTTCCTCTATTTCTACTAAAATATGTATACTTGGATGTAATCCTTTTACATAATAAAGATATGTATTAGTAATACCGTATTTATCGTAACCTCATATCCTATAATCCTATTATTTACGAAAATAATGATACATGGTTTAAAAGCACAACCTCATTGTGTACTTTAAATTTAGGTAAAGTGCGCCCAACGAGGTGAGATAAAAACAGATCTAACAAGTAATCTGAACCTTATTATTAACTTACGTTTAGTATTCAGGTCCGTTTTCTTACATGTAATAACAGTGTTGACATCGCTGTAAATATTGGAAAATTATGATTTTTATTACATGAGTTATAATGTTTTTATTTTCATTATTTTTTAAACCAGAAAGATTATATACTTAAACGTAAAGAAAATATAAGATACAATATTATGCAAAAGATAATGTAGAGATAAATGTAATATATTCAAACCTCTCTGATCTACTTTGCTTATTTAGAAAGATTTTGATGGATAAATGATTTTCATAAAAATGTTTTGAGTCTCAGAAACTTTCTTACATAATTTATCTCGTTGCGTTGGCCGCACTATACCTAGTACCTATGGAACAAATAATGGATCTACATAAGTTAAATACAGCGACAAACTCGAAGATGTAAGTGTCAGTGCCACCGGTGGATGTTTATCACCGATGCATTGCTGACTATAAATAAATAAACGCTAACATACTCATACCCCCGCACTAGGAGTCCGTGTGTCGCGGGCGGCATAGACAACACAAATGACATATCACCAACGAGCTAGGTATTATTTTTCGTTGCATATCACTAATATCTACCTATGACCCGAGAACAAACCTTATCTGTCACATAAATATCTACCCCGGCCAACATCGAACCCGGGACCCATCGCTTTGCAGGCAGAGCCACTACCAACTAGGCTACAGGAATGCAAATAAAAAACGAAATAAGAAAGATTAAATTATACAGTTGACTTTAGAAAGAAGTAATAATTATATTGCTAGGCAAGCAAGAAACTCTGACAACTTTAGAGAGCGGTACAATCTTGTACCTACAAAATTTTTAACTTGTACTCGGAAGCAATAATATCTGAAGCTCTGGAGGGGTTGGAAGTAGGAGTCAAGATCAATGGAAAAGTTGTTAATAATTTAAGATACGCCGATGACACCGTGCTGATAGCCTCTTCGGAAAAAGACCTACAAATATTGGTGGACAGGGTCAGCGAGTGCAGTTTGAAAGCAGGGTTAAGCATAAACGTGAGTAAGACCAAGTTTCTGGTGGCATCAGGGAACAAGGACCTTAACCCTAGGATTCAGGTTGGAGGCAAAGATCTGGAGCGGGTGCGAATGTACAAATACCTTGGAGCTTGGGTGAATGAAGAATGGGACAGTGAACAAGAAATTCGTACCCGGATAGAAATCGCCCGAGCATGTTTTAAAAGAATGGAGAAGGTTTTGTGCAGCCGTACACTATCCATAAAGCTCAGAGTAAGAATACTCCATTGCTACGTCTGGCCAGTAGTACTTTATGGCAGTGAAGCTTGGACATTGAAAGCTGACACCCAAAAACGTCTCGAAGCCTTTGAGATGTGGTGTTACCGGAGAATGCTCCGTATTGGCTGGACGCAGAAAGTTTCCAACGTCAGAGTACTCCAGCGCGTCGCCAGAAGCCGGGAGTTATTGCCATCTGTGAAAAAGAGAAAAGTCGAATATCTAGGACACGTCTTGCGACACGAGCGATACCAACTGCTCCAATTAATAATGATGGGCAAAGTAGCCGGCAAACGACGTGCTGGAAGGAGAAAGAAGTCCTGGTTGCGCAACATCCGAGAATGGACGAACATCGCCAGCGTCGAACACCTATTCCGCCTGGCGCAAGACCGCGAGAAGTTCGCAGAGCTGATGGCCAACCTCCAGTAGTGGAGAGGCACAAGAAGAAGAAGAAGACAAAATTTAACCCAAGCGCCGTGTTAGAGAATCCAACGTTCAATCTTGGCTATCACTATTTATCAAAATAGGAACGTACAAAATGTCAACAAAAGAATAATCATTTTGTACTGTACAACGAGGTAATTTGAACAGTTAAGGGTTAAAGTCAGAAAATTGAATTGATGTACCGGGTGCTGGAAGCCGTGACGATTTTGTACCGACGCGACGCCAACGTTGACATCTCCGTAGCGGACAGCAAAATCTCCCGAGCTAAACATCAAAAGTCCATCGTAAACAAAAGTTCTCCGCTGATTGTTCTGAATCCACTCACGTATACGTAGTTTGGAGCTTAACAATTTAGTCAGTAAGTGCTGAAGCGGTATTCCTAAATTGGGTTACAATACCTATAAATTTTAATGCTAATGTATTAGAATTAAATTTCGTGTTTCAATCAAGCGATTGCCTTGTTTTTGACATTATCTCGTTATGTGCTTTAGAAATTAAATATTGTCAGGCTAATAATAATTAAATGTGCATTCAGATTTTGATGAAACTTTACAATTATATAGCTTATACGTTACAATAATACATAGGCTGTAATTTATAAAAATATAGTGTGAATTATCCAACGTATATAAACAAAATCTTGGCAAACGCAAGGAATAAGTTTTCCGAACCGAAGCGAGGGCGGGGCACTATTTATAACATATTTCATGCACAACTTCACATTTTCTGCCATTTAATAAGTAATACGTAGAATCTAAGATTTTTCCCAATCAACGAAGACGACCCGTACTCCGTAGGACTCGGATCCTGGGTGTTAATAATGTTTTATTTGTGTTGTAATGCATTAATAAATAAAACATACACTAATAATAAGTTAATCTGTGTACGTTACGATGTGTTTAATATGACGCGATATAACTTTTAAAATGAGTATGTTCATAGTGAATGACCCTCACACAGAATTAATAACGGCCGAATTTCGAGGCAGCGCGATCTAGTTCCTATAAAAACTGGCAAATCGTTGTAAACGCCTCAAGTGCACATACTCCTAATTAAACAAATCCAATGTAGTGTCTTGCTTGCCTTGTCCTAACGTCGCTAACTTTGACTTGGTTCATTATTAACTTCCTTTTAAACAATGAAACAAGCGTTTTCCTTTCCTCCTTTGTAAATAAAGGTAACTTGTATCTTGATGAAAAGTAGACTCATTTGAATGCGAGATTCAAGGAAAACTTTTAAATAAGTGATCCTTGAAAATGACTTCTTAAATGAAAAAGAATAAAGACGGAGTTCAAGATAATTTTATTTCCTTAGTTAACGAGACTTTGTTTACTATAATAGGGTTAGATTATCTCACTCCTGTATAACGGTTAATTTCAAAGATTATCCATCTAATTTCTTGGAGATTATTTGTATAAATGCTGATCTAAAATAATACGGGTGTTCTGTTCAGTTTATTGTACGATTTGATTATGCTATGAAGTCCTACGTGGGACTCATTCAAATCATTTCATTAGGTTAATATCAGTGCTAACTTTTAACACTCCTAACTTTCAGAATGGCTTTCTGACTTCCGAGTAATTTTATAGACGTTAGCCTGTGAGTATAAAATGTTGTTGTATTCGTGTGGCAGTAAATTCAGTTTCTTTCTTCAATGGAAGTCAAACAATGTGAAAGGAAAAGGTAGACTTATCCGCGTTAGATCTCATTTTATGTGATCAGCTCACCCACAACATACATAAGGGTCGTCTACACTGACAAGACAAAAACATATAAAATTATATTATAAACTTTTTTTTTACATAACATAAGTTAATGCTTGACAACAATCCCACGACGTGGCGATGAAGTCGAGGATGTTGGACGCACTAACTTATTAGAAGTCTATTCACTCTTCTAAATATGTAAAAAAGTGCCTACTATTTAACTAAAACGAGCGTGTTTCAACCAAGTCTTTATGGTCTTCAAAAATTTCAATTGGACGTTTATAAATATTGAGTATTAATTGAAACGTGTTTCACCGTAAAAATGACAGATATCCGCAAAAAAGTTAGCTTACGTCGCTCTCCAGCCTATCAACTTTCTCCATAAAAAATAACATCGATCCGTCCATTGACTTATAGTAATAATAAGTCAATGGATCCGTTGCTCAGTTTTGACGTGATAACTAACAAACAAACGAACAAGCACACAGAGTTCTTTATTTTTCCGGTGTGTCGATAAATAACTCTGTCTCAAAGCGATCCATCGTCAATTTTTATCACAATTCCGATAGGACGCCTCTTACTAACTGAACATGCCGTTGGCGCCGCGTTCGCACGATATCAATTTCCACCAGTTGAGTGGCGGCTACTGGTCTAGTATGAACATCTAGTAGGATGTCACGTTGCATTGCTTCCACACGGATTCCGCCGTGACTGAATTAGGGCTAAAAGATAAAAGTTTCACTTAACGACGATACACGACACTCTTATCTTGTTTCGGCATCAGGGTGTAGCTGAACTCCATCGGCGACGGTGACCACTTACCATCAGGTGGCTCGTCTGTTCGTTTGTTAGTTATTCCAATATAATAAAATCGTAATTAAACCCATCATTTCAAGTAAATAATCATGAAATAAATCGGTCTGCCCATACTGCACTTGGCAACCCTACCACGGTGTCACAATATATTACCAAGTTATCTATTGTAAGCAATAAAGAATATGAACCATGAATATCCCATATGTATTTATTTTGTAGTCCTACAAAGGAACCGTGCAATCAATGACATTATAAGTAAAAAGAGGTAGACATGTTACTTATATGAAAATTGAACCTGACAAACGATCCGAAATATTGCACTGACGTCTATTGACGTTAACCATAAGTGTCATAGATAAATGTTACAGACGAGACATTTATTCTTAGAATGATTTATGCCTAAAACTGCTATGACTCTTGGAAGTACATATTATTAACATTTAATTTTAATTAAGGATCATAACCAAAAAAGAACATTAAATTTAATTTACATTAAACAAAAAAATTAAATTAAATTAGAAACTAATTACTGCGAGAGAGTAAAACAGCAATTTCATAAACTCAAACTTTTTGTTTTGTTTTTGTTGGTAGGAAATCTACGGAACATTAAACAAATAACGGTTTACTTAACATAGAAACAAAATAATTCAGCCTAAATTCATAAAAAAATCTCATCGTTATACTAACAATTTCTTGTCTACCTATTGTACCTACTGTCTGCATTGTTGCCTCTAATCTATGATCTTAGCGTTTGTGCTATCTTTGTTACACCTGTGAGTGAAGCAATGTTCTGTCTCTTTTATCGTTTGGAAACAAGCTGTGATTCATTAAAATTACAAATTATAAATTAATCTATTTAAAATTTCAATATTTTTATACATTTACCTGTGATATGATATACCGTCCTCTTTCTTCACCTTTCTATCATAATTGTTGCACTTTCGAAATGCACAAGCAGGCATTTTACCTTTTTTAGTATCGTGCGCTCACAATGACAGCCGACAGCTCGACCGATTGAAACGGTCACACGTAGGGTCGTTTCCACTGCACGCGTTAGGAGCCTTGGTGGCGTATCTAGTGTAATATATCATTGCGTGCAATAATAATAACTAAATGCGTATACATTAACACGTTGTGTGACAATTATTGTCACTCAAAGCACGTCACACGCCATTGAGCCTCTCCACTCCACATTGTTGCGGGCGCTTACACGAAATCGACCGCGTCCGTTCACCGGAGGTCTTCGCATTATGAAATTCCATTCGCGACATGTATGGTATACGAAACTCCGTGAATATGGAATAACCGACAACATTTTCTGTATGAGAAAAATCCAATTCAATCAATTCAGCGGGCACAGGGTTTTTTGGGAACTGGGCAGGTGTTTCCGTGTGGTTATGTTATTTTATTTCCAGTAGTTCTATTGAATAGTTCTGTTGACAGAACTAGTGGGATTTTTCTCCCACTGGAGGCGAAAACCTTCCTTCAACATTGTAACAAAGACACACACATGGATCACCTAAAACCCGATTTGATTCAAACTCGAACTGAAATAATTTATTTCATTACAGTAATCCGCCCTCGCTTCGCTTCGGGAAACATGTCCCTTAGTACGCACATTCGGAAATTATTAGGCGTGATTAAAAAACTGACAACTATTTTTGTTATTAGCCGATTGAAATAAAATAATATCCAAGTAAATTAATGTAAAATTAAATGTTTGGTAAACTTACCCAAAATATCAAACCGGTTTAGCCGTTCAGATTATCGCGTATAGAACCACAGTAACAGACAGATAAAATCTAATTATTGTGTATAATCCTAACTATAGCGGACCCGGTTGTGGATATCTATTTCCAAGCGTCCCTGACTCAACGTAAAACAACGGGAATAACCTCGGGAATCTTCTAGGATGTAAGGTGCTCTATAGAACCCAGTAGAGTGCGTGGTGTTTGTTGGTTGGGGGTTACTTAGCTTTGCCTCCGTATTGGGTGTACAATGGTAGTAGTTAACATGCGGTAGAGCCTTACATACGCCCCGGGGTAGTACCATCGCCCGCCACGGTCCTAGTACCATTTCTACCGTACAATATTTTGTGTTCCAGTTAGAAAAGTGTGGATCCGGTGGCACTTTAGGGGCGAAAATCATAGTCCTAGAGGGTAGCAACACATTTGAGTCCGAATTAGAATAAGACTCTTCCTAACAACTGCTTACCGGAATATTACTAACGACTAACATTACTAATATAATCACACAGTCCCTGCCTCCGACCTCATACATACTATACTGACCAACTGCCGTTTTAACACTGTTTGCTATTTTGAGTTGCCGTTTGCGTTATTGTGATAGCCGTGTGGTTGAACGTTGGACTGCCGAACCGGAGGGTCCGGGTACAAACCCCGCACGCACCACTAATTTTCAAAAATTATGTGCGTATTAATATTTAATTATCACTTGCTTCGGTGAAGGAAAACATCGTGAGGAAACCTACACAACTGAGAGTTCTCCATAATGTTCTCAAAGGTGTGTGAAGTCCACCAATCCGCACTTGGCCAGCGTGGTGGACTATGGCCTATACCCCTCACACTGTGAGAGGAGACCCGTGCCCAGCAGTGGGACAGTTATGGGTTGTGATGATGATGATGATTGCGTTATTGAGTTTTATTCTGTGGTGGTTATAGTTGTCATGGGCGGCAGCGGAAGGGTAGTGCTGCATGATCATTTTCTATCTTAATCCCATAAAAAAAGTTATGTCCCGTCTTCCTGGCATACAGTAATCTTTCCTACCTGGCTAAATCAACCTACTGTAACGGAGGAATTTTGTACCTCTACTAAAACAACTGCGAGGAGCAGGATCAGCAGCAAATGGTCATATGAGGTGTGGGGACCAGAGGTGAGGTGTGGTGAGCTGGTGAGGCGAGGTGTGGAGTGATGAGGAGCAGGCTTGAGGAGTGGAGAGTAGATTGAGGAGCGGAGAGGAGAGATATTCAGTTGGTAGTCTTTCATAGGTTTCAGGTATTCTAGCAAAATGTTAACAATATTCTGCGATGTCGAAAATATTATAAAATGTCAGATAAACGTGTCAGTGGTGGTAGAAGATCCGAGCCTACATCGACCTTCACCGGGTTGATAATAGAATCAAACTTATTTTATAATAAATTTCGTATATTAGAAAATATATTAAAAATGGGTTGACAAAAAAAATCCTGGACAGAATATTTTTAATTAATTTTTTAAAAATGATTTTTCATTGAATGTTGCAACATGAAGATAATAATGAAATTTTATACTGGACATATAGTATCAAACATATAGAATGTGCAGACGTAGGGTTGACTATTTTTACCTGGACGAACTACTGGGTTGACAGGTATAAACAGGTATGTCAATACTAGTTACTTTCACTTGATTGGATAATAGAAAAAAATTTATATCAGCATAAGCGCTGTTTTATTCTGAACACGATGATATAGGGTTGACTGCAAAAAAATCGGTCCTAATAGGGGTTGACAAATTTTAAAGATTTAAATTTCAACGCGTGTGGAAATTAGTGACAGAGAGATCCGAGGTAAGTATACCGTGTGATAATAAAGGACCGAACATTGCAGTTGTGTCTGATGGGATCGTGAATATAAGAAAGTGCGCATGCTCGGTATGTAAACTATATGGAGAGTAGAGGTACCCCTGCTACCCTCCATATTGTAAAGATTACACGTTATTTTGGAGCAACTGACATTTGAATTCAGTATGCGTTATTTCGGAGCAACTGAAAATGTTGCAAACAAATTAATTAATTAAATACATAACAATGTAATATAATACAAAAATATTAAACAATATACCATAAATTAAACATAATTATATACATATATATATATTAACTTGTAAGTATAACTAGATGGATGACCGAGCTTTGCTCGGTATTTTTTTTTATATATTGTGTTTTTTGGAAATTATATTTAAGTACGAATAATAATATTAAGAAGACACAAATAATAATAATAATTAAAGAGCAGATGTAAAATATAAGCAGATATAAGTGCATGTTTTCAGAGTTGTAAAATTATGTAGAGGAGATATAGAGGAGAATATTTTAGCATAAAAAGGGTGATGTATGCCGTGATGTGTAAATACACTGTACAATTTGATGTCGGTTTTCTTGAGTGATGATACTTTTGTATGCGTGCCAATTGCGGGCCGCAATTGTTTCAGGATGGCCGACTGTAACGGAGGAATTTTGTACCTCTACTAAAACAACTGCGAGGAGCAGGATCAGCAGGAAATGGTCATATGAGGTGTGGGGACCAGAGGTGAGGTGTGGTGAGCTGGTGAGGCGAGGTGTGGAGTGATGAGGAGCAGGCTTGAGGAGTGGAGAGTAGATTGAGGAGCGGAGAGGAGAGATATTCAGTTGGTAGTCTTTCATAGGTTTCAGGTATTCTAGCAAAATGTTACTGGCCGGCGAACAGGCCATCTACAAGAATAAACAGATGATTATGAAGAACAAAGGAATTATGTCAATATGGTCATTGAATAGAAATGATTGTAAAATGGAGCTCGTGTATTAATTTGCCCTTTTACACTACATTAAAAAAATCAGTGTATAGATCTATTTCAATCGGTCTGTTTGGTCTGATAACGGCGAGTCTATTTCATATTTCATGTTTTCCTTCACCGAAGCAACTGATAACTAATTTCTAGTACACACATATTTTTTTAAAATAAGAGGTACATGCAAGATTAGAAGTCAGATCCACTGTTCGGGAGCTCAAGATTTGAACCACTCTGCTATCATTGTCTTTAAATTAACTTTTGATTTATTTGTGAACGTGTAGATGTTAAAACCCGGGGATCTAACACAAGTACAAAACTTATACATTAGAAACAAGTTTATTGTATCAAATATGAATAATGGAATCGCTTCCAATCGCAATCCAAGGGCCGAGACGGGGAAATTTCAATTCTCCCAGATCCTTATCCTAGGGGATGAAAATTTCATTTAACTTTATCACTATACGAATTATTAAGAGCCCGAATCCGGGAACAGTTCACATTGCAGAATTGAGAAGCAATGTGGGCTTGAATAAAATATATATAAAGATGCCATCAAAGTTTTACAACTATTTGGGTTAAAGATTTTTTTCTCGTTGTAGAACATTGTTACGGATTGGGGTGCGACTAAATTGAGTCATCTGATATAATAGATAGTTAATAATCATCTGATACTATCGTTGCACACGTGTGAAATCAGAAATATATTTTAACGGAGGAATTTTATACCTCTACTTAAACAATAGCGAGGAGCAGGATCAGCAGAAAGTGGTGAGATGATGTGTGGTGAAGCAAGGTGAGGAGTGCCGAGCTGGCAACGCGCGGTGTGGAGTGATGAGGTACGAAGAGGAGTTAGAGGAGTGGAGAGGACTTTGAGGAGAGGAGAGATATGATGATTAGTGAATCTTTCAAAGGTTTTAGACCGTCTTCGAGAATTAAACATGATTCATGAAAAAGGAATCATGTCAATAAAAAACAAGTTTAAAATTGTGTTCTCGGTCTGGATTAGATATTATTTTATGCAAATAAAGAGATTGATTGATTGATTGATTGATCGATTGACTGGATATGCGTGTCCTTGTCTTGTGCGTGGTTCATGACACCCACGACACGGGGAATCTAAGTGGGGGCTATCATGAGTTTGAAGCGTTATTTCTGTCAATATTGTCATTGACTAAACTGGATTGTAAGACGGAGCACGAGTATTTAATAATGTGTAAGTACCAAATATGTATTTTCTGAGCTAAAATATGTGTCTACTGACACTGACCATATTCATTCTAACATTATTTTTAATAGCCAGCTAAAATGGCAACAGGCTGGCCACATAGTTTAAAGAAAGTTTTTTTAGTTTCAAGAGTGAATAGGCTGCTACTAAGTTAGTGCGCTCTACCACACAGGACCTCATCTCCACTTACCATCAGGTGGGATTGTGGTCAAGCATTAACTTATAATTAATAAAAAAAACCTCGAACGGAGACCACGTCTTGGATAAAGGAGCATAGGTCACCCACCGATCATGTGGACTGACGACCTTGTGAAGGCAACAGCAGGCATCCGTTGGATTAAAAAGACTCGGGGCTGGTTAGAATGGCGCCAGTAAAAAAAAGCTTATATCCAACAGTGTTTTTGGATGATTTGAAATCATAAGATAAAAGAGCTTAAATAGAGAGAGCAAAACTTAGCAAACGTATGAATAATGGATTTATGAACATTAAGAAAATGCATCCAATCAACTTAGAGCATTAGGTTCCTCCATTAATGGATCTGTTACGTTACTGAATTATTGATGCATGACGATAAATTGATTAATGCATTGAATTATAACATAAAATCGAAACATTATACACAATTGTTTATTTTGAACAAAAAGATTTACAAAACCAAAAAATACAGTAGATATACGATCATTATAATCATATTACAGGTGCACTGTTATTCAATTTTAAACTGTAATAGAACGGCGGTCTAGTCATTTAGAGTAGGTACTCGCAAATATTTAGTTTTAGTTTGAAAATGAGTATTTTCTTTCTTTACTATTACCACTTTATTGGCCGGCAACGCATGCATCAGGGTACTAACATAAAAAACTGCAATAAATATGCAAAAAAGGTGACTGCTTCATTTGTCGACGTGGGCTTCAGAAACTCACTCATTAGCACTTTTTCACTGTTATTACATATTAAGCAAGTAACAAATTATAGGGCATTGATGTAATTATCACACATAAAATAAACCGAGTCTTTCTGTTAAACCAATCTGCTCTGAATCCAGCAAACAGAGTATCTCAAAATCACAGTGTAAGTATCACATTTCTTCCGATCTATAACACTAATTCAAGAGGAATGTGTAACCGACTTGTCACAATATTACACAACACACACACACGCACACACACACTGTCAATCGAACCATTCGCCCGATCGCAACATAATTACCAATTGGACAAACTCGGCGTAAAGAGAACGCGCTTATAACTGCGGACGCGGTCTGTAGATGTGACTGGTAACCGGTAGTGGCAATAACTTTTTGTTTCCCTGCTTCAGAGGGCACGTAAAGCTGTCGGTGCCGGTTGCTGGCGTTAGGTTAGTAGTCATTGATCCATTTCGGAGGCTGTCGGGCGGCATAAGAACTTTCCATACTTAGGTTGTGATTGTGATTTTTTTTTTTGAATAAAGGTAGCAAACGAGCTTGCACCACTATCCGTGCACTGCCGCCCATGACAACTGTGAACGACCTAGGACTAGACTCTAACGGGGACTAGGTTAGTTAATCCGGTTACGAGACAGTGTTTGAACATCACTTTGTTAGTTTTAAGTATAGTGTTGTAAGTATGACGGCTGGGACAGGGACTGTTAGTGATAGTTACTGTTAGTTGTTGTTAGTAATAATCCAGTAACTTAGTAACTGTTACTAAGAGTCTCGTTCTAGTTAGGTCACATATGTGTTGATAACCTTAAGGACTGAGATATTCGCCTCTCAAAAAGTTTAACCGGTGTAATGAAATGCACCTATACTATAAATTTAACGATACAAATGATTATCTCTGATATTGGAGACGATTTCCGGCTCCCATCGATCGCCATTGCTTAGAAGCTTTTCCTTGTTATACAATAGTTCCTCATGGGTCTCGGTAGCATACTCGAAGTTGGGACCTTCAACGATCGCATCTACCGGGCACGCTTCCTGACAGTAACCACAGAAAATACATTTCGTCATATCAATGTCATATCTTGTAGCACGTCTTGATCCATCGGATCTCTCTTCAGCTTCGATGGTTATGGCCTGCGCCGGGCATATGGCCTCGCATAGCTTGCACGCGATGCATCTTTCTTCACCAGTCGCATATCTTCTGAGAGCATGTTCTCCTCTAAAACGGGGGGAGATTGGACCCTTCTCAAAAGGATAGTTGATTGTTGCCGGTTCTTTGAATACATGGCCTAAGGTTACCGCAAAGCCTGTAACGAAAAATTTGACTAATTACACTTTATCTGGCTTTACTGCTAGGTGTTGTGTTGATTTTCGTTACAACACAAAAAGGGTATGTTTATATAAAGATGTAGACCCTATAGCCTAGTTGGTAGTGGCCCTGCTTGCGAAGCGACGGCATTCGATTTCGGTTCCCTGCCGGGGTAGACATTTATGTGGTAGATAAATGATCGTTCACGAGTCGTAGGTGTTAGTAATGTGTTTTTTAAGTAGTTAATGCCATCCGACGCACAGAGAATCCAAAAAAGGGAGCGAGGGTGTGATTGTGTTAGCGTTTATGTTTTGTTTCGTTTTACTTTGAACTTTGTTCAGAATATCGTGAACTTTATTGGAAACTTCATTATTTTTGGTACGTTATGTTGATTGAGAATGATCGGTGTCCGCTTCAAGCTCAACTTTGCCTTGAAGAAGACTTATTTCTTAGGCACATTTATTTTTTACTTTGTAACTATACTACATTAACTCTCTAGTTTACTATACTAATGACTTCCCAGAAATCTTTGTTCTTCGTTTTCGTTTTTGGAGTTGTTGCTTTGGTATATAACAAAATACTATAATGTTTAATCAAATAAGCGCTATAGATGCCGCAACGGACGGAATAATGGTAAGGCGTGCGATTCTGATTAGGTAATAAATCTTGGCAAACGTAAGGAATAAGTTTTTCAACGTAAAGCGAGATCGGGTTTTCTATTTAAAAAAAACAACGAATTTTAAAGTACACGATCTCAATAATAACGGAGTGTCGTGTGTACATGTAAAAGTATTAAAATATGATATTCATCACTAAAAAAATATCATAAAAATATCAGTTAATCCATCAATACTTAATTTTTCATTAGTAAGACGATTAGAATAAACAATAATGTGGCACGATAACGTCTGCAGGGCTAGTATTTTACAAAATTAATATCTACAAAACAATAATTTGTAACGGAGGAATTTTAAACCTCTAATAAAATAATAGCGACAAGCAGGATCAGCAGGAAGTATTGTGATGAGGTGTGGTGAAGTGAAGTGAGGTGTAGCGAGCTAGTGAGGCGCGGCAGGGGGTGGAGTGGTGAGGGGCAGTGAAGAGTTTGAGGAGTGGAGAGGAGAAATATGATTAGCAGGGAGTCTTCCAAAGGTTTCAGTGTGTTCCAATAAAATGTTACTGGGCAGCGTGCAGGCCATCTTCATAAATAACCAGATGATTAATAAAAACAAAGAAATCACGTCTATATTGTCATTGAGTAAAATGGATTATAAGACGGAGCACGAGTATTTATTTTGCCCTTTATAAATTAATCTACTAAAGTTTGCTGTTCTGTAGTTTTGAATAGATTTAAGTTGTTTTGTTATATAGAAGAAACAACGAAAGAAACTCTTATTAAACTAATTCTAATAATACATATAGCTATCCCTGTTAGGTACTTGTAAATTCCATTTTACCCATACAATCCGCCGAATAAGGGATTTTCTGGCTTTTGTTAAATCGTATTAGTGAATATAATATGTACATACATATATAGTTGGAGAGCAAACCCGTTCAATCGCTTTTTATCTTTTTTTCCGGCTTGTCCGATTGCCAAACATAGATTATAGCGATATTTGAAATAGCAAATACAATTTATAATATTTGCTAAAGGCTAAATCAGATTTTTCGCATATATATTTCGCATAAATGGCAAACGGTTCAATTGTAACTTGGTCTAGAATATTGACCAATATCCCGTGCCAGCAGACTAGGGTGTCGTAGCCAGAAGCGACCTAGGCCTCACTCCATTGTTCTCAAAGGTGTGTGAAGTCCGCCAATCCGCACTTGGCCAGCGTGGTGGTATGTGAATAACTAGATGCACATATAGATCAGGAACTTACCTCGAATGATCTCAGACCAAAAGACGATCTGTGCGGCTCTGTCAACAAAGTCCCTCAATGTCGTGTTGGGTGGTTTGTCGTTAACGTATACGAAGTTGACGTCGTATTTCGACCGGGGGCGGCAGTAATACGGCGGCACGGGGCTACATGGCGGGTATTGCGGATGTGGTAGGCAATCCTGGGGACAACGAGCTTATAATTATAATTAAAAACAAAATGGATACAAATATAAAACAAATATAAATTCCGCATGTCTGTGCAGTTTTGCAAAAGAATAGTTTGGAAGGCTGAGAATGAGTTATAACAGAAATTTCTATCATTTATAGTACTTTTGTCTGTGTGTTTCTGTGTGTTTAAAATCGGATCGTCCCGGCGAAGAGCTTGAAAACAGTATATTTTTCTAGGTAGGTTATAAGTGAAATTTCTAAAAACCATTGTCATGGAATCTGTAGCGTTAATAAATACCCCCCTAATTTTACTCAATATACTGTACATAATATATTTACATATCTTCCATGTACAAACAGTCATCAGACAGAAATCAGTTACATTTTCAGGGAAGTTCTCCAAGTTCTCAAATATGTATCAAATCTATTTCGCATCAGGGTGTGAAAATAATGCACTGAGGATACTCGGTAATAATGATTTTCGATCATTGAGACGACTAGTAGGTATTGTACCAAACTACTATAACCAAACTTGCCTCGGGATAAGTGCTCTGCTCCGGGCATTGATCATCGGGGTACGTGCTATACAGACCGCAATTAAATTCCACGGCTCCTAAACACCGTTTTGAAATAGATACACGAATATATTTATTCAGGAAGATTTTCCTACATTTCCACACAAACGTCATGTTATTAACAAGCAACAGTGACACTTAAAATAGGTTTTATTTTTATTTTTCAAGTTTTTTATAATGCCAATGAGCGCCGTGTATCAAAAAATAATGACAATTCTTATTCTTCACAAACTTTATTTTTGGTTTGATATGAAAAATTTAAAGACGTATTTTTATTACAAGATATTTTTTTAACGTTTTTATATGTATAGAAAAACGTTTTTTAACTAAAAAATATTTTTTACATAAAAAAGAATGATTATATTTATTTATTTATGTAAATTATATTTGGTTTTTAATGAATAATTAGTTCAAATTTTAAGCACCCCTTGTTATTACATATTTGGATTATATAACGAGAATCGAGTACACGGGTACCCCTATTAATATGTCAAGTGACTAACCAGTCTCCCTGTATAAGTATATCTACTATATTTACGCAATCAATGTTAATAAAAAATAAATAGAAATATTAATTTAATTTTCGCGGTACAAGAAACCATCTTTACTATTAAGCCACTGTCATGTATTATTTGCAAGCAACGCATACTCGTTCTGTAGCCATTACAGGAGAATGACATAGATGGATAGTGCGTAGAACCACGTAGAACGCATAAGACGGCAAATCCTCTCCATTGTGGGACCGAAGGAAATGGCTTCGTAAGATGCATGGGACAACTACATTCAGTCTTCATGCTTTGTTGGACCGATTTAGTTGCTGCGTACTAAAATAGCTTCGCAGTTTACTAACAATTCAAATGAAACTAACAGCCCCGGCGAACTGTTGTGTTGTGGTAACTTATTAGCTGAAACACTTGTTACACTATCATGGCAAAAACAAAACACTGTCACGAAAAATACAAAACAGTATCTTTAATTTGACCCAATTATATTGCTATGAACATACAATCATTTTTCTTTAATTTTTCAAATCTTTTAATATTTACGATCATATTCCGGAAGAAGACAAATCCAAAAATACCTAAACAGCACATAAGTAAATCATAAAGTCCAGCCCAGTCCAGCGGTTCTTGAGCTATAAATATAATAGTGTAACCACGGTAATAGTATCATACAGTAGTGAGACTCGGCCCTGTCCTTGAAATAAATAAATAAAGAAACAATGATTTATGTTCAAAGATTGCGAAAACGAAATTAGTTTTTTTTTTATTATGTTTCATTGTGTTTACATGTATACATATTATATTAATTAAATGACAAATAATAAATTTTACCCAACGGAAAAAAACACCTAACTGCTTTAACAAAATACAAAATGGATTTATAATAATAACAATAATCAAAAAATATTATTAAAAAAAGCAAAAACGTATGACTTAAACCTCCTGGTGGGACTTGAACCCACAGTCTCCGGTTCTAGGAACCGGGCCTTCCCACATTAGGCCACAAGGTACTTGTTAATGCTTGCGAATATTGTATACCGTTGCTACACTGAACTTATAAAAAAGCCATTATTTGTACAGTAATAGGATTATGATTTTAAACTTAACTCACCGTGGACTGTAATACGGGTACTGAGGATAATATTTAGTATAGGATAGTTTCATTTTCCGATTTTCTGATTTTTGTCACAAGTCTCTGTGTATATGTTGTGTCTTGTGATAGATATGGCCTGTAATTAGGTAATTTACGACAGCGTTTGATTTACTAAAGACCGATACTTCCTGAGGGAGGAATGAGGGTACTTCCCAGTCCTTTTAATTGCATATAGTAGTAGTAAGTTAAATTTGGGCGGGGGGTTAGGGAAGTGAAAATTTGGTATCATGTGTATTTTAATGATATATATGATAATAATTTACACGCCATAAAAAATAACCATAAAATAATTTGTTCAAAAAACGAATAAAAAATTTTTTAGGGTGGACAACCCTTAACATTTAGGGGTATGAAAAATAGATGTTTGCCGATTCTCAGATCTACTTGATATGCAAATTTCATTAGAATCTGTGCAGCTGTTTCGGAGGAGTATGGTAACCACGAAGCCGTGAAGGTAACTAACATTGTGACACGATAATTTTATATATAAGATTTATAGCAGGATCGAGTTAAGTTGAAAATCCGCATTGAAACGAATCCCGAATGAATCGCATTGAAATAAGCTTAAAGTTATCTTGATGATATAATTTATGGCATACCTCCTGCTGATAAACATTGCAAATGGCAAATGTGTTTTTAAGCTATTAAGTTATTGCAAGTGCCTCTTTTCATGCCAAATGGACACCAATTAAGACGATGGGTTTGCTGAATGGCTAGTATCTTTATAAACTGGCAAAGTTAGTAGAGGGAAATTAAACGTACTTAAGTATAACTCAATCTTATTTCAACTTGCTTACCAAGTACGGACCTCATTTTCCAACGTTTCCTGACTGATATTTTATACTATAGAGAACCCAATTAGTAACAACTCTCAGTAATGTTAGTTTTCTCGTGTTTTCCAAGTTTTAACATCGTCGCGGTGAAGATTCTTTCAAATGCATATTATAAACTAGATTTTGATCGCGTGATTGTCGGAAAACGACAGTATACTGTAAAACTATCCTAAAGCAACGCATTACTAGGAAAAGTGCCCTACCGCCCAGTCCAGGGTCAAGGTTTACGCGTGTGCCAAAAGTTTTTGTGATCTGTTAAGTATTGTCGCCGACCGACATTCGATGTTGGGTTCATACCATAACTTTTTGGTATTATTTGGGGCCCTTAAATTAGTTTTTAGCTGATAGCAAAGGATAGATAATATATATCAGATATTCTGACTTCACGATGTCTGGATCGCATTTGTTTCACATGCATCGAGACAATCAAGTTATCTTTTGATCGTCACAAAGTATTGTTTTTAAGAGCCTTAAATTCTTTTTCATTTCAATATCACAAGCTTCTTAATATAATTACCGACAAAATGATCGAATAATATGAGACGAATCCTCTTGATGTACTTAGAGAAGGTGTCTGTGAAATTAATATTCTTTCAGCCCTTACAAATTCAAGCTCAGTTATATGACGTATTTTATCAAAACGCAATATCAAGACTGTAATAATGTTATACTGAATAAATCGTAATCATCAATCTCCCTAAATGATTATTTCTGGGGATTGTGTTGTCATGATCAGAGGGGTATGCTGGTGATTTTGAAGAATGTTATTCACGAACATTTAATTTTGTTGAATCAAAATATAACTTTCAATAACTTTATTTCACGTTTATTTTCTTTTTCTCATTTCTTTCGTGGCCACAACATAGCTGATGTCTTTGGTATCACTCATGTCACTCATGTGACCAATCACTATCAGGTGACCCGACAGCTGGTTTGTCGACTGTTACATAGAAGAAGTAAAGTCTGCCAACCTCCTCCTGTAACTGCACATTATGGAGGGAACCCTCATCGCGTAGTAGAACCGTCATTTGCAGTATTGGGTAAATAACCTCACAACGGGACATAATTTATAGTACTTATTCTATTAGTGCAAGATCTCAGGACCACCAGACGTCACGTATTTTCTAACGGACGAAATGCGGACGATTGGGTGCCTACTACTATACTACGATCCTACTATACTACGATACTACGATCGTATGCCTACCTGCTAACTTGGTGAAACGGCCAATTTCCAGGTATCAGGTGATCAAGGTACATAAAAACATTACTAAGTTCACGTTTTTTCTGATGGCTGATTTTCACGTATGTTTTAGACAATATAGTAGAAAATAAGTCGTCAATACTCCCAGACACTTTCATGCGGCCATATTCCTTAACAGACGTTTTAAAGCTTCAAAAATATATGATTAGTATAAGTTTCTGTTACATAGCATAGCACAGCTCACTGCTGCGTGACTGACAGCGAATTATTTCATTTCATTATTATTATTAAGGCGCATAACTATCCTAAGATACTTGCGGTGGCGTAATGTGCCCCCTGCAGCACACCACCAGCAACCATTGCGCTACCGAACGCGCTCACAGAAGCTATCACTATGGGTCGACGATGGGTCTAATAGCCATAGGCTACGACCTATGAGTTACTTAAGTTATTGTAGGTATTTTATTTAATGGAATTACAGTTTATAGGTACTGGTAAAAATGACTCTTAACAGTAGGTACAATTTTGCCTCTATATTGTATAACTTTCAATAAAATGGATTACCTATATCATTCAAGTTTGATTTGATTTTTGATACGCTATATTGTATAATTGAAATTCAATTGTATATTAACTACTGCTACATCTGTGAAAACGTCATTAAAATTCCACATCATTAGCGTGCCTACAGCTCTGCGCGTATTTTACATCAATCCAAGTCCAACTCGACTAAGTCGACTACAATATTCAATTTATAGAAAATATGGACAATACGAGCTTATTTCATGTACCATACGGTTGAATTTTCGGCCAGATCGGAGTTGGCCGTAGCGTAAGTATACGAAGAAAATTTAACCGTAAGAAACGCGTTATGTTCTGACGGAGAGATTGAAGTAGCATTAGCATGTTTACTACACACCTACTAGTAATTCGGTTAAGAGGTGACTAATTATAAATATTATATTCTTAGCAAAGTAGTTTCAGGTTAACTTTGTTTCAGTCGTTCTTCCTCCAACGTATACCTAGCCTTAGCGAGATTTAGAAACAAGAACAGCGCCATCTGTGATTATTGAGGATAAATAACAAGTATTCTCTCGTACGAAACCAGTTTAGAGTTGTCACACGCGTTCGGTGTTCGGGGCACTCTACGAACTGTGTATAATCTTACTCCGTAAACGTTATTTACCTTAACTTTGTATTTCACTCAAATACGTGAATGGTATTAAACTAATCCTACTAATATTATAAACGTGTAAGTTAGCGATAGTGTGGTAGTAGGTAGTGATGCTAACACGCAAATCGACTGAACGGTTTTAAATGAAATGAAATTTGAGATATGTACATTCAGTTTATAACTTAAGCTATTGGACACTTTTCATGCATCCCGGGAAATAAAAATGTTTTTGCGGCATTAAAGTAGTTGTTAACTTCGTCGTTTGGGAACCGATTGAGATAATCATTGTGTTTTAAAATTTTCCAAGTTGATCTCACTTAAACAGTTCTAATGATATTTATATTATTCAAATGCTCATTATTATTTAAGTACACAACGAAACATGCGTTTATTAATCTGTTATGAACACAACCGAGCGGTGAAGAATATTGAAAAATATCCTAGAGGGAACCGAACGTCAGATGTGGTTTCAGCAGGAGTGGAGTTGATGTCGATGGAAGGGCATAGAAACGTTGTAACTGACAAAAAGAAAATTGTTCTTCTTAATCATATCTTGGAATCTGTAGCTCAAAGAAGAGTCATTTTTACCAGTACCTATAAACTGTAATTCCATTAAATAAAATACCTACAATAACTTAAGTAACTCATAGGGCTATTAGACCCATCGTCGAGCCATAGTGATAGCTTCTAGTATACTAGTATTCCTACCGAAGAATTCTTTAGGTGATTTATATAATTATTATTATTATTAAAAAAGAACATTGCGGAAACGCTACAACTTTATGTAAAAATTGTAATATTGTAGCGTTGACGTGAAAAGCTTTTACACGAAAAAGAAATGTTGGGTTCAAAAAGTTTCTAACTTTTCAAATGGTTTTTACTAATCGACGCTTTTATTTTTTCTAACCAACTTTTTTCGCCACCGACACTTTTGGCGACGATTTAACGATTATATTTCAACATCACAACCCATAACTGTCCCACGGCTGGGCACGGGTCTCCCCTCACAATGTGAGGACTACGGGCCAATTATGCGGATTTACACACCTTTGAGAACATTATGGAGAACTCTCAGGTGTGTAGGTTTCCTTAAGCTGTTTTCCTATAATTACATTCTAATTATACGAGTATTTTCCAAAGTAACTAAGTACTCTCGTAGTATACTAATCAAATAATGATTAGTTACGAATAAAGGGTTATAAATATTTTAGTAGGTATTAGTAGTAAGTAGTAGCTATTACTTAATCTGTGGTATTTGATGGGAAATATCTACGTATCGAAACGCTCATAGTCTGGCGGCTTGCGTCGACCGTTAGGCTGAGATCTATAGACGATACCTAGACTTAGCTCAGACTTTACTTACGAAAAACTTACTTCGTGTAGTAGTGAGTAGGCTTACCGAGTTAAGCTACAACGGGCGCGGTCCGTATTTAGTGGCAAAAAGCCTGAGTTGTTCCGTGCTTCGGAGGGCACGTAAAGCGGCTGGTCCCGGTCGGTCCCAGTCGGGTGGTTGTCATTATAAAACAGTATAAAAACGAAGTAGGTACCTATGATCTTCCTTTTATTTGACGACAAGTTTTTGAGCTTATCGCGACTTTGTTTTATAATTATGTTATGCTGAGCTTTGCAAGAGTAATAAGATAGTAAATTACTTTTATTGAGTAAGTCATATTGATATTTGTGTTATGGTATTTTATTCCATGTTCAATAACCATCAATTTCTCGTTATCATTCCGCAGCACCTCGTGCCGGCGACATTTTCTGAGTATGTGTTCATAATAGCGAAAGATAATTTCCCTGCTTCCAGTCGGACTTGCGTGTGTCGTAATAAGATTTTGTACTTTTTGGAAAGTGAAATCTATCCAACATCTACAAGAGACAAAAGATGAACTTTGGAAAGGGCCAGCATTGCGCTATAAAAAGAACATAAAAAATCTTTATAGATATATCCTCAACAATAAACCCCACAAGTAAAAAGAAACTATATAAAAGAAATCCCATCAGAAGTATTGACGCGGTTGATCTGATTTCAATGTCAGCTTCGTGATATCGCGACGAGAGTCGAAGTGCGCGGATGCAAGAATAAAACAGCAAGGGTTTTAGGCGCTTGGTTATTGGATTTGTTTTGGGGTACACGATTCAAGATTTAGTACACTATTTTTACGTTACTTTGAGTGTAGTCAAAGTTTCTTTGCGACAAATTTTATAAATATTTTATAAGTGTAACTAAGGACATAATTATATACTAGTAATGAGAACAACAGAGAGGAACAGAATAAGCAGAACCTAAGCGAACAGGCCAATGATAAAATGAATCAATTCAACGAATAAAATGATTCATTGAATAAAATGATGTGGACGATAGTGCACGGGTAGGTATATATTCGTAAAAGCGATGCAATATCTTTCATTACGACTTCATAGCCTAGTTGGTAATGGCCCTGTCAGCGAAGCGAGAGCTCCCGATTGTCTACCTGTATCGGCTGTATCACAATTAAATGTACATAATCCGCGATGAGAAGTTTAAAATCAAAGATTATCTCAGAAAAAAAAGTTTCAAATCTAAGAGCACTTTTCGTTTATTTCCGTTTCCGACAAATCCTAGCTCAATATGAGTATAATATGCTGTTGCCGGAGAAGATTGAAGAGAGTTTGAAATCTTCAAATATCATCTTCGAAACATTGTATACAGCCATCCTGTAGTGCATTCGAACAGTGACAGTAGGTAATATGTAATTATGTATATTACCTTTACAACAATTACCCTTGTTTATTTATTCTAAAAGTAATTACCACTCGTTGCTAGTAATTTGCTGCACTATAACAACATAGTGTAGAATGACTGATGACTGTTTAAATACTAGGTTTTGGTGAAAACTGTTAATTTATGAAGCTGTTTATTTTTGAAACTGTTCAAGTAACGCGCAATCAATTCCTCAAAGAATTAATTGTGTAGTATAAGTACAAAACATAAGTAAGCAATCGCAGTTACCCACTTGTAGATCGCATGTATTTCGCCAGTTGAGAGAACACACAAAGTGAGATATACCTAGAAAGAGAACAGAGATTCGAATATCCAATGAATAGCGAGAATTTGCCGAATGCGACCTTGCTCTCTATTATCATCGATTTCCGGCTTTTCTAGAATACCCCTCGATTTACTCGTCAACAAAAATTCCTTGGAAAACAATAAGAAAAGCTTTTGAGTGGGACGCAGGGAGGAAAATAAATCGATGTGTTATACGAATTTCGATCTATATACACATAAAATTCAAGGTACATACAAGTACAAGGTCCTTTTTGATTGCACGATTTGAACTAGGATATGCCGGTTTAACTATGATACCTATAGCCGGAACTCTCAATAATACTAAACACATTTTAACATACTCTACAATTGGAAAATTGTTTTCATTCTACTCATCGTGATTGAATATTCCTAGTCAATTTGAAATCGAGTAAACCGTTTTTGAAAGTAGCGGGAACAAACGCACAGAAAAACGAACATTCTAAAAAAAATATTTCGCCGGACGTTCCACGTCGTGCACAATAGATGCATTGACCGTTTTCTTTGGTTTGGAGTGGACGCCTATCATTCCTATCAACAAGTTTTACTACCCATGGCGGCAGCGATGGCACAGATGTCACACGCAATAAGGAATACCGCTTACCCGCTAGAGTTACGCTACCTAAGGAGGCAGCGGACACCTCGTATATCTGAATAGGCCCCAATAATAGTTTTGTTTTCAAATATCTTCAACGTACAGACATCGACATATTTTATTGCTATAAAGTAAGGATAAAAAACAAACAAACGATAAAACACTCATACCCGTGCACTAGGATTATTTGTGTCGCGGGTGGTATGGACAACACAAATAGGTAACAAATCACTAACACCCATGACCCGAGAAAAACATTTATCTGCCACGCAAAACTCTGCCTCGGCCGGGAATCGAACTCAGGACCCGTCGTTTCGCAGGCAGGGTCACCACTACTAGGCTATGGGGTCGTTACCCTCTAAATGTACCTAATGTGATAAACAATCTCGAAACTAAACGTAAATCCATTCCAATGTTTTACACACCGTATCAATTCAGCTTGATAGCCATTGAAACCGCTTTATGTTCCTAAGTAAGACCTATTTTATTATCTTATCGACAAAGTTTATTTACTTGTAGAAAGAAAATTCTGAGCAAAATCTTTGTTAAATATGTAGTAGAACATCAGAATAACATATAGGCTACAATTTATAAAGTTATAGTGTGAATTATCCAAAATATATTACCAAACATTTGGAAACGCAAGGAAAAGTTTCCCGAAACGAAGCGAGGGCGGGTCACTAGTAATAAAATAAACGGATGGATCAAATCTACACGTTGTAGATATTTGAAAAAAAAAACTTTACGGCGATATTGAGAAAACCAAACAATTAAATGCTGACTGCGTGACATTTGTAAAATTGTTCACACTACCTTCCTGTGAGAAGTTTCCAAATCTGCAACAACAGATAACGAACCTTGTCGAAAGGAAAGTTTGGCAAGCGACAGACCGACGGGTCGCTAACTTATCTAATAAAATGGGAGTGAGTGGTGAAGCGGGAACTTTGTAGACATCTCCGTCCCACTGAATACAGCGAATGGTTGTTGCAGCTGAATAAACGCTATGTTGGAACTATCCAGACAGTTTAAGGGAATCATTTGTTGGTTAATTAGGGCGAGAGAAGCGTGCCCTATCCTATCCCTCAATCTGAGCAATTTTTGGTACACTTTACTGAAAAACTACCACGCCTGTAGATTTGTGCTTTTAACTTCATAATATCTAGATGCGTTAGAATGTCTAGACGGTAATCAAAACCATCGAGTGGCTGGTCTTGCCTAAAAAATAGATTCAAACTACAAAAATGTCCCATGGGTCATCATAACAAACCTGGTTCATCATTCGCTCAGTACTTTAATTTATCTCTCATAAATATAAAATTCTCGTGTCACAATGTTAGTTACCATACTCCTCAGAAACGGCTCGACCGATTCTTATGAAATTTTGTATGCATATCGAGTAGGTCTAAGAATCGGCCAACATCTATTTTTCATACCCCTAAGTGATAAGGGTTGTCCACCCCTAACATTTTTTGGACAAATTTTTTTTTGCAAAATTTTTTTATGGTGTGGCATATGTATGTATAGGGTTTTCCATTAAGGGCGGGTCGATTTTAAAATTGAATAAAACAAGTTGTGTATGAGATATCAATAAGGTTTTATCTTTATTTGAGAGCCCTATCAATGACATTTTGGGTGAATATAACATCGTTCAAATAGCCACCCAAACGCCACCCAGCGAAGCCGCGGCAGCTATTTGAACGATGTTATATTCACCCAAAATGTCATTAATAGGGCTCTCAAATTAAGATAAAACCTTATTGATATCTCATACACAACTTGTTTTATTCAATTTTAAAATCGACCCGTCCCTATTGGAAAACCCTATATTAGCACAATGTAAATAAATTCCTCCATCTTCAGTCCTCAAACTTACTTACAACCTAACCAACTAATGTTCTAACCTTAGAATAATTACACTATAGAAACGAAGTCTGCGCAGCCGTTTTCAACGCACGCCAAACGTGTCTCGCGAAAAAAAAAGAATTATGATAATTTGTCCCGTTAAATTGTGTCACAAAATATCTGAAAAGCTATTTATGTATTATTGCTAAAATATATGATTATCCGCAGCCGAATCATTCCCCGCTTTCGGGAATGTTCCGGTTTAGTGCTTCACTATAGACAGCGCTTGTATGAAGACTGTCTTTCTATAGTGTTATTATTCTAAAAAAAGCAGTGATAGCCGTGTGGTTGAACTGCCGAACCGGAGAGTCCGGGTTCAAACCCCGCACGCACCACTAATTTTCAAAAAAATATGTGCGTATTAAATATTTAACTATCACTTGCTTCGGTGAAGGAAAACATCGTGAGGAAACCTGCACACCTGAGAGTTATCCATAATGTTCTCAAAGGTGTGTGCAGTCCACCAATCCGCACTTGGCCAGCGTGGTGGACTATGGCCTATACCCCTCACTCTGTGAAAGGAGACCCATGCCCAGCAGTGGGACAGATATGGGTTGTGATGATGATGATGATGATGATGATTATTCTAAGGTTCTAACACTGTATCCTAACCGGACTAACCATCCTAGTCCCCCTTTGAGCCTCAGCGGACGCGGTCGGCAAGTGGATGGGTTGATGGATAAATTCTTTAATGTTTCCTCGCTTCTGTGGGCATGTACTGGTCATCGTTAGATAGCAGCCTTTAATTCATAACAGAGGCCTTCGGGCGAAATAATCACCGAACGTGCCCGATGTTGCATATCACGGTCGCTCATTGCATCGACGCAGGCCGCCGAGCTATGCGATGATTCGTTGCTAGGTCTAGTAATACCACAATACCTACTATTCACCTAGATGAACATTCAACCTATACATATCATCCATGAGAGTTAAATTGTAGAAACTTCTCCAATAAAAGACTCGACCAGTGATGCATTTAGAACTTCGTAGACCACTCGAGGCAAATAAATAGTGCATTTGTGGAAACTTATTTGAACCTTAGGTTTTTCAACAATGGTAATTTTGCTATTGTTTTTGAAGTGAAAACTTCTTTAGCGGCGTTGTGCACTTTTTAGGATGTTAAACTCGCGTCAGGACACGTGTCCTGGTCGAAAATTCGTAAGGGTTATTTTAGAATCAAGAAGCTACTCAGATCCTTTGTAATAAGGTTCCTTTTAAGTTCCTGTCAGTGGTGACTGTTATTTATAATGCCATGGCAACGTAAAGCAAGCAAGAAATTCGACTAGGGTCGAATATGTACACCAGGTATTTTTATAACTGTTGCTGTAGCAACAGTTATAAAAATGCTGTAGCAACAGTTATAATAGATGTGTACATCTACCAGGGGATACAAAAATTGGTGAAATTACTGTTCCTAAATAAAAATAAACATAATATATATCCCAGTAATGTTTCAAAATTAAAATAGCAGGCTTTGTTTTAGTCGAAAATCAACAACCAATTAAAATGTAACTTTCTAAGTTGTAAGTAGGCATGAAGGTAGACTAGGTTTCATAGGCCACATAGAGTTCAAGAGCTAGATTTTTCTAACATTTTTATAACTGTTGCTGTAGCAACAGTTACAAAAATGCTGTAGCAACAGTTATAATAGATGTGTACATCTACCAGGGGATACAAAAATTGGTGAAATTACTGTTCCTAAATAAATATAAACATAATATATATCCCAGTAATGTTTAAAAATTAAAATAGCGGGCTTTGTTTTAGTCGAAAATTAACAACCAATTAAAATGTAACTTTCTAAGTTGTAAGTAGGCACGAAGGTAGACTAGACTTCATAGGCCACATAGAGTTCAAGAGCTAGATTTTTCAATAATTATTCTCACGTCACCAGCCATAAGATCAGTCAGTACTAGGCTGCTTCAATACGGCGCAAACTCCCTAGTAGGTGGAATTAATTTAATCCTCTGGTCAGTCTTCAATGAATGTTTACAGTGTCTTGGTTTATATCGACCACCTGCAACTAATCTGCATAACTATAGCTTGTTTGGGAGGATTGTACGGTACGTATGAGGTCAGGTAGCTCGTATACCCTTCATTTGAATATGATTGCCTTGTCACAACGGCTTGGCCAACAATAACAACTACATGCAAATATTGCCTCGGAATAAATTAGTGGGACCACGGTGACCAATTTTAAATTAAGTTAAACGTTTAATCGACGAGAAAATTAAGAATATCATCATAGATTTTAAGTTTAAACAAATTTTAACAAATCGCTTGATTTAGCCCCTTATTATCAATCAGTAAGAGCGATTTTTGAATATAAAAAGAGCTAATTAGTTCATTTATTATTCTTGCAATAGATTTATTATCATCACAACACACCCCATAACTGTCCCACTGCTGGGCACGGGTCTCCTCTCACAATGTGAGGGGTACAGGCCATAGTCCACTACGCTGGCCAAGTGCGAATTGGCGAACTTCACACACCTATGAGAACATTATGGAGAACTCTCAGGTGTGCAGGTTTACTCACGATGTTTGCATTCACCGAAGCAAGTGATAACTAAATTTTAATACGCACATAATTTTTGAAAATTATTGGTTCGTGCGGGGTTTGAACCCGGACCCCCCGTTCGGGAGTCGAACGTTCAGCCACACGGCTATTACTGCTCTGACTGCTGAATAATATTTTTATTTTTTTACTTGAGTCGTGTGTGTACTATACTTATTATTTATTTTATATTTGTCGGAGATGATGGTAAATCGAAGGTACAGATTAGTCTATGAAACGCGTGAATCGATGGTATTGGTTATCTATGGTTCGTGAGGATCGCGAGGTCTGTCAAGTTGTAATCTGTTGTGGAACGTCAAGCTGACAGTAGTGACAGCTTGGCGAGGTGACATGCTCTGGGGTGAAATGTCAAGATTTGGCACTTGGGCGGATTGATTGCAGAAATCGCGGGAGTAGCAGGGAGGGCTTGAAGGGTCGGGAAAATACCAAAACAGAGCTTGTATGTCAACTCGTCGGCATTTCATAACAGAAGGGCTGTTTGCGTGATTATCGTGACCTGCGAGAGACTCCTGACTCGTCATATTAATAATCTCCACGTATCCGCACTGGAGAAGCGCGGTTCAGTATGTATACTCTAGCTAGTCCCCCTCGGTTATGACGAGAGTTCCGTGCTCAGTAGCGGGCCACACGACACTAGCAATATATTATGCAAATATAAATGAAATAAACAGAAAGAGTATCACGTTGCTTACAGCCGTTATTGCCCTTTCACTAACGAGAATCCAGTGTGGCTGGTCCGTTCTGCTAGTTTGCTTAGCGTGCATTTTGTCTTTTAACGCCGCTATTTCAATAAAAGTTAACACGAACGTCCGTTTTACCGGAATAGCAACCACATTTGGAACGATAGAACCTAAAGTTTGTATTTGAATTGTATTTAAAGCTTAATTTGTTAAGCATTCTACTTGTATTTTGTATTTGGTATTGTATTCTAGTGTTGAACTTTGAAGCGCTCATTGCCCGGCGGCTTGAGTCGATCCCTAGTGATCGCCCGGGTTAAGCAACAGTGAGCGCGGTTGGTAGCTGGATGGGTGACCGCTGGCAAAAAAATGGCACAACAGTACACTTAAAGCCGTCGGAAACGGTTTGATAGCAGTCGTTAAGCCTTGTCGAATGCCTTCGGGCGGCAACAAAAACTTCCGACACTTTAATTAACCACTAAAATCTCCACCAATCCGCAACGGAGTAGCGTGGTGGAGTATGCTCTAGGCCTCCTCAGGTATGAGGAGAGACCCGTGCTCAATAGTGGGTCATTAATGGGTTGAAGCCAAGTAAAAATTATAATTTAATTTGTAGGAACATAAATTACAATAAGTGAATTGTAAAGGGTATCTTCATCAACTAAGCCAGCATCGCAATCCATATTACAAAGTGCAATCACCACAAAGAAATTCTCGCATGGAAATTTATACAAGAACACTAAACGTGAAACCAGCTTTACTTGTCAGTATCACGAAGTCGAAGCTCGTGTAAACGTAAATCTGATTTAGCATAGTTTGCGGGCTTCGTTGAAGTTGCAATTGGGATGGAGTTTCGAAAACATATTGTTTTTGCCTATGTACAAAAAAGTTCTAAAAGTAACAAACTGTCAGATTGGTTTATTGTATCAGTTGCAGTATTGAATTTTGGCTTTCTCACTTTCTTCTTTTACGTTTGACAGCTATACATATGTGTACTATATAATTCTGCCACTCCTAGGGTCCAGTCTCCTCTCTCAGTGCGGTGCGTACTGGTCGTAGACCATTACGCTGACCAAATGCCGACCTTAACACTCCTTTGAAAACTGGTTGGAGAACTGTCAGGTAAGCAGCGACCATCTCAGTCCTCAAGGGTAGCAACACATCTGTGACCGAATTATAACGAGACTTTTACTAACATTTACTAACTGGACTATTACTAACAATAACTAACAGGACTAACATTCACTACAGTCCCTGTCCCAGTCCTCATACTTACAAACTAACCAACTAATGTTCTAACACCGTCACCTAACCGGACTAACTATCCCAGTCCCCATATGAGTCTTGTTCTAAGTCGGTCGCAGTTGTCATGGGCGGCAGCGGAAGGTGGTGCTGCATGCTCGTTTGCTGCCTTAAATCAATAAAAACAAGCAGTTTCATCGCACTGTTTTCTGAAATAAGTGATCATTAAGTTTTGAAAATAATTTAATAGATGCGTGCGAGATGCACACCTAGGTACTCCTGTTCGGGAGTCCAGCTTAATGTTAATGTAATCGAATGTGATTTAATGAACGCGGGTGACCCGATGGTAAGTGGTCACCACCGCCGAACGGAAGTACGCTGAACGCTCAACTACCGACGTGTTGCCGTCCGAAAAAATGCTAAGACAGGCAGACATTGACATATTTTTAACATATTTTTAAATATAAGTTATGTGGGAACAAACGCACAGAATAATTGACTTGAACCCCTCTTAGGGATGGATTATAACAAAATCAGTTAGTCAGACGTCCATTAGTAACCCACCTTCCTTCCAAATTTAATTTCATCTTCGTAGGTCAATTACATTTCTAAGCGTGTTTGATCATTGTGTGATTGAGTGAATTTCGCTTTTAAATATAATAGACTTAATATACTATGTATGACGAAACGTCACTTTAAACAAAGCTTCTAGAACTAGCCCTAAATTAATACAATCGCAGCAGTAAGTTCGTAACACAATAACAAAGTTAACTGTCACTCCAAGGGTCCGTCTATAATGAATACACTGGTCTGTTATGAATTAAAATTCAAATTTATGCTAATTGCTTTCGCTCTGTAGTTGGATTAATCGATTTGGATGATTAGACTGCGGCTCGGCTGTCCGTGAACAATGTTAATGAAGGAATGTCTTGTTGGCCTCGACTCAGTCAATTATAATAATGATTCGCACTAGGAAGTTGCGATCATCTGTAAACTTGTGATCTATATGGCTTCGAGTTCGACTCATTAATAACTCTTTGCTGAACGGGTCTCTCCTCTTAACTGAGGAGGCCTAGAGCATACTTTCTCACGCTGCTCTAGTGCAATTGGTGGGGAGATTACTCCGAGAAAGACTACGATATGGCATAACGACTACTATTTCCGACTCGAAAATTGTTTGCCACTAGCGGTCACCCATCCAACTACCAACCACGCTATAAATGCGAAGGTGTGTTAGAATGTCTTTCTTTAAGGAGCAACAGATCCATGTGAAGTTTTGCATGAAGATAGTTGGCCATGGTTGGTTGGTAGAAGTGCTTGAAAGTGACATTGGTCTCACTGCAGGGCACGGAGTCCCCTTTCACACGTGAAGAAACTGGCTATAGTCCTCCACGCCAAGTGCGGATTGGCGGACATACCACAACATATTTCACACACCTTTGAGAACATTAAGGAGAACTCTCAGGTGTGCAGGTGTCCTCACGATGTTTTCCTTCACCGAAGCAAGTGATAATAAAATTTATAATACGAACAAAATGTATGAACGTTAGTGCGTGCAGGATTTGAACCCGGTACCCCCGGTTCGGTAATCCAAAGTTCAACCACTCGGCTATCACTGCCACTAAAAATACATTAATATAAATAATAATAATAAATTAAATAACTTAAATAATAATAAATATACGGAATTTTCCCTATTCAAATTGAAGTTCAATGTTTCCCTTATCAAAATGTTCATTTAAACTGCCACGATACTTAAAATAAAGAGAGTATCCACTGATACAGCACAATTTTAATATCGAAAGGATATACACACTACAAACACATTGTTCTTGTGTTCTATCAGTCACCGAAGCTGTCACTAGCTAAAACTCATTGAAACTAAGTCTAATCAAATCAAATGGTCTTTCCTTTTGAGTCGAGTCACAGACTCCGTGGTGTCAAGGAATAGATAGATTGTCCTAGCTTGATAGCCTTGAAGTTCACATTTTGATGGACCTTCGTTCTGAGTACGTGAAATAAACAAAAAAATAACTTTTCCCTTTCCCCAAAAAACTTTTACTGTCAACTTACAATGTCATTTATTATTAGGTACTAAATAAGTCAATGAAGTGACATAGGAAACTTGTTACGAGATATTCACTTAGTTTGAAGATTTAATTTACACAATAGGTAAATCTACTTATATACATACATTGCCAGTTAAATATAAGCTTTTAAAAACCCATATAAGAATGGAATAGATATCCCAACTACCGCTAGATGGTGCTGCGCACCTCGTTGGCAGGATTAAATTTGATCGCTGAAAGAATGTAGGTACTATTCTGCAAGAAAAGTTACGATTTTGTTTTGTGTTTATCGAATAATTATTTATCAAACTATTTCAATGGTATAGTAATTCAATGTTAATTATAACAACATTTAAAACTACTGGGCTTGTTATTTTTTCTTTTTTTGTATTTTCTTTGGTGTACAAACAATAAAGAGTTTATCTAACTATCTATCTATTTATTTGTATTATATATTTTGTAGTATTTTTAGGTTTTTTGTTTATTTATAATACATTTTTTAACTTTAGTCCTCCCAGAATAAATAAATGCATTTAGCCTAATAAATCATAATAAATATTTTATAAATTTTATAAACTTATGACGTAAATACGAGATTTAATATTAATCAATTAAATTGCAGTTACAGTAAACTTCAAATTAATGTTTTTTTAGTTAAATAAATATTAAAATAATTATTTAACTTTAAATATTTAACCTACGACTGTCCCCAATATTTTTTTAGTTAAATAAATATTAAAATAATTATTTAACATTAAAAATTGAGGTTGCGACCATTCCATGCTTCCGGAAGGATTTGAACCTCCAACCTTTCTTCTTCACGATTGTGAAGCTGAATGCGCTAACCATTGCGCTACAGAAGCTATAATAGTATGGGCGAATCATTCCTATATTAAGTTATTGTATCGGAACAAATGAAGTAAGTTTTTAATTGGTTTTTATACCCTACGTCAATAATTATATAAAATGATACGTCCATATATTATGTATTATATTGACGACAATGCATAATTCAGTTAGTGTACTCGTAGATACAGATTATCTAGACACTATGTAGATAATACTGAGTTAGTTTTGTTTTAGAATATCGATATTAGGAAACATGCTGAGTGATTTTTGCATAATATTTATTTATTCTTTAAGCAACGATCTTATCACTTAGGAGCACATTGGGCGGACTTAATCCCATATTTCATTCTCTACAAGTAAATCCTGGGAGCTGGTGAGAGGATGTATGTATCTGTTGCATGCAATATAAGCTTAGAGTAAAAAGATACTCTAAGAATAGATATAATACAGATGGACAGAGCGACAGGTAGGTACTTATCATGTTTTCAACTCTGTCAGTAAAATAGCCTACGAAAAGAAATTCAACTATGTTTAACATAGGCACATTTTTTCGTTTAAATTCCTTTCCCTTGATTGGATTCCTTTCTGTTTTTCCTTTGACTGTGTATAAAACAGAAACGGTCACAATGTCCAATTATAACGTCTTAACATAATCTTATAACTCGCGACAGTAAATAAAATCATACAATTTGTTTTGTAAACTTCGCTTCGCTTCGGGCAACTTATGCCTCAGTACTTAAGATTTAAAAATGTTTTGGACTTGAAAAAAATGGGCACAGCAGTGGCGCCGCCAAGACACCACTACATAATTTTTTCTAGAAATATGGCCACTTACTGTGAAAGCTACATTATTGTGTAAAAGGGCAAATTAATACACGAGCTCCATTTTTCAATACATTTCTATTCAATGACAATATTGACATAATTCCTTTGTTCTTCTTAATCATCTCTTTATTCTTGTAGATGGCCTGTTCGCCGGCCAGTAACATTTTGCTAGAATACCTGAAACCTGAAACCTCTCCGCTCCTCAATCTCATCTCCACTCCTCAAGCCTGCACCTCACCACTCCACACCTCGCCTCACCAGCTCACCACACCTCACCTCTGGTCCCCACACCTCATATGACCATTATCTGCTGATCCTGCTCCTCGCAGTTGTTTTAGTAGAGGTACAAAATTCCTCCGTTACAATTGTCCTGCATATATTACGTTATTTAGATCTCAGGTTCTAATAAGCGGCGTATTAAGATGAAACCAGAATTCACCAATTTTAGATCCCCAGAATTTATTTTCAGCAGAAGCAGTGATAGCCGTGTGGTTGAACGTTGGACTGCCGAACCGGAGGGTCCGGGATCAAACCCCGCACGCACCACTAATTTTCAAAAATTATGTGCGTATTAATATTTAATTATCACTTGCTTCGGTGAAGGAATAAATCGTGAGGAAACCTGCACACCTGGGAGTTCTCCATAATGTTCTCAAAGGTGTGTGAAGTCCGCCAATCCGCACTTGGCCTATATCCCTCACACTGTGACAGGAGACCCGTGCCCAGCAGTGGGACAGTTATGGGTTGTGATGATGATGAATTTATTTTCGCGCGCGTTAGTTGTGTGTGTGTGTGTGTGTGCAAATTATGAGCGTAGTATCCGGTTATACTAATCGTCAAATTAGCATTGTCAACTGAATTAAAGCAATCTAGAATATTTCAAATCCGTACAATAAAGTAGTTCTAGGTAATTCAGCTTACGAGATTAGTTCCGGACTTACAAGCAATCATTGTAAATTAAAAAAATCTTATAAAAATTAACAATAAATACAAGATACAAGCCATTTACATCATCACTTAACATAGGATAATCTCTCTTGGGCTCTCTATGACTTCAGTGTAACAATTACCTAGCCAAGCTGCATTAATTAACGATTGCTGATACAATTCACTTAGTGACGAGCACTAGCTTTCGACGCAGCTAATGCAATTAAGCAACTACAGCCATTGGAGCGAGCAAGTCGATACAAGGAGGCAAATTCGATATCAATAACGAAGAGACTCGATTACGCAGACCAATAAATTTCTATATTGTATCTACAATTGATCCTATTACCGCAATGTGGTATTTTATTTAATTGCCTATATTATGTATTGTATGTATGTATGTTGTTTCATTTGTGGCGCCCTAAAGACAAAACTGTTACGTCCGTTTTGATGATCTTTCCGCCAAACGATTTGCCATATTAGTATTTTCCATATGTTTCATGTACAAACAGCGATCAGTAACATTTTTATGATTTGTGTAGGCTGGTATATGTTTCGACCGTGATTATAACATCACAGTCACTCAATATACCCAAGTCGTAAGACCCTGAATCCTTCTGGTTTACAAACACGCCAGAGAGCCAATAATCACGTAGCACGGACCTGGGCTCGAGCACGTGGGTCGCACGGGGAACCGTAAACTTGTATCAATTGCAGCCTCACGGGAAATTATCTTCCATCGGCTGCGAGATTTCTTTCCACTATACTAGTCGACTGGACCCGGTTTTGTCTAGACATGGTTTAGATCCAAATGTATCAGTGTTTTTCCAAGCTTTAATTTACCTTGCCGTTTAACTTAGAGTGGGTTAAATTTTACAAGCTATATTTAACTAGATTCTCGGCGTTCGATTGGGCTGAAATTTGCAATACGCCTACAGTTCAGACGAAAATGCAGTCCATACTAATATCATATCATAAATGTGAAAATAACTCTGTCTGTCTGTGAACGAATTGAGAAAAATTTAGTATCGATATCGAGACCCAAGAAAGGACAAAGCATAGTTTTTATCCCGATAATACGTTCCCCTGGGATCATTTTAACGGTATTTTGTCGTTACCCAACTCCTACGCGGACGAAGCCGCGGGCAAAAGTTAACCCAGGCAGGGGCGCCATGTAGTGACGTAGGATAGGTTCGATTGAGACGCGTATTGCTTGACTCATGATTTGATTAAGACTGTCCTACTCTAAAATTAAGGAGCCTTACATTTAGGTTCGCACACTACAATAAATAAACAGTAGGTATTGTTACTAGTCCAAAATGGCCGCCGCAACAAAATCATCACAGAGCTTGCTATAAAACGATTTTTTTTATAAGTTAATACGTAAATAGCTTATAAACGTGCAAACGAGCCATCTCACGGTAAGTGGTAAATTCACAGTTTATTATATAAAATTAAATATTAATAAATGAAAATATTTCATTTCAAGGTTCAAGCATCTCACTTTTTGCTAATCATTATAAATTTAATTTTACTTAGTTTTTTCTACAATACCTAACTAGGTATACCTAACGAGGTAGATGCAATTTTTTTCCAATAATAAACTTATTATTGGATAAAAATTGCACTGATGATGCTCCTACAACGGTGTTCAATTTGTGAAAATAATTAGTGGAAAGATATTCAGTAATCATCAGTTAAGCTTCTGCAGACAAATTTTGTAGATTAATAACGAAAAAAAAAACAAATTGAAAATAAAATACTTACTTTTTGTTGGAGCGTAGGTAATTAGAGGAATTGGTAAAGTACATAAAGAGAGCGTAGGATTTTACGGATGCCCTTCAGAAAAAGGTCTTATAAATATTTGTTTTCGATACATAAAAGTTTTGTTGACATGTAAGTTATAATAAAAATGAAACGCTAACACACTCACACCCCCGCACTAGGACTCCCTGTGTCGCGGGCGGCATGGACAACATATAACACATCAAAACGCCTTCGTAACGACCCGAGAACAAACATTCATCACATAAACATCTGGGAATCGAACCTGGGAGACCTCGCTTGGCAGGCAGGGTCACTTCACTACCAACTAGGCTACGTAAATTTATTTTCGACAAATAGGTGTACCCAGATGCTTAGACTTTTTCTGTCCTTTTCAAACGGATATACTTTCCACTTTGGTTCTATGGCACCACGCCAGTAACGTGTTTGTTTAAAGATCTCTTCAAGTACAATCCATCTCTTCAGAGCCATGAAAGTGAAACGTAAAATTTTGTAACTTACAAACATTTTCGTTTGGTTATCTTATTCAAATTCCCAGTGTCAAATTCAAAGTGGACGTGGCGTTGTGTCAATCTTAATAGATCGATTACGTAGAATCTGGATTGCACTTGGGAGTAAAGCGCTCAAAGGCCGGCGGCTTGTCGATGTCGAGTAATCGTCCGAGTGGTAACTGGGGCCGCGGTCGGTAGGTGGATGGGTTACCGCTAGGTGCAAAGTTGAGCGCTTCCATGATTATGAGTACCACAAACCGTCGGTACCGGTGGTTATCATTAGGCAGCTTCAGCAGCCATGTCGGAGGCCTTTGGGTGGGATAAATAATTTTCGACACTTCACTTGACCCTAAACCCATCCAATCAGCCCTGGAGCGTGGTCGAGTAGTATGTGTGGTAAAAAATGGTCACATACAATGCGGTAATTGGAAAGCTATTTAGAGGGATACAATATTAATCTTTATCGACTTAAATATGTTAGTCACCATAAGCATTTCAGGCACATTATGATTAGCCTGTACACCATATAATTTAAATGAATATCTAAGGAGTTTTCGCAAAATGAAAAATAACGCGCGTGAAAATAAATTCGTGCGATGGTTACGTTTAACAATTTTGGACTTGGGTACTAAGGGACAGGTTTCCCGAAGCGAAGCGAGGGCGGGTTTACTAGTTATATCATAAAGAGCTAAAAAGTCACAGACATTGCCGTGTATTTTTGACATTTATTTTTATTGGAGTAACTGTGCCTTACTTCTGTGTTCCGAAAAGGCAAACAGATTTCTGTTTGTCTGTCTGTCTGTTACCTTTTTGATATTTGATTAGGATGTGGCTGCTGAACGGATTTACATGTAATTCGATATGGAGATAGTGTGAGTCCCTGGAACAGATATAGAATAGTTTTAACCCGATAATCCGTTCCCTAGAGATAATTTTAGTGATGTTTTATCGTTTCCCGATTCCCACGCGGGCGAAGCCGCGAGCATAAACTAGTTAACTTTATTAAACCTTAAGATCTGTCTAAACATTACAACTTATTCTGCTGATATACGTAATAGAAACGAAGTAAAAGTTGAACTGGATAGCCAACTATAAAGAAAGGTTAAGTTGAAATAAAAGTTTCGAGACTCTTCCTCAAAGTGTGAGTGATATATGGATTTATTATGTTATACTAGCTTTTCTTCTTTGCGAATAAAACTTTTAAGCTTCGCTAATTTTATGATGTGATGTTGAAAATTTTTTAATATTATTTATTTATAGTAAGTATTTCTTTCGCCTTGATTAATGACTCGGATGTGATCTCATAAATAAAGTCGAAGATTTGGAATTGAAAAGTGGTTTTTTATCCATATAGTATCTATTTATATAAAACTCTTGCATTATGTAGGGACTGACAGAAAACGCAAAGTCGAAACTACTGAACGCAACAAGCTGAAAGGCTGTATGTTCGTTGGGGAGTATAGGGGAGCATTTACAGGATTATTGGAATTTCCCACACTAAGGGGTTAAAAAAGGGGATAAACCGAAACTTTTGAAAAGTGAACTTGAAACTTTGTATAGTTTCTCAAGTGACGCAAGTGTAAGACCCTGCGAACGTTGTTCCGCTATATATATTTTTCATACAAAAAGCGCGATTTAAATTTGAGGGGTGGAGATAGGGAAGTGAAAATTTGGGATTATGTGTATTTCTTTAAGCCACACCATAAAAAAATAACAAAAAAAAATTTGACCAAAAATGAAAAAAATCTAGGGTGTTGAATAGATGTTGGCCGATTCTCAGACCTACTCGATATGCACCCAAAAATTTCATGAGAATCGGTCGAGCCGTTTCGGAGGAGTATGGTAACTAACATTGTGACACGGGAATTTTATATATATAATATAATAAAAGAGTCACGACTAGTAACACAACTTATAACAGTCAATCTATTATGTGTAACACCGTGTCACAATAAATCCCATTGAGTCACACAAAAACAATATAATATTCCATATTTCAATGCCTTTTTAATACTCTTTTATTAGCTTGAGACGTATGTTAGTATGTTGGTAGGTTGGTATACATGTAACAGAAACTTTGAACATGATTTTATTGCCCTTCAAAACTTCGGATTTACTCGAAATTTACTATCCAAAAGATACTCCATGCATTTGTAATAAGGTTATTAATACTTGAATCGGCACCTAGTCTAGGTTTAGCAATAAGAGTTTCTTTATATTTTTACCACCAAAAAACAGAAGAGAGAGACTAGCTACCGTGACCAAAGCACACATTGAATTGTTTGAGATTGAAAAATCCCTGGGAGTTTTACATTTAAACCCACAAAATATTGCTAATAAAATTATTTTTGGTAGAATATGTGTATTAATAACGCAGTCAGATAATATGCAGAGGGAAACGGAATAGAAACACGCAAAGCATCTTAAGTAAAAGCTTAGAAATAAAATCTCATACAAGGATAGGTCGACGTCATTCGCATTCCCTTAGCATACTTGGAATATAAAATAGTACACTTTTCGAGACATAGTTCCTGAATACATGGCACTCTGCCAATGCGGGGTGCTTTCTGGTTTCACTGTTAAGTAGATTACGACAAGCGAGATACAAATATCTCGGAATAACATGACGTGCCGTCTGATGACACGGATTTAACCAATTAGCTGGGAACAGGAGATATTCAAATTAAATTAGGTTTCTACACAATGAACGTGCATTGACTGATACTTGCGTATTCAGCGTAATAACGCACGTTATATAAATTATATTAGCAACATTACAAGTACATATTCTGTGTAACCCTATATGACATTGTTCGTCAATTTTTTTTATTATATGGCGTTGTTAAGTTACTACAACATACACAATGTTCAAATCACGGAAGCGGTCCTTTTAGAATCGAATAACAAAAGCAGATATTCTTGGGTAATTAATATATCTACCGTATACAATTGATAAACCGTTGGACTCCAAAAACTGTTAGGACGTCATAAGGTCGAAATTGGCGAGAGAGAAAATAACCACCAAGGCAGTAATAATATTTCATTCGGCCATCCCTCACACGTTCCCCTCAGACATTTATGTAAGTTTGCATTTGACGGGTGCGGCTAGAACAAGGGTCTTATCATAGACACCTGTTTATTACAGGATGAAGCCATCGAGAGCATTACCCAAGTTAAGAATTCAGACGTTCCTTGGATCGTCATTTGAATGTTCCTTGGTGGAGAAGGGTGAATGTTCCTTCGTCATAATAATATGGTGGACTTGTTCAAGTCATGTTTGTGAGTCTTTGTTAAAATTATTTAAGGTCTGTTCAGATATAATTATGTAGAAGTAGTACCACAAATGTGCCGCCGCAGGCTGGTATAAATAAATATATAAATGTACCGGCCTGCGGCGGCTATTGCGAAACATCCCATTCCGCCTAGTTAGGCGGTATTTTCCGCTGGGTGGCATCTGGTAAAGATAAGCGTTCACAGTCCCGCGACGTACACAGTACAATGGACACATTACATACCTTCTATTGTCTAAGGTGGACGACAATCAGCAAGGTTCGTTATTCATAGCACAAGGATTATCCGCGTTTACCCACTCGGAGGGTTTGTTGACAGTGATAGAATCAAAGTAAGCTTACTTCTATCGAGTGACTGTGTGAGTGATTATTTGTTAGCAATATCTTTTATACTTCGCAATGTGTGGACACATTCCGAATTTTCATAATTTATTTGTACTACTAAAAATATATACACTACACATAAATATAATCGACAGTTTACTGTGTAAAATCATAAGCTGAGTGAATTTCACGCCTTATAAAAATTCTGAATGTAAATTAGTCTTTTGCGTGACGTTTGACAAGGTAAGCTGCGGAGTTATTGGTTGTAAAGTCAAATGGAGCGTCGCTTTGCCGCGTGTTATGGTAAATACGACATTCAAATATCTTATTTTATCAAATACGTTTACTTTATAAGGTCGGCTACTATGTATGTATTCATTCAAACTCTAAACTGAAATCATTTATTCATGTAGGCATTTAATACACATATGAACGACAATTTTTTGCATTTATTACAATGATATTAAGTAAAAAAGTATAAGTAACAAGTATACAATATAAGTATATATATATATATATATATATATATATATATATATATATATATATATATATATGTTCTTTACTTATACTTTAACGATATAATATATGTAACATTAGCGTCCAAAAAGTGGGACAGTAAAACTGCTAATTTTCCCATTTTTCATGTACCTATCACACTACACAGTTAAGTAAAAAGTAAACTGTTTCTTAAGAAACCGCATCAACAACACACGTTGATCTCCCGCGACAAGACCGCAATATGCTTACGGGAGTCGAATGATAGAATCCTTGTCATTTATCCTGACTTTGTCATAGGTGGCGCTGTACTGGATTCTGAATCACGCTAACGTCTGAACGTTGAAGATTGTATAAGTAGGGCAAACGCCTCAATCAAAGTTAGCAGCATACACGGGCATGCCTTCACATCAATAAAACCACATTTTAAAAATCATATTTTTAGAGTAGTCACCTCTTAAACGAGTTGTGACTCCAGAATACCAAATCACTAGTAGAAGTGTTGTACTTGTTGTAGTATCTCTAAAATGCTACTTCTATATACCATAGCCATACCTGCATCATATCGCGTTATTTAACGACTGTCATGACGTGTGGTCAAACAACAGTTACTAATGGTTTCGCATTGTTAATAACGCTAATAATAAGTAATAGTCCAGTAAGAATACTAAAACAATTTATAAAAATTATATTAAATTATTCAATACAGCGCAACAAAAATCAAATGGGAAAATTGGGAAATGAATGAGATACCTAATCCATAAAGTTTGGTGATTTGGTCTTAGTTATACTATATTACTGAGTACGCCGCTAGCATTAACAGTATGTCTTGACTTTGCCATTTCAATATTCTATCTATAATCCTCGGTAAGTTACTTAGCAACTGTCAAAGGGTCACATTCATTGTTTATTTATTTTATTTATTTATTTATTTATTTTATATTTGTTGTTGTGTTACTAGTTATTACTTTACCTCATAACTTATTCAGAGACAATAAAATATTAAATAAATCATCATTTATTATCTCTGAATAAATCTCATATTTTTTTAAGCGCCATAGGGTTATCAATGATGAAATATTGGACTCCAATATTCATTAGTATTGTTTTTAGACAGAGACCGTCCAGTTCTGTTGACAATCGTTAGTGGACTAAAGATCTGTCCATAAACGATCAAAAACTTAACTATTCCAAGAGCATCAATTCATATCCAACTTTATATTTCTTCATGACACTTGATAGGATATTGAATAACTAAGTATATCCCGTAGATCTGACATCCCAGCGGACTGTTAATTCACGCAGATTCCATTAGCGATAACAGCGTATACGAAATTAATTTATAGTCTGAGCCCTCATCGATAAGGGTGGCTAATCCTTACTATTATTTAAATGTGAATGTAAGTCTGTTTGTTAACCTTTCACGCGAAAACTACTTAACCGATCATCATGAAATTGAAAATAAATTTTACATATTATATGCTTACGTAGGTACTTTTTACGGACCAAATTCCACGCAGGCGAAGCCGCGGGCAAAGGCTCTACTCTATTATAGAATAGGGTATTTGATGAATTTTAGAAAAATATCTCAAATTGTTCAATATAACATAATACGTATGCAGTTTGCTTAATTCTTTGTATATTCCCTATTTTCTATGAAAATCACCATAAAAGTTTAAATGAACAAAAAAGCCGCCAAAACGCTAATACGCCAGGTCATGACGTCACCTGTTTATATTAACAACCTTAGCTGTCAATGCTGTCATTTCGTATAAACACTATACGAACAGGAACATCTGTTGTGTGATTATTGCTGTCAAACCGTACCAATACTTCATTGACTATAAGCAGGTGACGCCATGCAACCAATCCCGTGTGTTTTCGATTACGTGATATAAATTGATTTACCATAATATATTCTTTTAAACTAACAGTTTGATCTATATTTTCATTGTAGTCAAATACCATAATGAAATGTACGTCAGCGGGAGCTAAATGTTATGTATGGATATCGGTTTTTTATTGAATTAATTAAAAATAATTATCATCATACCATAACTGTCCCACTGCTGGGCACGGGTTCCCTCTCACAATGTGAGTGGTACAGGTCATAGTCCACCACGCTGGCCAAGTACGGATTCTGATACGCACATCTTTTTTGAAAATGAGAGGTGCATGCTCGGGTTCGATCCCGGATAGTACTTACAATACTGTTTTCAAAGCCAGCCGTGTATCTCTTAACGTTAATGTAGGTATCCGATAGTTTGATTCGCCTTTTTGAAGTGAAAAATTCTTTAGCATCGTTGTGATTTGAAAGTCGATGAAACGGAAATGACGCGCAAACGAACCGAAACAGAAACGAAAAAGAGACACACACATTTTAACGTGGGAGAAAATGAGATAGGAAGCATCGGAAAAATGGCGGCTTACAAGCAAAGCAAAACATTAATATTTGAACTGACTGTATTCTTTTTTTTAAGTTTCACTTCTAGCACGGGTGAATTGCACACATTTTGATTATTTGTTTACTTTTTTATGATCTATCGCCATCGCTTCGTTCATTTCAAACTCGAACTCAAATCATTCATCATTCATACTTATGAACGTCAACGATTTTGCATCTACTGCAATGCAACTGCAATGCACTGCAATATTAAATTTTATTTAAGAGACGCGTTTTCATGGACATGGCCAACACAAATAACACATCACTTACACCCCTGACCCGAGATTATTTTTTAATTTGTCACATATCTGCCCCGGCCGGGAATCGAATCCGGGACCCCTCGCTTCGTAAGAAGGGCCGCTAACAATTACAGTTACGGGTCTAAAATGTCCGAGAAAATGCAATAAATTCACCCACAAAAGTCACAGAAATTCAACGTCCTTAACAAAAGCTATGAAAGGTTGCTATTCATGCCTCTCCCGCCTCAAACGAATATTTTAACACTGCTTTGTACGTTGGGGTAAATCTACTTCGCTCCATAAGATTTGAATATGCCTCGAAGCCATCCATTCCAGTCTATTTGCAGATATTAACTCAGAACTATTCTTGTTGAGATTTTGCAGTACCTAACAGAAATAATGTAGGTATTGAAGATTTCAGTTTCCATATTTAAGATTTGCCAAATATACCTATAAAACTAGCTTTTTTAGAACTTAGAATGGGTATAGTAAGCTATTCTTAAAAGATAGGCCACTGCGAACTTTATTGTCGACCTGTATAAGAGCAATATTCAACCCAAAGATTGTTTTTTTATATCTCAAAGGGATTAGGCAGCGTTTTCGCTGAACGCCACAATAAAATTACAATAATAACACAACCTAATTGAACAGTTCATAACAAATTAAAATTAAATAGCATCAAAACAAAATCAAAATTAAAATCAGATCAAAATAAGTGAGAATAATATTAAAATAAGAGATCAATAATCAAATAATCAATACATTATATAAAATCGGATAAGAGTTAAAATTTAAAATAAGAACACACACAATGTGGGTGTGCGTCCAGGAGAGCATTGAGCGCGCTGAGCGATCGTATACCACGACGAGGTGATTTCGCTCGGGCCACGGTGCGACACAACGGAATAACCAAAAGCGTATATTTCCTGGCTCGATAATAATTATTCAGGGCGTACAGTCTACTTAGCTTCGTTTATTGATCTCTCTGCCTTCTAACCTCCAGGAAATTAAAACCAAGCCAGCCCAAAAGGAACTTAGTAGGATTCATAACCGGGTAGTAACCATAATATGTTCGCTTGTATAAGTACCTTCAAAAGGCCTATTGAACCTTGTCTAATAGACGCGCGTAGGTTTTTCTTATGGGTGCCAGATGCATGAACATTCCACCAGTTTACTACGGACCAAAGCATTAAAAATAACTTTTATCATCCCAATGTCATTAAAGTCCTTTGAATTTCGTAGGACGAAGCCCAAGCGTTGAAAGGACTCTTTAACTACCGCAGCCGTATGGTCATGAAAGGTGAACTTTCGGTCAAATGTTACGCCCAGATCTTTGCAACAGTTTTCCTTCGATAAGTTCGATATGACATCGTTTCGCATTCGGACGAAAGTCACAGAGCATTTTGAGAGATTTAACTCCATTTTAGTCCCAGTCATGTAAAGTAACAAACTGTAAATGTATAATATTGTGCAAAACAGGCGTTATGATTTATGGAACTTTGAAAAAACCTGGTGTTCAGTATGATATCACTTATTTTGTTGTGATAGTGTTATCTTAATTCTTATATTGCTTTCCTGTTACGAACATGTCTTCGTATCACATTTATGTTATTGATGACTGACAATGATTACAACGAACAAATGAACGTATCTGCTAAACAATATTTATTTTGTCCAGCGGCACCACACAATGTAACTTTCTAACGAAAACGTAAACTAAGCTTCCTTAATTGAACTTTATATTACGCTTCAGGTTACAAATGTAAAGGAGCGGATAGAAATAACGAGGCAGACTTGCTATTGAGATTAACATCCTGGAAGTTTAATAATATTATGGCGTAAACTATACTTAGAGCCGATTTCACCAATGTCTTAAAAGTCTTATTCCGGGGATAAGTAGTCAATTGCTCGCGAGTAAGCCCATTTTACGTTTCACCAACATATAAAATCTCTATATTAAAGTATATTAGAGTAAAATCATATACCGCCGATTTCGGCCGAGTAAGCTGCTATTCGTTGATGAGTAGTGTCACGGTTTCTGCCACTAGTCGCGGTCAACTCAACTGTCGGCAACGTGTTATTCGATTACGCATTCCGCATTCATTCAATTCATTCGTTTAAAGTCGCAGAGTAACTATGCGAGACTAAGATAACGTGGTGAAACGAATTTGAAGTTAACCATCGCATAAATCCACAGAGTTATACTGGGAAAGCTACTCTAGTGTAAATTCTGTGTTGGTGAAATCGGCCCTTACTTGTCTTATTAACCATAAGCGCAATAGCAACTGCAGGTTTTGTCTATTTTGATAAATATTATGGCGTAAAATGCGTAAATTATACTTTTTCTATCAACCATAAGCGCAATTTCACCTGCAGATTTTATCTATTTTGATTCATATTATGGCGTAAACTATACTTTTTCTATCAACCATAAGCGCAATATCAACTGCAGATTTTGTCTATCGTAAAATATACTTTTTTTATCAACTATAGACGCATTTTTAACGTAGTTACGTATTAACCCCTAACACGAAATGGATTAGAATTTAACATAATGCCTCGCCATGTCTATAGTACCTTTCGGTAGTCGCTTGGGAGCCAATAGCGAGACCAACTTTTGGAAGCCTAGTTTTGAAACTCTAAACTAGACGTTTATTGTAGCTATTATCTGTAATAGATAGCTAAGACTGAATAAAATTTACCACGCGAGTAATGCGGAAGCACAGCGGAAGATCACAAACAAAAATCAATAGTCAAAAATGAGTTTTACCCTTGTAATTCAAGCATAGAATTAACTTTTGTATAAATAAATAATTAATAGTTTCCAAAACTAAAAAAAAAACTCATATAATTCGGATAGGAGTGATAGCCCAGTGGTTGAATGTTAGACTCTCGAACTGAGGGCCCGGGTATGTGCGTGTTAGAATTTAATTATCACTTGTTCGCTGAAAGGAAACATTGTGAGTAAACCTGCACACCTGAGAGTTCTCCATAATGTTCTCAAAAGAGTTATGAAGTCCGCAAATTCGCACTTGGCCAGCGCGGTGGACTATGACAAAAACTCACATTGTGACAGAGATCCGTGCTCAGCAGTGGGATAAGTCCTTCCAGAAGGCTGCTGCGGATTGTTTAAGACGATCTAACGGATGATATTACGGATTTGACCTATTTCGTCATCGGAATGATCAAACGACAGTCATACTTGTATAGCAAAATAGCAGTGGCAATGTAAAGAGGTATATAAACTAATAACGTAAATACTTACGTATCATTAATTTTTCTAAGGAAAGATAATGACATTACTTAAGTGTGTCCCGAGTACTAGTATAGTTTGTCTTAACCTTGCATTGTAAGTACAGATTGAATAGACGTATTAGGTTTATATTAATACTACTACTATTTAATAAACATACTAATATCCGTGTGAAATATATCATCACTAGCTGTCCCAACCACGCGTTGCTGTGGCTCAGTGATTATAATAGATTAACAACGCCATCTACCGGGTGTCTTCGCAACCTAGTTGTCAAACGAATGCTTTTATTGACGAATCAACCAACAGCGTCATCTATGAGGAATTCATCAAACTAAACATAAAATGAACACTATTTTTGTTTACTAAACATTTAATTTGCAATTAAAATAAATAAAAACACTATCCTATGTCTCAAGTTGGACCAGACTGCTCACGGTGTGCCAATTTAATTTAAAATCGGGTAAGTAGTTTAGGAATCCATCTCGTACAAACATCGTGTCAGGAGATTTATATATAATTATTAAGATTAGCATAACACACACAATACAAATAAGGTAATAAACGGCCCATGTATTGATAAAACAACAGCGCTCTCCCGGGAAGTCTAACGATAAGACAATGCGTTTTAGATTCGATGATACGTCTGTGAGTCTGTGACTGACCCAAACAACACTGAAATCTTAGAATAATAACACTATAGAAAGACAGTCTTCATACAAGCGCTGTCTATAGTGAAGCACTAAACCGAAACTTTCCCGAAAGCGGGGAATGATTCGGCTGCGGATAATCATAATTATGTTTTTAGCAATAATACATAAATAGCTTTTCAGATATTTTGTGACACAATTTAACTGGACAAATCGTCATAATCCTTTTTTTCGCGAGACACGTTTGGCGTGCGTTGACATGAGCTGCCAGGTGTTTGGAGCCATTTCTGGCTCCAAATAAGGTGCTCCAAAACGGCCGCGTGGACTTCGTTTCTATAGTGTAATTATTCTAAGACTGAAATAGTGATTAGGATTAATTATTTATTTATATTATATAGCGCTCATAGCCTGGCGGCTTGCGTCGATCCTAAGTGATCGACAAAGCGGGCGCGGTCGGTAGTTGGATGGGTGACCGTTAGTGGCAAAATTTCTTGAGCGCTTCCGTGCTTCGGAGGGCACGTAAAGCCGTCGGTCCCGGTTGATACCAGTCGGTAGCAATCGTTAAGCCATGTCGGATACCTTCGGGCGGCTTAAAACAGGAACTGAAGTATGATTCGCGGCCTCATCAATAATACAACAAGTTCTTCCAGGCAACCCTTGCTTGGAATAATTTACATAAATTATTTAGGGGAACCAGTGAAGAGGGTGCAAGATAGAAACAAAAGTATTATGTACGTATATAAAAACAGTTATAGTCAATGATATTATATAATGTCATTGGTTATAGTCACAAATACAATAACATGGGAAGTAAAGAAGAACTCCTGCAAACAAGGAAATAAAGGAGAGGCAATAATGAAAGAATAGTGTTACGAGAGAGAATTTTTTGAAGTATAAAAACCTTTAAAATATATAGGCTTTATATAATACATAATTATATAGATCTGGCACTAGGTAATAATTGTATTAACAGCATTTTTGTATTCTGGTTGTAAAGGTGTGGATCCGGTTTCAGTTTATGAGGCAACTCATCTAGGACTGAACTAGAAAGAGAGAGAAAGAGAAAATTAGAGGTGCTGGAGTTTCAACCCGGGCCCCCCGGTTCGGGAGTCCAACGTTTTACCACTCGGCTATCACTGCTTCGGTACAGTCCTTCAGTTTTCATCATTCCGTACAATTTTAAATGAAATTACTCTTACTAAGTTCCACAATTCTCTTTATCTTAGTAGTTCTGAGGTTTTCCACACCTATTTTGTCAGAAGTCTCTTCACACGTTTGACTCATTAGACTTTGAACCTCGTCATGGTATCTCGTATGTAAAAGGAACGCAATTCCCCGCTGGCGTTAGTGTGCCACGAAAACTGCAACATGAAAATGCTAAAGAGAAAATGAATAGGCTTTTAAAGCGTAACGCAACTTTTCATTGCTTGCCTTTCATTGGGTGATAGTGAGAACTCATAAAGTGATATCTTAGGGCCACTTGCAGCAATGCTTTAAATCTAGATTAAATCTCAATTTTAGCTTAAATATCGTTTACCGTCTTGCACATCATCCATTTAGCTTAAATGTCGATTTAAATAAACGTCAAACACTAATCGCCAATTTTGTCAGTTTAAAGCATTGACTCGAGATTTTGACAAAATCATCGGGAAGTACGGAAGCACTTGCCACTAGAGGTCACCTTATAATATAAAAAGATCGTATAGCCATACCTATAGGACGAAAATTACTGTGAAACAAGTTTGAGTGCTAACTACCGGATGACGCATATGTTCGTAATATCTTCGGCCACGACCTCAATATGAGTCGGATATGGGTTCGTTACGTCGGTATAGGATATTGTGGTGGTCTTTTGTAATTGCTTTCTAACGTTCTCTGTATTGAATATACGAAACCCTTATAGTATGACTGGGGTGTATATAAGTAAATATCTGCCTTTTTAATACCGAGCATATCAATGACTGCACAAGATGGAAATGTGGTATCTAAATTTAATATGGAGTAGGAGTGTAGAAAGATAATATTTTTAAAATAATAATTATATTAAAGAAATAATTTCAAGCGCCAAGCAGATTTCTAGTAGGTATCGTTGCCAATTCACCAAGTATCTCAAAAACGAATGTAAATACAACTATAACTATTCAATAGGACTGGAGCGTGAACGTCCAACATCCTCGACATCATCGCAACTTACCAGCAGGTTATTGCAAGTATTAACTTAAATATTTTTTGTATATAAGATAATATAACAAAAATATTTAAATTTTGATAAGTAATACATTTTAGGTCTCACGTAACCTAACCTATTCTTAAATCGAAATCTTAATCTAATTCACAGAAACCAAAGTTTTCCGACAATTTATACCTACAGAATCTATCCACAGAATTCTAAAGATTTTTTTTATTATTATGATAATGAAGTCCGAATGTTTATATTATTTTATTTTAGTGGCAACCAGAAGTTTCTTCAGAATAAGAATAATTTATTTTTCATATTAAATAGTTATTATTAGGTCAATCATAGAAACATTGCTACTTGTTAAAATGGAATAAAACGTCTCAAAAGTCATTTTAAAAGTAATGAAGGTCGTCCGAAGCAAAATAATTCTTGAATAAACATTAAAGTCGATACCGCCTCAGGCAAACTGTGTAAATTTCTGCTTCGGCAGTTGCACTGTATTGTAGGCCTGATGCCGCAATGTCAATTGTAGTATCCGACCGAATTATGCAACTGCAGATGTTGTAGATAGCGGGATGAACGACTAGTGATATTTGAGAGCTTCTACGCTTCAGGTGTCTAGTGTTGAATTTTAAATATTTTTTATGGAATTAATATAGCAAAAGAACGTGCAGCACCACCCTTTAACACTGAACAAGACTCAGATCGGGATTGTGGTAGTCCAATTAGCGGATGGTGTTAGAACGTTAGTCGGTTAGTTAGTTGGTATGAGGACTCCTACTATCTAACCCGTATTAGGACTCGGGCAGAGACTGTTAGTGATAGTTTGTCTTGTTATTTGTTGTTACTAATAGTCCAGCTACTAATTGTTATTGAGATTCTCGTTCTAATTTGATCTAATTTAATCTAATCTCGTTCTAATTTAATCTAATCTCGTTCTAATTTAATCTAATCTCGTTCTAATTTAATCTAATCTCGTTCTAATTTAATCTAATCAGGTATGTTGCTACAAATGAGGACAAAGATGGTCGCCTCTGAAAATATTTATTTCGATAAGTACTGATAGCCGAGTGGTTAAACATTGGACTGACACCTGCACACCTGAGAGTTCTCCATAACGTTCTCTAAGGTGTGTGAAGTCCGCCAATCCGCACTTGTCCAGCGCGGTGGACCGTGGCCTAATACCCCTCACATTGTGAGAGGAGACCCGTGCCCAGCAGTGGGACTGTCATGGGTTGTGATAACGATGATGATGATTTGTTTTGAACGGCGGAAGAGATTACGGCACCCGGTCACACAATTCAGACGTCGATGGACTTTGTACCATCCTAATTAAAGATTAGAGATTAGATTTGATTAGAGACTACTTTAGGTTTGCTGGGAGGGCTAAAGCCAAGCTGGCTAGCCACTAGCCTCCTGCTAGAGGTAGCCTTCACGACTTGTCGAGATCGGGCAGGAGGTTTTAGAGCCAGTACTTTTCTTTCCTTTTCCTCCATTCTTGACCGTATGCATCGGTGACTTATAACTACAATCTTTTAACTATGACTTATATTAAACTTCAAATCAACTTTATTTATTTACGGTAAATCCAGCAATCGTTATTTTCTCAAGATGTTTCTTTTGTAAGATATCTTTACTCTTTATCTCAGAGAACGAGTTTCTCTGCTGTATTTGATTCGCGATACTAATTTGAATTCAAATCCACTCCGCTTCTTGAGATCCGGTCCTTTGTGAACAACATCACTGTGCAGTCACGACTTTTGCTAATTAATTGTCCGAGTCCATCCGCTAAAACAAATTTAGCCGGTTTTAGATTGCAATGGAACAAACAGAATGGATTGAGCAAAGAATTAAGTCCGTCCATCCAATCTTAATCTAAACTTTGGTTTGATAAGGACTCGGTCACATTGGTACTTGCGGCATTTTTTTCTCCGCGTATTTTGAATAAAACGCTCACATTTGAACTACTACTACTTGAATAAAAGTTTAAAAACGGCAAACAAACGCCATAGTGAAAAAGAAAAAAAAGTTAGGTTCTTGAACCACCCGCGTTAAGTTCATCTTTAATTTAACCCCCAATGCAAAATGAGGGGATTAAAAAGATATATAATTATAAGTTTGGGGGTTAAGTTTAAAATTTTTTATGATAATAATTAACGCCTGTATGTATATTGTAAGGCATCCCGGAACCGGAAACACGCCGCTTCAACTTTGTGACCGAGCACTCAGTAACTTACATATTAAATTAAATTTATTTGCACTTCGGTTTTAACAATCTCTTATTCGTCTCACTCAATTCTATTCAACGGTTTTTGTCCGAATTCAAATAGATAATTGGAATAAAATATAGGGGTCTTTACTCCCTTTTAGTGTAGGAGCTCCATATATTATGACGATATTGACATGATTCCTTTGTTCTTCTTAATCATCTGTTTATTCTTGAAGATGACCTGTTCGCCGGCCAGTATCATTTTGGTGGAATACCTGAAACCTATGAAGACTCCCAACTGAATATCTCTCCTCCGCTCCTCACTCTCGTCTCCATTCCTCAATCCCGCTCCTCACCACTCCACACCGCGCCTAACCAGTCGCCACACCTCACCTCTCGTCCCCACACGTCATATGACCATTTCCTGCTGATCCTGCTCCTCGCAGTTGTTTTAGTAGAGGTACAAAATTCCTCCGTTACAATATATATTCAAATATTTTTTGTCGATCACAAGTCACTAATAGCGGAAATATAAACACCATTATTGATAAAATACGAAAGAATACATTATATCAACTAAAGTACCTACTTACCAGTCGTATTCAAAACGGTATTGGCTGTCTTTTATTATTAGAATAAGGTAAAATTTGTTGGAAAATCTTGTTACCGTTTGATCTTGTAAGGAATCATATCATATTAATTTCGTTTCAATAAAAAAGAAAATGTTTATTGCCTTATCAATGGGATACATTTTCCAGAGAATATTATTTTTAACCGTTACATTATCCTACTCTTCGATCCAAGTATGAATCCTTGGCTACGAGTAGGCTTATTCATATACATAATATATGTACCTATTTATATGATCCACTTTTCGTTTTCTGGAAGGATCATAAAGTTCCCTTAACGATATGAGAAATATTGGAAACTAGCGACCCGCCCTCGCTTCGCTTCGGGAAACTTATTATCAAGTGCTTAAATATAAAGTTTCATGGTTCTTTAAGAGATGGCGCTAGGCGTTCTTATTCTTTAAGTTAGGAAGGTTCACCCCTAGATGGCGCTGTGCTTAAAACCCGAAGAAATCTCATACAAACTTTCAACCTTTATTTCAACCTCTTCATCCCTTTTTGTCGCAATAAAAGGTAGCCTATGTCCTTTCTCAGGGTCTAAAGATTGTCTGTGTCAAATTTCATCAAAATCGGTTGAGAGGTTTAAGCGGGAAAGCGACGCAGACAGACAGACAGACAGACAGACAGACAGACAGACAGACAGAGTTACTTTCGCATTTATAATATTAGTAGGGATTGGTTAATTTTTCGTTTATCGCGACTTGTCAGGATTGAGTAAGTTTCATTATGTGTATCACTATCGCGTTTTTCGGTAGGAAGAAGCACATCCAAAAATCCCATAATCTTATATAACATTATTTTTATATGTTTTATTAAAAACTAGCTGGCCCGGCGAACTTCGTACCGCCTAACAGTCGATTCTTTAATTTTTTTTAATACTTATTCTGCTATTCGGGACACCTTCCCGGAACCCCTTCAATAACACTTAAACTGTATGGTATGGTATTAAAGTTCAAATTACGAATCTTTTGTTTGGGAATATAGAAAATTGTTGTTTCTAGACTTTTTCAGGCAATATTTTAAATTTTTCTCCCCGTAAGAAGCATCCTCGTAATTTAAGGAATATTATTAAAAAAAAATTAGCGAAATCGGTTCAGCTGTTCTCGAGATTTGCGCTTAGCAACAAAATTAGCGATTCATTTATCTATCTCTTTACCATGTTTCTCCATCGCGTCTAGAGTTTTCCGTACTTTGTACTTTGAAAAAGGGTTCCTTTTTAAACTGTCAGTGCCATGATCGAAAATTCGTAAGTACTTAGTATTTTAGAATCAAGAAGCTACTCAGATACTTTGTAATAAGGTGACTGTTATTTATAATACCATGGCAACGTAAAGCTAGGGTTGAATATGTACACTAGATCTTTTTATATGTAGGATTATAAAATGTATTTTTATAAGTGCATTTATTATTGAAAAGTGACGACAAAGTAGTGAGAAAATGAGTGAGTACTGTATAAAAATATACATACATGTACCTACACATAATAGATGTAATATTTGTAATATGTTTAATTATTGTTTATCTTATATATAAAATTCTTGTATACAGTATTAGTTACCAAACTCCTCCGAAACGGCTTTTTATGAAATTTTATATGCATATTCAGTAGGTCTGAGAATCGAGTAGGTACTATTTATTTTTCGTAAGTGATAAGGGTTGTCCACCCCTAACATTTTTTTTTTGAACAATTTTTTTATTGATTAAGCATAAAAAACACACATAATCCCAAATTTTCACTTCCCTACCCTAACCCCTCAAATGTAAATCACACTTTAATCACACTTTCTTTACTCAAACTCAAATGTTAATCACACTTTCTGTATTCATTCACTACAAATAATCTATATGGCGGAACAACGTTCGCGGGGTCAGCTAGTACTTTATAGAATTAACCTATGTTTTTATAACATCACAATAAGCACATGTGCGGTATAGGTTTCTAATAATTATGATAGGCTGCAACAAAAGCAATGACAATGTTCAAGGTTTCACTTCTGCTGGCCCTCCCGGAGTTCAACGCGTTGTTTTTTTTCTTATTATTATTTTCATAGCTGTAAGTAAGTATATTCAACCAAATTATACTAAGTACTTACCAAGAAGACAAGTTTTAAGTGTAAATTGAGAATCGAATATAACATTATCGAATATAATAACATTATCGATTTTTTTATAAAAATCGCTACAAAAAGTTGTCAAAAGACAATAAAATAAAAAATAAAAATCTGTTCAACAACATTAAGTAACATCAGACTGTCTCACTTACTAATCTTCTACCAAAAAATCGTAGCACAGCCCTAGTAGCTAGTGCTCATAATATATACTTAATGCAACAGACTGCTCGTGGAAGCAATCACCAGGTTCGCTGGTTCGCTTACTTTTCAACCGTATGGTATGCCAAAGGTAAAAGGTTGAACGCAAATGAAAACTCATAGAAATATTTACTAAGCAAACATTTTTACCAAGCATTCGCCCGTTGACATTCTGTGGACTTACATCAAAGAAGCTTGCAGGTTATTTGAAGAGTTCTCGAAACTGACGCTGTGGTAATAAATTCGTAATACACAAGCTCAGCACTATGTATTTCCACTTGTATACTGTATTTATTTAAACTTTTGCACACTTACGAACATTACTACCTAAACGATTTAGTGTAGTAGTGTGTACATAGAAAATATTTGAGACAAACTATTGTTGCGTGAAATTATATTTATCTCGTTGTAGAGCCAAGTTCGCCCGGGGTACCTAGTACCAGTAGAAATGGTTGTAGCGGTAGTAGCGGTAAATGGTACCTAGTACCAATGGTACCTAGTATTTCTACCATGTTATAATTGTTTTAACAGCAATTATATTAAAGTTACGAAGGTGTGGATCCGGTTACACTTTTTGAGGCGACCATCTTATTCCTCGATGATAACAATATATCTGTGAACGAATTAAAACGAGTCATAGGTAATGATTAAAAATATAAAGTCAAAATTCTACACGATAATTATTTCAAAAGTGGCAATGAATATTATCTAAAAATACGCGGAATGTATGGCGAACAGCTGTGTAGGTACTAAACCGGCCCGCCGGCGCCTCAGCGGCCGGGTTAATAACCTTGTTTATACCGCGCGGTCGAGTATGTCTACATTATCGGTTTGTAATGAATAATTACGTTAGGCACCCTTTTTATTACATATTTGGAACGAGAATCGAATACTGAGTACCCCCTATTAATATTCTGACTAAAAAATCACCTTGTTTATTGTTCATGGTAAATCGTAACCAGACAGACAGTCACATACAATTTAGCGCAAAACATTTAACAGAACTTTATTTCACTATTCCTGTTTTCCAACGGACGAAGTCTCCTCGAGCGTTTCGGTTTTGTTTTAGAAACAACAGTTTGTTGAAGCTAATTGTACTGTTAATTTCTCCGGTTGAGCCACTCGGCCAGTCTAGAACTCCTCGACAAACTATGTGTAACCAGCTACATGAACAGACAATGATCTCGACTGTTTGCGCCACCGTCGTACTTGCTCGTTACAACACCGAGTGTTTAGTTTTAGTTTCTGGCGTCAACTAAGTTTTCTGAGTTGGAATGAGAGGAGCAATGGATATAAACAATATTACTTTTTGTTAACACGTTAAGTGCGAAGCGAGGCCTAAATCACCCCTAATGCAACTTCCCTGTGGTGCGGCAAGCAAAAAAGTGAATTTCTCTGTCGTGCGAATGGCATAACTTTGGTTTGGTCCAGTGTAGGAAAGAGATAAATATATATTTAAGATCACTAATGGTTCCGGACTCGGTGGTGTACCTACCTTGGTACCGGATGTCTTAGGCCTCGTGCCGCACTGAATTAATATAATTTTAATGCAGTGCGGAACGAGGCTAAAACGTCCCATATCCCCCCTGACCTCGTACCGCACTCAACGCGAGCTTCCCGCGACCAGTGTTGTGCATCACAATCCATCTCGTGAAGCTGATAAAAAATCCAAAAAGATTTTGACTCAGTGCACTCAGTGCAAAAAATCTTATTGTCTACCCTGTTTCAATGAAAAACACTCATAAATAAGTACAACATATATATTGAGATTTTTATAAAAAAGTATATTGATACAGGCAGAATAAATAGGACAGTTTCTTTTCTACTTCTGGTTGCCTTTTTTTTCTATTCTGTGAACCGCATTAAGATTTTCATATACAAATAGAAAGATAAACCTTATGCATAAACCGTAATCCATTATTTTCCAATAATAAGTCTGTAATAGGTGCCTCTTAATGGTATAGAATGGAACGCTTCGTGCGCGAGTCCGACTCGCACTTGGCCGGTTTTTTTTTCTTTATGGCGCCTTCAAGCACAATTTAGATTATTTAAAAAAAAATGTATCCTTTGATAGCTTTGTGTTGTTTTGCCAGGTTTTGCCCTTAAAACGATCTAATGAGATATAATTGATCAAAATCGGTCAAGTCGTTGCGTAGTTAAGACAGTTTAAAAACGTCGATAATATTTTTCCCATCACTAATCGCAACGAAAATTTGCCCTATTTAAGTGCGTTACGAGGTGTATAAGATCCCATATTTTGTTTTGCTAATAATTCCTAAACTAGCCATCAGATCCCGGGGCGACGGTGGATTAGGGTTCATCAATTCACTGTCTATATCAATAAGGACCAAAATTCTCATTTATCTTTGATTTCGCGCCAGAAAATGGATTTTAGTCTGTAAAAGGAGGTGGGGTCTAATAGACCGCGTGTCGCCCTAACGTCTGGTCACGGTACGGGCCGATTATACCTCGTGCCGCAGGAACGGAAAGTATGCAAAAATTGGTGCCGCAGCTAACGTGCGGCTAACTAGCGGACGAGACACCCATCGGTATGTCACCGTCTCCCGTGGAGTTCAGTCATACCACAGCCAACACCGATCCATCGTTGGCCAAAGTATCAGGAAAGGGAGAAGATCCTAAGGCGTCAGCCGGAACACGAGAACTCGTGTGGCGGCTGAATCAAGCGAGAGGGTGCTAAGCAGCCAGGCTTCAGCCCCACACCAAGCGTAAAGTACCTTATGTGCAGCACCTCTAAAAGAGGGACCAGGTGGCGTAACCTCCTCAATCTGTTGTTCAGCAGGGGCAACAAGCACACGAGGGCGGATGAAAGATGGATGGATGCGGATCAAACAGCTCGTCATGTTTCAGCTTGGGGATTGAGAGTACTTTGGTTGTTTGGTACTTTGGTTTCTCTTTTTTGGCTGGCAACGGTTGGGTGATCCTTCGTTCGTCTTAACATAATATATTTAATAATGAAATTACTAGTACTGGAAGATCAAACGATATAAATATTTTGCGCCCGTAACGATATTACTATATAGGTACGATGTGAAAAATGAACTAACTGTTATAATTTATGTAAGAATATTTTATTAATATTAATTTTTCCTTTCAATCCACCTTTGTCGATGGTAAAGGCATTTTATTATGGAATTTATGGAAATTCACCACAAACCAATTTCTTACCGACCTACAGCCTCCATTATTAAAACTTTTTGAGCGATTTCAATCACATTTTTGCTTTTACTATATATTATTCTGCGCTCCATTCTCAGCCAGTCTCAAAGGACGACTGAGTAAGGCACCTTATTTTCTTTTAGACAGACTGCTTTATTAAGAGTGAGTAGCCGTTAAAGCTGAGTGTTATTTTCCATCTAACACGTTATTATTTTTTACTCGTTATGCAAGTAAATCCTTCCATATTCCCGGGAAATGTCTTTTTAGTATCATCACCGGCCTGGCCGAAACCTACAATTTTATTGTGGACTTGAGTTGCGTTCGGTAGTTAATGAGAGGTAAGTTGTCAAGTGTTCCAACAAGTCTGTAAACCTCTAAATTTAGTTACTCTATACTTTTCTCTATGCTATGATAAATTTTAATTTTATTTATTTATAAGTATTTGACATTTTTTTCTGTTTTCGTTAAAATTTCTTTGTTAGTAGGTACACCCAACCCTAGATATTATCCCACTTTTTTAAATAAGCCTATTTTAATACGTTTAGTTCAAATGTCTCTTTCTATGGTGATTGCTATGGTGTACAATGAAGAGAATTTATTGTATCAGGCGTTACTTTGCGGAAATCCATTGTTATTTAAGTTGTATATTTCTTTGCAACAATCCGCACAGGTGGAACTTGTTTTGGTATGGACCCACCACCCTCCCTTATCTCCAGGTAGGTATATAACATTACAACTTATTCCAATAGTACACGACACTACACACTTTGGGGCGAAACACGTGTCGTGTACTGACGTATCGGTCAGTGATTTTAAATTCTGTTTCCTGATTGATGAAAAATTCAAAATTTCGTTTAGTTCAGACACGTGACGTTTTACGATACCATTTACTCGGCAATTTTAAACGAATTCTAATTATCTGTTCTCTGTCTCGGCGTGTGCTCTTGTAATTTTGTGTTTTGCTCATGGCACTCACGAGACAGTGAATACTAGTGTGGGTTTATGAGTTAGCAGCGTTATTTTTTACTACACAATATTCAATGCACCGGGCTTCAATACTTTTGATTATTCGGTTATTATGATTATTATCTTATATAATTCTTATATTATCTTTTTTTCTGTCGGGATTTCTGTTGGACGGAGAGTGGACATCTCCTACTAGAAAATAGAAATAAAAGATGTAAGCGGGCTCGGTAATAAAAGTGGAAAACTAAACTGAGCGGCTGTAGTAACTCTAACTACTATAGGAAGATAAATTGAGATTCTCAAAAAAAAAACAGCCTTCAAAACACTTCAATGTATACTATATAAGATAGTTACCAACTTTAGAAGCCTTAACTGCATTAAGTCTGAACAGTGAATTACTATGCCCCCGAATACTTCCGTTAGTTAAAAGTATGTAAGTTTAGGTGTAGTGAACCACAAATTTGGCCGAGCGGTATATCAAACTACGGCACAACTATTAAACTAGCTTCTTATTACTTCAACGAGGTTTCCATAAATAGAGGAGCAATTTGTGTGAACATAACATATTAATGTAATAGGTGTTTAAGTGTGCAGTCTACGTAAGTTATGGTCGATTTCTGTAAACTATTTCGATTATATCGCATTAATTTTGTGAATGCTTTTCTAAGTGTCAATAAACAGATAGATATATAGATACGCATTTATGCATTATACAGACTCGGTTATGTTACATTTTTAAACAGTATAAATTTAGCTTTACTATGAATTCATAAACAGTATTTTCTAGAAATCTATCTTAAGAAGAACTTTCTAAAGAAATCTAATGATGTTAAGTAATTTAGTAGTTATATAACTAGTATATTACTAAATACTAGTCTGTTAAATAAAAACTTTTCTTTATTTTAAATTTTTAATTATTTTGAATTTTGAACACGCGTATTATTTTAAAAACTTCTTTCGATTTTGCGCCATTTCACATATTTTTTCGTGTTCATTATCAAATTACAATATGGAATTGGGGGGTAAAGAAAATAGTATTGCAGTGATCGCCTTGCACAAAGTGGATATGGAGCCGTCGGTCATATTCCAGACACTTCAAAAGCTTGGTATCAGTGGTATGTTCGTATATCGTACTATCAACAGATATTGTTGTATCGTACAGATACACGAAACAGATACTGTTGTATATCGTACTATCAACAGATACTGTTGTATCGTACAGATACACGAAACAGATACTGTTGTATCTGTTGATAGTACGATATACGCTTCGTACGTACAATTCCTCTGTCGAAGACCAGAAAAGATCGGGGCGACCGCGGGCTGTTAGAACTGCAAAGGCTGGTAATGCTGTTAAAGCCAGAATTCGTCGAAATAAAGCAAGCAAAAAATCTTATCGCGAGAAAAATTATTCCCGCTAGGACTCTGTCGCGTATTATAAAACAAGACATGAATCTCGGTGCTTATCGTCGACTAGCTTTCGCCCCCAAAAATCCCTAAATATATAAAAGTTGATAAAATCAGAGAACTTTCATATTAACTTTGCACCCCCCTTTTACACCCTTAAGGGATGATTTTCGAAAAAATATTGTATACATGTTTCATGACCTCCAATGAAAAACCTTCATACTAAATTTCATTCGATTAACTTCAAAAACGTCAGTTTTCATACTTACTTTATTGGTAAGTTTTACCCCATTAGGGAATGAATTATATTACGTTATTAAAGAACCCCTGTGCAACATTTCAAGTTTATAGTTTAGGCCTTGCGTTAATATGTCAGTCAGTCAATCATATAGTATATTCCAATAGTATAGTCATTTATAGGACATGCCGTCAATCTTTACAATTAAAGAGAGTGGATTGATCAAAACGCCTTCTGTTACAAATTGTTGAATTTTCTAATTTTCCGCGCAATTCTCTTAATTTTATCTTTCATATGCTTCTTCTCCTGACAATAACAAACACAACAAAAAAAGAATTAGCGAAATCAGTTCAGCCGTTCACGCGTGAATCCGTGACCAAGGGAAATAGGGATTCATTTTTATATAAACAGATTACTAACTGAACCACCAGTTTTGTATTTATTGAATGGTAAATCTTTGTAATATATGCACCCTATTCCATGGGAGTGATATACCCAGAAGTTAAACTCAAACTCAAACTCAAATCATTTATTTCAGGTAGGTATTTTCAATACACTTAAGAACGTCATTTATTGCATTTACCACCGTTAGTACCACAGTAGTTAAATAGTTGTACATCCCCTAGAACCTTAAAATCGTCTATCATAATCTAAAACCAACAAGTCACGAAATGTACTCAAAGCACGGAATGGACATTAACAAGCAAGAACAACATTCCTGAAAGTGAAAAAAGTGGGTAATAAAAAACAAAAGTAAAACAAGAATCAAACTACGGCACTCGGGGATGCCGTGAGGAGAGCCATGAATGATAAATTGAGAAATTCTTATTCAAAATGCGTTTCGAACTCGGCAAGTTATTGCGGAAGGACACGATATGTCCGTCGTCTGGCTATGAATACGCTTATAGAAAGTAAATCTGTCTTTATATATTAAGTCTTTAGTAAATGTATGTTACTGAACTTCTTAACGAGTGGACGGTTTCGGTGAAACAGAAAGAGAAAGCTAAATGCTTGCTAAAGACATAATAATAATATCTACATGTACTTCTATTTATAAGCTTTTGTTTAACTTTCAGTGTTTGTATGTATTTATGTATTCAGGTTAAATCTTACAACTGAATTAAAGCAGTTATCCTTAACCGTTTGAGCTTAATTTTGCATACACATTTTAACTTATAATATCACCGCCCAGAAGACATCGAGTTACCAGCAACTCTGTATAGACGACTGATTACGTGACATTTTTGACCTGCAGTGATTAGCGCGGCCTTCCAATTGCGAGAAGTTTCCAAATCTGCGACAACAGTTAACGAACCACCGACGGCAGAAAGTCGGCCAAAGTGCGACAGACCGAGGGTCGCTAACTTATCCAATAAAATGCGAGTGATAAGTAACGTAGTAGCGGGAAACCTACACTACTAAAATGGCTGCTGTACTTGAACAATCAAGTACATCTACGTTTTTCATATAATTTTGGTGTAAAAATAAAGTGTGCTTGTATTGTATTGTTGCAACCATTGACTTATTACTAGTTGCAACTAAGCAAACTACTTCAGGTTATTGCTTAGAAGAAAATTGATAGCATGGTGGGTTTGTATTTTGATGTAGACCCTTTTGATTTGTAGTGGACTAGGACACAGTGGCCCCAACGGTTTTATTTTTTTTAATTCGTTTTTTTGACGGGACTCTCAGTCTCAGGTTTCTGGTGTCGTCACATCTCACCAGGAGTAACTTACGCTACTTTTATTTTAGTTTTTGTTTTGTTAAATTCCGCGCGGATGAAGTCGCGGGCACAGCTCATCTTTACTAAAGCTGCAGTCAACGACTTCCGTAAACAAATACCAATTGGATAGTACCCACCTTTTATACTAAGAAACGTTGCAAACTACCCTCGCCTGTTGAAAACCGACTTCCAATTATTTCCAAGGAGGTTTAATGTTATTCTCCAACAGGATTGCTTTCTGTGATACCTAGGCAATTATCCACGTCCAATGTTTACTTTTATATTATAACTACTTTTGGCGTGTTTTTAACAAGCATTTTTACTGAGAGTAAACTAAATTGCTTTGTTGGTATTCAGCCAGCTAAGTCGCTGGCCTTGTGAAAATTGAATAAATAAGATGCGCCTTTTTAGTTCCTCTATCAAGTGGAAAATGAAATTACGAGAAGAGATATGGTCCAAGAGCTACTGCCAATTTTTGGGTAGGTATTTGAGGCAAGCTGAAAACTTGTCTCATAGCTCTCCTACTAAACCCCAACTCGGAGCTGCAGACCTGGCTGCTGAGTAGCGGGGCATTATGGACCCCTATAATTTTAAAAATGTTATTTTTTTATTCCAAAAAAAATGTTTGAGGCAATATGCAATTTTTATAATGTTGTAGTTTAATGTTTAAAGAATAGAAAAAAAAATAAGCCAGACGATTTAGTCGGGGCTTTGACATTGCCAGGCGCGTGCAAAAATTAAAAAAAAAATAGTTTAAAAAAAGTGTTTGAGGCAACTTGAAATTTTAATAGGGTGTAATTTATAGCTAAAAAATAAGATTCTCAAAAAGACAGATCATTTCGGTGGGGCTTTCTACCCGCCAGGTGATCTAACAAATCAGGGTAAAAAACGGTTTATCTCGATTTCTGGCAAAACTACAAGTCCGATGGAAAAAAGTTTAATGACAAAGTTGTAGGTAATAAAAAGATCTATAATCTTTGTCTTAACACTTTTCTCACATAACCTCAAAATGTATGTGAAAAATGAAAAAACCCAAATTTATGATTTTTTATTTTTATCTCTTCCAAAAAAAAAATTTTTTTCACTAAATTTGGTAAAAAGCTACCTTTTTCTGTCTCAAACACACTGTAATTTTTTTGATTTAAAATATTTATTTATTTAACATCGAAAAAGCACCCTAATTTTCAATCTGTCTTCAATTCAATCAAAATTTCTTTTTTTCTAAGTCGGTGGGCTTTTTGTTCGTTGAAATCAACTCTCCGATGGTTTTAAAAAATGTATTATGTCGGCATCAGGCAGGCAGGGTGTTTGTATGGGTTTTCACTCGATTTTACTCTATGTAGCATGTATTTTCATGCAAGTAGGTATTCTTCATCAAACATCCATTGTGGGATTGTTTCATGTCAGGACTTCAGATTAGGATTTCAAATAAAAGACAAGAGTCCGGACCAACACATAAACAACTCATTTATTCACTTATCACTGTCTGGCTCCGTTTTAACGCTCTTTTACTTTGTTTATTTGGTTATTTACGCGGATCTCCGATTCCGACCTGTTTAATTTACTCAGCGATACGCAATATTGATTTATCGATCGAACCACTCGCTCTATCCGCGAGTTATGTGATAGCACGTTTTATTAGAACTTTATTCACTTTCAGAGATTACTCGCCTTAAGGTAGCATTCGGTTCTTAGCGACCGCGACCCGCGTTTGCGTCCATCTCCATTTAACTACGCAACCATGGTCGCCTGTCGCGGGGCGACCCCTAGATTTCGTTGTCGTCGTGTTCGTTGTCATTCTGTTGCAGTACGATATGTCGGACAATTTATCCGCAGCAAAGTAAAAGTTATCCATCAGCTATTGGTGGATGAAGATGATGATATTCTTATTATGTTATTATCTATGCCTCCGGAAAAAAGGAAGAAGATTGACTCAATTTTCACATCACCAGAAGTTGAGGGTTGCTTTCAAATACTCATAAAACGACATTTAAATTATAAATAAAGAAAAGTTCAGAAAATATTGTAGGTAAGTCATAAACAGCTTGATTTTGTAAACAGATTAATAAATCAAGACATCAAACCAACAAGAAATGGCACATCAGTAACACGGCACTGCCTATTCAGTAGATGAGACGCGTGGAGCCGCGCGGTCGCGGGTCGTGGTCGCTAAGAACCGAATGCTACCTTTAAGATTACCTTTATAACTTCTCCCGAGAATTCCTTTTATGTGGGACGACATCTTAATGAACTGCATTTTGACAGATCACGCGTTTATCAATGGATATGGATACGGGAGTCCCGATCCATTGATAAACAATACCATCGATTAACGCGTATCACAGATTAATTCGTACCATCGATTTACCATCTCCGACATGTATTCGAGTATTACTATGGTAAATTTTCTCAGAAAATGCGCCTTTACTGCGACTAAATCAGGCACATTTTGCACATTTCTGAGAAAATTTACCATAGTAATGTATATTTTTTACACCATCAGAAAGTCAAAATGTCAACAATAAAAAGCCCACCAACTTAAAAAAAAGAAATTTTGACTGAATTGAAGACTTATTAAAAATTAGGGTGCTTTTTCGATATTAAGTCAATATAAGGTGCAAAAATAAATATTTTAAATAAAAAAAAATAACAGTGTGTTTAAGACAGAAAAAGGTAGCTTTACACCAAATTTAGTGAAAAAAAATTTTTTTTGGAAGAGATAAAAATAAAAAATCAAAAATTTGGTTTTTTTCATTTTTCACATACATTTTGAGGTTATGTGAGAAAAGTGTCAAGACAAACATTATAGATCTTTTTATGACCTACAACTTTGTCATTAAACTTTTTTCCATCGGACTTGTAGTTTTGCCAGAAATCGAGATAAACCGTTTTTTAGCCTGATTTGTTAGATCACCTGGCGGGTAGAAAGCCTCACCGAAATGATCTGTCTTTTTGAGAATCTTATTTTTTAGCTATAAATTACACCCTATTAAAATTTCAAGTTGCCTCAAACACTTTTTTTAAACTATTTTTTTTTAATTTTTGCACGCGCCTGGCAATGTCAAAGCCTCGACTAAATCGTCTGGCTTATTTTTTTTTCTATTCTTTAAACATTAAACTACAACATTATAAAAATTGCATATTGCCTCAAACATTTTTTTTTGGAATAAAAAAATAACATTTTTAAAATTATAGGGGTCCATAATGCCCCGCTACTCAGCAGCCAGGTCTGCAGCTCCGAGTTGGGGTTTAGTAGGAGAGCTATGAGACAAGTTTTCAGCTAGCCTCAAATACCTACCCAAAAATTGGCGGTAGCTCTCAATCTAATAGGGTATTATCACAAGGTTTTATTTAACTCGCAATGTTTGTATCAATGTCTGGATCAAATGTTGCATGCCGAATTAGAACTTCCTCTTACTCTACGGAATTGAAATTTTGCATATTGCTTTAGTTCCGGTTACAATTCAATTTTATGACGAGCGTGACCTGATACTACGCTCAGCATTGGCTCCAGACTAGAGAACTCTTCAACAATTAACAGATCAGTGACTGAATTTATTGCTTTGAATTATATTTCTCTTAGCATTGTAAAAGGGTGTTTTAGAGGCGACCATATCAGTCCTCAAGGGTAGCAACACATCTGTGACCGAATTATAACGTGACTCTTACTAACATTTACTAACTGGACTATTACTAACAACAACTAACAGGACTAACATTCACTAACAGTCCCTGTCCCAGTCCTCATACTTACAAACTAACCAACTAATGTTCTAACACCGTCACCTAACCGGACTAACTATCCCAGTCCCCACATGAGTGTTGTTCTAAGTCGGTCGCAGTTGTCATGGGCGGCAGCGGAAGGTGGTGCTGCATGCTCGTTTGCTACCTTAAATGAATAAAAAAAATAGTTATTCAAACTATCAATTTATAAACTACGGTATCAGCCGGCAAACGAGTAGGCGCCGAAGTCTGTTAATTTATAAAAGCTTCAATTGCATATAAGTCAATATATGGGAAGCGGCGAGATAGTCAAGACTGATTTAGTAGCAGCCTATTCACTTTACACTATTAACTTGAAGACTCTCTCATTGTCATCGAACGGGTGGACCGACGCAGCCAATTTATTCCAGACGTTCGCGGCACGCATAATAAATGATGACGTAGAGCGTGACATCCGTACCGGACGGATGTTTACGACGAAGGCATGGATATTCGCCGTGTGTCGAGACGTTTATTGGTGGAAAGGAATGGAGGAATTAAATCGTGAAAATTCCTGCACGCATTCGCAAAAATGTATTTTTAGGTAGAAAGGTAATAATATCATACTAAAGGTGGCGGTTCGCGGCCGAGACCGAGACAGGAGTTCTCTGTCTCGGTCTCTTCTGTCTCGGTTTCGGTCGCGAGTTGTCGCCTATACATTACCTTAAGTGAAATTACTTTAGTAATAATCGTCTTTCAACCTAGTACATATTTCTAAGAAAGATATTTCTCCTTTGAAATCAACTCCAAAATGTAAATTACATCTTTAAATAGATTCCTATTAAAATTCCAGTATTCCCCGAAAGTACTGCAAAGTAAATTGGATCAAACGTCTGTAACAGAATAAAAGAACCACTCGGCTAATTGCTTTTAACTTCCAATTAATATTTTGTGTATTGATTTCGACGATTCGATTTTGCTTTTGCTATTACGAAAATGTGAAATGGATTCAATTCTAACATCAAAATTGTAACACGGTTGTTCAAAGTAATCTTGGCGTTTAAACTATGAAGTAAGCATAACTACATTATAGTATGCAGAACATGTGGTCTAGTGAATTGATAGAGAATACTCTGATGGAAGTTGGGATTAAAGTGACTTAAGCTCTTATAAAAATGAAATCCCTATTTCCCTTGGTACCGGCATCACGCGTGAACGGCTGGACTGATTTCGCTAATTCTTTTTTGTTGTGTTTGTTATTGTCAGAAGAAGAAGCTTATGTAAGAAAAAATGAAGAAAATTGCGAGGAAAATTAGAAAATTCAAGAATACTTAATCACCATATTAATATTAAACTTTCTAATGATTTTCTACTTATGACAATTTATGTATTTTTTTATGTAACCTTATGGAGTTTGACATAACATTGACAGAATGCGTGCTGTAAATATCAACCAGTCAAACAGGATGTAAAAAACTGAATTTATTAGTGCACATAGTTATGATATAAGTAGTAAGACAGGACAACGTCTGTCAGGTCAGCTAGTAAGTAATAAAAATTTATAATATCATTGGGTTCAACACACACATTAGTTTTTAACGCTCGACGCTGACGCTTGCAGCGCAGAGTGAAATTGTTTTAAGCGTTGCGTCTCGTGGTCTTTGGAAGTTCGAACTTACAGTACAGTTACAGTACATTTGTTTTTAAAACAGGATGCTATTCCCTGCTTCGTGGGTGCTATGGACACACACAAGAGCAACCAGACCGAGAACAGTCGACGAGGTTATGTCAAAATCGGTCCAGCTGTTCCAGAGATTAGCCAAAACAAACGGACACAAAGACAGACAGATTGTTAAAAATATTATGTTGGTATATGGACCGTGTATAAATCCAAATGAATTTAGTAAAAAGCGGTTAATTTAATATATTGTAACAGACACTCCAATTTTATTTATTTGTGCATAAAACAACCACAGCGAGTCACTTAAACTGAAACAACTATAAGAAACTTCCTTGCCTTTCTACCGAACTGAATCAACCCGGGTCGACCGTGTAATATGAGCCATAAGGAAAGCGATGCCTAGAATAACATAGCGTATAATTTGACCAGATACCAGATGCCGATAATGACGTAACGAACCATCTGTTCCAATATCGGGCTGTGAAACTTTTTGCGGTTTTCCGGGGAAGCAACAAACTTTAAGAGTGTAATGCGACAGTTTATCTGCTTCGCTTTCGGCCAGATAATTTTTGGATTATCTCGTTCGCATTTCATTTAATATTTAATTTTGGAACGCTTCCACCTTTTTACAAAGGTGCTACGGAAAAGAGCGTTGAAAACATTCTACAGTTGACATTCTCTTTAGATTTATCCATTGTACTCTTTTCCCAATTAGCCCAATTTATTAGCCCGATTAGCCCAAACAAACAAACAGACAGACAGACAAAAATGGTAAAAAATGATATTTTGGTATAGGTACCGTGTATATACACACATAACAGACACTCCAATTTTATTTAGTTCCCGTATTAATACTCAAATAAAAACCCTTTCCATTCCTAGGTATGCTGGAAGAGATTTCTGTTAGAAATAAGCAGTAACATTGTACAAAGTTTATTGTGCTTTCTTGTATTATTGGTCGTGTAAAGAATGCCAGAGCTCCGCTCGCTATATTCTTGGTATTTCATGTTTTTTTGGAAATGATAATTATTTAGATACGAATTAAGTCACGAAATAAAGAGAGAAGAATTAAGTACATACTGATGAATATGAAAAATATTATTCGATCTTACCGAAATAACAATAAAAAAATTCTGCGATATGGGTACTTTTCGTTTTCTAAAAATGAAACCTGGAAAATGAAAGATCGATTTATCGCCACCGAAACCTCACTAAATTTCATTAAAATCGTTGGAGCATTTGCGATATTCAGCTTATATATAATACATAATATATAAGAATTTTATTGCTCATTTTTTATACGATATTAAGTTAATCAATCAATCGACAACAGTTAATATGAAAGTAGTTAAAAGATGGCGACTATTATATACAAATAGAACACGTTCTACAACGCAAGCAATTTAGCTGACCTTAGTTTTAAGGCATTGTGGTATTGGGTACGCGAAAAACTGGCGAAACTTTCGAAAAGCTGCCAAGCCCAACTGAATACGTCTATCGATATCTCGATAAGCAATTTTTGCCGAGTTTCATTGTATCATAGATTTTTGTGTGAGGATATTAATGCCTCATATTTCTTAAATCGAATCGACGACGAAAATAAAATAAAAGCACTTAAATGGTCAGCAATAACTTTATTATTTACCTTTAGGCGAGCGATCCACGTTTTTGCTGACAATAAATATAAAAATGTCACATCAAATAGATTTTGGTCACATAATCTTATTTGAGGATATGCTGCTACATTCCAGAGCAGTAGTCGCGTAGATATGCTACGCGGCGTATTCAAGCGAGAGAGTTTAAAAGTCGCTCTTATGTAACGCTGGCGATATTTGCCATGTACGTGCAAATTGTGGAATGAACTTCCTTCTGAGGTATTCCCGGCGCGCTATAACGGGGTTCTTCAAGAAAGGTGTAAAAAGAGTTCTCCTTCAAGGCCGGCATTGCACTGACGACTCCTCTGGTGTTGCTCTTGCGACGACGAAGCGACGCGATAGCTTTCGCGCGGCGACTGCGCGCTACCCTACTGGTACACAGCAAATTAAACTTTATTGTATTTGACATGCTTTAGAAAACGATACAATAAAAATTATTACGACATTCAATGGAGCTACATAACCAACTTGTGAGTTATTTGATTCGGCTGTCGTCAGAGTTGCCTCTATCCATCAAATCCGGTGTAACCGCGAGTCTTCCAGGGTTTCAGTCAACTTTTTTTTTAATTAAGATAAGTTAATGCTTGACAACAATCCCACCTGATGGTAAGTGGCGATGAAGTCGAGTACGTTTGACAAACTTACAAACTGAAGTCCAAGACATCGCATTTCTACATTAAGATGTCGAGAACGGGATTTTTTGTTTGTCTTACTTTTTTCGCAAACGGAATTCGCATCCTTACTTAACATCATGACATGAGATAGTATAAAGGAGTGCGCACATTACAACGACTCCACGACCGACCTACGCCAACGCGACTAAAACCTTGACAAAGCTAATATTCAATTATGAGCTTTATATCTTTGAAGGTAAGGTTGAATTTCGAACTTATACTTAAAAGCCCTGTACTGCTCGCCCTACACCCATAACCGTTCCGTTTCGAGACCAACGCGTCGACGTTGCGTTGACGACTCACCGTAGACGAGTAGTCGACGCGTCGACCGACACAATGACGTAATGTACCTAGAACGGAACGTCGGAGTTGAAACGGAGTGGAGACGGAGTCGAGTTGACGTCGATGAAGCGTTGATCGCGGAACGGAACGTCGGAGTTGAAACGGAGTGGAGTCGGAGTGGAGTTGACGTCGAGTTGGTGTAATGTGCGCACTCCTTAAGTAGGACGAACGACTGATTCAGTCTATTACTCAATCAGTTCTACTCACTACTCACTGTGATTGACTTACTAGTGTAATAAATACCTATTATTTTTAGAGTAGTCACCTCTTGAACGAGTTCTGACTCCAGAATTTTACGAAATCACAAATGACTATAATAATTAATAATTATATAAATATATAATATACAAGCATGTAGTAGTGTTGTAGTATGTAGATTGTAGAATATACTGATTAATAATAATAATAATAAATAACGCTACACAGTACACAACTACACACTCATATCCCTACACTAGGATGGAAAATGGACAACACACAAGACAAGAACACACACACAGACCAAAAACGGAAATTTAAATTCATCATTCAAATTTCCGCCTCGCTGGGAATCGAACCCAGGACCCTCGGAACGGCGATCCGGAAAACTCCGTACCGGCTCATGAGAATCTTTTTGTTTTAGTTTTTTACTACATTCCAAGCATTTTTTTCATATTTACTCAAGCATTCATAAGCGCCGCCGCGCGGCCACTGCGCGAAAACTATCGCGTCTTATAAACGCGCTTATGTTAAGCAACGGTGGGCACGGTCGGTAGTTGGATGGGTGAACGCTAGTATAATCATGTCCTGATATCCGAATTTAAACTTTTTTTTAAGTTACATGACTTATTTGAAGAATCGACTGAAATAGAAACATACTCGTAAAATGTAAAGAAAACTTATTAAAAGGACTGTATTATTGAAAACCCCAGCCAAATCTGTATTATTGAAAATCTCAGCCGTTCCTGAGATTAGCGCGTACTAAACCACAGACAGACAGACAAAAAATAGTTCTTCTCATACATCTTCAATGTACCTACAGACGGCGATCAATTACAGATTTATTATAATGTAAGTACCTAAAGGTGGATCATAAAAAATCAATCAATACTTGTTGAGTTACTGACAGACAACGCACAGCCGAAACTACTGAACGCAAGAAGCTGAATTTTTACCTGAATGTTCGTTGGGGAGTGTAGGGGAGCAATAAGAGAGAATATTTGGAAATTCCCCCCCTAAGGAGATAAATTGAAACTTTATATTTCTTCAAAACTTTCAATTCACTTGAAACTTTTTTAAAAGGATCCTCAAAAGTGAGAAATAACAAAGAATTTCACGCGGGCGAAGCCCCGACCGTATCTTGTGTTGTGCAATGGTTTAATAAAGAACAGGGATTTAAAGTTTCTGTTAGCGACTATTAGTAACGCTTTATTAACCATAGTTATTACTCTATTTAGGTAAACAAACATTACTTTTCAAACAAATACCTAAGATAAAGAAATCTGATCTCATTGACCAAAGTTTTCTACGAGCAATGTTCAAACTTTCTTTCAAATAAGGTAGGTTAGCAAAATGTCGGTCTTGTTGAGTACGATCTCGAAGTTAAGGACTTATTGGGATCTTGGCGTGACAATGCAGGGGCCACTTTTCTAGAGAGCTTGAGGGGCCCTTGTTTAGTGAACAGACTTTACCCAGACGAAGCGACGGAGTTACTGTACTTTTTAATCTAAAAACGAATAAATAAGTCATTAACGCGCTAGATCTTAATAATAATCTTTTTATCTATTATCTATTAACTAGCTGACCCCGCGAATGTTGTTCCGCCATATATATTTTTCATAAAAAAATACAAAGAGCGCGATTTCAGTTTGAGGGGCGGGATTAGGGAAGTGAAAATTTGGGATCATGTGTATTTTTTTAAGCCACACCATAAAAAAATAACCATAAAAAATTTGTCCAAAAAATGAAAAAAAACTTTTTAGGGTGGACAACCCTTAACATTTAGGGGTATGAGAAATAGATGTTGGTCGATTCTCAGAACTACTCGATATGTACACAAAATTTCATGAGAATCGGTCGAGCCGTTTCGAAGGAGTATGGTAACTAACATTGTGACACGAGAATTTTATTGTATAAGAAGATAAATAAATCTATTTAAAGTTGGTTGGCATCCATTCTCACATATATTTTTTATTTTTTTATATCGGTACCCAACCCACACACTCATATCCCCACAACAGGATCCCTGTGTCGTGGGTCATGGAAAACACACAAGACACAAACACACACACCCAGACGGAGAACAGAAGTTTAAACTCTTCATTTAAATTTCCACCTAGCTGGGAATCGAACCCAAGACCCTTGGAACGACGATCCAGGATAGTACGAGTAATCATTGGGCTAAACGGGTCGTTAAAATAGTTGTTTTATTAAATAATCAAGTTTTAAACTATTACTTTGTACAATTATAATTATGAGTTATCTAGTTGCTTAATAAAATGTATGTTGAATTTTATTTAGAAAGTACGTAACTCTAGATCCCAAACCATGCAAAGGTGAGCGGTAACAGCGTAGTAAGTTCATGTTGTGCGTGAACAGGATCGTGAACCTCCAAACAAATGTGTGTTACAAGCTGCACAGAATAAGAATCGCGTAACAGGATTCTCTCGTCCATTTGTTTGGTGGAAAACCGCGTTGCAGCTGAGTTACGGGGTAATTTGTTCCGCGCGGAGTGCGTCGGCGTCGGCTGTGTTAGTGAGGATGGATGTTTCGCATTTGTCTCGCATCTCATGAACACCCAGCTAATCTGGGACATGATCTTGTGGCGAACATGTCGTGTGTTCGCTCCATCGGTTTATATTGTCCAACGACTATGTTTATATAAAAATCCCGTGTCAGTATGTTCGGATATGATATGTTCTATGAGCGCTTTAAATTAATATTATTGGTAATGTAATCTTTACGCAAAGTAGTCAGTAGTATCCTTATACAGGGTGTAATCGTTAAGTGTGCACAGGCGATTATTCCGTAACTATTACAGATATCAAAAAGCTTTAAACTGATATCGAAAGCACTTTACCTAATGAGTAAAATTCCAATAATAATTTATTAAAATAAAAACGAGAAATATCCAAAAAAATTACATTAAACTCTCCCATACATTTAGTATGCGATAGTAGAAAGGTTTCTTTATTTAAAGTGGAATAGTACCTACTCATTTTACCCTTATCATTTTATAACTATGTATGATATGATATTGATGAATTTCAAGTAGATACACACGTGTAGATTAATTATCTTACCACTTCAAATTAATAATAAACCTTGTTTCAATATCGTATTGATTTGAACTGGCTGAAAAGCAACATACTAAATAAAAACAAAAAGAAAGATACTCCTTGGTGTTCGTTCTAAATTCAAATTCTTTATCGCGGGAGTAGGTACTATTCCACTTTAAATAAAGAAAGTAAAACCTTTCTACTATCTCATACTAAATGTATGGGAGAGTTTAATGTATTTTTTTTAGATATTTCTCGTTTTATTTTTAATAAATTATTATTGTCATTTTACTCATTAGGTAAAGTGCTTTCGATATCAGTTTAAAGTTTTTTGATATCTGTTATAGTTACGGAATAATCGCCTGTGCACACTTAACGATTACACCCTGTATATAACAAGCAGGGCAGTTTCTGGCGACTCTTACGAAGTCCTGGTGTATCAGCGTGGGATTAAGTTTAGTATTCTGGGTCGCCCGAATGGACGTTTTACTGGCGCATACTACATTGAGACTTAAAACATTATGATACTGAAATATGAAACACGATCTTCGGTTGGCTTTTGTATCTAAAGAACTCGACATTCTGCAACAGGTCCAACTTGTTCTAAACTCCAATCTAAGTGAGATTAATTATCTATCCATGACTTGACATGATTACCGCGCTTGGAAACATTGATATTATAATCACAAGAAAACTGGATTTACCCATTTGCTACAGTACAGGAATAAATTAGGAAATGAGAAACAAAATTATTTATTTGTGACTGTCCGTAACATTTATTTAATTCTGGGCAGAACGAAGTGGAATAGCGCGGGTTAATGTTCGGTAAATATTTTTAGGAGAGATTTAAAAAGAAATGATTTTCTTATTTAAAGTGTAAATGAAAATCTATTATTTCTTAGGAGATAAGAAGTTGGAATTTTTTTTATTTTTTCAGTACCTACAAATATCTACTACTTCAAAATAATTTTCATGCAAATTTAACCGCCTACTTATAAGGGAATGTTTTTATTTTCACTTCACCTACCTATGCCTACCTTAACCTGCCAAAGATATGACAAACAGACAAACAGTGAGCAAACAAAGTTCAACCCTACTGTACGCGTTCTTTTTTTATATCTGTCCAAAACGGGGAATGAAAAACACGTACGGCACGTCAGTAAAGAAAAAAGCGTATTGTGAATAGTTAAAAGGATTTGTAGATAATGGATTGGACATTCTCGTCTTTTTTTCTTTTATGGTTCTCAACGTGTACAAAATTAATTGAAACCGACGATGTACGAGAATGTGTAGCGGAGCTGTGGGAATGCGCATTAAAGAGCGATGCGAACCGTGCAAGCGTGCCTTAGCAAGCAGCCTTAGGCTGCGTTTCCGCCAGAGATGTGCGAGGATGCGCACCGAGGAATGAGTTTTTGAAGAACCAATAGAATTGCTTCATTTACCTAGCCTCGCTTAGCACAGCTCTGGTGGAAACGGCTTAGCGGAGCGAGGTTTTTTACGCACAAAACAAGCGAGATAGTGTGCGAGAAATTTGTTGCGAGCATCCTCGCATGACACATTTTCCTAGGACAGCGTTGGTGGAAATGGAAATCCGTAATCTCACAATCTTGTCTCGTCATTTTTCGTAAAGTGACAATGGGGGGCTTTTTATAGGCTTGGGAGGCGAAGCTCCCCACCAATAAAAAATTACGTATCCTTACGCGAAAACAGGAACCCCGCGAAGCGGGCACCAGCACGCGGACAACCTGATGTTAACGTCCAATAAATACCCCACTTCTGAACTCAGATCTCCGATCACAATGTGAGGGGTATAAGTAGTAGTCCCCAACGATAGCCAAGTGCGGATTGGCGGACTAGACAATAAATCTATTAGAGATTACACATATTTTTTAAAACTAGACGTGCGTGCAAGATTCGAACCCAGGCGAAGGAAGGAAACTTAACTGTAACCGACAGCCCCTTTAATAATAAAGGAAACCGTTTGTTTGCCGCATTGTGTTCCTCTGGCCATTTTGATGTGTAGTTTTGTTTCACTTCCTCAACCCTTCCGTAACACTAATAATGAATGTTTGTTGAAAGTTTTAATGACGGATCCAGATTTCGAATGGCGGTAGTTGAGTGAAAATGTTAAAGTACCCTCAAATTTGCATGGGAATGGTGGAGTTGTTGTTGAATGAGATGTTGCAGACTTCATTTACAAACGAGTTCTAAAAAAAATATTCGATTCAAGTATTTTACCGGATTTTTGACATAACATGGAGCAACAATAAATTTTCCGTATTTAATATAAATTCTCCACCATGGTAGGGCAGAATCATCGGATTTACCCTTATATTTTCAGCAAAACACTAATTAAGTATGTACACTATATAACTTTGAGTAAAAGGCCGATAATAAAGCGAACTCACGACCGTCAAACGAAATTACACCGTTAAATATTTTATATTAGTAAGAGAATAACAGCAATCATCTTAATACGATTTAAAGGTACCTAAGTAAGGTAACCTAAACATAATACAAGTGACACCGGCCTTTGAAACAAGTTACCCAAGTAATCTTTTAATTAATTTAATTACTTAAGGGTAAACATACGCGACAAACTTGTTAATTTTATTGAGAAGCAAGTTGATTCAACTTTGTATCTTTAAGATTTTTGGGCCATTGATGCGTGACGCTTCCAAATGGGACTAGCGAGGAATTAACATTTCTATTCTGAGGCATCGAAATACGTTAGTTGTTTAGGGGTCTATCCATCTCTTATGCCAAGTTTTGAATTCTGCTCGTGATGATGTTATAGTGTTATGTCCCTTTCGTTAGAGGTCCCTGGGCTCAGCATATATTAATAGTTTTAAAACTAAAAACCTGCTTTTAATTATGCTAATTTATACAAATAAATAATGTAACGTAGGAATTTTGTACCTCTATTAAAACAACTGCGAGGAGCAGGATCAGCAGGAAAAGAGCATATGAGGTATGGGGACGCGAGGTGAGGTGTGGTGAGCTGGTGAGGCGCGGTGTGGAGTGGTGAGATGCAGGCTTGAGGAGTGGAGACGAGATTTAGGAGCGGAGAGGAGAGATATTCTGTTGGTAGTCTTTCATAGGTTTCAGGTATTCTAGCAAAATGTTACTGGCCGGCGAACAGGCCATCTACAAGAATAAACGGATGATTAAGAAGAACAAAGGAATTATGTCAATATGGTCATTCAATAAAAAAAATGGAGCTCGAGTATTCAATTTGCCCTTTACAATAAAATTGGAGTGTCTGTTTGTAATATTAAATTAATCGCTTTACTCGTTCCTCGTAGGTATGTATACATGGTACCTATTTTTAATTTAACCGGATTTTATTTACGATGTATAGATATATAACAATTTTCCTATTTGTGACAGACGCATAGGTTTATTCTATCAATTAATATGTAATCGATATGGTGTTGATCATAGATTAACTAGATGGAACATTCAATAGACATAACATAGGCCACTTTAGCATTTATGTGTGCGTGACAACGCTAATAGTATTATTCACACTAAGAAACTTACATTTTAATTGGTCGGTACTTGTCAACTTCAAATAGTCTATCAAACCGGCTGTTATTAGTTGAAAATGCACCTTAACACTTTATCTTAATTTTTATTTTTCCTTGCCATATTTGGTGTCTTCTTACCTTCATCAATTAAGTACATAATATTTATAAAGTTCGTCTATCCACCGCTAGATGGCAATGGAATTTTATGTAACGCTATTGAACGCTAGATGGCGTGACTGGTATCTATAACAGATTGACCTTACGTATATAGTCTTAAGTTACATTTTTGGTTAACAACTGCTTCAGGCATAGTACCATTATCGGTTTAGGCTTAGTGATGTGCCGGTGTTTTTGCCACGTTATCGACAATTATCGACAGTTTATTGTTGCATGGTCTAGAACTAGATCTACAATACATTATTATGATGTTGCTTTTTTATATGAAAACGATAGAAACTGGTACTGTATTGTTTACTCGTATAATATTTGTTAATCATAATTATGAAAGGCAGTAATAGCCTAGTGCTATTACTTATATTATTATAATATTATGTTATTTATTATAACATTCAATAGACAGAACATAGGCCACTTTAGCATTGATGTATGTATGCGTGACAACGAGGAATGCCACTGTAGGGACACGTGTATCTCTGTGTGCGTGTAATGTTGCTAGGTATTGAATAAGTTCCCGTTATTTAAAACTAAAATATTTTATTATTATAATTAAAATAAAAGATAAATAATATATTAATTCAATATAATATACATAATAAATAAATAAACTTTAATGAACGTTTTTTGAAAATATATTGTCCGTGGCGGGTTTTGAATCCGCCATCTTACGTGTAGTGACATGTCACGTTATTACTACAACAGACGGCCGTGATTACATTTTATGATAATATTGTGATATAATTAATTTATCACACACAGGGGTAATAACATATTAAGGTGTTTTGAATTTGAGAGACATAAATACGTAGGTAACTTAAAATATTTATTCAAATCACAGATAATTATAGGTATTAAATCTTAACCACCTTTATTTTGCATTTTCATCCCTTACGCATAACAACTAACCAAAATCTCATTACAATTGGATGAACAGCTTGGAGTGGTGTAGAGGGCAAAATATAATAATTATTTATTCCACACCATGTAGCAGAACTGTATACACATGTTTTTTTTTATTGATTTAAGGCAGCAAACGAGCATGCAGCACCACCTTCCGCTGCCGCCCATGACAACTGTGACCGACTTAGAACAAGACTCATAATTATTCATTTGAAAATTTTTAACTAGAAATAACATAATAAAATTGTCGATATCGATACATTTTTACCCCATTCCTTCACGAGTAGCATAGAAAGTTCTGGAAGTAGCACTACTACTTAAAACTTAAAACGAACCTTATTGCCAAGTAACTGAGTAGCTTTTTGGTTATAAAATATTTATTTATTTTATTTATTTCTTTATTTATTTACATGGGTAAATATACAACAAAACGGTGAAATAAAAATAGTTATCTGTGAAAAGATATCCCATCTTCGTTTTTATGTGTTTGGGAACAACTTTTACAATGTTTAAATATACAAGACGGCATTTTTAAGTTGTAGTAATGCGTGACGCGTGATTACGCGTGACGTCTAAACAGTACGACGGTCTGAATAGCACTAATGCGAGTTTGTATTCGCTTTTGAATTTGTATTTGCTTTTGTGGCTTCACTTTTTTGTTCTGCACGCTCCATCTGATACTCATTCTAATATTAAGTATCTTAACTGGTACACGTCACTATTCATGAATTTTGACAATAATATTTATTATTGTGTACAATATGATTTTTTTGTGGTAACCGAGTTTAACTCTAGTAAAAAAAACTATCATGGTATAATTGGTATACGTGGGATCCTTATAATCATATAATTGATCCAGAACCTGATATTATGTACAAGTAAAATCATAGTAATCATGTGTATAATGAATGAAATTGTCATCTACGAGCATACCAAGAAAGACTAAGAAGGAATGTTGAATTGTAAATCGTAATAAACCCCCGTTTACCTTTGAAAAATACTAACGTGTGTTGGTAATCGATTTTATTAACTAAGCTGATCAAAAACAGTAATTCTGACGCCATTTCAGCCCATGCTCCCATACTTTAATTTCCCTTTCAAGTCCGTAAGGTAAGAGAAAGTATCTCTAATTCATGAAATTGGGAAAATGCGTTAAGGAAATTCGTTCCCTAAAAGTGTGTTTCTAATTAAGCAGACGTCTGGAAGTCGTCGAAATCTCTTTGTAGGATTCCTTAATATTGTTACTTACAAGTAAAGGTAAATCGTGTTAAAACCGCAAATAACGCCAACGCAGATAAAGATCAAAGAGTGAAAGGTTGTAAAGGATGTTCACGTTTTGTATGGAGGCTGGGTCTTTATATATCAAATAGTTCTAACCGGAGACAACCCACTGTGAGATGAAAGGCAAAAAATAATGAAATAGAAATCGCAAATAACTTATTTCTAGATTAGTACAATATTATTTCGGTAGTATAGTGGTCACGCGGTAGACCGGGGTTCGATTCCCCGTCGGAGATTAGAAGCGCTCATAGTTCGGCGGCTCGCGTCGATGTTTAGTGATCGACAAAGTTAAGCAACAGCGGGCGCGGTCGATAGTTGGTAGAGTCAATTTATAGCTAAATTTCTTGGGCGCTTCCGTGCTTCGGAGGGCACATAAAGCCGTCGGTCCCGGTTGGTACCATTTGGTAGGAGTTGTTTAGCCTTGTCGGATGCCTTCGGGCGGCCATATAAATTTCCGACACTTGGGTTGGCCACTCACCCCTCAACCAATCCGCGCTGGAGCAACGTGGTGGAATATGATATAGGCCTCCTTACGTATGAGGAGAGACCCGTGCTCAGTAGTGGGCCATTAATGGCTTGAAGCCATAATATTATTAGTATAGTATGTCGACACATGTAGTGCCTGTTAACTATAGCTGAATACTTTAAGAAAAAGCCAATTTCGTTCTCACATCGTGTATTATACAGAGGATTGAGAGCCTTTGAGATTTGCCGATTGACTGGTCGTGGTAATAGCGTCTTAGGCAATCAATCAGGATTGGTCGGAATGGGTGATGAATGAGAAATTATGTAGATACGAGATAATATACTTTGCAGTAGTGAACCGGCTAATCGGCGTACGAAATACTTGATATATCGTGGACGCGATGAAATGAATCACTCACAGATTTGTAGCGAATTCATTTTATCTTTTTACAAATGGGTATCGATTAAAACAAATTCATCTAGGCGCACGGCTTTTGTGTGTATAATGTTTGCAACCATGTAATGACTAAGTGTGCGTGACAAGATTTTATGCATTACTAGCTGACCCAGTGAACGTTGTTCCGCCATATACAGGGTGTAATCGTTAAGTGTGCACAGGCGATTATTCCGTAACTATTACAGATATCAAAAAGATTTAAACTGATATCGAAAGTACTTTACCTAATGAGTAAAATTACAATAATAATTTATTAAAATTAAAACGAGAAATATCCAAAAAAATTACATTAAACTGTCCCATACATTTTGTATGAGATAGTAGAAAGGTTTTACTTTCTTTATTTAAAGTGGAATAGTACCTACTCATTTTACCCTTATCATTTTATAATTATGTATGATATAATTTTGATGAATTTCAAGTAGATACACACGTGTAGATTAATTTTATCTTACCACTTCAAATTAATAATAAACCTTGTTTCAATATCGTATTGATTTGAACTGGCTAAAAAGCAACATACACATAAAAACAAAAAGAAAGATACTCTTTGGTGTTCGTTCTAAATTCAAATTCTTTATCGCGGGAGTAGGTAGGTACTATTCCACTTTAAATAAAGAAAGTAAAACCTTTCTACTATCTCATACTAAATGTATGGGAGAGGTTAATGTAATTTTTTTGGATATTTCTCGTTTAATTTTTAATAAATTATTATTGTCATTTTACTCATTAGGTAAAGTGCTTTCGACATCAGTTTAAAGTTTTTTGATATCTGTAATAGTTACGGAATAATCGCCTGTGCACACTTAACGATTACACCCTGTAGATTAATTGTAGTGAACGATTTAAATTTGAGGGGTGGGAGTAGGGAAGTGAAAATTTGGGATTATGTGTAATTTTTTACGCCACACCCAAAAAAAAATAACTACAAAAAAATTTGTCCAGAAAAAGGAAATATTTTTTTTTAGGGTGAGCCACTCTTAACGCTTAGGGGTATGAAAAATAGATGTTGGCCGATTTTTAGACCTACTCGATATGCACACAAAATTTCATGAGGATCGGGCGAGCCGTTTCGGAGGAGTATGGTGTCTAACATTGTGACACGAGAATTTTAAATATAAGATAATTGTCACTGTGTCACTGTCATACAAAAGAAATCTGCACACTAGCGAGATAAAATGATATATGATTATTTAAAACGCGAAATTTTGCGTTTAGTTTTAGATAATTTAATGAAAATGAATCGTAATGTGAGACATCACGCACATAACGCATCGCGCCCGTTTAGATTTGACGACGAAATGTAATTTCGAGAAAATGGGATACAAAATTTTCGCTTCACGTATTGTTATACAGGTAATCGAGTCCTACTCTGTGCCAGTCAGCTGGAACACGTTTTTATGTTAATTGTCAGACGAGACAATGGTCACTACCATAAATAGAAATAACGCCAAAAGCAATAGGGGCATAGATTTATGTCACTTGATTTTTTTATGAATTGTGGAGTCGAAGGCAAAAGGTTTCACAGATCATGTGAGAACCCCTTCCTCTGTTGTGACGTTACGTATATTGCAATTTTATATAATACAAAGATAATTGATTAAAACATAGAGATAATAGTCACATTTGTATTGATATACAAATGATAGTTTTCACCTGTCTAAACGTAGACCGTGTGGCCTAATGGATAAGGCGTCGGACATCGGATCCGAAGACTGCAGGTTCGAGTCCTGCCATGGTCCTTAAATACGACCGTAGCACCTTTTTATTTTTATATTCATTACGATTTTTTTTATTTGTGTGTGTATAGTGTATACTATGTATTAGTATTGTTAGTCACTTGACGAAGTCTATCATAGGCCGGCGCAAAATGTTGTTTTTGTTTATATTTTATTTTTATTTCAATTGTATTTTGATATTTTATATTTCCTGCAAATTTTTCATATTTATTTATTTTAAACTAATATGCTTGTTTGAAAGATATATAACATTAATAATATATAGTTCCAATTTCAATCAGTGGTTATCAAATATCCACCATGTATAAACATCGATCAGATAATTATACTTTAAATTCAGGTTGGTTTCATAATAAAACTATATGAAGTTGTACTAACTTGTGATATAGTTGCACAGTTTTAATGAAATACAAACTCAATGTTACCCTAAGATACGGACTATTTTCAATTCCCCTGAATTTCATGTAGGTACATGTGATATCTGTTCAAACTAAAACTAATAAATAAAAATTGGTGTGGTCTTTGTAGTTGTATTGCTGGAGATCTAACTTTAAAACTTGTGCATGTTTCATTAGATTTCATGAGCACTTATGCACCAGTTATGTAATGCCGTGAAGTAAATTAGGTGACGACTGGTACGGCGCGACGTATCTGACCTTAACCAAAACAAACGCAAAGACAGACAGATAAAAAACCATTGTTCTGGAATCTAATAAATACCGCTTTTAATATATTTATTCTCAACGTTTAAGTCACAGCCTTAGTATATATGTTACGGTAAGAGTGAATAATTGCAGATTATTAATAATTATCTATTTTTATGAAAATTACGGAAGGTCGAGGTTAAAGTGATAAATTTATCGGTTAGGTTAGGTACCCCGAACTGCGCGCAAAGTGAAAAATAGGTTCAAATATGTGTCGTGAATTATTAATAATTACTACTAAAAGTAATAAATTTCGACCGTTTATTCACATTTACCAAAACATGTGGTTATTATTAATAATTTTGTAAAAATATTAATAATTTTCAATTAATCTGATTTACCGTAACATATACTTAAAGACAGATATATTATAGAGAGGTTGAGATGGATAAATAACAACTAGCGACGTCTTTAACCCGTTTACCTGTCGAATTACGGAAGCGCAAGAAGAACTGAAAGAGCACCAATTAAGAGTAGATTCGAGTCTATAGTATAGACTACTGACATACATAGCTACTTTTATAATATCATTGATTATAAGTTAATTATACCATAGCTTACAAATATAAGAGCGAGTTTTGCGAGATATAACGAACATAACTCTAAGTAAATAAATTACATTAATAACGGGTGACATAATTAGGTACAAACAATTTTATAAAGTCCAATTTACAAAGATCACGAATCACGAATCACGAATCACAAATCACGAATCGTTTAAAATACGATATCATGATCGTGTCAAACGAAATAATTCGTGGAGAAAACTGAAATGTGTCAAAGAATGTAGATCGAAAAAAGTTTGCAAAAGTTTTGCGGTATCGTTATCGGTATCGGTCACAACGACGACCGCCCAAGCGCCATTTATCAAGTTAATCTCGATTCACTCTCACCGCATCATTTACTGCCACAGAAATATAAAATGTCATTTCAAATGGAATTTATAGGTACCACCTGCAAAATCGGCAGTTTTTCATTTAAATGAATTTATAGAAGCTATGGATTCCGAGGCATTTTCGACTCGTATAATTTGTTATCGATCTCTTTAGGTTCAACCTATACTTAAAATCCGCCAGATTTTAAGTAAGTATCGGATTTGTATTCGAAACCAGGCTTCCCAGCCTGGGTTCGAATTCTGCGCACGACTCTGATTTCGAAAAAATTACCAAAAAAAATATTTGCTTATTTATTATCACTTTCTTCGGTGACTCGGAACATCGTAAGGAAACCTGAGATAATAATGATAATGTCCTCTGGACTTGGCCAGCACAGTAGACTATGGCTTGTACCCCTCCCAATGCGAATGGTGACTAAAACCCAACAGTGGGACAGTTATGGATTGCAACGATGAATGATGATGAAGCACTTTAAACCAAAGCCACCTAAGTGAATGCCCTGGCTGAAAGACAAACCCGAGAGCCATCGCCTCGCAGTCAGCGACACGACCTACGAACAACAACAAAGTCTACGGGGTTTTAATTTTATTTAAGTCACCCACATCAATTTTCTAATGGCACTCGTGCATATAACAACAGCGCATCCGTGCGCGCATTTTAATTCGATCAATTTCGATGGAAGTATAGAGCGCATAGGCCATTTCTGAGGTATAAACGGATTTCTGTCCATCTTATTAGTTGCTCAGTTCATAATTGTAAGGAAAGCCACTTACGCTATGCGCCGAGCTCACTGATAGAGCACGTAGGAATCCTTGAGTACATTCTGAACAGGAAGCTAAGACCGTTGTTCGCCTTGTACGCTTGTATGAAAGTTGTTTGGTTAATACTTTTGGTATCGTAACATTGTTTTTATTTTGGTTTTTTGCAAAAATAAGGGTGTTATACATTTGACCTGTCTGTGTGTCTGTGTATCTGTGTGTCTGTCGGTGACATTGTAGCTACTAAAACTAATGGACCGAATTAGATACAGTTTTTTGTTTTAAAGCAGGCGTTATCGACATGGTTTCTAGCTAAAATTTATCAAGATCTGTTCAGGGGTTTGATAATCATCAGCTCACCATAATTATATCGGAATAGGTAGTGCAATTTGGGGTCAATGTCCTCAATATACTAATATGGATAAGCCTTGGGGGTAGGTGGAATTCGTCGGATTTATTAGGATCAAACGCGAAATTATCGTCGCTACTGGGAATCAATCGTTACATTTCTTCTTGGTCCAAGATCCCAGGGCCACCAGACATTACGTATTTTCTGAAGGATGAAATGTGGACGATTGGGTAGTATTCGTCGTTTCGTATTTCCTAAGCGATATAATAATAGCACAGCGCAATGAATGAATTCGTACGAAGTAGCATTAAAGTAGTAATCACGGAAGGACAAAACTTATCTATCACTTTAGCTTGCACCAAGGAACAGGAAACGTTTGGTGAAATATGTTTTTGAAGACTATGCCTTAGTTAACGAAGTCTCCCCTGACTAGCTAGATTGATGGCCTGACAATAACAACAGGTAGTTGGATTCAGTGTACCAGGATTGATCGGAGTGGTGCTAATTAGGCAAGATAGATTGCTCAATTGACAGGCAAAGTTACTATCTAACCTGCTTATACCTCAAGATGTAATATGAGCATATATAAATTGTTGTGCGCTGACTGGGCAAACCCCCAGTCAAGCTAATATTTTCTTCTCTCTTCTTTCTTGGATGGATACATATGTGACACGTAAGAGTCTCGATCTAATTACGTCATGGATGTGTTGCTACCGTAAGAACTAGGTAGGATGGTCGCCACTAAAAAAGTGTAACAGAGTTTATTTAAATATATCCGACCTAGTCATATGAATCTTAGCTTTTTAGTATCTAGATTTACTGTGAAATATTCGACTTGTTTATACTTTATATTTACTAGCAACAATTATCTATAAAGTATAGAGGACGCTCTTTCATACAAACAGTCATTCGAAAATGGTACCAAATCACTCACGTGACGCTAAAAGTTCACAATTGGTTCTTATTTTAAGCCGCGTTACACAACGCCTGCCGTGATTGGCTAATTTCAATATCAGTAAAAAAAACGGAACGACGAATGATCTGACGTTGCCTACTAGGCTGCAGCCTAGTATTCATTACGCTATTTTTAGTCGGTAGTTACACTTCTAGGTATAAATTTCGCTGATTAGCAAACAACCCTCGCAGATAATGCAGGTTAACAATAGGTAATTAATCATAAAAAATAAAAGCCACATAAATTCGAAAAAGGATCACAAGAAGTGTCGGAAGCGTACCGTTAATTGAATCAGAGATTTGCATAATCTTGCTGTTTAATCACAGTCAGGGATTAAACTCGCTGGTTATCTAAAACCTCTTAAATCCCATCGCCTCGAGCCCATTTGTAATGCGCTGCTGAAAGGATAAGGGTTCTTAGATCCGCGGGGAACAAGGGAGTTTCGGCGACGTCGGGATTGATGAAGGCCATTAAGAATAAGCGCGAAAACAAATAAAAACCTCAGGTTTTTTAACGTTTTGAGCATTTGAGAGGTTGCAAGTTTCTGTACCTTGAGATTCGTTCTATGAGCAAATGTAGAAATACGGAACATAATGTTATATTATAACTGAGGATGTTAGAATGTTAGAGTGCAGCATGCTGCTCTAGTGCATATTGGTGGAGAGTGTGGATTTGTGGATTCACATAAAAGTACTTTTTAAATTTGCAGCAGGCACATTGTATGGATTATATGGATCAATACAATGTGCCTACTGTAGGTTAAAAAGGAATTTAAATAACACAGAAATCATAATACCTGCGAACTGGGTGAGAAAAAGAAAATAGGTATCTCGCGCCAAGCTTTTATATCATACCCACTAGCTTTATCCTCTAGCTTCGAGCGCTACAAATATAATACAAAAGTTTCAAGTGAATCCATTGAAGAAATAAAAAGTTTCAGTTTATCCCCTTTTTTATCCCGTTGTGGGGGGGGTGGGGGGTAATTTCCAATTACATATTCCAATAATACATTTAATGCTTATTAGTAATATTTTTATCTTCATTACACTTAGTGCTTAAAAGTATTGCATATTTGTAATTATTTACTACTTTCGCTTCGCTTCGGGAAACCTGTCCCTTAGTTGTTACCATCTGCCATGACATGTTCGAGGCCTTCGGGCGGCATGAAAACTGCCGACACTTGGGTTGGCCACTGACCCTTCCGGCAATCCAGTTAAGAGGAGAGACCCGTGCTCAGTAGTGGGCCATTAATGGGTTGAAGCCATTGAAAACCCTTCCCGCTAACATAAACGCTTTCCAAGAATAGTTTTGCGAAGTGTTGCAAAATCTTTCATCCGATAAAAATACTGCTAATTAAGGTAAGCATAATATTGGCTGCGAGCCAATAACACAGGCGAAAATTTATTCTACAATTTGAAACATACTAAGATATATCGTGATTGCTATGGAACATTGCCACGAATCCAATCAATATGGACGAGACTATCCTTAAGCATATTACAGCCATACATATACAGCGCTCTTAGATGGATGGATTGTGGGAGAGATGATAAAGATAAGGGAGTCAGTGCAAAGGTCAACGATATTATGTTTCGCTGGTAGAAGTGGCGGCCAATAGGACCAATGGACAGGAACATGATGACGACTCAGCAAAATACTGAAAATAAATGAATAGAATAAAATACTTAGTATATGCAAAGCAATTTTAGTCACTGTGGTGTCAACCGTTGAGGGGTTCTCTTTTATAGAGCCAATCTTGGATCTATCTGGCCATGCTTATAATAAAATTGTGTTGTCAGTGGAATTAAAGCAACACACAAAATTTCAAGACGTAGAGTAAGAAGTAGAATTCAGGATGCAATATTTGACCCGAACATACGTACAAACTCTTCTCTTTCTCTTCTAACATACTCGTGCATCGTGTTCCGAACCATTTTATTAAATGACAATATTGACAACATCAGGCCCTCCTGTCTAGTCTCGAATATGTCAATGAGTCTCGAAGATTTTTTGCTGGTTATGCACTAAAATTTTATTGGACACTGTTCTGAAAAGACTCCTTTTTTATCCTTTCCTGAATGCTCCTCACCACTCCTCACCTCACCTCATCCTAAAACTCCCCGCTGACCATGCTCCTCACTGTTGCTTTAGTAGAGGTATAAAATTCCTCTGGCACAATAAAATGTATTCAAATGAACTATTCTAAACGGAAACAAGAGTATTTATTTATTCATGCCAATTCTACCAACTATTTCTGGTTTAAGCAGGTCACTTATTATGATTCACGATAAAAATAGGTCAGGTCAGACACAGTACTTTAACTGAAGCTCAAATATCGGAATGGTTTTTAAGGCTATTGTCAGTGGCTATAAAAACATATTGCAATGAATAATAAGTACTCCGAACAAATTAAAAAAAAACACAATATAAAATTTTGCCGAGAATTAATCCGAAATCACCCATTCGCAATTCTAATTGGCCTGTTATCGTTAACAGAATAAAACAAAACTACTGCGTAAATATTAATTGAAAACACGAATATTATTGCTTCCACTCGATGAAAGGATCAAATAAATAAATAGTAATGAAAATCGTCGAACTGCGAAACAGATGATAGCGGCACACAAAACAACCTCGCGCCTTTTATTAATTTTCCGTTCTTATAATGGATGTTCATTATTTTTCAATTTATATCGTTTACATATGATTTAATACGTTTGCTGTTAATGTTAATTTAACTTTTTATTGCCACACGCAGGTATCTTAAATGTTTTCTCAAAACATAACAGATAACTCAAAGTTCTTTTGTTTTGAGCGCTTCCGTGCTTCGGAAGGCACATAAAGCCTGATAGCTTTACGTGCCGTATTTTACGTGCTATCTAACTTAACTTAACATAACTTAACATACTGACGTTGACGTGAAGCTCTTTTGTGGTAACTTAAAATAAATCCAGTCCAGTGCGGGTCAGATCAGACGTAGGGTTGCGTACCCCTGACATTGCGACAAATGTTAATGATTTGGACAATCAATCAAAAAAATTAACATTACTTGTATGGGAATCCTCCTTTGGAGCCATACTTTTCTACTTTTTATTGTTGATTGTAATAGCGGCCACAATAACACGCCTTCCGTTAAAATTTCACAGACAGACACACAGACAGTTGAAACAAATTAAGGTCCCGTTTGCCACTTTGGGTATCTTGAGTCATCTTGGTTACAGAACCGTACAAATAAATGTTATTCTACGCAAAAATACGACAGACATTAGAGATAACGAATCAGACGTCAGTTTTTAAGTCTAAGGGCAAAAATAGAAAAGTTTCAAATGAACATCACAAAACCGCTAAAAAATCGATATTTCCCTGCCAATCACCGAAAGGAATATTAACGACTTACTGCCCGCGCACACAAATTTATTTGTTCATGCAAAAATATGCATCACTCGGTCACCCGTAGCGGTATACCCTTCGATAAGAGCGACCTCGATGCGAAACCAATTGTTAATTGTAAAATATTACCTTGAGCCCAGATGAAACGTTGAAAAATGATTCGGACTCTGCTTGATGGTGATACTGAATCAAGATTTGATTTGACACTGCCAACATTTTGTTTGACAAAGTATATATTTTGTTTTTTATATACAGTCGGTATTTAGATATTTGTAGTATTTATATATGACTCATTGTTTTATCTTTTTTTGTTATGAATTATTAAAAATATGCTAACGTTTTACTAGTAGTAAATGTCATTTTTAAAAACGAGCTTTCATTTAACTTCCTGTTGTTAACTAAGTACTTAATTCACTTGTCTGAAGCCAATTCTGAACGTAGCTCCATGTCATGCTTATCCAATTGATTGTCGTCGGAGCTAAAGTAACAGGTAACTTTTCAACTCCATAGGACTAGTTACTAGTTCTAATGAAGTTAACAGGATTTGAACCGTGCGTACATTAACGGTTTTAAAACATTTGTTATTTTTTCGGAGTGTGTCTGTGATATTGAGATTGATTCCCAAATGGATGGATTCTCAAGTAACATATTTTCATAAAGAATCATCCAGACAATGATAGTCTAGGCCATTGGTCCACTACATTTTACATTTTTATAAATAATTCGCGTAGTTTCAGTATGTTGCCGCTGTAGTTTAGGTATTATAGCAATTAAAATCTTCGTCAAGGCAAAATAAAACCACCACACAGTTCACGGTAAAGAGTTGTAATGAGATATTAAATTAATGTCGGTAAGAACATACACGGTACTTAAAGCTAATTGTTCGCCGAGTACGATGCGACGCGTAAACATAAAGATGCCATTAAGATGCATCAGGCGCTGAGTAAAATAACCAAAATTTTAAAAATGATAAAATAAGTAACGTAATAATATACTTAATAACTAATAGGCGATACTATACTAAACATGCCCCCGGGCGTTGAAAGCCTCGCTTTCAACCCAAATCATCAATTTCAGGTAGGGGACAAATCTTGCTAAATGATCTCCGAAGTACACCATTCGAAGTCTTCACATCCGCAACCCTGGTGATGCCATCCGTGCCCGGGTACACCGCAATGATCCGACCCAACTTCCACTTCAATGGTGGCACATTTTCTTCTTTTAGAAGAACTAAAGCATTTAGCTTCAATGTTGCACCTTTGCTGGAGCGCCATTTCGTGCGTACTTGGAGTTCTGACACATACTCCTTGCTCCACCGGATCCAAAAGTGCTGGCGTAACTGTTCAATACGCTGGAACCTGGTCAACATGCTTGTGGAGCGGTCGAGATAGTCCGGTGCAGGCAGAGAGGTCAATGGACGTCCAATTATAAAATGTCCAGGAGTCAAGGGCATCAAATCTTCAGGGTCTGAAGAGAGAGGCGTTAGTGGCCGGGAGTTCAATATGGCCTCGATTTGAACTAGCGTTGTGGAAAGTTCCTCGTACGTTAAATGACAATTGCCCAACACTCTAACTAAATGATACTTTGTTGACTTCACACCAGCCTCCGCAAGACCAGCAAAATGAGGAGAATATGCTGGTCTAAAATGAAATTTAATACCGTCATTAGCCATACCTTCAGTTAACGAATCGCAGTTGTTCTTTAAAAATTTGGAAATATCGTTATACGCGCCAGCGAATGAGGTACCGTTGTCGGAATAAATGTTTGTAGGTTTTCCTCTGCGTGATATAAATCTACGCAATGCCATTAAGAAGGTGTTACTCGTTAAGTCGCCTACCAATTCCAAATGAATGGCCTTTGTTGCGAAGCACACAAAAATGGCGATATAGACTTTAACTAATTTACACCCACGACCTTGGCGGGAAGCAGACTGAATAGGGCCTGCATAGTCTAACCCGATATTTTGGAAAGGAAAACCTGCTAGAAGGCGATGCTGCGGCAAGTTACCCATAATAGGTGATACAGTTTGCCCTTTCATTCGGCAACACTTGATGCAAAGTCGACAGCAATGCCTTGCTAAATTGCGACCTCTGATCGGCCAATACGTTTCTCTAATGTAAGACAATAATAATTGTGGCCCGGCGTGCAGTAACCGTCGGTGTTCATAATCAAATAATAATTTAGTGAACTTATGAGTGGACTGTAATAAAATTGGATGTTTCTTTTCATATAAATAGTCAGAATTAGACACACGGCCTCCCACACGCATTATTTTATTGTCATCCAGGAAAACATTAAATTTCAATAAAGGACTTTTCTTAGGTAATTCTTTATTATTAATGAGTAGTTTATACTCAGGAAAAGTTTCGTATTGTGATTGCCTGATAATTACATTTAATGCAGATTGCAGTTCGTCGGTACACAGAGGACCAGAACAGGACTGCTTTCTACAACGTTTAATAAACCTTAATATAAATGCCACAGTACGATTGAGCCTTAAGAAATTTGAAAATCTATTAAAATCAATGAATTCATTATTATAAATTTTATTATTAGCTATATCACTATATAAAGAAATATTACTAGACTTCAATTCTGGTAAGGTGTCGTTATTAATAGATAAATGATTCGATGGCCATAGTGAGGCGTCCTCATAAAGAAAAGATGGACCTGACCACCACTTGTTTAAAGTCGCTATAGATTTTATATCTACTCCGCGGGAAATGTAATCTGCAGGATTGTCTTTGGTACCTACGTGCCTCCACTGACAGTTAGATGTCTTGTCTAAAATGTCTGCCACCCTGTTACGAACAAAGGGTTGCAACTTACTAGGCAACGTTCTCAACCACCCTAAGACAATAGTAGAATCCGTCCAGAATACAGTGCGAACATTCTCCAGCCGTAATGAGGCGATAGCCTTTTTATAAAGACGGGTACCTATTAACGCGCTACACAATTCGAGTCTCGGTATAGTGGTTAACCTAAGTGGAGTTACACGACTCTTAGCAAGTAGCAGGCGCACTACCACCTCACCATCATCGTTGACACTACGAACATATAGACATGCGCCATACGCACGTTCAGATGCGTCAGAAAAAATATGGAATTCAACGGATTTCGGTGAGTCGCAAATAACACGCCGCGGGGCATAAATATCATTTAAACAAGGTAGATTTACGACTATCTCAACCCACAATTTATTTATTTCAGGTGGTAGTTGTTCATCCCAGGACAACTTTTCCAACCAAAGTTGTTGAAGCAACATCTTCATAACAATAACACAAGGAGCTAGCAAACCAAGCGGGTCAAAAATCTGTGCGATTACTGACAAAATATCGCGTTTAGTGTTTCCACCGGCAACCAAGCCACTTGGAAAACACAACTGATCAGAATTTGGTAACCACCCAAGTCCTAACGTTTTACTAGGCTCGGAAGTGCCGATGTTTAAATTCACTGATGACTGTGGAGATTCAGGCTTAGGAAGTACCCGAGGCTCGTTAGACTTCCACTTTCTCAAATTCATTTGAGCAGAAGCTAATGTGGAAGTGACCCCGTCACGTAAATTAATGACTTCTTCTAAGTCGTCCCCACCAGTTAACAAATCGTCAACATAACAGTCATGGATAATAGCATCGGCAACTTTCTTGTCGGAAGCCTCCAGTCCTAGCTGCTTCATGCATCTTGTTGCTAGATACGGAGCGCTTGCCGTACCGTAAGTGACGGTGTTAAGCTGGTAAGCTTTAAGAGGATCCGACGGACTATGGCGCCAGATAATTTGTTGTAGTTTTCGATCATCTGGATGAACGTACACCTGACGATACATTTTCTCCACGTCTGCTGCGATAACATATTTGTGTTGTCTGAACCGCAGCAGAATGGATAGCAAGTCGTCTTGCACCACTGGCCCAACCATTTGGATTTGGTTGAACGAAACGCCAGTGGTAGTAGGACTGCTTGCGTTAAAAACTACTCGCAGCTTTGTAGTGGAACTACATTCACGTAAAACCCCGTGATGAGGAATGTAATGCACATTAGGGTTTGAAATAATGCTATGACATTGAGTCATATGACCTAAGGATTCATATTCCAACATGAAATCCTTGTACATCTCCAAGAGTTTAGGCTTTGCGTTAAGTTTTCTCTCTAGGGAAAGAAAACACTGCTTCGCTCGTGACAAAGAATCCCCTAGTAACTCAGGTGACTGCTTGAGTGGGATTCTAACACAAAATCGACCGTTATCTAAGCGAGTGGTGTTTTTTATAAAATGGTTTTCACAAGCCCTTTCCTCCGGAGAGTACTCAAAGTCTGTACTTACCTCCTCGAGCTGCCAAAATTTTGTTAATTGGTTTTGAATGTCATGAACATCCTCATCACACTGGACATTTAACTTCGCAAAGTTACACAAGGCTTGAGACGATGATACATGGCCACCTTTAATGGGACCTGATACGAGCCAACCCAGTTTCGTATCACAGAGTATCGGTAGTCCGTCTCCTAACGTAAGCCTTTGAGTACCTAAAATGTCCCAAAATACGTCCGCGCCGATCAATATATCGATAGCGGCCGGCATATGAAAGTGTGGATCCGCAAGACACATATCAGACGGAATGTTTATAACAGACAAATCTATCTGTTTGCATGGTGTATTATTGGTAATTGAAGGCAAAATAAAACAATGTATATTCGTCGAATAACTGTCGTCTAACGATTTTATTTGTAAGCGACATGATTTATTAATTTGTGACGTAATATTATTGATCCCTAAAATGGAGTTATTTATCCTAATAATAGGCAGCCCTAGTTTCTCATGCAGTGCCTCGGTCATTAAACACGTCGTACTACCGCTGTCTAACAACGCACGAGCGACATGTTGTTTACCGTTCTTACCGAATACTTTAATTAACGCAGTGGACAATAACACATCTCCGTTTTGAGTGTGCGGCAGCGCAGCGACACTTGCCGACAGTGATAAGCGAGCACTCGACTCGGGCGGCTGCTGTGTCGGTAGCTGCGTATGCGCAATGGGATGCATGATGTTGTTATTATCCGAGTTATGATGTGTCGCACCCTTAATCGCAGAAACCGGTTTGTTATTACGATCCAAGACATGCACCAGTGTATTGTGTTTACGCCGACAAACCTTGCAGCCTGGCTTCTTGCAATTATTAGCGTAATGTCCGGACTGTAAGCAGTTAAAACACACCTTGTACTCGGGCAGTAATTTTAGTCGCGATTCATTAGTGAGCGATAAGAAATGAGGGCAATTAATTAATTTATGATCATTATTACACTTAGGACAACGTTTAGAAAATGAACTATTTTTATTACTGCAATTATTATCAGAAACAGAAACCAAAGTTTTTATCTTATTGGTAGACTTGTTGATGTTAGGTGAACATAAATTATTATGACTTTTATTTGAAGATGTAGACAATTCTATGGTTTCTAATAAGTCAGCCCTATTTTTAATAAATGACAGAAATATGTTAAATGTTATTTTTCTATCTTGCTTTATAGACTGCTCCCATTCCCGATATGTCTTGCTGTCAAGTTTGTGTGTAATTATATAAATGAGAAGCGTGTCCCAGTGTTTAGTTGGTTCTCCTAGGGATTCTAAAGCTCGTAAGTGTTTATTAGTTTGATCTAAAAGGCGTTTTAAATTAGCTGACGACTCTCTTGTGATGACATCTAAATTAAATATAGCAGAGACGTGATTGTGAATTAACAGTCTTTTGTTTTCATAGCGATCGCATAGTATCTGCCAGGCTAATGAATAGTTGGCAGATGAGAACTCAATGGATTGAATAACTACCGCAGCAGATCCCTCCAACGAAGCCCTCAAATAATGGAATTTATTAATATTGTCTATATCGTCATTATCGTGAATGAGGCTGGAAAAGGTGTCATGAAACTCCAACCAGTTGTCATAGGAGCCGCTAAATTTTGGCAATTGAATGGTAGGCAACTTAATGTTGTTGTGGGCGCACGAGCGACGTACACTTACCTCAGTCGCAACACTCTCGGCCCTCCTACAATCATTGAGAATTTTACGTGCTTGTGAAAGCAATTTATAATATAATTTTTCAAATTCCCTACGCTCTAGTAGGTGAGATTCAGCCTCATCTACTAGGCACTCTAAAGACAACTGTACCTCTTCAAAACGATCAAACATTTTTTCCATCCGCGCGATACGTAACTGCAACTCGTCAACTTCGAAGGTGTTTAGAGAAGCAGCATCCAAGTCATCGATGTAACTTGAAAATGACGTTAATTGTCCCTTGTAGGCTGCACGTTGACGAATAAGTTTTACCTCTTGCGTCATCTTGCGAGGCTGGTATGTAATCAACCTGGAATTGATGTAATAATAGCTAGTTTATAAAAACGTCTTAATGTGTGTTTAACAATGATGTTCCTATGTACTGTAATACTTAAGTACGAATAATAAAAATTAGAAACAACAATGTAATTTCAATTTATGACCAAACTTTAATAATCTAATTATGATTTTAACACTTACTTGAACTATTTTTACACAATGTTATTAAGAAATTGAATAAATTATGATTTGAATGCTAACTTAACAATCTTTACAAATTAATTAAAGAAACTGTGTAGATAATTATTAAAGGCAATATTTACTTGAAAGTAACTAACTAAATTATTAATTACTAATCACTTCTAACTTTTACAATAAATTAACTGATCATGACTAATAGTTAAAAGTAATCAAAGTAAGTATTCACCAACCTTGTTCACAATCGAAGCTTTTATACTTACAAAATACTTATAATACCATAACAGAGTGTTGGGTGGAAATCAATGGAACACTAGTACCATAATAAGTTCAACTTTTTGGCCTTTTCTTCAAATTTATCTTCTTCCATCCACGCGGTTAACCTTCCAATGACCTCTAGTTAAACTTTAACTTCCAGATTTATTAATCCAACACGCGAATAATTTATCACCACAAATTATTCGTAAATAATCCAGCCGAAGTGACCAATGTTGCCGCTGTAGTTTAGGTATTATAGCAATTAAAATCTTCGTCAAGGCAAAATAAAACCACCACACAGTTCACGGTAAAGAGTTGTAATGAGATATTAAATTAATGTCGGTAAGAACATACACGGTACTTAAAGCTAATTGTTCGCCGAGTACGATGCGACGCGTAAACATAAAGATGCCATTAAGATGCATCAGGCGCTGAGTAAAATAACCAAAATTTTAAAAATGATAAAATAAGTAACGTAATAATATACTTAATAACTAATAGGCGATACTATACTAAACACAGTATTACTCGTGTTTATTAATAATACATAACGTGCGCAGCCCCGCGTTCCGTACGTATAGCTTTCAATAAAATTGCGTTTGCTGAACGTCTCTCTGTGACATATTTTTTCGGTAACTATTTGCTGGGCAGCTGGGCAAGAGCAATATCTCTTTATATTTAGAACTAGCGACCCGCCCTCGCTTCGCTTCGGGAAACTTATTATCAAGTGCTTAAATATAAAGTTTCATTGTTCTTTAAGAGATGGCGCTAGGCGTTCTTATTCTTTAAGTTAGGAAGGTTCACCCCTAGATGGCGCTGTGCTTAAAAAACCCGAAGAAATCCCATACAAACTTTCAACCTCTATTTCAACCTCTTCATCCCTTTTTGTCGCAATAAAAGGTAGCCTATGTCCTTTCTCAGGGTCTAAAGATTGTCTGTGTCAAATTTCATCAAAATCGGTTGAGAGGTTTAAGCGGGAAAGCGACACAGACAGACAGACAGACAGACAGACAGACAGACAGACAGACAGAGTTACTTTCGCATTTATAATATTAGTAGGGATGATCTTCCGATCTATATGTGTGTGTGTGTGTGTGTGTGTGTGTGTATGTATGTATCTCGTACCCGTATGTAGTATGTTAGTATTAGTATCATGTATGTTATTATTATGAGTATATAACAAAGTATGTAAATGGCGAGATTAATTAACATGAACTTTGGTTTCATTCGTCAATTTCAGAAAAAATGGGCGCATAATTTAACTGAACTACGGGTTCTTTACAGTCAGATATTCGAAATTAAAAACTGAATGACTCGGCATGATTCGAAAAGTATGTAAAGTACCACGGGAAACGATTTACGAGGAAGATTTTTATTATTGTTTATTTATCGTGGCTTTCTGTATATCATGTCATAGGCTATTGTGTGCATTGTACGAAAATATGAAAGGGCCAAATGACGTGCCCGTTTGAGAATCTTTTGTAAAGAAACATCGCATGATATTTTTTAAGAATAGTTCGTTGAAACTACGTAAGTTAGGTTACTAACTACGTTGTTTTACGTAAATATGTTAATTTTAAAACGTTACCCATTGGACTGTTAAGACTGTAGATAGATGCAAACGGATTAGCCTCGTTAGGCTCAATATCGGTGTCCGCTATTTTGGAATACATAAATCAGTGCGCACGACCGGCACAGACGCTGTCTCGAGATCAAGCGAGGTTAACTCGAACTGATTCTATTAAACGCACAACAGTTTCAAGATTGACACTAACAAGCTAGCATCTTGAATATTGACAATAATAGCTGTGTCGCAGACTAACCGTTAGAACTGCGAACTTTCTGTTGACACTCGCATAAATAAAATAAGCATCAAATAAGTGATACATTCGTGTGTGTTGTAGTCTATCACATATTGATTATTTATATTTTATTTATCCAAATTATCAAAATAAATAGTATTTGTTAACAGATCTGGCGACTTGGCACGGACGAAAAAGAATACTGCGCTTTCTAAAGTACCTACACAATGACAAGATTGTGAGGTTGCGATATCGTTAAAACTACACACGTAAATAGTTATCACAAACCCTTAGGGTTAGTGATAACTACCTACAGGGTACATTTTGGAATATGGAGGCAGATACGCAGGAATTGGTCGAAATAATTCCCCCATCCCCATTCCTCCATCGTACAACCCGACGCACGGCCGGTATCCATCCGTACGTTGCATTGTAAACATCCCGCTGCCTGGTCCGAACTACGCAGTTTGCCTCGTCGTTCGTTATGCGTGTCGCGAAGGAGTGGAATAACTTACCTGCGTCAGTGTTTGCGCCTCCGTATGATGTGGGAGTCTTCAAGAGAATAGGCTTTATCTAAGTTATTGCGCTCAATATTGTAAGGACTTCGTCACCACTTACCATCAGGTGGGACTGTTGACAAGCACTACCCTATAAGAAGTAAAAAAATATCTTTCTACAACGTCACGTTCACTCGAATTTCCGTGTCCCAATGTCTGTATGTAAAGTACATTTTCCTGCGTCAGCAAATTAAAGCATGAATTTCTAGAAAATAATTTGTTAGACGTATTAGACTATTTCTAAAGCCCAGAAGTGGTACGTTATGAGTTGTGAAGAAATGCGATTATATACCTCCTCGACCTCTAATTATCTTTAATTTGTAAGTAAGAAAGTTAGACATAATCTTAATTCAGTCCAAAAGATCGGGATTTCACGCAAAGCAATGATAATCTGTAAAATAAAACGCAATCGATGCCTATCAATGTGTACTCAGCCTAACACAGTCGAGTCTCTGCCATTCCTTTCATTTTATTTTACGCTTTTACTCTTAATTAGTGAGAAAATTCAATAGGGAAAAATTGAAAACCGAAGCAAACGTAGAGATCTATAGAGGATACTTAGCCTTAGCTCAGCCTTTACTTACGAAAAACTTTGCTTTGCAAAGACTGCGATTTGGTATTTATAACCATTTCACGCTGAGATTGTGCTCAGCATACCTAAGCTAAAACCGCTAATGCCATAATTGATTGCTGTCATCTATCTGTTTGTTGATACGAAAAATTTAAATGTCTTAGAAACCGACTAATATCAAGGTTCATATATGGAACCATTATTTTTGTTCGGATAATAGCCAAAGTTTTTGCTTACTCAGCTCGTACTCCGCCAAGTCAAAGATCGCTATATAAATACGAACGCTGTCTTAATTCAGAGTAAAGTCTGATCTAAGGCTAAGTATCGTCTATACATCTCAGCCTTAGGGTTCCATTCTATAGCATATGCACGCTATGCAGTAGCTAGCAATGCAGAAAGCTAAAATTTATTACGTTATAATATGTTGCTGTGTGAACGTATCTTATGGTATCTAAACAACACTTTTAAAACTGTTTGGAACGAAATGTCAACAACATCCAAAGTGAAAATAGTTCATTTATGAATCAACATTTTAACGTCTACACATGCACTAAATTATGCATGTGATTTCGTCTGCACGGAATAACGGTTACGGCAAAGAATATTTTTAGCTCGCAACACGTGATGTTTCCATTTTTCGTTTCCGCTACCCTTCAGCTATCACCGGTCAAGTGAGAGTTGGGACTCGCACACTTAGAGATCCGTACCACCGAGCGATACTAAGTCTAATTATTTGGTCAATAACGAGATAAAATGTAGAAAACCTCAATTTTTTAAGGTTACTCGTATGATGACCCTAATTAGGATGTAAATAATTTATTTTTTACTAGCGACCCGCCCTCGCTTCACTTCGGGAAACTTATTCCTTCGGTTTGCAAAGATTTAGTTATATATTTTGGATTATTCACACTATATCTTTATAAATTATATCCTATATGTTATTCTGATGTGTAAGCTATATTATTGTAAAGTTTCATCAAAATCCATTCGGTAGTTTTTGCGTGAAAGAGCAACAAACATTCATACATCCATACAAACTTTCGCATTTATAATATTAATAGGATTATCTGTTCCGACAGCAGTACTTACAGGAGTTCATGAAATTTTTATCAAGTGTCTGCCTATTTTCGTTGAAGAGATAGCCCTGTTACAGACAGAACGACGACGGAAACATATTAATGGGTTTCAATTTTTTGTCACCCCTCGGTAACGGAACCCTAGAAGGCAACTTTAGCCGTCTTTCACAATAAAATGTGAAAATCAGATGTAACGAACGCAAGTGAAGCCAACCCGTTATAAACCAGCCGAGCCCTTACAACCGGACGGTGAATGTGACGTCAATACAAGCCTACCGAAGCCAGGCAATACAAGGCAATTTTGTATGCCTTTATGAGGAGTCAAATTGAAATTTAACCTCACACCATTGAATTGAAAACGAAATATAAGTTGCTGCAAATTATTTGTCGCTTTCACAAAGTCATGGTTCGAAATAAAGTTATAATTAGTTTCTAAATTTGCACAAAAGTTGCCAAATTAACAATGCATTATTGAAAGTCGATTTCGTCGTACAATGGGTATTGCCCAATTAATTTCTACCGCCCTATAACGAAATATGAAATAATATCATTTCCAAGCTTAACAAAGATCCGTTTATTCAATTTTAATTATTCTAAAGAGCTGCAAGTTTGTCGGATACGTTTTAATTGGTAACGTTTAATTGAATCTTGGCTAGCGGCAATATTGTCATATCTCGATTACATTGCTCTTTCAAACGGGACAATATTGGGTTGGCGACGAGATTTTCGTTTAACAGCATCAGTCGAGAATGATGTAAATATTGCAAAATAATATTGTTTTATAAAATCCGCGTCACGAAAATTATTGGGTAATTTCTGTAAGTGGTTGGTTGAAACTTTAGATTAAGAAATGGTATACTTAGAGCATCTAAGACTCCTTTTTCCTTTGTCCTTTTTCCATGCCTACAAATTTTCTAAAATCTGAATAAAAAACATGATAACGTTACATTATAAAATCGAAAAAAAATTATCGATAAAAAAAGTCACAAAGCTTGGTCAAATTTCCAACGGAAATATATTTATTTTCAATATTGTACTTATTTTAAAGCAAAAATTTAAAAAAAAATGATACATGCGATTTCAAAATCAAACTTATAATTTACGAATAATTACAATAAAATGTACTTATTGCATTCCTATTCAATGCAATAAGCTTCTTTTCCTTCACATCGCTCCATATTTTCGCCATGTTTTGATTCATCGAGACAGTCCGCAAGAAGAACAAATAAAGAAACCAACCATACTGATAGCCAGGAGCCAATGAATGCTTACACTTTTTGTAACTTAATAACTTAACTTCAAGGTAATTCACTCAAGAACGCTCTTGTGGACCAGTGCTAGGAATAGACTACCCCGTAGCCCATGGGCCTTGACATGACCTTTACGCGACGCAATGGATTCGATTCCCGGGCGGGATAGCTAAGCTTCACATGAATATTTTGTACTCGGTGAGTGTTAGCGAATGGTTATTTTTGTGAATTTCGAGCCCCTTACAACCCAAACTATTCTATAATGACCTTTAATTAATTGATACAATCCTATAAAATGATAAAGTTTCGCCCGACACCTAATTTGTGCCCTGTATTAAAGTAAATACCCCTCTGACGCCAAACTTGTTTATAAATTTGCAGGCAGTTGGAATCTTGAAAACGTTCCTTACTTAATTCGATCTCTCGTAATCCCCGAATTTACAAGCGCCGTTTTAATTCCCCTTAAAGCGAAGCGTAATGCTTCCAATTTACAAATCCGAGTCTCTTTTAAAATAATTCAAATGGAGCCATCGGGACATACAAGAAATTAACATCTCTTATCTGAACCCCGATAATTACCGCCCGAGTCCCGAACGCTTCTTCTAATTTTGATATAGGCTTGTAGACATATAAAATTAAAATTAAGTCGTTTGAATCGAAATAACTCAAAATATGTTACGATAAACCTACAAGCGGTGAAAGAGACCGCTTATATAATAAACAAAGGAATAACACATTATTATCATTAGGAGCTGAGAACATTAAATTATTATTTATGTTATAATTTTAGCCAAACAAAGCAAACATCACCACTGGTCACCACTTTGACCACATTGACCACACACCACATTGACGTTGGTAAAACCAAGTTACAATTGTGTGTGAACAGGAGAAATCTCATATTGCTTGAAAACCACGCCAGCTATTGCCTACCAGGTAATTCACTTTCGATTCACCGTTAGAATATCAATCTACGCTGCAAAATGTTATTATAGCCGGCATGTTAATATATATTGTAGCCGGGGAAATGGGTATTGCAATGTCGTATACAGTAGCCTAGTTGGAATCAGACTTGTCTGCGAAACAAGGGGTCCTGGGTTCGATTCCCGGCCGGAACGGACATGACAGAGTTTATTTTTTTATTATTATATGAGATTAATAGAAGCTAAATGTCTTTAATATTATTTATTCATTTTTTTTATTATATCCGAGTTCAGTTAAAAAGCTAAATAGCTTTCTAGAGAATATCTCATAACATTTCTGTTAACAGAACATTATAATACATTATAGTTTCTGAGATATTTAACATAAACCTGAATCACGCTATTAAAGTTTTTACGCCGGTCGGCATATATACAAGCCACGTCGCAATCCCTATCGGGGGTCTAGTGTCTCGGTGGAAGCCTGTGACGTCGCACGGTTCTATAAATGACGCTGTTTCTATCTACTAGTACTGTTATAGACAACTTCCTCTACTCATTGACACAGAGGCACGCTGCGACTCCTTTTGCTGTATATTTTGTTATTAGTAAGTATACATTGCTTGTTTGTTAGATGGTATTGCAGTCGGCCATCATTTTCGAGCTTCAATGGACGTAAATAATTTATTATTGAGCGGGGGCCTCGACGAAACAAATATGATTAGTATGTCTTCAATCAATTTCAGTTGAATAATTTTCAATCTTATCGTGATAACTATGTTACTTCTAATATCTCCATGAATATGTGTACAAAGTTTCATGACGATCGGTTAAGTAGTTTTCGCGTGAAAGCGTAACAAACGAACTTATATTCACATTTATAATAAAAAGGATAACGAGGCAACAAAGGTCAGACCAGACCAGAACCAGAACAGTAACAACATATTTTGGACCTTACACACGTGAAGTCATCAAAGTGTTGTGACAGGTCTGATTTTTTTATATAAATAAATAATAAATAGGTCGTGGATACCATGGACAACACACAAGACAAGAACACACACACCCAGATCAAGAACAGAAATTTAAATTCATCTTTCAAATTTCCGTCTCGCTGGGAATCGAAACCAGGACCCTCGGACCGGCGATCCGGCACGTTAACCATTGCGCCATCCGGGTCGTCGAAGTTAAATTTCTCTTAAATCACCTTACGATGTGTCAATTTTCTCGTGTTATTATAATTATCATGGCGAGCTTGATCCAGACGTTTTTTTTGCAAAAGTAATATAGCTGATAATTAAAGAAAAAGTAAAAAAAGTTCAAAATTTGTTGCCTTGTGTAAATATTAAATAATTACAAAAGTAAGTTTTCAATTATTATAATTAATCTATTAGCGTCATTGCCAATTGCATCATTGTAAATTAATTTTTTTATTACACAAAATATACCCCCGTAGTCACTCTATAGAAGGAAAACTGAAATTAGCGTAAACATAGCCGCCCTATGGCTACGAGCTTCGTAGCATCCCCGCTAACGTAGTAACGCGTAGCGCTGCGATTCTAGGAATAAAAGCAAAAGTACAAAATAAAATATTCACAACGAGATTTTCTCCCGTGCCCAGACTAGTGATTGTTATCGAATTTCGCTACAACGACACTGGCAAAGTTGACACAGTACTTTGTGTATAAATGTGTAATGGAGATTGTTTAGCAAGCACATTATTATCTTTTTAATATTTCAGGCTGGTGGAAGAGTTTTGAACCAGGCTGCTATCACCACACAGAGCACACATGAATCCTCAAAATGTTATAGACCTGCTTTAAAGCTCGTTGTAGATAATTATGGCCTGTTAATACCGTTTATGTTTTCATCATTCACCTCAAAGGACGTTATATGAAAAGAAGTATTAGCGCGGGCGGGCCATGGCACGTGGTGAGTGGGAGTCTGTGGGCGGCCGTATTTTAATTTTATTATATTTTTATTTATAACAAGCTTTCTGCCTACGGCCACAGCTACGGCTTCGCCCGCTTGAAATACGGTTATATCGCCTTTTAATGAACTCGATCATCAATGTGTGTTACGCTCACAAATGAAAAAACCTAATATTATATGTAACACTTATCATTTATTTTTGACAGAAAATTCATATAGCGTTCATGTTACATTACATTGATATGTCGCCGGCGTTATTTTATGTGAAATGAGCTGTGCCCCTCTGAAATTCCACCATCATAATTCTCAATGGAGACTTAATATTGAACGTTATGTGTGAAAGAACGAATATAATGTTTAGATTTCTCAATATTTTGTCGCAGATAAGTAAATACATTGTATATGAATATTTTTGAGGACTTTGTACACGATTATTTTTGGGAACATTGTATACATATTTTGGTACAAGGATTTTACGTATATTATATGAATGGGAAATGATAGCTTTTCGATAATTAATATTATAAATAGAAAGATTTGTTCGTTTATTTGCATCGAATAGGCTCCGAAATTGCTGGACTGATTTCGAAATAGACTGATTTCGAAATTCTTTCGCCAATGTGTAAATGGAATCTTAGAAGTAACATAGACTATACTCGTATATTATCCCGGAAAATAAAAAGGATTCTTCCTTGTACCGTATTTATGAAAGAGAGGGGTCAAATTTACGTTTTTAACGACCGCTGCTTCAACGGGTAAATATACATACATGAATGATTTGTATAGAAAAATTGTAAAGTTTAAAAATGCCTACATAAAAGACTGCGAAGGCATAATTATCTAACTTTTATATTTGCGCCACAATAACGACTTTTGTGACGGTGACATGTTGACGGTGAAGCGCTCATAGCCCGGCGGCTTGTGTCGATCTCAAGTGATCGACAAAGTTAAGCAACAGCGGGCGCGGTCGGTAGTTGGATGGGTGACCGCTAGTGGCAAAAATTTCTTGAGCGCTTCCGTGCTTCGGAGGGCACGTAAAGCCGTCGGTCCCGGTTGTTATCATTTGGTAGCAGTCGTTAAGCCATGTCGGATACCTTCGGGCGGCTTAAAATTTCCGACACTTGGGTTGGCCACTAACCCCTCCACCAATCCGCACTGAAGCAGCGTGGTGGAGTATGCTCTAGGCCTCCTCAGGTACGAGGAGAGACCCGTGCTCAGTAGTGGGCCATTAATGGGTTGTAGCCAACGACTTTTATGTGTTAAAAAGTAATCGGGTACTATGGCATTGTTTCCCGAAGCGAAGCGAGGGCAGGTTTACTAGTATTACATAATCAAGACGTAATAATATGTTTGACCAGCACGGGCTGAAAGGTGTAACGTTTCATTTTATTGACAAGTTAAATTCATGATTATGCGTAAAGCCTCTACATGTGCTTGTCTTATGGCAACACTATGTTTGTATTCAATAAAAGGAAGTGTGTATTCAATAAAGACCCGTACAAACATAGCGTCGAGGTTCTACGGTTCTCAAAACTTCGGAATAAACTCAATTTTCCAAACCGAACCGGAACCGATAACTTATAAAAGTTACGAATGGTTTTATATTTTTCAAATGGTAATAGACGACGGAGGTAATGTAAAGGAGACCGATAAAAATTCTTCCACGTCATTTGCTGAGTTGTCGTTTTAAACGAATATCGTTAATGGCGAACAGAGTCATCCCAGTTTTCCAATGCAGCTAAGCTAAACTATCAACATCATCACTCATCATCAGGTTGAAGATTCATCGCCTAAAGGAGTATCTCTTTAGGGGGTAAAACTTAATACGATCGCGTGCACTAGATAGTATTTTTATAAATAAAGATTCGTTTATTGTTAATAAATAAAAAGTACTGTCTACTATTAGTTACTTTAAGTAGGGCTTAGTTTAGTAGTAGCTAGCCTCCAGGGCTGGAGCCCTATCACCAAGCAGGCCGACTTCTGCTCCTCTTCTCCCTTCTGCTGCAACGCGGCCATACGGCCAGTTTACTAATCAGTAATTTATTAATAACCTAGAAACAAACAAACGACACGTTTAAAAAACTACGCTACGCATAAATCATTAGTAAACAATTAAATATATTGTGAATAACATTTCTCATTTGAACAAAAATCGACCTAAAATATCACTTCCAAATCAGAGCCGTGTCTTCGTATACAAAATAAAAGCGAGATTTTTTCTTACTCCATTTAATAGGTAGGTGCCTTTAAGATTTGCCGATTGACTGGTCGCGGTAATAGCTTTATAGGCAATCAATCAGGGTTGGGCGGAGTCGTTTCGGTGATAAAAAATGGGAAATTTTATGTAGATGTTAGATATTATTAATGGCTGTGGGCAACGGGGTCTTTACCTACCCATTTTTAGTAGACACAATGATTAAGTTGAAAGTTATGTAAAGCTTTTTTTAAGTAGTTACAATTAGAGAATTTTTTAATTTGGAATGATCGGGTATTTGGGTTCTCGGGTGCGGTTACTTCGAAGCAAGTGATAATAATTAATGTATAATACGCAAATCACTTTTGAACATTAGAGATGCATACAAGCATTGAATCCAGGGCCTAAGGCGCAGGATAACTATGTTCAAATCACTAAGCTAACGTCGCTTTGTGACGCCTGCTAAAATACTAATTACCTACGTGTAAGCGAGCTGCCAGGATTGCGACTTATGAAATTACACCCTATATTATTTTGTGTGAGGTTATCTCAAACTAACCACAACACAAGCTGTGCTGCGCTCCTTCTTATGAGATTGCCAGTTTCATTATAAATGAAATTAAATCATTATTATTACATTAAACATAATTAACCTGTAACTTGTCGACGTAAAATAACGATGTTTTTGAGATTTTTTGCTTGTTTATCTCTGGAGGATGATCTAAGCCTAAGATACTAATGCTCAATAGTAGGTCATTAATAGAGAACACACGAATCATTCCACCACGTCAGCTTTTATAGTGATTATTAATTGATAATATATAAATATTCTTGCAAAACGAAGCTTGACACCTACGTTGCGGTTGATTCGTGCATCCATCAATTCGAGTGTGAGTGTGTATGTCACTGAACTCCTCCTAAGCGGCTTGACCGATTTGGTTGAAATTTTTTGTGTGTCTTCAGGTGGATCCGAGAATGGTTTAGATTCACAATTGGACCCGGTACGAAGTACGCTGGGACAACTAGTCTTTATTTAAAACCCGCCCTCGCATCGCCACAGGAAACCTGTCCCTTAGTACCCACTACCCACACTCGAAAATTGTTAGCCGTGATTTTTTAAATAAAGCAAGCACAAAATTTTATGTGCAGCTTACCAAAAAACACTAGAGAAACACGCACTTAAACCGGTTAAGCCGTTATTGAGATTACCGGGCACAAAAGCACCGACGAAGAGACAAAAATTCTAACAATCATTGTTTTGAATTATATTGCGTTATAAGGCTAATAATCATAGTAATACATAAATAATTCCTCATTCATTTAATTGACCTCATATTATAATACGTATGTAAAGATTTTTTAAACCAATAACGATTCGATAATAATTATAGAGCTGTATTCTATCTTCATTTCATTTTTAAGATTTCCTAATAGTCATATTTACTCGTGTACATGATACACGTTAAACTTCAATAATGAACCACGGTGTAATAGTTACCATGCCGGGCTGCCGTTTCCAGGGTGTTAGGTTTTATTCCCAGCGAGGCAGTTTGAGTGATGAGTTTAAATTTCTGTTCGCGGTCTGGGTGTATTCTTGTCTTGTGTGTTATCAATGGCAACCACCACACGGAAAATCCTATGGGGCTATGAGTGTGTAACGCTATCTTCTTATTATATAAAATTCTCGTGTCACAATGTTAGTTACCATACTCCTCCGAAAAATTTAAATCGCGCTTTTTGTATCTACATATCATATATGGCGGAACAACGTTCGCGGGGTCAGCTACTTTATTTATAAATATTCCAAATAATATTACTGTAACAACATGAATAGCATATCAATATAATTTAATGTATTATAATTAATATTCGTATAATAAATACGAAGCTTCAGGGGTCAAGTCATCCGACATGTCAGGTCACTCTGGACATGTTATGTCATGTTTAGTATAAACGCTTAGCCCGGCTATGCACGTAATTGACCGAGGGATCCATTAATTACCGAACTTCGTCGATTCATGACGCCACTGTCACGGCTGACTAATTAATCATAATTAATCCTTAACACTCCAGTAAAGATGTGTTTTATTAACTAGAAGATTTTATAGAGGGGTCTGACTGAACATTTGTGTCAGTCAATTTAATATACTCATATCTATGATATTTATCTACTCATTATATCTATTATGAGTACTCTGCTGCGGTAGAAGTTAATAAAGTATGATAATAAGGCGAGATAAGAAAATGTCATGTTATCTAATTTATGAGCATATTTTTCCAATACCTGTGAATATGTCTTTAAGTCAAGAGCGAATAGGATCCTTAGTTAATGCGCTTTACCACCCTCGACTATAACGGTGCTTACCATCAGGTGAGATTAACTACTAGTTAATGCTAGACTAACTAGACTGAAGTGGCAATGGGTTGGCCACAGAGCTAGAAGGACCGATAACCGCTGGGGAAAAAAGGTCCTCGAGTGGAGGCCACGTCTCGGAAAAAGGAGTATATGACGCCCCCCGACCAGGTGGACTGACGACCTGAGGAAGACAGCGGGCAACCGCTGGATTCAGAAGGCTCAGGACCGGTCAGAGTGGCGCAAGTTAGGGGAGGCCTATGTCCAACAGTGGAAAAATAAAGACTGATGGATGGATTGATGGATGGATGGATGGATTAACGTACATTATGTTAAAAAATATAAGTATACATATACAATACCTAAATAAGGAGATTACTATGTAGCGGAACAACGTCTGGTAGGCCAGCTAGAAATTATATGTAAATTCAAATAATCTCGTCTGACAATTTCTTCGAGTGGTCCTAAGACATAAAGCTATGCGAAACGCAGGCAGTTTCTATTTAATTATAAAATAAACATAACAAGCCTACAACCCGCTTATAAGTTGATTTTGATACATCTTCAATGTAATACATATAGGTGAGGACATCAAAAGGCTTAATATTGTGCACGGGCACGAAATTGAAATTTGATTACAATATGCCATCATGGCGGAGCGAGGAGCTATTAGCATTTTTATGGCGTCCGATACTGTGTTCTTAGTAATGAAAAGTTTCGTACGTAACGATGTTATTGCAAAATGAAATGAACGCAATAACACTAAAATAATTTCGGAACGGTGGGGAAACTTACATTAATTATTTCGGAACTAACGTCTCACGAAGAAAACCTTGTTGAAAAGAAATATGGACTATTGCTGGACTATTACTAAAAACAACTAACAGAACTAACTATCACTAACAATTCCTGTCCCAGTCGTCATATTTACTAATAAACTTACCAACTAATGTCCTAACACCGACTCCTAACCAGACTGACCATCCTAGTCCTCATTGAGTCTTCTTCAAGGCGGTCACAGTTTTCATGGGGTCAGAAGATGTCATGGATGAAATATGAGTTAAAGTTTAAGGGGTCGGTCTGGTTTGTGTTCTTGTCCTGTGTGTTGTCCATGGTACCCACACAGACACAGAGAATCCTAGTGTGGGTGTGGTGGCTATGAGTGTGTGGCGTTAATTTTTTATATTTTATAATAGCATTAGTTGCGTTGTACTGCCGTAATATATGATATGTGTGACTTGATACTGTAAATATAAATATCACAACAAAACCCTGTATATCAACATTTTGGCACTGACGCATGTTTTAGTTGACGAAACGACTAAAGAAATTTTTGGTCACTCAGACTGAAAAAAGAAATTTAAACTCATAATTCCAATTCCCGCCTCTCTGAAAATCGAACCCAGGTCCTGTCGAATAGCATTCTGGCATTGTACAATTGCGCCATACGGATACGGCCGCCATCATCACTCTTTAGCGGCTTTAAGTATCACAGTTTATGTTGTTATGTTTACAACAGTATAAATACTAGTACGTACACAAATTAAAATTTTGTCACTCATTACAGATTCCTAAAGCGTGGTGCACGGCTGGCACGGATATTACAGCGGAAGTCATCAATCATCTCGCTGTCGAGCATCAGACGTCCTCTGCCGGAATGGACAGAGCAATGTTGTAATGACACGAAACTGAATGTAGTAGGCACACCCGGAATCAGTCAAACTTACTTACGGACAATATTTAAAAGTAAAGCGTCAAACTTGCTCGTAAATTCGAGTCGAGCCTGTGTAATGAATGGATGTATGTTTGACAAAGTTCCAAGCTCGGAAATTCGTTTATTTGACTCGGCATGTAAAGCCGAGCAACGAATGCGGCAACGAACAAGATCGAGCAAGTCATGCGGATTAACCGATGTTGTATATTTTGTCATTGGTACTAATCGAATAGTACGGAAGTAATCCGGACATGCGAACAGAGATTCAAGGCCGACCGAACGATGCTTGAATAGACTAGGGAGGCTTTAGTGATCAGACAAGGCAACTAAAAATCGATGAAGTGTAGATGTGTTCTAAGGTCTTTTTTTGTAGTCAGAAAAGTTTTTGTTTTGCAATCTTTTCACACGTTCCTTATTCGAATTCAAATTTTCATGCGTAGGTAAAATCGAAATAAAATGGTTTTTACGACACGCTGTTAAAAAAATGAACATCGTATCATTTGACTTTAAAATTTTTATATGTTAATTAATATATTCTTTATGTTAAAATGGAAGTCATTATTATTTTCATTAACCTTTATTTTGTTTTTAACTACTTGACAAGGCAGCATCAATTTTTATTTTTAAACTGCCGGCTGGGGACGCGGAGATGTGGCCGGTGTCATGTTACATTTGCATGGAAAATCTCTAATTATTAAATTTTCATACAAATTATGCAAGTTAACATTTAATACCGACGAATAACAATTATCTGTTTCGGGAGAAGAAGAAACTAACATTTTATGTAATTCTAGGGTTTTAAAAAAAGTCGATAATTCTAAAAATAACGAAGTCAACGTAATCAATTTTAGTTTTAGTGACAGATACAATGATATTTTACTTTTTTTACTGTATTACATCATTGGATGGATGGAATGGTTAATGATGTCCATTTTCGGCACTTGGTTATGTATGCTGTTTAAATAGTTTAATTATTAGCTAGTTTAAATATATATACCATTACTGAAAGTTCTGGACCCCTAAAAAGTAGAACAGTCATAAAGTTATTTTATAGCTTGTTCATAATAATTAATTCTTGGAACATTGCGGTTTAGTGCATTTTCTGTAATTCTCCATTAACCCTTAGGCTAAGCCATGTAGGTCAATATTAACTTTGTGATTATGGACCCTAAGGAAGCGCGCTCGTAAACTTGTTAGCATAATAAACGTTTAAGTTTAAGCATGTGGACGTCCACATTTTAACGTTAAAATTAACTATACATGTTAATGCTGCAGCATACTTAACAAGTTGAAGCGCTCGTAGCCCGGGGGCTAGTGTCGGTCCTAAATGATAGACAGAGTTAACCTACAGCGAGCGCGGTCGGTAGTTAGATTGGAGCCCGCTAGTGGCTATTTTGTACGCCGATATTTCGGCCAAGTTAGTACCAAATAAATATCGTGAGTACCTGTATTGTAACAAAAGCTCACGCTGCGTAGTAAGCGTAATTAGAAAGAGCGGCTGGTGTGAAAATGTTTAGCTTAAGATGATAGACATATAATTGTTTAGTTGAGAATTGACCCGAGTGGTGACCCTGAATCTGATTTAACCGAACAGAGAGCTTATTTGCTTGGAAGAAGAGATTAACCCATCGTAGCCCGTCGTGTCCATTGTACACAGCAGTGGATACCCATATTATGTCACCACATGTCCCAATACTATGTCACTAGGTGAGCATTTTGCAGCGCATTTCGACGTCTTGACTTCCAAGGTAAAAATAAATTCAAATTACGAGAAGATCACAAGAATTGCTATAAACAACTGGTTTGAAGCAATACACACAATCACAAGTAACATTGATACATAGAAAACCAGGGTACCTTCGACCCAAGACTCGGTTTGCAGAAGTTAATGGAGTCTGTCCTAAAATAGCAGTTCATGTTTACATGCGCACTTATGTCAACCTAGTACACGATGATCTAAAATATAGTGTGATCCGTGAACTAAATTGTACACTATGTTGTAGTCCGATCACAGAACTGACAGTATTGTTTATATACCATTTAAAATGTAGGAAAAAAAATTTTTGTTTTTTGATATAAACGAGGAAGATTGTTTTTTTATTTTCCTTTTTGTTAAAAATACAAATGTATAAATTTTCAGTAAAGTTTCCACTACTAGGCCATACATAGAGAAAAAAGAAATACTAACTACCAGTTGGGAGCAAAGAGGACGCCTATCCATACAAACAGTCATTCGAAAATAGTACCAAATCACCCACGTGACTTAAAACGCTAAAAGTTCACAATTGGTTCTTATTTTATGCCGCATTACACAAGGCTAGCCATGATTGGCTTATTTCAATGTCAGTAAAAAGAAAAAGTGGAACGACGAATGGGCTGATGTTGCCTACTAGGCCGCAGTCTAGTGTTCAATTACGCTATTATTGATCGGTAGTTACACATCTAGGTATTATTTTTCGCTGAGAGCAACTAATACATAGTGAGATAATAAACGGATTGGTTACAGGAGCTAGAAACTAAAGCTTGAATGAGGTCCCTCTTGTATTTACCAATGCTGCTCTGACTAAAGTGTTCTGATGTACGCTCTAATGGTCCTATCATATTAATATCTATCATATTAATATATGTTACTATCATATTAATATTATAAATGCGAAAGTTTGTATGGATGTATGAATGTTTGTTACTCTTTCACGCAACAACTACCAAATGGATTTTGATAAAACTTTACAATAATATAGCTTACACATCAGAATGACACATAGGCTATAATTTATAAATAAAATTATAGCGTGAATTATCCAAAATATATAACTAAATCTTTGCAAACCGAAGGAATAAGTTTCCCGAAGCGAAGCGAGGGCGGGTCACCAGTGTAAAATAAATAGTTGATAAACCCACTTTCAAACCCATGATAAGTACGGAGGATTAGAGCCTACTTATAACAGTATAATCATTTTAATAATTCGTGTATATTTATTCGTGTATATTTATACACGAATAAAAATAATCTTATGAAGAATAGTAAGATCTACGGTCGGGGCCCATTATTTTATAAATTAAAACCTCCGAAGGAGCCCTGTTAAATCTAATAAAAGTTAAAATTCCTTAACGTCACGCAGTCGCGTAAAAAAAGGAGCGTAAATATGTAGGAGAATATGCGGAGTACCAGGAATACTGGAGTACAAGATAGTCCAATGTTATAGTTGTGTTTTGTTTGTAGTTTTATTTAATTTATTTTTTATATCTATTGTCATCGATATAAGTGTAAGAAAATTAGCATAAAAATATCATCATCATATAATTTTAAACTTTAAGCAACTTTACGCGCACGTATCGTAATGTACTATTATTTAAATATAAAATATTATTTTGACGACCCGGATGGCGCAATGGTTAACACGCCGGATCGCCGTACCGAGGGTCCTGGGTTCGATTCCCAGCGAGGCGGAAATTTGAATGATGAATTTAAATTTCCGTTCTTGGTCTGGGTGTGTGTGTTCTTGTCTTGTGTGTTGTCCATGGCACCCACGAAACAGGGAATCCTAGTGTGGGGCTATGAGTGTGTAGCGTTATTTATTTATTATTATTTATTTATCTATACGGGTACTTATCGATGAATGTACAGCAACGAGATAAATCATTTCTTAAAAAATATTTTTCATCACAATCATCTACAAATAAAACCTGAGATATAAATAAATATTCTTAATTGTTCACATTTGACAACAACTGTCACCGTACATTGCACTAACTATAAGCAATTTTATTAAAAGGACTGGGAATCAAACGCTGTCATAAATTACCTAATTACAGGCCATATCTATCACAAGACACAACATATACACAGAGACTTGTGACAAAAATACATCATCTATATGATTACACGATAGATAATACATAAACATAGCGCGATTTGATATGCGAAGTACCAGGAAATCAGAAAATGAAACTATCCTATACTAAATATTATCCTCAGTACCCGTATTACAGTCCACGGTGTGTTAAGTTTAAAATCATAATCCTATTACTGTACAAATAATGGCTATTTAATAAGTTAAGTGTAACAACGGTGTACAATATTCGCAAGCATTAACAAGTACCCTGTGGCCTAATGTGGTAAGGCCCGGTTCCTAGAACCGGAGACTGTGGGTTCAAGTCCCACCAGGAGGTTTTAAGTTATACGTTTTTGCTTTTTTTAATAATATTTTTTGATTATTGTCATTATTATAAATCCATTTTGTATTTTGTTAAAGCAGTTAGGTGTTTTTTTCTGTTGTACAATTTATTATTTTCTAGTTTAAATAATATAATATGTATGTAAACACAATGAAACATAATAAAAAAAAAACTAATTTCGTTTTTGCAATCTTTGAACATAAATCATTGTTTCTTTGATTTTTTATTTTAATGTTTATTCATTTAAGAAAAAATTCCAAACAAAAAACAATTTTTCACTTTCAAACTTTAAACCATTATTTGCCCTTTACGGGCTAAATTTTCAAAAATCTTTTCTCCCTAATAATATAAGGATTATAAGGATCCGCTATATTTAGTCTACTACTTTATAATATGGAATCAATCTTAGACATAAACCCTTGCCTTCGGGTAGTCAATGAAAGTCATTTATTAATAAAAATAAATTTCCTTCCCTTACACACCGTGCTGCACAATGGGAGGCGTTGTCAAAATTGTCATTGCCGGTCTGCGGGCTTGAAAAGATTAAATGAAGTCTGTCGAGCGTCTCTTGGCAACCATGATGGATTGTGGTAAAATAATGGGACTTCAGTAGATCCGTCATTGGCGGAGTTGACGTTTGATTCATTGACGTCGCCAAGCTAGCAAAATATTGGAATTGGAATAAAATTAAGTATGTACAGTTTTGTTTATTTTACAAATTATAATTAGTGAGTGTGTAAGCGTTCACAAACGAACTTACCTAAGTGAAAAAAATGCTACTCATTTTGTCCACTAAACTATTCAATAGAAATAAACTATGTAATTTAGCAAGCAACGATAGCCAAGTACTTCAAGAATTTTAATCCAAAACAAGATATCTGAGATCGAGTTCTGCTTACAACTCTCATTTTCAAAAATTAAGAGTTTAAAATAAAAATCCATTAATGTTACGACGAAGCATGTATTTAATTTCGTAGATGTTGTAGCACTAAAGTAACATTGGCGTAGCACGTACGTGGTTGACGTAAATGTTCGATATATCGATTGTGGAAATAGCATTATTAGTGTAATATAAACTATAATTATTTAAACTATGGTTTAACCCGTTTAACCGATCTACCACGAAGCCAAAAGGATGATTATGATGTTAGTCTTTGCACTCATTATGTACGTATGTTCGTCCATTCCCGCAAACCTTCCAAACTGCTTACAAAAATTCGCCAAATGAGGGGTCGTGAGAACCATCTTGCATCTTTATTCTCTACTGGTACAGGTACGACTCTTCTTCATATACTTATCTACCATGATTAATAACCTTTTCGATTGCAATATCAGAGTAACAGAAGTAATTATGGTTTCAGGCTCCATTTTTGGCCTGCAACGCATAGGTGTTGCTTTTAGTGTTATACGATGGATGGCATAAGAAATTTTGACATTTAGATATACCAATAACACGTCATTTGCCACGAGAACTTCATGTGGAATTAAAAGCAAAACCTTCTTAATTACGTTAATAAGTCGCAATCGAGACGCTAATGAGTTATAGCCAATTAATAGGTTTTTATGAACTTATACAACGTAGCAGCTTCATAGTCCTATACACAGATTCTACGCCCTTTGAAATATAATCCCTTCAACGTTTTGTATTTGAATCCTACTAAAGTGCTAATTAGAGGGAAATGTGACATATAATTGGGAAACTTACTATACGTTATTGTGTTTTAGTGCGATGTTAATGATTTTGGAAGTATCTATACCTCTCTTTTGGGTGATTATATAAATGGCACCCAATTAAGAAAATGCCGAGTGGAGCCGGCTACACTTTTTAGAGGCGACCATCTCAGTCCTCAAGGGTAGCAACACATCTGTGACCGAATTATAACGAGACTCTTACTAACATTTACTAATTGGACTATTACTAACAATAACTAACAGGACTAACATTCACTAACAGTCCCTGTCCCAGTCCTCATACTTACAAACTAACCAACTAATGTCCTAACACCGTCACCTAACCGGACTAACTATTCCAGTCCCCATATGAGTCTTGTTCTAAGTCGGTTACAGTTGTCATGGGCGGCAGCGGAAGGTGGTGTTGCATATGGCATGCTCGTTTGCTGCCTTAAATCAATAAAAAATAAGGCAGATCATTTTGGTGGGGCTTTCTACCCGCCAGGCGAGGTCATGCGACTTATAGTCCTAGTCGGGACTTCGGAGTCGTATAATTTTAATTATGGATTTACACGTTTTATAACTCAAATAATATTAAAATGTCTGGTTAAAAAGTTAGTTTGTGTCATTTGCAAAAAAAGCGATGCTAAAGCTTTTCTGGAGAAAACTCTCAAAAAAGTCACACGACATGCTTGGAAATATGGATCATCTTCAAAGCGATGAGCGCATAATTTTTATGGACTATGTCACTGGGAACTCTAAAAGGTACAATGTAACAAAATTATACAACACATGGAATTAGGGACATCTTTATGTACCAGTTTACCTGGTTTTCATGCATTAACAGAATGCGATTACAATCCATCATTGGTATATGTTGTTATATGACGGATATAAGGTAACTTATCATGAATACATAATATATACTCTGTATCTTTTGATATTCTTCGTCTTCGCCTTCGTCAAAGGACATCTTTTCAAAATTTTAGCTTTCTAGCTTCTAGCTTACTAGCTTATAGGGCTGGGACACGGAAGACTGAGACAAAGGGCACTGTATCATAATTTCGTAGCTTCAAATCGCTAGCAACGGTAGATTCACTGTGTTGATGAGTTAGTCACACAAAACAGGCCTTTCTCTTTATCATATTAAATATAGACTAACAATTACATTGTTATGTAAAGATTTCGTTCCACGAGATTTATACATAATATTTTTCGTCGTCAAATTCGTCCATAAGAATAGGTCAAGCGTTCAGCCTAATTTACTACCGAATAGATGCCTGGGGTATAATTGCAATGGTGAAAGGCGCCTCATCTTCAACGTTCAATGGATGCTAATGGACTTCCTACTCTTAAAAACCACCTGACATATAAATATACATAATACTAAGCACAACGACCTTCCCGTAAATCTTGAAAACGGGAAGGCTGTAAAGAATTTTAGCATCTCTATTGAGAAAGATTTAAACTTAAACACGCTTACTTTCTCAGACCGTGATAAAAGCATTTGTATCCATAGGACAAATATGAGGATATCAGTGTGTTATTTAATCAGTGTGTAAGTATCACACACTGATTAAATGAGAAATCTCGAAAACTGCTTGACTTCTGAAGTTAAAATTTGGCAGAAAGCTAGTTTGAGAGTTAAAAATGTCACCTAAACTTGTTACCTAAATGAAATAAAATGCTGAAGTTTACGGAAGAATTTATAAATATTAATGCATTATTATTCTCAATTATAGCATGAAACAATGACACAGAAGTTCATCTAAAATCAGATCTTAAAAATTAAAAATGTTTCCAACCCTTTTTGGGCCCCAAATAAAAAAAATTGAAAATCGAATTACACATAATATTTGAAACACCAACATCAGTGTTCATATTTTTAATAGAATTCATAGACGTTTTTATATTTGTCCTGTTAGTGATTAGTGTTATTATCACTCGGTAGGATGGAATCCCAATAAGACATAATTATTATAACACTAAAATTACAATAAATCTTAATATAAAAAAGTGATTATAACTCGGCTAATAATAACGTAACACATTTTTTATTAACTGTTAAATCGATACAAATTTTGCCGGGTCAGCTAGTAGATATATGTATAATAGATGTTGTTGTCCAACCTACTGATAAATTAATTTTGAAACATTGTACTTATCAGAAACTATGTAAAACATCTTACTCAATACAAAACCTTAAAACCTTGGAAAGCACGCCCTCTATACTCCAACGAACATAATATTTGAAATCCTCGTCCGCAATTTAGTTTCCCTTAGGAAAAACAGGGGGAGCGTAGTATATTATATTTGTTTCGTGACCGAATTTCAACCCTATACAAGGTGTATAAGATTGAAATTCGCTTAACTAATATGTCCTGAAACCTGAAACTAAATACTAATTTCAGGAATCCTCTCGGCTGTCCCTGTGGTAGTGTCCGGAGGCCTCTGTATACTGTACTGTATCGAAGGACCATGGGTGCGAGATCGTATCCCAGCCACGGGGGCATGACCATAATATGTTTCAAATGAGGTAGTGGTAGCCTGACCGGTGAGCCAAGACCTTTTGGCTTCTTCTTATAATTTATTTTATTGTTGTACACGGTTTTGTAATGTTTTACGTGAAATTTGTCCACGAGTAATGTTAGACGACAATTTCCAAAATTTTTTTACACAAATATTATTTAGTTTGCGGATTATTTAATACAAAAAAAATTAGCGATTAGGTTTATTTATCTTAGCAGAAATATGTATGTATTTATATGTTTTTGTCTTACATAAAATATATGTTTGTTGCTAAATTAAAATGCTGCAGGATAACGTCTGACGGGCCAGCTATAATGACCAACACGACCTTCAAGCTCTCTCAACGACTTTCAAGCTCTCTTGTGATACTGGGTTTAGGTCTTGGAAAATAGTTGCTGTACTATACAATACTAATGACGTCAGTCCATTCCAAAATTACAATTTTATACCTATATTGTAGAACGTCTACGCTTGTGCTACGTAGCGCCTCTACGGTAAATCCAATAATACAAATAACATGATTCACCAAGCGTCACTTAAATCTTATGATCACATTCAATAAATAAACGCTTACACATTCATCACATCTCACCTCCGCACTAGGTTTCCCTGTGTCGCGGATGGCATGGACAATACAAATAACACATCACTACTACCCATGATGTCTCGGGTCAAACATTTATCTGACATATAAATATCTGCCCCGGCCGGGAATCCAACCCGGAACCCCTCGCTTTGCAGGCAGGGTCACTTCAAACTCAACCAATTACCAACCGGTTACGGGGTCGTCGTTACGTAGACCATCTACGCTTCGTCTACGTATTGTCTCTACGTTACGTCATACATAATCCCTACTATATAAACCTGCCCGATGATTTAAACTATTCGAGAGCACTTCAAATGTTAATAAGTACTTTTACTTATAAAGTCATTGCGTTATACTTCTGACAATCATAGAACCCAAGGGGAGTGTGGCTTCCTGCGTAATATCTATTCAAAGCTCTTTACATTTCCCGTCTATTGTTGTTAACCATTTGCATAAATGATTTATGGAACAGGTTTCTTTACGCTTACCTACAGAACGCTCAAGCCACCTGTTTTGAATTCCAGCTGAAAGTTTTTTTATAAAATTAGTTTCCGATATATATAGCGATTACATTTAAATAAAATTACAATAATTTTGATAGCTGCGGTCTTTTAGGAATGGTTTCATTTGAATTTTTATTGCCGGGCCGGTCCGCTTGATTGGCGTTTCGTCGTTATAGCATTCTTATTGATGAAATTAGTTTAATTTTTCATGCCCATTAGTTCGCATTAATTCCCATTAATTCGTATCGCAAAATATCGACTCATTGGAACATTAAGGTAATTATGTCCACAGATTCTAACTCGTATATCATAATAAATGTTGTACTTTTTCGTATTCTCATATTTTATGATAATAATGATATAATTTGGATAATTTGAAAGTCTACTTATCTATCTATAATATCCTATTACGAATCCATCTAAATTATTCTCAATTCTTCGAAATAACTTAGACCTCATTATACAAAAGCAATAATTATGAAGTTACGTCCTTACACATACATATTATATTACACATTGGACGGTGTTAATTACAAAACCATGTTGTATTGTCATTATCTTAATTTCTTCATTATTTCAACGAATTTAAATTAAAAACCTATATTAAATTACTTAAAATTGTACTTAGGTACTGTAAAACTTTGACACTTAAAATAGTAAAACTACAAAATTATAGAAAAAGTTAATAATAATTAAAATATTATTATAATGTGACATTGCTTCTCAAGTTATTTTATAACTAGTTTTATTGTTACCATTTCGTATTTTTAAGCCAGTTTAGTTTGTTTAAACATTTTACGAAATACTTGAATTTGCATTATTTTTTCTTTTAAATCTTTGTTCTGTTTCTTAATGGAAAAAAAAGAAAGTAGAGAAGCAAGTCCATAGAATTTATGTATATTCCTATTGTTTGCATTGAAAATCCTAACTTTCCATATTTTACGTAAAATTTTAAATTGCAGAATTTTATGTACTTAATGCTTTTCCGTGGTAACCATGGAAAAGTTCCGAGGTCAAACTCGGCAACACAAGTAGTAAAAGAAAAAAGGTTCGTACAGGCGTCAAAAGATGTCAGAGCCATGGTGAAGCTTTTCAGTTCAGCATCATCAACTAGGTTTCGTTTAGTCCAGATTCTAATAGATGGCGGTGTACATTCAGTATTTTTTTTAATTACATAGCGCGTGAGAGACAGCAAGTACGGTGACTGACCTGTCCCTTTCGAGATTGTAAGCCTAATAAATGCCTATCCTTCTCTTGCTCCTTGGGGTCTATGGAAGTCATTTGGAAAGCGAGTATCGTAGACCTGTAATTTATATAATAATAACGTTAATTCAGCCTTAATAATAAATAATTATCTATGTATATTAAATCATTTCTATGATAAAATAGCTAATTAATGTACCCTTAGAATACTATACTGTTTAATATTAAACATATATTTTATGTAAGTAATATTAAATATATAAGTTAGGTACAATTATTTCTCCAAGGATCATTTTATACAAAGAAAGACAATAAAAGGATAGGAATAGCGAATAAATGTAGTCTACGTACATTGTAATACTCGTACAAACCATCGACAATCGACAAGTTTCAAGACCATAGTGGGATTTCAGGCGCATCGCACAGACGTCCGTTTGCAAATATTTGTCAACGTCGTCGTCAGTTTTAGATTATGATCGAAATAAAATATAGTGTCATAACAATTTTAGAAATTCAGAGAACTTATGTATTAAACAATAATTGAGAGTACACGATATAGAATCACATGTATGCATATTGCTAGGAAGACGCTACACAAATGGTAGAAAACATCAGTATAACAAGTACCTATTATGCGTATTTTAAATTAAACAACATTTAGATACGTCCTCGTGCCTTTTTTGGTAGTTTTTAGAGCTTTAGAGGATGCTCGACATAGCTTAACGACTATTATCTAACGAGAGAAACCAGGGCCGACTGCTCTACATCCTCCCCTCTTTTTACTCACACACCTCGGAATCAGCCCTCGCAAAATTTCAAAGGTGGCGCCCAAAAATCTCACCAATAATGACGCACCGCCTAAAGGAGTGCGCACATTACAACGAATCCACGACCGACAGACGCCAACGCGACTAAAACCTTGACAAAGCTAACATTCAATTATGAGCCTTATATCTTTGAAGGTAAGGTTGAATTTCGAAGTTATACTTAAAAGCCCTGTACGGCTCGCCCTACACCCATAGCCGTTCCGTTTCGAGACCAACGCGTCGACGTTGCGTTGACGACTCACCGTAGACGAGTAGTCCACGCGTCGACCGACACAATGACGTAATGTAACTAGCGTCGGAGTTGAAACGGAGTGGAGACGGAGTCGAGTTGACGTCGATGAAGCGTTGATCGCGGAACGGAACGTCGGAGTTGAAACGGAGTGGAGTCGGAGTGGAGTTGACGTCGAGTTGGTGTAATGTGCGCACTCCTTTAGAGTTGCAATTATTAGAGCTCTTATTTATTTGAAATTACAACAACCCCCACTAATTGAATAACATTGCAAAACCATCCAAAGTCGTAGATAGTGATAAATATCCTAAATCACAATTGTTATTCAACTATCAGCGATTGGATTGATATTATTATTGCCCGATGTTAACAGAACTGACTGGCAACACTGTATAACCTTTATCTCTTTATTTTATTATCTGAGTGACAGAGATGACGACATTGACCGATGATTCGAGACGCGATCCCGCCGACGCGATCCCGCCGACGCGACAGCAGACCGGAAGAACACAAATCAATACCTCATAATTACCAGGACATTGGTATCGATCGACTCTGTCGTCTCTCGGCTAAGCTTTGAAATAATTTTCAATAAACCGAATATGTACCGCCCATTGTATCCAATTCCAGCATCTTGTGATATCTTTGCGGTTTTGCCGCCGTCTGAACGAAACGAGGTGATATTTGGGAAGAATGCCGATCGTCCAGTGCACGAAGTGCAAGAAGTGGTTCTGATAAAGGATCGCCCAAGGGAAGCCATGTTAAAGGTAAGGAAACAAAAATTTTCATTAAACAATTCACAACAAGTCACAGTTTCACAACAAGTAACAAATCACAGATTAAAATGTTTTAATTGATAATAAATCATTTTCTGTTTAACACGGTCGCTTCGGAGCACTTATACGTCGTGTCGTTTTCGATAGAAAATTACCATCGTCGAAGCGAATATATTCGGTTAGGCTAAGTTAAACACTTAACGTAACCTAATATAAAGTGAATAATTACTTCTACATATAAATTAAAAATTTAAATAAGAAAATGTTGGTGTCTTACAGATGAAAGATTTGTTTGTGTGCATTCTATGGTAGGTCCGTAGCTACTGGGCTGCGCAGAGGCGCACAGATAAAGACGCTCGCTTATTTATCTTACTTTTGTTTGAAGTTCCTGATGTCTGTTGATCCAGGCATCCACAATAATGGGATTAATAGACTTATACGCAGCGGTATATAAAACCATATGTGTAGACTCTTACTGCGTTGTACGTATAGCGGGCTGTAGCCTTTTGATGAATGACACGATAAAGTGACTCCCATACATGATTATGTTTGTTAAGGGGTTACAGCTATTATAATTATGATTTTGATTTTGTCACTAGTGCACCCACATCACCATCACCGAGAGTACAGAACCTATCAACGCGGTGATTTTGAACAAACCGGCATGGACGTGGGGAGCGGAAATGGGCGCCAACGACAAAGGAGTTGCGATTGGCTGCGAACCAATTCCGACCCGCCATAACACGAATGATGGTGACGCGAGCCAGAAACGTCTGATAGGGATGGATTTCGTGAGGTGAATAAATATATTGAAATGAGTTAATGAACATAATAATATCCCTGTTATCCTGGAGTCCAAGTCAAGTTGACCCACATGTTAGTTGTGATCATTGGATAATGAACTTCGGTGACGCAGAGAAGAGAGTTTTAAGTTATTAGTAAGTCATTATCTAGGTAGGTGTAAGTAATTCCCATTTTTTACTCATTGATTTTCTCGTGGATAATGCCCGCCGCTTCACTCCAGACTTATCGGTGTTGCTATTAATGTCATTCGTCGTGCAGTACTGGACGAACGACTTCAAAAAATACTCCATTCTTGTGAGCGATGGTCAAAGGCGAGGCTGCCACCGAACATATTTGCTGTATTTCCTAACATTTTACTCACTTCCACTTACTAAACCTTTAACAAGATATTCAAAACACGCGTGAAGTTACTCGTCGCCAAAATATCATGTATGTGGAAGATATTGTAATAAAAAACGGTATACGTTAGCAAATTAGTTATATTCCATTGACAGACTGCCCCATGACAGCCCACTAGCTTTTTGTAAAAACATAATATCACAATGTCAGATGTCAAGGAGGTTGCATATATTACACTTAGGTAGGTATTATATTTAGGGTACGTGTAAATTTTTGTCACACTTTCATGTAACTTATAGGCTCGCTCTCGAGAGAGGAAAAACTGCTGAGGAAGCTCTTGACGTGATCACTAAATTGTTGGAGGAATACGGGCAAGGGGGCCCTACTTCGGAGATCGACGATGGCCAATATTATCACATTTCGTTCCTGATCGCTGATCCAAAAGAGGTCTGGATATTGGAGACCAGTGGGAAGATATGGGTGGCACAGAAGTTTACAACAGGATACAGGAATATAACTAACTGTGTAACTATAAGTACCGAAATTCACAAGCACTGTGAAGATTTACAGGCAAGAGCTATAGCTCTAGGCCTCTGGCACGGCAAGGTGAATCTCTTTGATTAAATCGATAGTTGATCAAGATTTTTGGTTCAGTGGAGTTATTCAACGATATTTAATATCTAAGTATTGAGTTCCCCAAATATTGTTTAAGGAAATAATGGGTCAACATTCACAAAACCTCTTAGTCAAAAAAAGTAAATTTAATTTACATTATTTCCAATTTTATTTCAATTTTAATTAATTTTGTAAATTTCAGTCTGAAGCCTTCTGTTTCAATTGCTTCTAATAATTGTGTTGAATGTGCCATGTCACCAATGTGCCATGAATAGTCTTTGAAAATATAAGAATGTCATCTACATAATTAACGGTAAAATCTGTAATTTGCCGTTTTCTTAATATTCTATGAAAAATCGCAGAAGCGGTCATTAATCCGAAAAGCAAGCGTGTCCACTGAAAATGTCCTTTTTGTGTAACAAATCCTGTTTTTTTTCTTCTTCAATTCTCAAAGGAATAGACCAGAACGAATCGTTACTCTTCGTTTTCTGATCACTTTCATTTAACTCAGCTTCTATTTCTGTATTATTTACATGTTTAATGAATTTTTCTTTGTTTTATCTTCCTCTTTTGTTCTAAACCAACAAATAGCTTCCGCACAAGTTTTATCCATAAATAATCGAAGCATTTCAAACTGATTTCGTCCGTTGTCACATTAAAGCGTATTCATTCTTTCACCTGCAAACAAAGAAACTACTTTTAAAGTGTATTATTAAATATTAATATATATTTTGTACTTATCATATCAATCAATCAAAATTTTAGTTAATTGCGTTTAAATTAAATTACGATAATTTTTTTACTATACAACGCCATTGTCATTTTATTATTGACTTCCATGGCAACTAACTGTTCTCAAACTTTAAAAATGGTTGTCGTTAAAGTTGGTTTACGTAGTGCTAATAATAATAAGTCAATGTTACGGATGATAATTTTACATAATAACGTCATAAGAAAATAAGTAGAAATAAACACAAATCACGTTGTCGCGTATTCAACATTTTGTTATAAACAGTAAGCTCTGACGTCACGCTCTTACATCACGCTCTGACGTTACGCTCTTACGTCACGATCTGACGTTACGCTCCATCGGGCGATGTGAGTGAGGGCGGGTTTACTAGTTGGTAATTAATATAATACTTTATGTGTAGCCGACAAAGCCGAGCCACCTCATGGTAAATAGTGACCGTCATCTATGGACATAATTAAGATTGACTATTGCGTAGCCAATCGAAAAAGAAACGATATTTCGGGCCTTGTATTGCATTGTTTCTGGCTCTCCATGACTGCGGTAGGTAAATTTATAAATCATATCACTGTCGACTTTAGAAATGTAATAGTATTCCGCCAAGAGTCCACGAACAGAGGAGGTTCACCTAGACTCACGGATGAATGTAGCACCTTATACCTTAAATAAATGAAAACCCTTTTGATACTACCTTTCCCTACCTCTTTCCACTAACCTAACCTAACCCAACCCAACTCTTACTTCCTTTGTCTTAGAGAAGAGTTGACAGTAAGACTTTAAATGACAGCAGCAGTTGGCGGTATCGGGGTGGCCTAGAATTTTAAAACTGATCTCAGTTCCATGCAAGCAGACCAGGGTAACGTAAAAGACAGACAGATACATTGAGACACAGACAGACAGAGACAAAGACGGAGAGAGAGTAAAAGAAAGACGACAGAACCCCCTGCCGGGAGCTGGGATCTTGACAGCGAGTATTGTAACAAAAATACTTGCCATCAGATGGTTAGATTTTTGTCGGGAATTAAAATTAAAATAATGAAATTTCAGGGCGAATTTAACTTCCGCGTAGCGTTTGAATCTCCTCGTCGCTATCGTGATAATTATCGTTTAGATGGTGGCAGTTTTCTCCTCTTAAATGCAACGGAGAAAGGAAATTTCGGAGTCGAAGAAATGTTCAAGATACTGAGAAACGAGGCGACCAAGATTTGCCGCATCTACCCTGACCTGACCCCTACCATGGGCAGTCAGGTAAGTCGTTATTATAAAAACGATTCAACTTGTATTAAGTTAGGCATTGATAATACGGTGAGAGTGGCGATTGTAGCAGTAAGCACCATTCCGCCTACGATAGGTACTTATTCGTGAAAATGTAACAAAATGTCATTAAAATTTGCATTCATTTTCAGGTTTCGTCCCTGAGTAACGACGGGTTGAGCGTCCACTGGTTCACTGCGACTCCATACCCCTGCTTCTCTTACTATAAACCCTTCGTGTTTACGCCCAATGCGGAAATATCTCCCTACACCAAGAGTCCTAATGAGGTATGTTTTGAGAAGCTTGTTTAGATCACCTGATGGAAAATTACCGCCGGCACTCATGAATATGTTCTAGACCATGTCATTATAATTATACCTATGTACGTAACAGGCTGAGCTTTTAGATATCTATCTATCTAATGATAAAGAAGCTTCAGCGACCCCCAGTATTAAGATGGACCTAGCTCTCCACAGACAATCCAGGATTGTATGTTGAAATAGATACCAGAGCTCACAAGATTCAGTGCAAAGGTTATCATAAGGTTGATCAACCACGAGAGCGCTGATCCTCCTGACATGGCGTACATTGACGTTGGCTTACTAGCGAATTGGGTGCTTAAGTAGCTCCATCTAGCTCTCGTCGGATGCATGTTAGATAAAAATGTTCAAATTGAGGTTTTGACCTCAATTGTCTTTCATTTCAAGGTCATTAAATGACTTTTGGGTCATTTATGTCCAAGCCAACTGATTAGTTGTGCACTTTGCTGAACGAACTAATCTCGCCCGGTCTCCTCCTGTATCCTAACGATATTCGAACATTAGGATAAGATACCTAGTACCTGAAGTAGTTTTGATCACTTACCAACGGGTGTCACGTTTATTAATTTTATATACTCACGAGCATTTCTAAAAAAACAGTTTATCCCCTTTTTACCCTGTTAGGGGGGAATTTCTAAAAATCCTCTCTTAGTGCTCTCCTACATTTCCCATTCTCCTACATCTCTCTTACATTTTACATTTCCCATACATGCCAAATTTCAGCTTGTTGCGTTCAGTAGTTTCGGCTGTGCGTTGTCTGTCAGTCACTAAGTAACGGAAGAGTTTTATATACACACGAGTATATAGATTAATCATTTAATGCTTGACTACAATCCCTCCTGATTGTCTCATGTATATATAATTTGTGATAATTTTATTTTCAGCCGGGACGCGAACATGCTCTTTACAAGGCCCATGAGAGGTTCGGTCAAATAGGCATGACCTGTGACAAAACTAAACTACTTAGAGAAATTGAGCACGGGTACGTCCAGGAAATTTCCGAATACATCGCGAAACATAAGGCCAATCAGTTGAATTTGGAGGAGCTTGATAGCCTGATGAAGACATGCGTGGAAACCGAGATGCACCTTTACTCCGAAATTAATTAATAGACTATCGTTTTGCACAATCATGAACATTTGTCAGCATTACTAAATTACCTGAAGATCAAAGGTATGAAAAACGAGTAGGTACATTAATTTATTTCTCTCCAATTAGTGACACTGACAATTGTTCACATTCAATTTTATTTGATTTAAAGTATTTACTTTACGAAACTTGATAAGTACGTTAGTCACAGAGGCTAATTCTTATTAAACATATTTTAATTGAAATAATTCACATTACTCCTTACCGTCTATACATAATTGTGTCACAGGTACAAATTAAGAAACCGATATCGATGATATTTACGAGTATGTACTTAACAATAAATATTCTGAGAACTTATTACTTTTAAAAGCTTTCGTAGAGAATTGTTAAAACGCAACATACTAAATATTATTATTCAGACATTACTCATTTACTCAGCCATTTAACAATAATGACTAATGCAGAAAATATAACTGTACCTAAACTATGTCTCCAATCACACATAATAAAATGATTTTATTATTATATTCTTATTAGCAACTTAATATAATTAAGTTCCTTTAATTAGCCAGATAAATTGGGGTAGGTATTAGGTATATTTTGTCGTCATCCAGGTATATCATATTTTACTTGGCACTTATATACCTACTTATGATAGATTAAAAATTAAATAACATTGGTACGAAAATTACCTTGTTAAGGATATAAAAAAACCACGTGGGTCTGATGCACAAATTACAAGTATTTTTTATGTTTTTTTATATAAACTCATATATACTCATATAATGGTTAACACGGATCGCCCTTCCGAGGGTCCTGGGTTCGATTCCAAGCAAGGCGGAAATTTGAAAGATGAATTTAAATTTCTGTTCTTGGTCTGGGTGTGTGTGTAGCGTAATTTATTTATAATTCTATATTATTTATTCATTTATGCGCAATTATCTTTCAAATAACCTTTATTTGTAAATATATCTATTTGATAAAATATAAGTAGGTACCCATCGACTTTCAATCATTTTATCTTTTCATTTAGATAATAAATAAAGTAAAAATTAGGTTTAATGTTGAATCTTTAACAGGTGTAAGTCATTATGGATAGATAGAATATTGAAATCAAACTTTAACCGTTTGAATAATAAAATACTCTGAAATTATTTCTAGTCACTTAAGTATATGTTTTACTGTCAAAATAAATATTGGGATCAATATTATAAATGTTTTAATATACCTTTACAGACCTTACACACTTACTTACCCTCGTAGTAGAATTCCCTGACGTGGCATGGAAAACAAAAATAGCACTAAAACCGGAGAACAAACATTTATCTGACACATAAATATCTACCTCTGCCAGGAATTGAACCCTGGACCCCTCGCTTAGCAGTGGGGCCACTACCACCTAGGCTACGTCAGTAACATTGTGTAAAATTCCTACTTCATCTCTCTGCCTCTATCCTCACCTCTCTTCCGCTCTCCTCAGCTTATGTCGTCGAACCTCGCCACAGTTATTTGGATGAAACTACAATAATGTAGCTTACACATCAGAATAACACATACTTAGGTAGCGAAAAATAATATCCGTTGCAGATAGGCTATCTTATATATAAACTTCTCGTGTCACAATGTTAGTTACCAACTCCTCCGAAACGGCTCGATCGATTCTCATGAAATTTTGTGTGCTTATTGAGTAAGTCTGAGAATCAACCAACATCTATTTTTCATACCCCTAAATGTTTTGGTAAATTTTTTTATGGTTATTTTTTATGGTGCGGCATAAAAAATGAATATAATATAACTAAATCTTGGCAAACGCAAGTAATACGTTTCCCGAAGCGAAGCGAGGTCTAGTCACTGGCACTAACTAAATAAAACGATTGCATTTTTGGGACGCTTTTATTTCATTTCTAACATTGAACTCACAAAACCACAAATGGTTAGTTTAATTGATTATCCATTAGACATCAAATTATCTTCTACACACAAAAGCTGCGCTTTAATTAGGTATACGATTCGCTTATTGTAACATCAAATTGAACATTTATGACACCAATTATAATCTACTCCGACATTGCACAAATGTATACATTAATGTATTACGAAAATGAAACAATGAATGAAAGTAATGAATGAATGACACACCTACTAAATAATTTATTTCTTTTAAAACGTATGATGTTATTAGGTCTGTTTCCAGAATCTAAAAAAGTTTATTAACGTTTGTTTAAAGTAAGTAATGAAGGCAAATTAATTAATGTTAATTATTTATTGAACTAATAAGTTAAATAAATAAAAGTTTCATCTTTCGAATTAATAGCGATGTCCAATCAATCAAACAAAGTAGCCAGTCAAAAATCAGTACAAGTAACTCAATGTCTTACATTCGTGCAAAGCTCCATGTTATCTTTATTAATATAAGTTTAATTGTTGACACAAATCTGATTTCAATGACATATATAAAAATGGAATATAATGCTATTGGATACATTCAAGTCTTAATATCTACTATTCAACGCATTACGCGTGCTATTATTTAAGACACAAAACATTGACTTAACAAATTTAAAACTACAGGAAAATTCATGGAGTTATTGACGTGATAACGTCTTATAAATTGTTGGGCTGCGCGCACGATAAGTTTCCCGTTTCGCTAACGTCAGAGCTATAATATATATATATATGATATATATGAATAGTTCTTCTACTGGACGGCGACAACGTGTTTTCATCAATGTTTCTTTATGACGTTATCACGTAAAACTATCGTCCGTAAACCAATTTTACAGACAACTGTTTTTTTAAAGATGTCATTTTTGAAAAAAAAAATGAATTAGTTATCTTGACACAAAAAAAATATTTTTACAAAAAAGTCGACCGGACTTGAATGATTTACTTACATAAAAGGCAAACAAAGTCCGAAGAAATAGATAAATATAAAAATAGCCGTTAAAGAAAAATACTTAATACCAGATTGAATACAAATAAAATTGAAGGCTATAAAATTTTTATGTGTCGCATGTTTAAAAGTTTTGCTCATATGGAATAAGTGATATAAACAACGAGAAATTAAAAGAAATAAAGGAGACGACCCATAAAAATATGACGCTATGTACACGTAATTTAATAAGCAGTCATAAATTAAAGTATGTTGGTTGAATCTATGAATATCTCTTTAGAAGGAATCTATTTTCTATAGAAATGTATTATTACTGTAAACATCACTGTTTGACATGCTTATTACTCAATATATTCAATTGTTAACTCAGTAATGACAAAAATATCAAGCGATGAGTGCCATTGACTGGCATTCTGCAAGAAATCTATTTAAGGAAATAAATATATTAATTGTACTTTCGGAATTTATTTTTGTTAACATTATGTACGTTAAAAATACTATGACAGTTTCTTTAAGAAGAGTGATGTTTAATACTAGGAACAAGGCTAAACTGACTGTACCAAACTTCAGACTTAGCAAAAATGGTTTACCCATATTTTAATAAATCTACAGTAAAATTCCTTTCGAATTGATATTTCCATCAATTGCCATACTGTAAATTTAAATTTTATGTCAAAGGCATTCTTATGACGAAAGGTCAAACTTGATGATTATTTTAAAGATAAAAAAACTTGGACATGAGTTTGATATTGTAGCTAGTAAGTAGTAGTAAGTGCTATCTGTAATGTGAGTAGCAAAAAAAGCTTCTTGGAAGTTTCTTGCCGCTTCTTCTTCCAAGACTACTCATGGTAGGGATTTGTTGAAGCGATGGCGTAGATTGACTTTCGAAAAGTGTTTGTAAAAAACCAACTTCGAATAAATTTCATTTCATTCTAAAAACAATTGCCATATTGAGAAAAACTGAATTGCATTATGCAATACATTGCTTTGCTAATTTAGCTCTTCAATCTTAAGACATAGACTTGGAATATTATTATTTTAATTTTGTAATGTACAACTGAAACACCAAAACGGACTCCTTCACTCCAAATACTATAGAATGCCTTTGTAAACGATTATGAAACATTTCAATAGAGCGTCAAACACATTAGATCTAGATTTACATAGGTTGTAGGATAGTTTGTATTGAAAGTGATTAGAGTTCATATTAGAAAGATCTGTCCCAAATATTTTTCACTCTTAAAATAGAGAATATTTACAGTTTTATAACTACTTATTTCTTATGTACTATGCGTTTACTCGTCGTTGGTGGTGTCATCTGGCATCTGTTCGGCTGCGGATTTATTGGTAGCGGGCGTTGCTAACTCTTCATCATCCTGATTATTATTTTGGATGTTATCTTCGGGGTTTTCGTCGGAAACAACCTCATTCAATTTGTTACCCTCCGGACCTTGTAGCGGGATATCTGTTGTCTCTATTTTCAGATGTACTCCCCCAGTCTCAGTGTCATATATGGGGCAAGCATCTTCTCTTGGAGGAAACGGGAATTTTGTTTCGTAGTAATCAATATTTCCATCCTTTCTGGAAGAAGGCAGTGGGCTATTTTTTTTCTGTTCTTTTGTTTCGGTATTTTCGTTTGCTTCGGGCTCGATAGTAAATTCTATAATACCTTTAATTTTTGATATCTCTGTATTGAAACGATCATTCTTATAGTCTTCAAGATTTGTAATGTACTTTTTTGTGGCTAAATCTCTTGTTTCATCGTCTACGCCGTATTTTTCTTCGGCCGAAATTTCATCGTAATTTAATAGGAAGCAATCATTACATGGCAGATATTCTCTTTGTTCATGCTTATGAATGTTTGTATAAGTATTAGTCGAGGCATCTTTCTTTGTATCAGTTGTTTCGTCTTCAGATTCCAAATCACTCCCAGTCTTTTGATTCATCGCGCTATGGTCTTCAATTTCGGACTTAACTTCTGTAAAAGTAGTAGATCCAGATGAACTTTCTCCAAGATGTTTGTCGTTGACGAACTTATCCTTGGAATATATAATTTTAGGATACGTGTTCGTAAAATGTTTTTTTTTAGGAATATCTTCGATATTCATGGAAAGTTCAAACTGCGCAACAAGTTGGGATAATATTGTTTTTAGGTGATCTATCGAGCTGCGTTCAGCAGCCGCCATTTGGCTTTCTTGGCACTCTTCTCCTGGGCAGGTGAGCATCTTTTGCAATCTGGCTTTTTCGGCTAATGCTACTCTTAAATCAGGATCTTCCTTCAATGCCTCCGTAAGAGCAAATCCTTCCTTGCTGTAGAGGAAGGCGGATGGAATGACTACGTCTACGTCATCCTTTCCGTCATTAGACATGGCAAAGACAGCCGAGGTATCGGCGGTCGAGTTATCCGTGTTATCTATAATAATTGCGAGCTTTACGCCCGCAAGCTGCATCTGCCACACTTTTTGGGTAAAGGTGCATTTGCCTCTATAGGCAATCCCAAACTTTCCTATTACCTCCATAATGTTTACAATTTCCGTGCAGGCATCCGGCGGGTTGACTAGAGCCAGGGTTCCTTCATATACGTTTTCTCCCGTAATTTCCTTACCGAAGTGAGCCGGTCCAGCCGTGTACAATATGTTATTGAACATTATGCCCAGTAGTTGTACCCCGTTCTCGGCGTCACCAAGGTTATTCCACTTGGTCATCTCATTCATGAAGGTTAGTCCTTCAGCAGCGTCAGTTGGGGATCGAGCCTGTAATTTAGCCACGAATACTATTTAATAACTTAAAACAGTAGGATGAAGTAAACCTAAAAATCAATCTACTTTGCAATAATCCGTGTCAAAAACACGTATGATGGTGTATACTTTCATGCAAGTAGAACCTCCCTCCCTCCAACATAGGAACATGCAACCAAACAAAGAAAATATACACCAACACACATACCACCAGCAACATCCGTCTTATATAATTTTATTATATCAACCCCCCCAGCAATTCAGTGTTACAACTGATTACCAGCTCACTTTAACAAATGTGGTTAAAATTACTACTTCAATGCTTAAGAATAAGCTCCTTCCATGACCGACTTCAAATACGGCCAAAATATTTAAGGTTTGTCGCGTAATTATATTGGAGGCTCTCTCAAGCTTTGTGACTACACCAACTCTTTCATTGTATAATCTTCCCTGGAAGTTTAGTAAGCTTGCACTAGCAAGGTTAACCATGACGTCCCACTTGCATGATAACTTTTTGTTTAATTTCAACAAAATATCAATTAAACGTGCTATAATTTTATGGTTCAGATTAAAAATGAAGCGTCGTGTGTATGTCTGACTGTCACGAATATTTTCTTTGAAACTACCGGAATCACTACAGCTAAAACATACATTTACTACTACATCGATACTACTTCTACTTACATAAAAAGCGTTTAATTACGTTACAGAATTAAACATAAAATAATATACGAAACGACATTCTACGCTTTCGAGTGCCAAATACACCATTTTTTTACATCTCTTGAGAAAAGTTAGACGACCAGTTTGACACGTCTACATAGCTTCTTCATTGGCCAAAAACACTTTGATGAAGGCCCTTGGTACCAATATCAAATTAGACAACCAGTTGACACGTCTACATCGCTTCTTCATTGGCCAAAAACACTTTGATGAAGGCCCTTGGTACCAATATCAAATTAGACGACCAGTTGACACGTCTACATCGCTTCTTCATTGGCTAAAAACACTTTGATGAAGGCCCTTGGTACCAATATCAAACTAAAGGCGATATACAGACACAGTCCATACGTACGCACTGTCCAGGGGTACGAATGCGCTATGTCTGTACTTACCAAGAATTCTCCTATTATCTCGTGTGCCAGCTATACAAACCAAAAACATTATTTTTAATTTGAAGTCTTTATATGTCCATGTTGTTCAGAGAGCCCACATAGCATAGCATAGCAAGAAGACCTCTTTACATGCTAAATATGACATCGAGCTGATTCAAGCAACCTTTGTGCTTCAGTAGTGTTTAACATTACACACACTACTACAGTAGTGACGTAAAAAAAGAGTTTAGGCTATGCACTAATCTATAATACATGTAAACACCTGTAATTGAATTCTGAAAAAATAATATGGAGTCCTTTAATAACGCAATAGAACCCAAAACAGTGATTGTTAAAATTATTGTATGTTTGTCTGTCTTAGTCTGTTTGACAATCTCAAAAAAGCTTTACCAATTTGGGTCCGTTCTTCACTAATGTTTTGTAGTAATCTCCACTTAAAACTTAGTTTTTGTTTTATTACAATCAGTTCATAAATAAAAAGTTATGTCAGTTTAAATAATTACGCCTAAATATAATTTTTCGAGTGTAAGGCACAGGTTTTCCGAAGCTAAGCGACGTCTTCGCTTCGTTTACAAATATATAACAAAAACCTTCATCGTCATTATGTTATATAACCGTCACTGACTTAAATACAACTATTACCCATTCCCAGAGTTGTATTTCTATTTTTATCACTCATCGATTCAACAATCACTCATTTTCTTTCCGCGTTTCTACATGACTTTGATGGTTTGCAATAGTTACTTAACATGAGATGAGCCTAGTGTGAATATCAACCTTTTAGCAGGCAACTGCAGGGCATGAATCTCTTCGTAACTGATGATTGGTGACGGCTGAACAATGGTCGATTTACAATGGTGCGATCTAACGCTTCAACTGACAACTTGACGAACCCTTTAAAGCACGGAAGCGCTCAACATTGTGTTAGTTACTAGCGACCGCTGAACAACTACTGCACCCAAAATTTTAACTCGACAACAAGCCGTCTGGCTAAAATGCTTCTATTAAATTGGATTTGTTTCCATTTGCCCCCACATGGCGCAGGACAAATACCAAACAAAAATAAATTTGGGGATATACATGTGAGAGTAAATGACAATAAACCATGTGTATACGAGAGAAAAGTCTTACTGTGGATGTCGTGTAAAGAAGTTGGACTCTTCCATCGTCCAAGGTCATTACAGAGATGCCCATGTCGGCTAACGCGAGGATCTGACGAGGGTCATTCAAGGGCCGGAGCCGGGCGGGCGGACGAGCCGCAGTAGAACCCACCATCTGGCGCATTGGCTCTCGAACTTTCTTCGGCACCAGAGATGAAGTGTTTGGACAGGTCCTAAATATAAAGTATCTTTTTTATAGAATTAAGAAAGCAATCGAGCAGGCAGCACCACCCTTCCGCTAAAAATAACAATTGTGACCGAACCAGAATAAAACTCAAATCGGGATTAGGATGGTTCGCCCAGCAGATGGTGTTAATAAAGCTATCAGGACTAGGGTAGGGGCCGATAGTGATAGTTAGTCCTGTTGGTTGTTGTTGGTAATGGTCCAGTTAGAATTTGTTAGTAAGAGTCTCGTTCTGATTCGGTAACAGATGTGTCGCTACCCTCAAGGACAACGATGGTTCATCTGTAAAAAAGTGTAACCGTAACCTACCGGAAGACAATCTCTGTTAAAACAATTATTACACGACAGAAATGGTACAAGGTAGGTACCGTGCCGAGCGGACCGAGGGGTGCTGCTACCCTACGCCAATTCTAGTCTCTATGTAATGTATGTATGTAATAACAGTGTAATAACAGTGTGGGGTTATTGGAATTATATCGTTCTCCTTGACCGAACCTTCACCACAGTGAGATTATAACAACGGAATGAGTTAGACTCAAAAAAATTAAGTCTGGAGAACCACATGTGGAATATTACGTGATGCTAAGAATCGCGGTGAATCCAAAAACCTAAAATATAATTAAGACATATACAGACCTCCTGGTTTTATCCTCTTCATCTTCATCCAGGACCACGATTCTCACGGAGGAATTGGAGCTGCTGCTATGACCAAGAGACAGAGGCAGAAAATGTGCTTCCGTAGTCATGATGAATCTTTCAATGTTAACTGGAAGATCACTGTCCTCGCTGAACAACATATAGAGATACTTTAGCGTTTCAGCGAGAACGAAGGAGTCCATGCGATCTTCATGGACCCTAGTCCTAACGTCATTGACCGCAGCATAACCGCAGGGAACGCGAGCATATAACTGCAATGATTTGAGAATGTTCTTCCCGACCCGTAGATAATGGTCGTCACCTGTGGCGCGGTGGAGGAAATAAGTTGACTCCAGAAATTCTGGACGCAGAGGATGCTGTCCCCAGTGTACCTGTTGAGAAAGCCAATCACCTAAACCCATAAAAACTTAAAAATACCCCTGACTCAAGTAATAAAATTATGCTGAATAAAATAATAATAAGCACTACTACTAATAAAAAAAAAACAATATAGCCAGTTACAAGAAAAGCAGTATGCAGTACATCCGGTAGCGAAAAATTATAGCACGTTTAATTTGCCGGTAAACCCCTATCTTAAAGATGATTCTCATTTTTACGATAGAGATTTACTGCATTCGGTAGGGGTGGCATACCTGAAAATCAGAGGTAAAAGCCTCGGGGATAAATGTGTGTCTTTGCATCACTTGGTTAAGCATCTCATGGGTCTCGACTGCCGGCCGTAGATCCCCCATCATGACCTGGAGACCAGGCCAAAACGCCAGCAAAGCATCCATAAAATTTTTGGACTGTAAATGGGGGCTGTCAACAATTGAAGAGTTAGTTATAACGAGAGTTCAACAGAACCTGTACAAATCAACATTCGTAAGTGTCTATGCTACAGTGACCTCTTCACATCAAGTGGATTACATGTTCGTTTCCAAATAAGTTTATACACCTAACTAAATACGACTCTGAACGAATGCAAAATCGACTTCAAACTTATGGTCATAAGTACGGTGTAAAATGGCATGCGTTGCAATTCCGTCTAATCAATCAACGGTTTTGCATTTTGAGATATCGGTATCAAACACAACATAACTTTGAAGCCAATTTGGCATCCAAGAATATCGGGATAAGGGCACACAACATCTAGAACACTCAAGTCTACAAGCATGAAACATAAACCATATCCGATACATTTACCTTTTATTTGAAAAGAAATAATTTAATTATCGTTAGTGTTCGGAACGAACAAGATACAAAGAGGTTTGTTTTTTTTCTATTAACTCCTTACTGAACTGACCCGCCAAGAACTGAAAGTTTCCTCACCGGTGCATATAAACAGCCAACATTAGCGGCCCCCGGCTTATGTACTTCTTAATCGCATTGTAATGACGGTTAAACCGGGTCAAATACTTGTTATCGCCCAAAAGGATGTATGCCTTCAAACAGTACTCGTAGTAGGAGTCAATTCCTGCGCCGACACCCGAATCCTTTCGCACCCAGTCTCCGGAATGAACGTCGATAGTGGTTCCCATCAGCTCGGAAGTTCTGAATGGAAAGGACGATGGTCAAACTGACACCGCAAATCTCCCTATTCAAGTTACAGATGATATGCTTCTGAATCTAGTTGCATTTTAAATGTGTTGAATTATTATCTCTAATGATACGCGGATTTGAGATGATAAATTGAATTATAATTACTTCAAATATTATGGGCAATGGTAAGCAAATTTTTATTAAGCTTTTTTAAAATTGCGCACGATAACTATAAATTAATGTTCGATTTAATAATTTTTAATTTTCAATTATTTGGTTATTTCTTTAATTTATTCGTTAGCAAATTTTTGTGTTCTGAAAGACCGACTTTATACATTTTTTACAATTTGGCCATTGTCCTTTTAGTGAAAATAAAATTCTAATAACAGCAGCAGTAGCATAGGTAGATTTTGAAAAATAATTTTATGTATTTCAATTAATTAGAAATCACTTCATTTTTAATATTATTTACGAAGCATTCTGAAATTTCATATTCTTCAAAATCCACCAGGATGTAGTTAAGCTTGAAAGGAAAAAGGAAGTGTATATTGAAATGCTTACACGTTTTCAATAGTTTGCAATAAAGGCAGCAAGCGAACTTGCAAAGGAAAATAAATAAAGTAGTACACGACATCAAATGGATAACCAAATGAACACCGAATCAACTAAGTTCATATTTACACATTTCAAGTCCATTCCGTGTTCACAAAACTACTCTTTTTAAGATTTTGTTTTAATAATAAGTTTTTGTAAGGTAACCAAGAGTAGTTTAGCGAGGTCAGTGTATTGCTCTACGGAGTGATGTCACTCAGGGAAATTTAAGGGTGGAACTAAAACTCTACCTGTGCCGCGTCTTCCAAAGTCTATCCATGGCTCTAGTAGCTTTCTGCTCGTAAATGGGATTCTTAGTCAAGCGAGACAGGGCCGCGAACTCTAATATGATTGTCCCGGCACAAGCTGTACATGTCTCGCGATTGTTCGACAGACCCGCCATGCCATGGCGTAGATTGACCTGCAACAAGATTGAGACATTAAAATTTCCGGAGCTAAATGCCAAATGTACCGACCAAATAGAAGAATTTTATTTAACTCATTCTTAACATCTATAATAATTCATCAATTATCTAAATTCAATAATCCGATTAATATAAATTATAATGAAACATTGATGTTTCATACGAATAAATGAATAATCGCCAAAATTTGGTGCAAAGCGTGATCTGTATCAAGGTAGCTAAATTTCTTTTTTAGGATCCTACATAGATAATTGTTAACTAAAACAAAACAGTGATTTATTGAGACACTTACACGACCATGAGGAAGACCCGTGGATGTATTAAAAGCGGGAAGTAGTCTTGATCCCAAATCCTCAGCCAACACCAATAGTTCGTTGTTATACCATCTTAATGCAGGAATTATATCAGTCAATTCTTTAGCGAGGATGTGGGCGGAGAGTAGACCCCTGTGACCAAAAAGTGGAAATTGTTTCATTTTCACAAGTGTTGATGTTTTTAACATTAATATTTTTTTATAATAAGAAGTAAAAAAAGTACAACTTTTGGCCTTTGATCGCTAACGATCTTTGTGTTTTGAATTACTGAGCTTTAGGGTCAATAATTATATTGTTACATTTAGTAATGGTTCTTTACCTGCACCGACTACACAGCCCATAGACTCCTAATAACAGGCGAATGGCTTCTGTCAATACATCTGACTTATAGTAACGATATAAATTCGTGCCATCTCATTCTTTGCCGCTGCTTAAATTAATCTATTTCTCTCCAACGATTCGTGTGGCCTAGAATTAGCCAATAACAGCGTTGAATTAGCCAGTCACCCCGCTTCGTCTTACCTCAGCTAGTTGCCAGAATGCATTGAATACGGAAAATCGAACATTAGCCGTCTATGGGCTGTGTTGTCGGTGTTTACCTACCTGTCTAAATAGCAACTGTTCTTCTAGAAATAATAAAAAAATTAAATGTGTTTCGGTTGCAGTGGCACCAGGAAAGGCTTTATTGCTACAAAATACCATGGACAGACGGGACCACCTTCTACCAAGTATACTTCTGCTCATGAGACATTAAAATACGCACTTTATTTACACAACCGTTGAGTCAACCAAGATCCGAGAACAAATATATTACAAAAGACAGTTTCACCACAAGCCGAGCTCAGACCAACAAAAAAAGGAAGACAGCGCGCCGCGAACATCAAAAGTGAAGCCATCAAACCGTGCTCCTGCAAGTAAAAATACACGCTCACGCACACACCTACACTAAAACCATGCTCATCGCTCTTAGTCTGTCACGAGTCGTCTTCGAGTGAACAAAGATTTAAAAAATATAATTATGCCCTTGTGTGTAGTGAAAAGTTGCAAAAACAACAGCAAATTACATAAAAAGTCTCACGGAATCACTTTTCACTTGTAAGTACTTGAAATAACATCGTTTCTTTATTTAAAACTACGAATTTTAGGTTACTTGAAACACAAAACCTCAACGAACAAAATCAGTGATATAGAGTGCGTGGGTTGCCATGATACGATTTAAAATTTTCCCACCCGATTAATATATGCATATAAATAAAATATGATGTCTTTCTACCAACTTTATTTTTTATGTATTTAATATTTTAGGTTTCCAATAAATATCGAAACAAAAAATAAATGGATAGTAGCTGTAAGAAATAGTCGGAGTGATCCAGAATGGCTCCCATCGAAAACCAGCGTGGTTTGTTCCGATCATTTTGATATTAGTGACCTCTACACAACCAATCGTGGACTTGCGAATTGTTGCAAAGTAGTTTTCACCTAACTTTATGATTTTTTTTATGTAAGTAACTTGCAATTACAAACACTTCAATTTTATTTATCTGTATAAACTATAGAGTATATAAGTAGATTACTTTTTCTGTAGAGTCATTAATTTTGTTAAGGTGGTGTTTTTGAATTTAATAAAGTTTATCGAAAATATGAGTTATTTTTTTAATTTTAATTTATTATTGAGGTACAATACCATACTCAACAATAATTTAGTCGTACAATATTATACTAGTTCCTAGCTGCACAATATCCCCAAATTATAGGGAAACATTTAAAAAAAATGGCAACCCTACGATACACACATAGATAAAAAGGTGGCTTCACTTTTGATGTTCGCGGCGAGCTGTCTTCCTTTTTTTGTTGGTCTGAGAAGCCGAGTTACAAGACTAGCGAAGTTCCTCAAAGAGTTCTTACGCTGATCTGCGCAGACAATACTATACTTCAGTTTCTGCGTCGCTTCTCTCCAGGTAACGTACAGCAACTTACCCAAGCATTCGAATATTGGTCTCGAAGACGGACACGACGACATCCGTGTCGAATTTTACGTTCTCGATCACTAATTTGATAGCGTGGTTGAATTCGCTGAAGTCGCCGAGTATCACCAACGTGTCCAAACTATCCACAAGCGTCAGAGAATAACTGCAACAATGAGAACACGCTAGGACAACAATATTCGTTCTTCCATGTCATTTATATTTATTTATTTATTTACATTCATTTTTATTTGTACACACAGATCATATAAATCATCAGCATCAGAGATCATTATCAGCGAAACTTATTCATTTATTAGGCATTTGAATTTTAGCATCCCGCAATAAGGTATCCTGTGTCATAAATGCCACAGGCATATTCGGTCCCGTTAATAAGATTAATTTTATAGTAGAGGAACGTTAATGTGATGTAATGCGAATACTTTTTAAGTCTGTTTATTGTACGACTCGCAGATATTACGAAGAATTGTCAGTTCAGTGCAATGTTTCTGTTACGGCATCAGCCGTATTTTCCATCAGGCGTATTTCCGGCATTTTCCATCAGGAAAAAAGCAGATTCATCTCTCTCTATCATATTTACATAACTGATGTTTCTGGAAAAACTAAGACAAAATTTACTTTTCTTCTATACAACCTATTAATGTTACTTTTCAGCTGCGAGTGTGCTTTGATCTAAACTAGGGACAACACAAAAATGTGGCTTGAATTTTATACATTACACATTTTTACTTAGGTAGGTATATAAAGTAGAATCTGTAGTAGGGTAGGGTATATGTTAAAATTAAATTAATATTATCTTTGAGAACCCCTATAAAATTCTTTTATTTATTCATAGGTTAAATTAGTTTTTTCTAAAACTAGCGATCGTCTGCGGCTTTGCTTATGTGCGTTTGGAAATTTAAGCAAATTTTGTTATTTTCAAAATAAATATAGCATTACTGGATGCGATCTACACTTGTATCAAATGTTATTTAATTCCTTTCAACCTAATGAAAATAGCAAAATATTAGTAAAGTAAACATTAATAAATCTCCACCAATCTGCACTGGAGCAGCGTGGTAGAGTATGGTCTAGGCCTCCTCGGGTATGAGGACAGTCCCGTGCTCAGTAGTGGGCCATTAATGGGTTGAATCAAAACATTAATAAAAATAACTTAAAGGGCATACAAGGGAGCTGTTCCCTGTCACACACCATCACAGAATTTCACACACTGTCACCCACCGACGCCACACCCGCGCTACAGCCGTTGTATTGTAAACGTCGGAGTTAAGTTCACACACATCGTCGCCAATCACCGTTAGACACTATCACACACCGTCACAAACCGACACCACACTCACGCACTACATCCGTTGTATTGTAAACGTAGAACTAAAGTTCACACTCAGTCACTAAACTCACGGGTTACAACCATTGCCTTTAAAATGTTGGAGTTAAGTTCACACACACTGTCACTAACACTCATACATCGTCACACACTATCACACACTTTCACCCACCGACGCCACACTCGCGCTACAGCCATTGTATTGTAAACGTAGGAGTTCACACACGTCGGCGCCACTCACAGTTAGACACTATCACATACCGTAACCAACCGTCCCACACTCACGCACTACATCCGTTGTATTGTAAACGCAGCAGTTCAGTTCACACACAGTCACTACACTCACGGGTCACAACTGTTGCATTAAAAATGTTGGAGTCAAGTTCACACACACACCGTCACTTCCTCTCACACAATCAGACACTTTCACACACTGTTACCCAAAGACGCCACACTCGCGCTACACAGGATTTAAGTTCACATACACCATCTAACACACCGTCGCCACACAACATCTCACACACCCCGTTATTACACACCATATCACACCGTTACTGAAAGTCACACACCATCACCACACTTTCTGTCTTCAGCCTTTGATCAATGGTTTTATAATGTTAATGTTTTCAACAACAAATCTCTATAAACATGGTTCAAATATTTAGATCCACTGATTGGTTGAAAGTTTTAACTCAAAGACTCATCATCAGTAACTAAGATGGTCTATGATTGTCAGGTTTCCCCGTCACAACTCTGACCAATTCTGATTTAGTCGTTCTATTCCATACTTGACCAATATTATAAAACGCCGATCCTGACAAACTAGTGTATTTACGTATTTAACTAAACATTATAAACATGCGAGTGTCGAGTGGTCGAAATCGATATTAAGGCGTTTGACATTTTCGACGACTATCATGGCCGACTTATCACACCAACTGTCAAAATTCTGCAAATCCAAGCTAAATGTGGATGTGATACAAAGTTACAAATTAAAATGGCTGCCACATTTTGTTGCCCACCAAAAAACTTCGATTTGGGACATTTTACGATACTTACGCGCTTACCTACATAGACCGCTTTAAGTTTTAATAGAACTACAGCTATACCTACTAAGTTGTCCTTATAATAACTGTATTAGGTTTACGGGTAATTTGATTTGCCATTTTGCCATCGGAACACGGGCAATAAAGCAAACAAACAAACAAACAAACAAACAAACAAACAAACAAACAAACAAACAAACAAACAAACAAACAAACAAACAAACAAACACAAACAAACAAATGTACATGTAAGAAACAGTCATCTCTGCAAACAATTTCGACCAAAGCCAATTTACGCAATCACAACAATATCGCAAATCACAGCTTGATCAGGATTTTTATTATTTCTTACCGAGTCTAAAAAAAGATCTTTCAATCTCTTATCAATTATACTTTTTATATTCATGCATAGGTACAAGATGCAAATGGAATATAGTATGCAAATTTACGTACCCGTTTCCTAATTAAATTACCAAAACCACCATCCCCTGATACAGAGATTGTACATCAAATACAACACGTAACCAACAGCAAACAGTTGAACAATGGTGGCCAACACTAATAAACGTAGTAAAATATCCATTTTCAATAAAATAATCAAAATCTGTTATAAATCAAGTTATTATCTATTCTCGTCGAGTCTATCTAGTCGCGTCGACGTGTAATGGAGTGAACACGTCCCGGGATCGGAAGCTTCTGGACCGTACCAGCTAGATAAATCTCAGGGACCGTACGATCAATACGAAATTTATGGCATGCGCACTGCATCAACCATTCCCAATGCACCTCCCGCCTGGGGACTGTGATTTGTATAGGTAACTTATAATCTCTCGAACACGAGAATCACATCACATCGCATTTCTAAGTTAAAATCGTATAATTTTAGGTATTTGGAATATAAAAATAGATAAACTCTTTGTTGTTGTCACACATGCTCGTACAAAGATTTTAAATAAGTACATACTTAGTAAAATCCTACCTTATCGCCTCAGAGCGATGTCTTCCAGGCAAGTTATGAACGCAGACATTTAGAAAAGATAATATTTCTACCTACAGTGCGGATCTGCGTGCGCATATTGTGAATTTAGAACAATTGCATTAACTATCATTGTTGCCTAGTTCAGACGACGACGATGACGTATTTTATAACAGAACGTATGTAGTGGCAGCAGTAGACAACACGGAAGATTTCGGATGCGAAATAGTAATCATGTATTTGAGAAGTGAGCTACTAATTGTTTATAAAAAGGTAGTTTAGTGTCCCAAAGGCAGACACTAAATAAAAAACTCATCCGTAGTTGCTAAAAACAAAGAACAGCCCCTCTTTATTTCGTCGAGACAGGAAGATGTGCGCAACTAACTGCCCCGAGCGAGTAGTGCCAGTACTCGCCCGTCCCACTATGTCACTCTTACGGCGCGTTCACATAGAACGTCCGTTTTACAGGTACGTTTAAACGGATATGTTATTAGCGTATGTAGTTGTATGAGCGATTACACACAGAATACAATATTCCGGATCCATTAAAAATACCGATCCGACAAAATACACAGCAATCCGTTTTACAGGATCCGTTTAAACGGATATGTTATTAGTAGTTGTATGAGCCAGTTCACACACATGACAGTATTCCGGATCCAATAAAACCGACTTTCTATGTAAACGCGCCCTTAGAGTGAAAGCCCAACGACAAAACTAACGGAAATACACTCTCGCTGCTCGCCAACCCGGCGGTGGGACAACTGCCTTAAGCCAAATGAAATTGAGCATACACGGATGTTATTTTAATTCTAATTTTACAATACAATTTTTCGCAAATGCAGCTGAACATTACTAATTAAGTTCGCTTTCACTATTGAGATAAGAGGAAGTAGAATATGGAAGAATATCCTATCTATATAACCTCTGGATAATTTATGACGTAAACAGCAATTAACACTATATGGTGGTTGCTGAGCGACTGACTTGATATACCTAAAGCTTTCGTCAAATAGCGGGCGGGGCGGGACGGCAACGCGACGCTGGCGGGACGGACTGACGTGACGCGACCGCTCGTCGAGCGCGAGGGCTCTGTGTGACATATTCTATACTTGCTAATATGTTACAACTCTTCACGTCACGTATCTACTTATATTTATGATGATCATATATTTTTTTGGTGGCAATCTCTACCAGACAACCCTGGTTTAATAAATTTCCGTTTTATTAGGGGTTAAAGTTTTGTATGAACATAATTATTTAATCTGACTTTAAAGTCATACTAAGATTCGCAAGCAACTTTACCAATCGCTCAGTACATCAACAATAACCCAAAGGTAAATAACCGCAAGGCTCAAAGCGAATCCGCTCTGCCCAACAAATATATGTACCTGTATTCGACCTTCTATGGTCAGGAAATTGCGCTGCAAATTGGAGCAATATTATTTAAATTTTTATGCGAATTGAATGACGCTTCAAGCGGCGGGGCGTGCTTTATAATCATATATCGGAATAGGTAGTGCAATTTGGGGTCAATATCCCCAAGCAGACTAATATGGATGTAGGGGGGTAGGTGGTATTCGTGGGATTTATTTGAATCAAACAACAACGAAACAATAAAAATAAAAACTACTAATAATAACTACACATTTTATTAATCATTGTCATCCTCATATTCATAAATTTCAAGGGCTACCAGGGAATTATAAGAAATTACAATTATTTTCTCTATATTTTCAACCTTTAATCTACTTTTTTTTACATCTCCAACGTTCGTATCAATAGCATATTTTCATGTAAATCCCACCTAATGGATGTGATTGATTGGCATATCCATAAACGTCATCAAATCCCCCAAAAAAGCAATACCTATTCCGATATACGGTGATAACCCAGTGGTTAGTGACCACACGAGGATAGCGACGACGCTGCGACAGATGTCAGTATTATTGACGTCGCCCATTTGGACCGCAAAATTTCCCTCGTGTAAGATTATGATCACTACTCCGACTACCCGAGACTATGGATTTTCATAAAAATAAGCGCCAGCAAACGTCGCTCCTCAACATTTTATCGTGTCTTTGTTAAAATAATGTTCTACTTTAGCTGCAGATGATTAGCTTAGCGAACAATTATGGTTGATTGCGTAATCTGAATCGCCATTGCGTCACCCACCGTGAGTTGTCTGAACTACCGCTAGCAAATTTTAATTTCCCAAATAGTATAGTACCTAGTAGTAAAATAAATGACTTTCATCATTCATATGAAAATGAAAATGGCTGTGCCAAAATTTTGTAATATAAAACGCAACAAATATACGTATGTAAAATATATAGTAACGTTCCAGCAACAGCGAATTTTACTCCTTTTGTGAATATCTCGAAGCCAAAGTAAATTGGTTACGACGAAAGTCTATTCAACAAATTATTTTGATTTACTAAATAAATTTCTTAAAACACCAGCTTATGCTGAGTGCTATAAAGAACAAACCCAAAAATGTGTTGTTAAACTAGATAACGTTGGATTAAGCTTTCAATTAAATGGAAGTCGCATACCGTTATAGCGATGCTCTGATGTCGCTGAGGACGGGGATCGATAGGAATGAGTTCCATCATTCGTTGCACAATGGTAATTCCAATAATCACTTCACTGCAGCACTCCACTTCACTACACATGGTCAACGAAACGAGGCCCTATTCTAGATCTGTGTTAAATTCACATAATATCTTACACAAGTATTTTATACAAAAATTCATTTAGGCACGACGTCCAAGGTGCCCTTCGAATAAACTACTGGTGCAAAACCAACGAGGGGATGGCTACGATACCAGCCAGCGCGCATGTGCGACTGCTACAAACATTTTAAAATTTCATCTGCAATGACGACGCCTTTCTTACTACGGTACGGGTACGGTTTGAACAAATTTATACCACTAGCAGACACTTCGACGGCTATTGTCTAAAACGCAACTAACTTGGCCATATTTATGCCAACACAATAAGTGCAATATTATGTAATTTAGAGGTACTCTAATTGACTCTTTCTGTCAATACGTGCGCACAAGCAACTTCCAACTGCCTTATTGGTTTTCTTCCTATCTTGTCAGAGGGTAACTTTTTGTGATTGGGAGATTGGTGTGATTCGTGTAAAATGAGTCTTGTATTCGTATAAAAGGTTTTATTGACTTAAGCAATATTACTTCCCCTTGCGTTGAACAGTGTGATTGCTCTACTTAAACAACTGCGAGGAGCAGGATCAGCAGGAATGGTCATATGAGGTGTGGGGACGTGAGGTGAGGTATGGTGAGCTGGTGAGGAGCGGTGTGGAGTGGTGAGGTGCAGGCTTGAGGAGTGGAGACAAGATTGAGGAGCGGAGAGGAGAGATATTCAGTTGGGAGTCTTTCATAGGTTTCAGGTATTCCAAGAAAAATGTTACTGCCCAGCGAACAGTCCCTCATCAAGAATAAACAGAAGAACAAAGGAATCATGTCAATATTGTCATTCAATAAAAATGTACCGATTGTAAAATGGAGCTCGAGTATTTAATTTGCCCTTTACAACAAATAATAATAATAAGTCAATGTTTACAAAGCTTATTTTGTGTCAGATAAGGCATGTAAGCGCTCGTACGCACTACGCAGTTAGCCGGACTGCGGCCAGCCGTCCGGCTGCCCGGAATCAAAAATATGTATGAAAATATGGTTTCTATACACACTGCGATGCGGCTGCCGCCCAACCGCTCCGGTCGCTGGGAGCGCTGCGGCCCGATCGACGGCTAGCCGGGACGGTCGCTATACGCACTATGCGGTTGGCCGGTTGCGGTTGGATGTTGTACGTGTTCACCGACGCTCGCGCATTTTATTGATGATAACAAATGATTAACAATGAATTTCGATGCACCCAGTACCTTTTTCTCTGTTTCTTTTTTATATATGACGTGAATAAATATAATAAATAGCTGCGACTTCTTTAAATTCCATCTTGGAAATGAGTCGATCCAACCGCAAACGACGACGGTTGCTCATACGCACTGTCCGGTTAACCGGCATACGGCCAGCCGTCCGGCTAACCGCTAGCGCAACCGCATCCTCCGGTCAGCCGGACGGCTGGCCGCAGTCCGGCTAACCGCTATAGTGCGTACGAGCGCTAACACTTATGAGTCGTTTGCACTATGACAATGCCATTAATGTCTTATTCTTTCTTTAACTCTTCCTTTAAAAAACAAAATGTACGTACCTGATTTATCTTCTTCCAACCAGCTGTCCGTACATTCCCTACCTAATAATTAACTTACTAATTATGTGTAGTGTAAATATCATACAGTTAATAAGGGTTTAATCATCGGGTTCAGAGTAAAACAACAATTTAATTTCATATAATTTTTATTTATTTCCGACGAAGCGATGTATGATGTTCTTGTAGAGTCGAGTCGAATCTTCATCTATAAGATCTGTTCATCTTACGTTCCATTTTTGTTTGTAGCTAGCTATACGAGAATATTTAATATCCGGATCCTGAATAAACCTATCACAAATCGGAGATGGAACTGTATAACGCGTGCTAAGAAATATGAATGGCCGACATCAATTGTTGACATGGAATTTTGGACATATAAATTTAATATAACTATGTACTATTTATTGATTATTATGAAATGTGTATAATAATGTATGTGTAAAATATAATTGTGTAACATAATGGTATAGAATTGATTGTATAACTAGCGACATTTTAATAAAATTTGATTTGTAGGTGTACTCACAATTTGCCCGCCCTTATGGGCAGAATAAGCGTACTTTTACGTAAGCATGTGACTGTTCCACCTTCTACTATGTATATACCTTATTCATGCAAATAAATGATTATGATTATGATTAAGATCGGTAAATAATTATTATGAAAATAAAAAAAATCTTTCTCATAGGCGACCACGATACAGAGATTTAGAGAAAGTGTTTTTCCGATCTTTAAGAGCCACTATAAACACCAGAAATAATATTGAGAGTATCGGTGACCACTCAGTCATAAGCCATTCAGTGAGTATTGAAAATCATTGTGGCCATTTTAACTTCCGATTCCGAACAGTCCCGATTCATCAAAAATCAATACATCGCCATTTATTTGAACTGAACTATCCGCCATTACAATTTTATTCTCGGCTCATTCGATTCAGATGACCAAAAGCAACATACTAATCGATTTAAAATATACATACATTCGGAAAAAACACACATTCGGAAGGTTCGTAATGGTGGTAAAAAAATACTTCCACAAAACCACAGACATAATATTTTTAAACTTAGTTAAGTGGATGATGCCAAATGTCGAAATATATTTAAGTTTACCTCCCCGCCCCCCTCCAACTAACCCCCTCACCCCTACTCCGATATTTCTCTCCTCCCGCTCCCAATATAGCAATGACTCCGGTCCGCTACAATAGGCAGTGTTTTTCCATATAAGGTAACAAAAGTATACTTATGCTTGTACAGACAGCTGGTTCGATGAGGAGGGCCGACAGCTGTATCGACGAGCAGGTCTGAGGTTCGAGTATCCTGTAAATTCTGCGATACTTACTTGCCAAGGACGTCGTCTAGGTCCCCTCTGCTGGGCGTCACCCCCCGCCATCGTCCCTTGCAGCTGAGCGGCATCAGCTCGTCCGCCGGAAACGCGTTGTCCATGTACGCGTCATAGCCGTGGTAGAACATCTTCCGAGCCTCCTCCCTGAAAAAGAGTCCATTAAACAATCGATCTAGGTCCATCTCGTGACGTCATCAGCATCCTTAACTAACACGACCGATCAACGCACCATGGAGGCCCGTGTTTGTTGACCATAAGCCGGTAGAGAACGTAGTGCATTGCGTCGCCTTTCTGAAGTTGATCCATAATGTAGTAAATTAATGACCGATGAATATTAGAATATTCATTCAGAAAGCGACCGATACCGATGAGCGCCGGTGGGATATTGGTGTGGAAAACTGCGGGAGGCTGCATTGATCGCAAATCAAGGACATGCGCTATGAGTGCGTTCGGGAGCTGAGACTGAGATTCTCAAACTACTGATACACCTGCATGAAATCTGTGATAGGTGCAAAAAATAACATGTATATAGAAAATTTTGTACTGTTGTTTTTATTTGACACAGTCAGAAGCTTACATGTTACAAAAGCTTACGTATTACAAAATACATAATTATATTGAACAAAATAAACTGTCTTTATATTTAAAATAATTATTTACCATACACATCTGTGTTTGGGTCACAAATATTGATACGAGTACCAAATTTAACTTTATCGGTCCAATAGATTCGCCTAAAATAAATACAGAGTGCCATAAGCGCGGTTGATTCTATATGACATCCTTTTTTTTTATTCGGACGTGTTGAGCAACAACATAAACATCATTTTTATGTGTACATAAAATTATTTTCATTGTGTAAAGAGTTTGAATAGCTAGATTTTAATATTATATATGTACTTGATATACACAGACGTTGAACGAGTAAACAATATTCAACATTTATTCAGAATATTCCAAGTCCGAACCCGAAGGTTATAAATTCAGGAACATTACTAAACTTTGAGAAACTCAATCGGACGATGACGCAAACGCGATGCAGTGGGATGGCATTACGTATACTATCATAAATCTGTAACTGATCGGTGTCTCTACATTTAATATATGACCGAGAAAAATAATATTTATGGAGGGTGCTCACTAACACAATAGATCCTTTAACAATGATTTTTTCAAATGTTATCTGTTTGTTGGTTATCCGTCTTTGCACCTGTTTTGGCTCATGTCCAAAACGATTTCACTGATTTAGATGCGGTTTTGATTCAATCTTCTTATACAATGAATCGCTGATTTTGTTGCTAAGCGCAAATCTCGAGAACTGCTTGACCGATTTCGCTAATTTTTAAATATATTACTTTACGGTTGTTGCGCAGAGAAAAGTTTAAAAAATTGCCTGAAAAAGTCTAAAAACAACTCTTTTCTGTAATAATACTTAAAATTCAATTTGAACTTTAATACCATACAATAAAGTTTAAATGTTAGTGGAGGGGTTCCGGGAAGGCAAAACAAGAATAAGTATTTAAAAAAAGAATCGACTGTTAGGCGGTACGAAGTTCGCCGGGTCAGCTAGTCAATTAATAAAAATTACATTATGTTGATATTTATTGGAAGTTATGGATACAGGTGGATACAGGTGCGAGCGGTTATGATTCCCGGAGACGAAACGAACCGGAGTGGGTGCGGGGGTGGGCGGGTCAGGGGTTGGGCAGTCACTGTTACTATTAATAGATATAATCAATATCATGTCTATGTACATATTGTACATAAATTAAAAACCCTATGTATTTCGAAAAATCTGTTTTAGTTGTAAAGTCGGAGAGCCCTGTAAAATTACTAGCCTTGGCCGGCAAGGCCTACGTGGTGCTTATGGTGGTACGCACGTCCCTCACCTATGACTTCCTGTCCTGTCCATGAAAATTTAGTAACAGAGTCCGTTATTTACGTAAACGCCGACAAACAAGTACGCCAGATGCCACCTGACGGCAATGGACCAGGCAAACGAATTTTTTTTTACACGTCAAATAAATCTATAAAAAATTACAAGAAAAACTGTGTTTTTACTTTTTCCATATCTCAATAAATGGCTGAGATATTAACGATCAAAGTGCGTATTTACGGCCGTTGGTTTTTTTAAAAACGCAGGCGGGCGGTCACTACTCGATGACGTCATCTCTCAGTAGTCGCGCGTAGTTGATAGGGATTTTTGACCGAAATGTTAATTTAAACTCAAGTAAAGCCGCGAGCAAACCTTAGTTATCAATAATAAAATAACATATATAATTCACATACTATCTACTACATCTATGCAAAATTTCAAGTCTGTATCTATAGAAATAAGAAAGTTATAGATTTTTGAACTGCATAGACCCATATTTTCTATACTTGCGCCGTATCGTGCTCGCGGCCGAACTAAATCGTGACGTCATAGCGTAAGCGCGGAAATTCAAAAAAGGGCTTGAACTTCTCGTCTTTATAACTTCGGAAATACTGCATGTATTGAAGTGAAATAAAAAGTTATGTAATGTATATGACCTAAGCTCGGATTTTAGGTGTATTTGATAGTAATATTTTGACCCTTTTGCCTTCTCCATTGGCCACCGCCGCCCATGGGCATCAGTCACACGACAGGCTGAAAAACAACCAGGAGACTCGGATTACTACTGCCCCTCCAACAGTGGGCGATAGATTCCACTTACCATCTGATGGTCTCTCTCTTATCTTCTATATATCTATATATCTCTTATCTCTTCTAAAGTCTAAGAGGTTAATGCCCGTTTTCACCAACCACACTTAAATCATCCCCTTACTATGTCCTACTTAGTGTAGGTGATTCCCTAAAACTACACTTACATAATTTTCAACACCATACAACTCATTACAATAGACTACAAGGATACTTACCTTATAATGTAAGAATGATATTGTACTACTAACGCCATCTGTTAGAAAGCCAACGAGTTAACATCGCTGCTGCTACACCTATATTAGTAAGTATTTTAAGTAGAATAATACGTCGTAATTAATCTACTTAATACTAGATGACAGCACTAGAATCAAGTTGCAAAATAACGGCGGAGTTTTGGCGAGAAAGCAACATATCTATATATAAGCTGGACTATTACTAATAACAACTAACAGGACTAACATTCACTAACAGTCCCTGTCCCAGTCCTCATACTTACAAACTAACCAACTAATGTTCTAACACCATCACCTAACCGGACTATCTATCCCAGTCCCCATATGAGGCTCGGTCTAAGTCGGTCACAGTTGTCATGGGCGGCAGCGGAAGGTGTGCTGCATGCTCGTTTGCTGCCTTATATCAATAAAAAAATATATCACATAACCCTTAAAATTATATTAACCGTTAGAAAAACTACGCGAGCCCTCACAAAGCTCAACATTTTCCTACTTTTAAAGTTTACTAAAGTATTATTTTACATTAGCAAGGCCTCGCTTCGCTTGGGGAAACTTATTCCTACGGTTTGGAAAGATAATTCACACTATATTTTTATAAATATAAATATAATATAAATATTATAAAATAAATATTAAAAGGAACTCACAATATTAAAAAAAAACAAGTTCGATACCACAAATTATGCTAAAATAGTATGTTACAACACATAGCCCAAGTATTCAATAATTATTATTTCTCAGTATAGAGGATAAATATTATTAAAGTTCTGAAAACAGGTAACGCTTTATTTGCTTTGTTGCTATTGCAAAAAGTAAACAATCATAAAAAACAACCGCTAAAAGAAACAAAGTGGAAACTACAATGAAGCCAAAAAAAAAACATTAAATTTATAAAACACCAAATACAAATGAAAATTAAGTTTCAAATTGATAGCTAACAACGTGTAAAATTAGAACTAGGTCCTTTTCAATTTTGACGATGCAGTAAGTATGTTTTGAATTTTTGCAGAATAAATATCCCTTATTTTGACCCAAACAATTTATTTATTTAACAAGTTTATTACTACTGTAGCTTCTAAATGGATGAACTATTCAATTGATTAAGGTTTGTTTGAAAGATTGTTGTCACTTCATAAGAGTTTTCTCAGCTCAGTATTTAACTTCTAAGATGTGTTTGGTATTTGATAATCACAATATAGTCCCTTTTTTGTGCACGAAATAGTTTTGTCATATATAAGCATTGATAGTTATCACGTTGTTAATTATTTATTAATTGATAATGTAAGTCTTATGTGGGTACATTCAATTATGTTTGACAGTTACTTGTATTGACCAGCTCCTTAGCTGAAGACACAGATAAGATACAGAAACCTTTAGTAACCATCTGAAACACGCTGGCCTATTAAACAGTAATTTGTCGAGTATAAATATGTACTAAAATGCCTACGCAGGGAAGTAACAATTTGTTTGAGTTACAAAGTCTAAATAATTAGAGATACCGAGTATTTGAGGGTTTAGCAGAATGAAATGGCATTTTTTTCGACTTACTTAGGATTTTGACTTAACAAGGTTCTAGTTATAGAGATTACACTGTACTATAAACTCCCCTTCCCCTCGCACCATCCTAAAATCTTGGTTGAAGTGGCCCGAGTCGAAAATAAACTTAAGTGAAGACAAAGAAATGGATATGAACCTTGAAAATTGCATTTTTAATTATGTTTTTAGGCAAAAACTTTTAGTATGAATAGTAATAATTTGATACGCCATACTTATGGTATCAACTGAATCAACATTGGAGGGCAAAATATATTCTTATTTCCAGAATAAAAATTCACTCACTTTAGATTATTGTTTCTTTAAACAAATAGTTTAAAAGTATGTTACACGTACATGAGGCCCTAAAGTTGATGTGAAACAGGGCTAATAGGTACAAAGGTAGGTAGGTGCAAAATATACAATGTTCTTAAGTGTATGATAAATATGATAAATACCTACATGAAACAAATCATTTGAGTTTGAGTTAATATATAAAATCTAAAAAAAAGCAGACAAGATAAGTTATCCAATGTCGTAGTTACCCTTGATAATATTTGTTGACATCTTCGAACACACTTTGATTAGATTTAAGGATATGTATAGGAGTATTAGTTTATCGTAAAGAAACAAGAGACTCACCTCAAACTTATCCTCTCCTCCTTCGACATGGGCAAAGAACTGTCTTCCTCGGTACTTACACATATTATCGTTAAAAAATACACGAACAGAACCCGATAACTGTACATAATTATCACAATATTTACGATTGACTAGGCAGCCTAACTTAAATTATCGCAAAATAAACACATTTGAGGTGGAAAAAATTAAGTAAATGATCGGAAATTTTGAATTCAACTTAATTTATGTAATGTATAACATTGCAAATTAAAAAAAATACGGCTAAACCAAAGCTTGACTCTACTACATGTATCATCAATCATCAACTCTTCGCCTTTCTTTGCTTCGCCATCCACATCCATCCATTTCATTTTATTTATCCATTCCGTGTCGAGCACGTCACCTCTTTAAGTGACAATGACATTGTCATATTTGTCATCTAACAACTGTCAAATAAAATATTTTCAGTGCATAGACTTTTTATTAAATTGACATTTGTCCGCTGTCTTAATTAATTCTGTGCAATCTGTGTCTGTTCTTGTTTTTAAATCTCAGAACTTGGCGTGGTTTGACTTGACCATTCGAAATCCAAATAATCTCTTGCAAAATTAAACCTTGCATGCTTGTGCGCATCAGATCTGTTAAGGCGCCTTTCTTGGCATGGTCTAAAATGCAAGCCGGTGCTATGCAAGTGATTTCTTATTGTTTCCACACAAGTATAATAATTTGTTGCAATATAGCGAGTGGGAGTAAAAGGATGTTCTTCCGGTTCTTCGTAATGGCACTGCATAATTATCCCTTCTCTGTTGGTGCATGCTTTTGCGAACCCCGTGATTACGTCTCCGCCTGTCTTCTATTATGCCCTCTTCATCTTGTCACCTGACCCTATTCTGGCGGTGTTCCGACAAATATTTAACTCTTGTGCATTAATAATAATTACTCAGTTAAATGTTAAAGGTTGATTCAAACAGCCGACGGGGCGGGACGGGTCCCGTCGCATTTGTACTGCGCGCGACGTGATTCGACCCGCCGAGCGCGAAGCGTCACGTCGAGCGCAGTACAAAGGCGACGGGACCCGTCCCGCCCCGTCGGCTGTTTGAATCAACCTTAAATGTTTATTGAGTATTTTTTCACTTTCAAATTAATTGAAAAAAGCGTTAAAATCAGGTTAAAATACAATGATGTTAAATTACTTAAAATTAACATAAAATGTCATTGTTAAAATAGTAATTTGTTACTCCTTGGCACCTGACAGCGATTCTTGACAAAGTGAGCGTAGTTTGAGGTACTCGTATTTTTCTTAAAATAAAAAAAAAAAAATAATGTGTGCAATTCACACGTGGTAGAAGTGAAACTTCAAAAAAACTAATAGGTACTGTCAGTCATTTATTAAAAGTCAATGCTGTCAGTCCAAATATTGATGTTTTGCTTTAGGCAAAGCAAAACATCCACCATTTTGCCGTAAAAGGTATTCTCTAGGACCCTGACTTTTGAGCACGCAAGCAGAAATGCTTCCTATCTCATTTTTCTATCAACGCGAGGAGAATACCGATATAGGTACTTATTTATCGCTGGTTTACGAGCATTATTTAACAAGTGACTGGTCCGAAAAAGTCCAATTAGATATTATGACGCCAGGAATTTCAAACATAAAAAGAATTACTATCTCTCTCCCGTACGATGGAAGCATCGCTAAACGAAGAAGACCGCAGTCATAGTTCGCGCTCTATTCAATCGCCGACGAAAGATACTCGTATATGTAGCGATCCGTCATGTAGCACAACTACATACAACATACATAATTAAGTATGTTATTATATACTCATACCAGCAGCTCACACTGCCGTTGTGGTCTCCACAAATACGCCATTGTCTTCGAACTAATGTTATTTATTATTTCATAAGAACCTTCTCCTGCCAATAACAAACACAATAAAAAAGAATTAGCGAAATCAGTCCAGCCGTTCACGCGTGATGCCGTGACCAAGGGAAATAGGCATTTTTATTTAGTACTAGTTAGCAATATAATACACAAATAGGTTGATCAACGGCTAACACGCCGTACGGTTGAACAACCGTGTCGTGGAAAACAGGCCTTACATTTCAACCTACCTGCCATTCGAGTGCATAAGTGCCCGGAAGTCCCGAACAGGAGTACAACTTTGGGGTGGAGTCGGAGTCTGTGGCTGACTGGCTGTGCGATCGGTGGATATTATTGCAATGCACAGTGCACACCACAGAGTACTTTATAATATGGTGCACACATTAGAGGTGCGGTGAAGGTGAACTATATGCTCGTGAAAACGGCTCAGTGAAAACTGGCGAACAACTACCCGTTAGTTTAAATTTCACTCTTAACATTGTGCTAAAAGAGCCTATGAAAAGTCTTCTTAGGCTTGTGTACAGTTGATTAAAGGAGTGCGCACAGTACAACGACTCCACGACCGACCGACGCCAACGCGACTAAAACCTTGACAAAGCTAACATTCAATTATGAGCCTTATATCTTTGAAGGTAAGGTTGAATTTCGAACTTATACTTAAAGCCCTGTACGGCTCGCCCTACACCCATAGCCGTTCCGTTTCGAGACCAACGCGTCGACGTTGCGTTAACGACTCACCGTAGACGAGTAGTCCACGCGTCGACCGACACAATGACGTAATGTAAATAGCGTCGGAGTTGAAACGGAGTGGAGACGGAGTCGAGTTGACGTCGATGAAGCGTTGATCGCGGAACGGAACGTCGGAGTTGAAACGGAGTGGAGTCGGAGTGGAGTTGACGTCGAGTTGGTGTAATGTGCGCACTCCTTAATTCTACACAACTAACCACAACATTTTGATACGGAGGATTGGAATAACGTGCGGTACTCAGAGGTATAAAAACAATACCACGGTAAAACTATTACCGTGACGTCCGTGACAATACTATTCCTTTCAGGGCTTTACTTATTTAGAGAGCAATGACGAAATTAAACCTTATGACAAATAACTAGCGAGGTTTCGCCGCTATTGCGCTATTACACAAGCTCTTATTAAACAGACTGAAACCGCACAAAAAAATATATAACTAAATAAGTAAACTAAAATAACGCGGGTAAATAAATTGAAATGTATCTTCACTTTATTTACCTGTGTTATTTTACTATACTTAGTTATTTTTCTCGATTATAATAAATTGATTTTTTAAACTGCACGTAATAATTAAAAAGTTGTTTAAACTTTTAAATACCTTCGTACCCTTATAAGGAAATGGTTATGGTCAAGGACAAATAAAGATATAGGTACAGATGAATGTTTTCATAATAGGTCAATAAAAAATGTTAAGGTACCTACTGTAAAAAGTGTTTAAAGCTGTCCACTTTTATTACATTTTACCTCTCTGTTATTTGAGAGTGAGCTTTTGCACTTTTGTATTAAGATAATTATGTGCGTCATTGACATATAGTATTTATGTCAATGATGTGCGTATTATAATTTAATTAGGTATCACTTGCTTCGGTGAAGGAAAACATCGTGAGGACCTGCACCCCTGAGAGTTCTCCATATTGCTCTCAAAGGTGTGTGAAGTCCGCCAATCCGCACTTGGCCAGCGTGGTGGACTATGGCCTGTACCCCTCACCTTGTAAGGGGAGACCCGTGCCCAGCAGTGGGACAGTTGTGGGTTGTGATGATGATGATGACAATGATAATGTTAATTTGTTATGAACAGAATATGTAAAATATTCAAGTACCTTTTTGTAGTAGGTAGAACTATAAAAAATATTAATTTAGCTTTTGTACCTATTCAATTTTATTTATTTGATTAGGTAGGTACCTACATGAAAATTAAATACTTATTAGTAGGTATTCACGGACTTAAACAGGTCATTTTACGTTTAGTACCTACCTACTTACTTGCAACTTTGTGAGTAATATTAATAAAATAAGATAAGTAGGTATATAGGTACTTACTATAGGGAAATATATAAAGACTAGATTTTAGTCATTGTATTATTTAATTACCTAAGTAGTATCTCAATGGTTATAGTGTTAAAGTTTATTGGGTACTACGAGTATACCTACTAACTGCTCCGTTTTTTGTAGTACCTACTAGACTTATAGACTACTTCAACTACTTGGGTACTTAGCAATATGTGCCATCATAAGCCAGCACTGCCCATTGTCGGTTGGCCGTTGGCGCCTTCGCAGGTCGGCCGCAGGCATGTCACGTGACTGACCTGCCTGACTGACTCATCGCCGCCATATTGCGACTATTGCGTTGCGTTTGTGCGGTGGCAAGGGATCATGTCGCGCCGTCCCTGTTTTTTTAATATTTATATCATGTATAATATAAGCTCCCCCGTCGATTTGTGACATCCCAATAATTATTTTTCTGTGCTGTGAATATATTTATGTTGATATTAAAGACCAAAGAGTGTTGAATAGTGGCAAAAACCATTTTGGGTTGTATCATTGAAATAACCAAGTTACTAGTGAACGGGCGAGTACCAGAAAGGTTGAGCGAGAGCGCACTGCAGCTTGAATTGGGTTCGTATCTTGATGTAATTTTATCATAATTGATTGCAAAAAAATATTATGTTTCAGGCTAAATAAACTATCAGAATGACAGTGGACACATTACTTTAATACCGGCATCAGTTGTTTACTTTCAAATTGAAGTTAAATATTAATTGTTATCACGTTTTCTAACAGAAAGTGATAAAAATAATCAGTGCACTCAATTCTACGCGGTCGAATTAACTTTTTTTGTGTTTCTTCACGAATAACTTTGTTATATTTAGCGATTATGGAGCGAAAGTGTTGTCGTGGTTTCGCGCGTTGTTTTGTTTTTGTACTCGCCAAACAACGCTTTATGAATTATTATTTTAATTACGAATTATTTTGACATGGTGTGCGCATAAAATTAATTTTCGCGGTGTGACCTTTGCCATCCTAGTCAAAGACAATTTATGAAGAATGTACACGTAGATGAGCTCTACCATGGAACCGCCATTTTGATTGCTAGCGCCTTACATACAGGTGATACAGGGGACCGGGGCGGGTGACGGAGGGGGGAGGTTTCTGTATAAAAAAATATGACGCTCTGTCACTTCACTTGTGCTGGTTCCAATGAGTATCAGCATAATCTAATGTATGTTTTTGTTTTGACAGGTGATTGACACCTGGGCAGAGGCTGAATGTAAACATGAATGGGGAAGTGAACGGAATGGTGGAGGATTCCTTAGAGATGCCCGTGGCTGAGCCGGACTCCACACAGAACACCAAAATAGTTATCTCTGAAAACTGCAATGATACTGTAAACAATTGTGAGACAACTTTACCCGAAACAAATGATAATAGTGATGCTAAAATAGAGAGTAGTGCCGTGGAATGCCCAGTGAACGGTACTGACATAGATATGGTAGAAGCACCAATAGCCAGTAAAGAGTTTGATAATGTAATAAGTGAAGAGCCCATTGTCAAGGCTGAACCTTCAAAGTCTGTGGAAGATAGTAACCAATTAGAAGACCATCGCAACAATAGTGAAGATAAATGCACTTGGTTGCAAGGCTTCTCAGACATAGAAGTGGGCAATGATCAGAAAGATGACACACCTACTGACTTGGAGCAGAAAGATGATGCACCTACTGAAAATGATCATAAAGATGAGGCATCTACTGACATCGAGCAGAAAGATGACGCACCTACTGTAAATGATCATAAAGATGAGGCATCTACTGACATCAAGCAGAAACATGACGCACCTACTGACAATGATCATAAAGATGAGGCATCTACTGACATTGCGCAGAAAGATGACGCACCTACTGTAAATGATCATAAAGATGAGGCATCTACTGACATCAAGCAGAAAGATGACGCACCTACTGACAATGATCATAAAGATGAGGCATCTACTGACATTGCGCAGAAAGATGACGCACCTACTGTAAATGATCATAAAGATGAGGCATCTACTGACATCAAGCAGAAAGATGACGTACCTACTGACAATGATCATAAAGATGAGGCATCTACTGACATCGAGCAGAAAGATGACGCACCTACTGACAATGGTCATGAAGATGAGGCATCTACTGACATCAAGGAGAAAGATGACGCACCTGCTGACACCATCCAAGATCCGGAGGAAGGTGATCAGGACAGACCAGAGAATCCAGAGACCTCAGAAGCAATGGTAAGATTTATTAACTTCTTATTTCACAAACCAAAGTTGTAAATAATATTATAATATCATGAACCTCTTTCTTTCTATCTATGTGATTCAACATAATTGAACATGTGATATATTAATGCAGAGAAAACAAATTAATATAAAGTTATATATATTTAACTGATTGTCATAATAATTGTAATGTTTATAACAACTTTGTAATGTGTGTTTGTAATTCGTTATTTCAATCCAAGTGTGTGTGAAACTACTGATAATGCACTTGTGCTATTGTGGTTTATTAATATAAGTTGTCTAGTTTAAATGTTGAGTGCATACCAGATAATAATAATATAATTATGTCTGTATTTGGATGGATAATATAATGTGTTTACTAAAGTGGAAGAGATACAGTTTTACATAATAATATTATGCATTTGGAGAATTTGGTTTATCTGGCTGCCTACTGTATAATATTAAACATTATTTTTGGACAATAAACATGATCATAAAAATCATGTTAAAATTTTGCTAGACATTATTTGAAATTGACGAACTAATAAAAACCAATAAGAAATTGATACTCTATATTGTTCTTGTAGAGCAATATAATTATATATAAGGTATGAGGTCAATTATAAAAATTATATGTATAGGTGCATAAAAGTATTTATTATTTATAAAACGCATACACATTAAAGACGTAATACTTTGGGAAGATTGTGAAAAAGTTTTAAACTGGTCTTATAAACTTTAGTATTCTCACGAAAATTATTTCCGTAGATAAACGAATATAGTTACGTACTACGTAGTAAATTGTCGACCTAATCCTCTTTATAACCTATGTTACGATTTTAAATATGAGGGAGACAGAAGAGATATTATATACTTCCTTTTCTTATATTTTCCATCTCGCTCTGCCAAGTACGTATTTACGCATACTAGAGTGAGATCCCAACCTTGACGTCAATACTTATCTCGCCTTCCTTTTTAACGTAGGTAGTACCACACAAGTATAGAGACATAATTGCGTGAAATTTACTCGTTTCATATATTACGTTATGTTTCTTGGTACAAATATTTTTGTGACCATGTTTCTGAAAGAGGTCAATGACCTTTGCGGCAAAGTTTAGTACATAATTATTACGAAACATTGAATGGTAGAGATTTGAAACGTAATAAAATAATACTTGTCTTGCACAATCACGATTATGTATAATAAATTCACATAAAAAGAACCAACTAAAAAGGCAAAATTGCTTTTTTAAATATGAACGTACTCTCAGCGGAATAAAATATACAAATCCTACGTGCGCTTGAAATTTAATCGTAATACATTTTCTAAAAGGTTTCTTCTTCACATTAACACTTTACTACACATAAACATAATACCTAACATCTTTAATAAGTAGGTATACTCGTAACACATCGTTATTATATAAAAATAGCTTTGTGCAATTCTAAATGTTATCTTAAACAATGCCAAATCACACACCCTTTCTTTACAATCGGTGCAAAATTATGTATTTACTAGAATCAGTTATTATAAACATCACTTAACATTTTATCGCAAATACACACCTGGTGTCAGGCGTTAGCTACAGATAACCAATGACATAAAGAGGGTTTATTTTGTTGATTTACGATACCAAACGAGCTTACTATGCTCTTTTGTTATATTATAACCCCATGACAACTGTAACCGACCCTGAACAAGGCCCAATTCGGGACTACCACTGTTATTCCAGTTATTAAGAATGTTTAGTTGGTTAGTTCGTTAGCACCCGTAAGGGTCGTTGATTGTCGGGTGCAATGGCTGGCCGTGGCCGTATAAGAGATTCGGTAGTGCCAAAAGGTACTGTGCCTCGTAGGTTACATAAAGCTGTCTCCGTTAGTGATAGTGTTGGTCCCCATTACCTATATATCGTTAAGTTATGTCAGTAAATTATGCTTTTGGCCTCTCGAAAGAAGCATCCCTGGACATCAATGAATGAATTGCTAATACTTTGAGTTTTACTTTATTTCTAGATAAATCTGTACTTATAATATAAATGGGTTAGTGTTTCTTTGTATGACCTTTTTTCACGTCAAGACGGAACATTGGCTAGATGTTATGTTAGTTGAAGGGATCGCGAGGTGCATAGGCTTCTTTGGATTCTTGCGGAAAAATATCTCATTTCAGTTCCGGTTTTTTAATTTGTCATTAAAGGTCGGACCGTAAAGTAACAGTGGTTGGAATTCATAAAGTATTTAAAGACTAAGTCAGTTTTAAGGTTCATACCACACCATACCATACCACATTTACAAGAGTGAGGATAAAAGTTATCGCTTACCTCAATATACAACGATGAGTCATTAAAAAAATACCTTAACGTCCATTTGAGTTATTCATTTACGGCTAATGATCGAAAACACGAAAACTGAAAGTACAAATAACCAAGTAAGTTAAATCTGGACCCAATTACCTATAACGATGCAATTGGCAGTTCCGGCTATAATGATTATGATCGACTATATTAGCGACACTTTTGAAATTCAAATTATTTTCATTCTTTTATTTTTCCACTATTAAACGAATGATGTAATGGCGATGAATCTTAACATATTAATGCTATCAATGATTACTTAATCGCATTGATTGCAAGCGATCATCTTTTCTAATCGATCTCTTTCATTCCGCCAACTTAGAACTTTCCCGCGTATCTTACGAAAGGATACGATACGTTAGTACGATAGGTAGTTAGTAAATAATCCAGAAAGCTGGTGAAGTTAACAAGCAGTCCTTATGCAAAAAAAAATGTCTGACGGACATTTATTTTAATTCCGAAGTTTTGACAAAAGCTGTACATGTTTTTTTCAGTGTATATTTGTATGTTATGGCGCATCCGCACGCTTAGCAAACTGCAACAACCCTTTGCAAGTTCAAACGTGTGGATGGACCGTTTGGTTTGGGTTGTAAAGGCTTGCAAGCGCTTGTGGTCGATCCGTCGAAAGTCGGTTTTTCGACACAAACCAAAGCCGTTTGCCGTTTGTTTAGGTTTGGAGCTTTTGACTAGCGTGCAGACGCACCATTTACATGCATCGTAGGATCGGGCAAATTTTTTACCGGTAACGCGCCAGTGATGCCCTTGGTTTTACTAATATCCATTAGCGACTGTGATCGCTCATAATCAGGTAGCTGGTCTGGTCATTTGTGACTTTTTAATTTAAGAAACATACATGAAATAACTTTAACGTTCGCTTATGACTGGTTATTATTAGAGATGTGAAGACTAGTCGATAAGGCCGACTATCCGGCCACTATCGTAGTCGGCGACTATTCGGCAAAGATAGCGGTTCTTGCTATCCAGTTCTTGCTTTTCAATAAAACTATGTAGATCTCAGTAAAATATACGTGGGGGGAATTAGATTATACCTACATAATTATTATAAACCTTACATTGTTCATTAATATTTAGATTTTATTCATACTTATTACATTTACGTCGTTAGTTGTTACGTCGTCGTTAGTCGTATTACATTGAGCTTCTTGTACCTAATATTCGTACGTACGGCCAAAATGGTTGTAATCGACTGCAAAGTGAAAAGAAAATCGTGCTTGGGAAACGTTTGTCGAGTATAAAGCGGAGATTTTTTTTAAATCAAAATAAGTTTGCTGTAGTAACGCAAAACACACGTTTCACTTCGCTTTTGCTTTTCGTTTGGGAAAAGGTGAGGAAATCGTACATCAACATAAAAGTGAATTTATTTATTTATTCTTTATTGCAAAAACCTTAAGCTAGGTTTACATGGGGCGGACTTAATGCCTATTGGCATTCTCTAATCATTGAGTAGTGAGTACCCAATAAGCATTGCCGTAAGTATTTCGATGGAAATAAGTCTTAACGCGCCAAACTTGCATGAAAGCGTTCAGTAAGCTAGACTATAACGATTTGCAGTCGTTACGAATAAACACTTAATATTCAAACTACATGCTAATTTAAAAACTGAATCCACAAAGTGTTATACACGTGCAAACAGGAGAATATTTTTTCGGTACTACCCATAAACATCTTCATCACTTGCCTGTCTTGTCGTTTTACGAGTTATTCCGTCCAGACCCCTAAAACTGATACTAATAGGGAAATGGTGTAAATTTTCATTTCCACATTTATGATTCTAATTTTCAAGTGGGTACTACAGGACACGTTTCCCCAAGCAAAGCGAGCGTGGGTTTATTAGTAATCAATATGATTGTAATATCGCGTAAATGTTATAAGCTTTTAGTTAGTTTCATTCATCCGATGTCTATGTGTGTAATCAAAGCTTGCAAGTTAAATTGGATCCTCTCCCCGGTGTTCTATTAAGCTGCAAATTTGCCTACGTGTGTAGATCTAATGGCAATGCAATATAATAATGATGTGATCACAAAGTAGGGGTTCAAGTCTGCTAAGTGAATGCTTCTATTGCGTCGTGTCGGAATAGTTTGACACATTTCGTATATCAAATGTATTAAAACTATGAATTCGGATTTGTTGTAGCGCAACGACGCAAACCCATTGGGTTTGGATTTGTTTGACTTGTCTCGAGAATAAGGTCCTACTAGTAGTAAACTTGCGTACAGTAGTAGAAGCGCTCATAGCCCGGCGGCTTGCGTCGATCTCAAGTGATCGACAAAGTTAAGCAGCAGCGAGCGCGGTCGGTAGTTGGATGGGTGAGCGCTAGTGGATAAAAATTTCTTGAGCTAATTCCGTGCTTCGCAGCGCACGTAAAGCCGTCGGTCCCGGTTGTTACCATATGGTAGCAGTCGTTAAGCCATGTTGGATACCTTCGGACGGCTTAAAAATTTCCGACACTTGGGTTGGCCACTAACCTCTCCACCAATCAATCCGCACTGGAGCACCGTGGTGGAGTATGCTCTAGGCCGTCTCAGGTATGAAGAGACCCGTGCTTAGTAGTGGGCCATCAATGGGTTGACGCCAGTGGTACACTTGCCTTGCTTCGCTTCCGGAAACCTGTCCGTTAGTAGTGTTACTACCCACACTCGAAAATTTTTCCTTGGCTAATTAGCTTACTTTTCACTTAGCTAATAGTGGTTGAATGTTAAAAGTACTTCTTCGCAGGACAAACGCTTTCATGTTTGAACTTGAAAATTGTGCACCTTCTAGGGCTGCGTTTGTTGTCAACTGTCATATTTGCCCGTTCCTTTTACCATTTATAAGTTCCTAAGCTATGGCCCTCCGCAGGACCTTATCACGAGACGTGAGTCCACGGATACGGTGGGTTATTAAAGGTACGATATGTATACTGTCACAAGAGTGGGTAAGGGATGGGAAGGAATAAGGCCGGCTTCAAAAGATGATGTTTTTATTCACTGGATGGGGTAACACTCGCGACACGGTGACTTGACACGACGCTGTACACTTTACTTCACATTTCAGTAGTAGATATTCGCCGGTTCTAACTCATTGTAGGGCGAAAATAGGGCGAAAAACTCGTTTGGACCGGTTTCACCGGCTACTAGTCGCGAATGAACTTTATATTAAGTGATATGAACTTTATATTAAGTGATTCGCGGGGTAATTAACCGCGGATTAACTTAATCCGCGCGCCGATTAAGTAATTCGCGGTTTAATTGGGCGCGAATTACCTTTATCCGCGGATCAATTAATCAAATCGCGGTTCGATAAACCAATTCGCGGCCGCGAATTAACTTGATTCGCGCTTCAATTAAACGATTCGCGGTTTTATTACGTGTCAATCAATAAAACCGCGGATTAATTAATTAAAGCGCGCATAAAGTTAATTCGCGACTAGTAGCCGGTGAATCCCAAACAATCGAGTTTCGCGGTATATGCCGGTTCTGGCTCTGCAGTAGTAGGGATATGCCGGTTCTGGCTCACGAAAACTCGATTCTTCGGGATACACCGGCTACTAGCCGCGAATCAACTTTATTCACGCTTCAATTAAGTAATCCGCGGTTTTATTATGTGCGAATTTTCTTTATTCACGGTTCGATTAATCAATTCGCGGGTCGCTTAACGGTGAATTAATTTTATTTCTGGCTTTATTATCTCATTCGCGATTTTATTGACTTATTCACGTAATTCTTCACTTTACTTAGAAAGCACTCAACGGTATCTCTACATTCTTTTTTTATCGCTTGCCTTAATGGTCGATGCATCCGTTCCTTTATCCACAATACAGATAAGGATATCTGCTAATGTTTCCGCCCACATTCCGCTCCTTCCATATAAATTTAGCTAGCATGGCTCAAAGGACATCATTGTGACAGTGAAAGTGAGCCGAGTCTACTATATAATGGATGTGAGTATTTTCTTAATTTCTTAATTATCTGTTGAAAACTTTTAATTTCCTGTGTGCACACGTTCTAGACATGTATGTACATATTCATGCCCGCGATATCTGTAGGTGTTTCGGTATTTTTTTTTTCATAATATTGTTGTTCTCATTTTTATGATTTGCTAATTATCTAGTGAAATCTTTTCATTTCCTATGTGATATCTGTAGGTATTTCCATATTTTTTGCATTAATTGTCCATGTATAATGAACCAGCTCTCGATAACCTAATAATAAAGTGTCGTAGTATAAAATTAACCTGTATTATGTTCTCTTTCAGCAAGACACATTCAAAAGCTACTATTTTCCGGACACGCCCGAGGAACCTGACGATTCATTAGTTGTTAATATGAAGAAAAACAATAATATCAAAAGAATAAATGACATAGACATGTTCTTTGAGAAGCCCAAAAAGAAGAAAAAACTCGGAGTACAATCTTCATATGTATCAGCAGCACGTGACGACGGAGTCTCTTATATTTCCTCCAAGGAAGATGACGCTCTCACCGCTACTCATCTCATAAAAATCGATGTCTATGATATGAATAAAATACGCAACATCGAACCTATTAATTATTGGAAATACTCCGACGCTCGAGTAAAATATTATGTGCAATCAGAAGATGATAAGCGTTATCAAAGTACGCGGGACATCATTTACAACATTACAAAGACACTCGCCGGGAAGCACAATTGTTCAAAATATTTTATCGAGGACAAACTCCAAGGAATGTAACGCTCTCACCGTGACTCATCTTATAAAAATGTATATAAGTAAAAGCAAAAGAAGAAATAACATTAACTAGAAGTATCGCGCCCCCACCCACAGCATTGGGCATATAAATAACTAGAAGCTAACAACCAGAAACTATTTCATAAGATATATACCTAACGAATGTGTTCCAAGTTAGCCGTAATGGATTCCAACGATCAAATTGAGTCTGAACTTTATAAGTTATGTGGTGATATAGAGTCAAGCATTATGTTTAATGATGACAATGATGAAGAACTAGTGAAAATTTGTTGTGAGATTGAAACAAATATCATGTAAGTATAAACAAACTTTACATATAATTTTTTTGGTCTTTAGAAAAGAAGTATAACGTAAAATAAATATGATGTGGTTTTATATATTTTTATAGCTCTTAAATTGTATTGTTACAGTCAGTTAGGTGGAGGATCCCGAAAAAGAACCAACAACATCGAAAATAATACCCACAAAACTAAAAGAGTAAAACATGAAGCTTCTACTTCGTCTCATCCTTCTGCTGCACAATCTGATAAGGTACATTGTGATGTATGTGAAATTTTAGTATGTAAGAAGTATTTTACAAATCATTTAAAAAGTAATCGGCATAAAACTAAAGCATCAAAATTACACGATAATTTGCAAAACGTTCATGTTGTTGAATCAGCGTTCGGACAGAGAATAATATCGTATAAAATAAATAGTAAAAGTGATGGATCTTTTGAAACACCAGAGATATTTTTAAATTCAATTCATAATGACATTCAATCATTAATTGAAGAATCTATTCTAAAACATACCGTATTCAAAGTAAATTTTGTATTGCATGCTGATTTTATTCAACAAACAAAAAATATTTCCAATTCCTTCGATTTTCAAACAAGCAATTACATTATATTTCAAGGCGATGATTTAAATATTTTTTTTTCGTCTTTACGTGACACTTTTATTAATAAAATTAATACATTTGAAAAAAAAGATAGCGGTTGGACTCTGAATTTTATTAAGTCATTAGACATGAATGTTAACAAATTTAATCCCCTACGAGGTTCGTCATATATTGATTTACCCAGAGACATTATGGTAAAAAGAGCAATTATTAATGTTAAAAACGTAGATGTTTTATGTTTAAAATGGGCTTTGCTTTCTGCTTTGTATCCAGTAAATAAAAATCCTGATCGCGTTTCATCTTATAGCATGCATTGTAATAAACTGAAGTTTGACGGTGTCTCTTTTCCAGTTAAATTATCCGATATCTCAAAAGTGGAAAAGTTAAATAATATTAGTATCAACGTTTTCGGTTTAGAATTTGATAAAATCAATAAAACTCATTCTGTTGTAGGCCCTTTATATTTTACAAAATGTCGTAAGGGTATCCATATTAATTTATTATTGCTTGCAAACGGAAGAAATAATCATTATTGTTATATAAAAAATATGTCGCGTTTAGTCAGTAATCAAATTTCAAGTCATGAACATGCTATTTATATTTGTGATGGATGTTTATTACATTTTCCTAGTCAAGTAAAGTTGACAGAACATCAACAGCATGATTGCTTTCATATTAAAACAGAACTACCTAATTCTCAAAAAACATCAAAAAATTGGTTTGGACAGTCAGTTTCTAATGATAAGTTAAAATTTGACAAGTTTAACAAAAAACTTAAAACACCATTTGTTGTATATGCAGATTTTGAAGCTTTTCTAACACCAATCGAATCATGTTCTAACGATCCATTAAAATCTTACACAAGTAATGTCCAAAAACATGAAGTGTATAGTTTCGGTTACTACATAAAATGCTCCTATGATGATAACTTGTCAAAGTATGAAACATATTGTGGCCCAAACAGTACACAAGAATTTATGATTCGTTTGCATAAAGACTTAAAATTTATATGTACCAAAAACAGTACTGAGGTAGCTCCTAAAGCATTATCAAACGATGATTATATTAAGGTTTCAACATCGGATACTTGTTTCATATGTGAAACTCATTTAAACGGTGAACGTGAATTTAATTACAATCCACAAACCGGACATTTTAGAGGCGTTGTACATAATATATGTAACTCGAAGTTTCGTATACCGAATTATATTCCTGTAATTTTACATAATCTTAGCCATTATGATTCTCATTTTATTGTTCATGCTCTTAATTTTGTTGATGGTGATATCGAAGTTATACCGCAGACGAAAGAAAAATATATTTCATTTTCGAAAACATTACAAATAAATAATAAAATTGTTCAATTGAGGTTTATAGATTCTATAAAATTTTTACCATGTGGCCTTAGTCAATTAGCTAATAATTTGATTGATAAAGAATTTATTTCTTTAAAACGTAACTTTCCTATTAATGAAGACTTCAATCTTGTGAGAAAGAAGGGTATTTATCCTTACGAATTTATGACATCTTTTGAGTGCTTAAACCTAACATCACTTCCAGACAAAAATCAGTTTTACAGTTCGCTGTCAGATTCTCATATATCAGATAATGATTACAACCACGCTAAAAATGTTTGGCAAAACTTTAACTGCAAAAATATGTTCGATTATTCCAACTTGTATCTTAAAACTGATGTATTACTTCTAACTGACATATTTGAAAACTTTAGAATGTTATGCTTACAAACCTATGGTTTAGATCCAACTCATTATTATACTGCTCCAGGATTAAGTTGGGATGCAATGCTAAAAATTACAAAAATAGAACTTGAATTGCTTACAGATATAGAAAAAATATCATTTATTACAAGGGGTATAAGGGGTGGGATATCTCAATGCAGCAAACGGCATGCAAAGGCTAACAATCCATTTATGGAAGATTTTGATAAAAATGTATCTACTTCATATCTTATGTACTTCGATGCTAATAATCTATACGGGTGGGCAATGTCTCAATATTTACCATCAGGGGAGTTTGAGTGGGTTGATATAAAAACAGATTATAGTGCATCGAACAATACAGAATATGGTTTTATTCTAGAAGTAGATTTAGAGTACCCCATAGATATTCATGACTTACATTCTGACTTACCCTTATGTCCTGAAAAAATATCTGTTGGGGATTCCAAAGACGTTAAACTTGTCCCAAATTTATACAATAAAACTAAATATATCATTCACTATAAAAATTTACAACAATGTATTAATCTAGGTATGAAGTTGAAAAAAATTCATAGAATATTGAAGTTCAATCAAAGTTTATGGTTAAAAAAATATATAGATTTAAATACAAATTTACGTACGCAAGCTAAAACAGATTTTGAAAAAGATTTTTATAAATTAATGAACAATTCTGTATTTGGAAAAACAATGGAGAATGTCGAGAAACGAGTTAATGTAAAATTATTAACTCACTGGGAAAATGTAGGTAAAAGTCTTGGTGCTCAGGATTTAATTGCAAAACCAGAGTTTCATAGTTTGTCTATATTTTCGGAAAATCTAGTTGCGATTCAACTTAAAAGAACAAAGGCCCTTCATAACAAACCCATCTACTTAGGTTTTTGTATATTAGATATTTCTAAAACACTTATGTACGATTTCCATTATAACTACATGCTACACAAGTTTCCAAACAAAATTAAATTACTATACACTGATACGGATAGTTTAGTTTATGAAATTATTACCAACAACTTTTATGAAGATATCAAGCATGATTTGCCTGAATGGTTTGATACATCTGATTATCCCTTAAATAACATATACGAATATCAAAATATAAATAAAAAAAAATTAGGTATGTTTAAAGATGAAAATGCTGGCAAAATATTAAGAGAGTTTGTAGGGTTGAGATCTAAAATGTATGCATTGGATATTGACAATACGTTTTTGGCAAAAGCAAAAGGTGTTAATAAAAGTGTTACGAAAAGTTTTAAAATGGAAGATTATAAATCTTGTTTATTTAATGAAAATGTTCAATACCGTACTATGTTAAGATTTAGGTCTATAAAACATAATATTTTTACACAACAAATTAATAAGAAGTGTCTCTCACACAATGATACCAAGCGATATATTGTATCGAATAATGTTAATACGCTTGCTTGGGGTCACTATAAAATACCCATAGATTAGTTTAGTTGTAAATGTCTGATTTATAAAAAAAAAGTCACGTAAATATCTAATGTTAAGTTATTTTTGATTATTGTATAACTACTTCTAATATTGTACTTAAGATGTCTAGCTATTAGTAACATTGTTTTATTTTTATTCTTTTTATTATTATTATTATTAATATGTGAATGATTGTATATTGTATTTCTATTTTGTATTTGAAATATAGTTTTATTCTTGCACAAAATGTTTTAGTTTATTCCAACACCTTTAACCAAACACACGTGAGCTTAAAATGTTTCATTTTATTCATCCTTTTACTGCTATAGTTGCAGGTCCTACTGGATGTGGAAAATCAATTTTTGTCACAAACTTTATTAAATATATGGAGGATATATGTGACACCCATTTCAAACAAATAACTTGGTGCTATGATGAAATGCAACCTTTGTATAATTTAAAAACTGTTAATTTCTATCAAGGAATACCAAACCTTAGCAGTTTTGATGGATGTGAACCACATCTGATAATTATTGATGATTTAATGAGAGAGTCAGATGGTCGCGTTGTTGATATATTTACGAAAGGAAGTCATCACAGAAATTTAAGTGTATTCTATATAACACAAAATTTATTTCACCAAGGCAAAGGCCAAAGAGACATATCTTTAAATTCCGGTTACATAGTTTATTTCAAAAATCCTCGCGATAAAACACAAATTAAATACTTAGCACGACAAGTATCGCCAGATAATTCGAAATTTATGGAAGATTCCTACAAAGATGCAACAAATGAACCACATGGATATTTATTAATAGATTTGAAACAGGACACAAATGATATGTGTCGTTTAAAATCTAAAATATTTCCATCAGATGGGCATTGTATCGTTTACATTCCTACAAAAGGCTTTAAGTATGGTAAAAATCAACAAATTACTATCATTCACAAATGATGCATCGACGACTAAAGACGCATAAAAGTTTACTAGCAGCTTTGCATACACTTAAACCCAAATATCAAAGAGCTCTTTTAAAATCGTGTAATGAAAAAGAAATTAATTGTATTTGCGAGTGTATTCATAACGTACTCCAGGGCAAAATTGATCTCAAGGATAAGGAAAAGAATAAGTTAAGCAAGTACAAAAATATACTTCGGAAATTGGTTCGCAAAGGTGCTACGAATTTGTTTCGGAAAAATCTCATAATCCAAAAAGGTGGTGCTTTTCTCCCTATTATATTAGGTTCAGTTCTCAGTGGATTAGTAAGTTCCCTCATTTAAAATGGAGAATGCTAAAAGAATGTTGCTTGTTGAGCCAAGTGTGATAGAAAAACTAAAACAACCAAGCGCAGGTGATACTAACTTGTCCCGATTGGATGCTGATATGAATAATATTTTAAAAAGAAATATCGATGACCGTGAAAAGTGTATTTTATATTTACAAACACTCCGAAGATATCTTAACTTTACCAAGGAAGATCGCCAACCTTATCATATACCAATTATTTCTGAGGATACGAATACATTTGATGATTTAATATTGAGCTACAAAAATAAAAACTTGGATAGTAAACGTGTAGTCTCAATTGACACACCAGACAAAGAACTACTTCATAAACAAAATATTCCAGAGAAAAATAGTTATACGACTACTGAAATTCTCGATCTCATTCCAAAAACATATGCAAAAAAGGCCGTCTTGTTAATGAATTTGCTATCTTCCAATGAAAATAAAATTAAGTGGGATAATGACGGAACTGTGATTATAGATAACAAAAAGATTGATGGAAGTAATATTATAGATTTAGTGAACGACTCATTGAGACCGTTAAAAAAAAGTGATCCTATAGGATGGGAAACCTTTGCTAAAGCTTTAAAAGATATTCGAGTTCCTCTTACTTATATTGGTAATCCCAAACGGTGTGAGTTTATAAGTGGCATGCAGTCACAGTTAAACTTTTCAACGCCTGAAGAAGAATCATTCTCTACACCAACGAGTGACAAACAGAACAAAAGAAAGTTAAAGAACAAGCTGGAGTGGGAAAAATGGGAACCTTATTAGAAATACATAATCTCTATTATGATCCATCAAATCCCGCAGGTTATAGTAGTGTCGACAAACTAACGAAAGCTATGAAAGGAAAAATGAAAAGAGAAGATGTAAAGAAATGGCTGCAATCACAAGAAACCTACACTGTGCACAAACCTGTACAGAGAAAGTTTCCTAGGAATAAATATATCTTATCAAATCTAAATGAACTTTGGCAAGCTGACTTGAGTGATATGAGGACTTATTCCAGGTACAATGATGGATATAATTATATTTTATGCGTCATTGATGCATTCAGCAAATATGCATATGTCAGACCCATGAAAAGAAAAAATTCAATAACTATTAAGGAATGTTTAGAGAGTATATTTACTGAGGCTAACATAACACCAACACACATACAATCTGACAAAGGAACAGAATTTATATCAAAAGATGTACAAAGATACATAAAATTGAAAAATATAAATTATTATACAACAAATAATCCAGATATTAAAGCTAGTATTGTTGAAAGATTTCAGAGAACTCTTAAGACGAAAATGTGGCGTTACTTTACGTATAAAAATACATATAAATATATCGATGTTTTACAAGATTTAGTTTATTCTTATAACCATAGTTTTCACTCTAGCATTAAGATGTCTCCTTGTGATGTAAATTCAAATAATATTATGACAGTATGGAGAAACTTGTATGATACTAAAAATAATAATTTCTCGTCAGGCAGTGTATTACCAAAGTTGCATGTAGGTGATTACGTTAGAATAACTAAAAGCAAACACATTTTTCAGAAAGGATACGAATCTAACTGGAGTGATGAAATATTTATTATATCTTCCATAATAGATAGAAACCCTTGGCCTGTATACACCATAAAAGATCTGAAAGGTGAAAATATAGAAGGTACGTTTTATGAAAAAGAATTACAGAAAGTATATTATGACCCCACTCTACATTATAAAATAGATAAAATAATACGCTCTCGCTATTCCGGTAACAGAAAGGAAGTGTTAGTGAAGTGGAAAGGTTATCCTCACAAATTTAATAGTTGGATTACATTTTCCCAATTGAAAGAAATATGAACAACCAAAGTTTTTATTTAACTTTACTTAGTAATAGTTCCATGGAATATTTTCCAGATAACAAAACTACATATTTTTCAACTAAATTACCTAAACCCATCATTTTGGAAGGAGAATGGTCCGTTGGAGTAGTTGAATTTCAATATCCTTGCACTATGTTTACCGTTCAAGAACATGAGAACGTTATATATATTACAAAATGGATGCAAATGCCTGGTGAAACAAAACCATACCTTACATACTATAAGACACATATTCCTGCAACAAACTACGATAACATCAATCATATTCTAAAGGCATTAAACAACATCAAGGAAAAAGTAAGATTTCGTTACGATGAAATTTCAAAGTTTGTGACAGTTACAATACTAGATGAGGCAATTAAATCAGTAACACTATCACCTAAGTTATCTTTACAGTTGGGATTTGAACCCAATATAAACCTCAGAGATAAGAATATTGGTAAATGTCCTGCTAATTTGCATTTAGGTTTACCTTCACAGTTATTTGTTTACTCTGACATTGTAGAACCCCAAATCGTAGGGGATGTGATGACCCCTCTTCTGAGAATCATACCATTAGATCCTTCAAAATACATATATGGTGCTAATAAAATGCATGTTTTCTCTCCACCTCACTATATATCTGTTATGCGAAGGGAATTCGATACTATTGAAATAGATATAAGAACAAGCACAGGTCAAAAAATACCATTCCAGTTCGGAACAGTGTGCTTAAAACTACACTTCAAGAAAATATATGTATAATGTATTTGAAACATAATTATAATATGAAATGCCCATATGAAGATTATTATTCTCATCAAGCGGGATCTGGTATTGGAGTAATTTACAAAGGAACACCGTATCAAAGAGGCCATGGAATCGGGAGTTTTCTAGGAGGGTTGTTTAGATCTGTTTTACCATTGTTATCTAGTGGTGCAAGAGCTATTGGTAAAGAAGCATTAAGCACCGGAGTAGGAGTTTTGTCTGACATGTTTAATGCACAACCCATAGACGATTCAATTAAAACACGTTTAAAAGAAGCTACTACTAATTTAAAACGAAAAGTAGATAGTAAAATTGAAAGAATCAATATGTCTGGTTCGGGGTATAAAATCAAACGAAAACGTTTATCTCCTTCCATTCCAGCATTGGCCACGAAAGTGAACACTACAACAAAGGCAAAAAAGAAATTCAGAAATATTAATGATATATTTTCTAATTAATTATGTCTTTCTACATAGTCATTCTTGTGAGTGTATTAAATCAGAGTTAGATTTGTTTGCGCTACCGTCCACACAGACGAGCATTGAGAGTGGAGTATGGATACATTACAAACCTATTTCATCGCTGGCTGATGATGGACCCCTAGAATTTCAAGTTCCTGGTGCAGGAGATGACTATGTAGATTTGTCTCATACCTTGATTCATATAAAAGCGAAGATACTTAATCAAGACAACTCCAAGTTAGCAGCTGCTACAGTCGTAGCTCCAGTTAATAATTGGTTGCATTCAATATTCAGTCAACTTGATGTATACTTAAATCAAAAACTTGTGTCACCGCCAAATAACACATATGCATATCGTGCCTATATTGAAAACTTGTTGAACTATGGCCCAGCAGCCAAAAAATCCCATCTTACTTGTGGTCTTTGGTATGGAGATACAGCAGGAAAAATGAATGAGACTGACGTAAAAAATGAAGGGTTTATTAAGCGAGAGTTCATGTCAAGAGAGAGTAAAGAGATTGAAATGATTGGGCATCTACATGGCGATTTATTTAATCAAGATAAATTTTTAATTAACGGCGTTGACATGTGTGTTAAATTAGTTCGATCAAGAGAAAATTTCAACCTAATGGCAGGGTCAGTAGATTTAAAGTTTAAAGTATGTATTACAGATGCGACGTTGATTGTTCGTAGAGCTCGGATTAATCCAAGCGTATTACTTGCACATCAAAAAGTATTAGCGTCTACCACTGCTAAATATCCCATTACGCGAGCTGAAGTAAAAGTTTTAACAATACCATCAGGTGTTCAAGGTAAAACCCTTGATAATATATTCCTTGGACAAGTACCGAAAAGGTGTATAGTGGGATTTGTGAATAATGCTGCATTTAACGGAACTCTCAATAAGAATCCATTCAATTTTGCAAATTATGGTATCAATACATTTTGTTTATATGTCGATGGAAATCAGATCCCCTCAAAGGCATTGCAACCATCGTTTGGTAGTAATGTCTTTACTAGCGCATATCATACATTGTTCTCAGGAACAGGTGTACATTTTCATAATGAAGGCAATGGGATATCCAGAGATGAATATGCTAATGGTTATTGTTTGCTTGCATTTGATTTAACTCCTGATTTATCAGCTAACTCTATGAGTCATTGGAATCTTATCAAACATGGTAGTGTAAGATTAGAAGTTCGATTTGAGTCGGCTCTAACTCAAACTATTAATTGTATTGTTTATGCAGAATTTGATAATGTAATAGAAATAGATAAGCATCGTAATATATCAGTAGATTATAGTAGTTAGGTTTATTATTTTTGTATTGCTTCAATAAATAAAAATATTCAATATATGATATTTCAATGTTTTATTTGCTACACCCTCTTTAATCTTCCTATTTAAAATAAATATCATTAATAAAATTGACATTGTTGTTGGGACTGCAGAGCTGAAAAGCTGTGTTATCTACTTATACCATGGATACCGTGGAAATAAAACAGTACTTAAGTAAAATTGATATGAGCATTGAATCTAACGTATACGCAGCTAATCGTTTACCGATACATGTTCATACTCCTATGTATATCATAAGTAACTTAGATGTTGATACCAAACCTGGATCGCATTGGGTAGCCATACATATAGATGGGAATGGATTTGGGGAATACTTTGATTCATTTGGTCGAGCACCTCAAACATATCATAGATCTTTTTTGAAAACGAATGCAAGGATGTGGAATTACAACACTAATCGTATCCAAAACGATTTCACAACCGTATGTGGAGAGTATTGCATCATGTACATATATTATAAGTATCATGGTAAATCAATGTATGATTTTCTGAAATTGTTTGATGACAACACAATTTGTAATGATATAACAATTGATGAATTTTTTAATAGAATTTTTTAATAAATAACGTGAACAAATTTACTGTGGATTTTACAATGATTAATACCTCTCATTTAGTTTACATATTGTATAAATTGGTTTATCTCTCTAATAACTTCTATTTTCTCTAAAACAATCATTATCATTTTTGTAGAATGATATAGTAGGTATATGAAATAATACAAGAAAATTGCTTAAAAATAGTTTATTTTTAATTTAGATACAAAATCATTTACAGAATTGTAGGGGAATATGAGATAGGTCGCAAATTTTCTAATGCAAGTATTTGTTGGGATTCTTCTTCTTCTTCTTTTGCCCAATCGTATGATAGAGGGTGTATATATTGCGGTTGTATTACACTTCCAATGCACGGTGAGTACACGTTATTAGACATAGATTGCGAGTCGCGAGCAATTCCTTCCTGAGTACATATTGTACAAAAAGCCATCATAATTTCGACTCCGTCCATTACGTCTTCACCATCGTTGGACGTTACTGAAAAACGATGCGTTGGACACGGTGTAAAGTATGGCTTGATGTCACAATCTTCTATCATGTTCTCGGGTAACTCACCGGTGATATACCAGAATCTGATATATTTAGAGTATTTTTTCAATATAGTTGATTTTCCCCACATTTCTATAACTTGTTTTAAAAATGACATATTTCAGCTACTAGTTGAAGTTTTTGAATGAATGGTACTGTATCAATGCCTGTAGAAACATTTATATACCCAATGCCGTGGGTGGGGGCGCGATACTTCTAGTTAATGTTATCTCTTCTTTTGCTTTTACTTGTATAAATTTTTATTAGATGAGTCACGGTGAGAGCGTTACATTCCTTGGAGTTTGTCCTCGATAAAATATTTTGAACAATTGTGCTTCCCGGCGAGTGTCTTTGTAATGTTGTAAATGATGTCTCGCGTACTTTGATAACGTTTATCATCTTCTGATTGCACATAATATTTTACTCGAGCATCGGAGTATTTTATTCATATCATAGACATCGATTTTTATGAGATGAGTAGCGGTGAGAGCATCATCTTCCTTGGAGGAAATATAAGAGACTCCGTCGTCACGTGCTGCTGATACATATGAAGATTGTACTCCGAGTTTTTTCTTCTTTTTGGGCTTCTCAAAGAACATGTCTATGTCATTTATTCTTTTGATATTATTGTTTTTCTTCATATTAACAACTAATGAATCGTCAGGTTCCTCGCTGGTTGTTAGCTTCTAGTTATTTATATGCCCAATGCTGTGGGTGGGGGCGCGATACTTCTAGTTAATGTTATTTCTTCTTTTGCTTTTACTTATATACATTTTTATAAGATGAGTCACGGTGAGAGCGTTACATTCCTTGGAGTTTGTCCTCGATAAAATATTTTGAACAATTGTGCTTCCCGGCGAGTGTCTTTGTAATGTTGTAAATGATGTCCCGCGTACTTTGATAACGCTTATCATCTTCTGATTGCACATAATATTTTACTCGAGCGTCGGAGTATTTCCAATAATTAATAGGTTCGATGTTGCGTATTTTATTCATATCATAGACATCGATTTTTATGAGATGAGTAGCGGTGAGAGCGTCATCTTCCTTGGAGGAAATATAAGAGACTCCGTCGTCACGTGCTGCTGATACATATGAAGATTGTACTCCGAGTTTTTTCTTCTTTTTGGGCTTCTCAAAGAACATGTCTATGTCATTTATTCTTTTGATATTATTGTTTTTCTTCATATTAACAACTAATGAATCGTCAGGTTCCTCGGGCGTGTCCGGAAAATAGTAGCTTTTGAATGTGTCTTGCTGAAAGAGAACATAATACAGGTTAATTTTATACTACGACACTTTATTATTAGGTTATCGAGAGCTGGTTCATTATACATGGACAATTAATGCAAAAAATATGGAAATACCTACAGATATCACATAGGAAATGAAAAGATTTCACTAGATAATTAGCAAATCATAAAAATGAGAACAACAATATTATGAAAAAAAAAATACCGAAACACCTACAGATATCGCGGGCATGAATATGTACATACATGTCTAGAACGTGTGCACACAGGAAATTAAAAGTTTTCAACAGATCATTAAGAAATTAAGAAAATACTCACATCCATTATATAGTAGACTCGGCTCACTTTCACTGTCACAATGATGTCCTTTGAGCCATGCTAGCTAAATTTATATGGAAGGAGCGGAATGTGGGCGGAAACATTAGCAGATATCCTTATCTGTATTGTGGATAAAGGAACGGATGCATCGACCATTAAGGCAAGCGATAAAAAAAGAATGTAGAGATACCGTTGAGTGCTTTCTAAGTAAAGTGAAGAATTACGTGAATAAGTCAATAAAATCGCGAATGAGATAATAAAGCCAGAAATAAAATTAATTCACCGTTAAGCGACCCGCGAATTGATTAATCGAACCGTGAATAAAGAAAATTCGCGCATAATAAAACCGCGGATTACTTAATTGAAGCGTGAATAAAGTTGATTCGCGGCTAGTAGCCGGTGTATCCCGAAGAATCGAGTTTTCGTGAGCCAGAACCGGCATATCCCTACTACTGCAGAGCCAGAACCGGCATATACCGCGAAACTCGATTGTTTGGGATTCACCGGCTACTAGTCGCGAATTAACTTTATGCGCGCTTTAATTAATTAATCCGCGGTTTTATTGATTGACACGTAATAAAACCGCGAATCGTTTAATTGAAGCGCGAATCAAGTTAATTCGCGGCCGCGAATTGGTTTATCGAACCGCGATTTGATTAATTGATCCGCGGATAAAGGTAATTCGCGCCCAATTAAACCGCGAATTACTTAATCGGCGCGCGGATTAAGTTAATCCGCGGTTAATTACCCCGCGAATCACTTAATATAAAGTTCATATCACTTAATATAAAGTTCATTCGCGACTAGTAGCCGGTGAAACCGGTCGAAACGAGTTTTTCGCCCTATTTTCGCCCTACAATGAGTTAGAACCGGCGAATATCTACTACTCATTTCCGTTCGCTGCTCTTCCTTATTTCTTCTTCTTCTGCTTCTGGTCCTCTTCTCGGATTCGCTTCCGAAACTGAACTGTCCCTGCCGTGTTTAAAATCGCCTTTTATACCCCTAATTTCGAACACTAGATTCCAAATTTAAACGTTTTTTTTAAATTTATTATCGAGAAGTCGATAACATTCAAGAAATTCCTTTTTTAAATTAGGTACTTCCACGTGTCAACAGATTAATCTACGCGACAATACGATAAAACAAGTTACCACGATATGGTGTGACCGTACTCCTGTGCTGGCGTAGACACTAGACAATATGAAATTACAAGCTTTTCTCTTCATTTTCTCTTCCGTATGGCGCTATGGTTACCATGCCTAATCGCCATTCCAAGGGTCCCGGGTTCGATTCCCAGCGAGGCGCAATTCGGCCTCATTTGTTTGATTTACATAGTTGACATAGTTTGTAAAATACATAATTAAATTTTTCGGGGTGGAAACGGCTACATCCGTCCTGGTCGTCAAGCCAATTTCCTCTGCTCGTGATGTTATTATGCGGATTAGGCCTCATTTACATGATACTTTTTTCTTGTACATGCAAGAGCAATAATTGAATGCAATTAAATACGCGCAAGAATTGCCATTCATGAATTGTAAGCGGCTGTTTAACTTTACACGCAGATGATTGAATGATATTATTGCATGCGAGTCTTAACAAGACAAACTTGCCAGTGTCTTTTGTTTACACCAAGGCAATTCTGTTTATGAAACAATTGCTTTTAAGTTTAGACTTGTCTAAACCCATACTTGTACCATTTTTTGACGTGTTGCTTCAAGTATTGCAAATATTTGCATTGGTGAATATTTAGTAGAACATTCTATTCGCTAGCTAAATAGGTATTTAAAATGAGCTTGATAGTCTTAAAGTTCGGTTCTGCTGATGTAATAAAGTTCATTAAAAATTATCGCGATAATTAATCTTCATGGGATACTGAAAATATAAATTTATTTTAATGTAAATTTGTTCTAATTCATAAATTAATTTTAATTTATTTATTGTTATGTTTATATACATTATTTATTTATATTTTAACGTTGTTTTCGTAATTTTTTTTGATATTTCGCGCCTCAGAAGAGCAGCAACGATCAACATCCTCACTCACTGCACCCATGTTTGCAAATGCAGAGAGAATTCAATTGAATACAATAATTGCATAAGAAATGATGTTATATAATTATGCTGTTTACACCAAAAGCAAAACTTGAAACGAAAGTTGTGAAAGGTCAAGAATGTCACGAGTTGTTTAGACCATACAAGTCATTTATTGCTCCAATTTTATTTTATTTATTTTATGCAACAGGCAAGAAACTGGTATCATGTAAATGAGGCCTTACCCTATGGCGAACACAACATCCCGATGGAGGTTTCCGGACTAACCACCCAATTTAATTACGACGCTCATGCGTGGCTGTGGGGTATTTTTTACTCGAGCGGCTAGGCTTACCGTGCTTTTGAATTCGCCCGTGCAATGTTTTCGTTTTTTGTAATCCAACTGTGACCGACCTAGAAAAAGGCTAATCGGGACTGGGATTGTTAAATCAGTTATCAGACGGTTTTATTTACTGAATATTCGTTCGCAGTCGGCATTTGCATGTGGTAGTACTACAAAAACAATCTATATAACAAATTTTGATATTTCTTTAAACTTATCGTTTGTGGAATCATGCGAATGGTATAGTTTATTCCAAAATACACGGTCGTTTTTTCAGAAGTGATTTCTGTCGTAGTACTGCTGAAGCTAAATAAGGTACGCCACTGGTTGTCAAGCCGCTGAATGTTATTCATGTTTGGTATATTAGTCAATCTGGGAAAGGCAGACGCCTTTGTCAAACGTTTTTTCTTTGGGATGGATAGGTACTTCCGGTCTATCGCCATTTTCATGACCATCCACTACCGCTTTCCATAAATTAAACACTTTGCAAAGAACGCAAAAAATCGCCAGCGATTGTTATCACTTTGATTGAATTTGGAATTTTGGAATAGAATGGAAGGAATGAGATTAGTAGAAAAAAGAAGTGTACTGCAGAGGATCTCGGGAAATCCCCGACCGGGTCGGTCGAATACACGCATGAATATCGATGATAATATTTGAACAAATTTTCAATCAAAAATAACAAACTTATAAATGAAAATGAAACCAAAACATTTTCATATTATATAACTGTTATTTTTGATTCTACGACAAAAAATTACAAGACCAAAGTTTGTAGAGAATTAATTTTGCTTCGAAAAATGTTCTTACAAATTTTATGTCAAAGTAATAGTTTGCCAGGTAAGAGCCATAAAACCATCTGCACCTTTATTTCCATCATGGCGGAAGCGGGAAAAGGTTTGCGACCCCGCTAACTTGGATTTGATTAAATGTAACATTTCAATGGACTATTTCTGAATGTGACTTATCTACTTATAACAATTCTATCAAAAACTGAATATCTATTGTTTTTGTTGTATCTTCATCTTATATTTTAGCTAAGCCAGTTTTCTTTTAAGCGTGCGAATAATCTATTTTACTTGCTTGAAATGATAAATTTAATATAAGAATCTTAAAATATTTCATGAGTATCATGATATAGATAGAGCCTTCGAACGGCGCGCGGTGGTCCGGCATAGCCATTGCGCCCCACAGGTGGCGATAGTTACATTAAAATAGCTTATGGGTATTGCGCATGTCCAGGTGGAATGGTCCGTCTGGCGGGCGACAATTGCAACTGCAGTCCAGGCGATGGGTGGTTGCGTCGGTGTATACTCCGCGAGTTTTCGTGTGATACAGTGCGCGGTGGTTTCGGTTGCGGTAGTTGTTGACTTCTCGCCGAACGGTTGACTATTGTTGGCTTTTCTTCGATTCGTTGTTATTTTAAGTGTTTAAAATATCGATTTTCAGTTGTTTTAACTTATTCAGAAAAAAACTTGCAATACTATCCCTATCCCTATTAATTTGTTTAATTAGTTCCTTTGTCTTATAGTTGTGTTAAAACATTGGGAAAAATAACTGAAAGAACTTGGATATTTCGATTACTCTGTGACGGCGGACTGCAAAATCGGCAAGTTCTTATATTATGCAATTTTGAAATATTTTTTGAATAAATGCATTTTTTTTAAATATTATTTTGAGAAAAGCATTGATTTTAAGATTTTGATTAAATAAACTTTTCTTATACGTATCTTAATTTTCATATGGAATTTAATTGAAAATCAAATAAGAATACTGCTTCCTCAGAAGTCCTGTGTCTAATTATAATTTATTAATCTAGTTTTTAGGTTTACAATAAAGAGTGAATTAATAAATAAATAAACTTTACTCATGAATTCATTAATGTTATGCTGCTGTTTTGTAAGCTTAAACTGCCCACTAATGTAGCAAAACATGTCCGTAGAGATTACTTTGCGATCCTAATTATTTTTTATGTGTAATTCTTGAAATACGCGATGTAAATCGAAACGACGTAAGTCGAGAGTTCGAGAAATATTTTTTTAAGTTGAGTCTACAAGGACATAAAAGATATGCTTTATTATCAAAAGTAAGTTCTTAAAATAATTATGTAGGGTAAACCGACCAATTATTGGCACTTTAAGGGTGAGCTACGCGTCAGTCTGAAATTAAATTACCATAAAATCTTATTTGCAAAAGCTAGTAGACAAAATATGTGACAGAATCAAAGAAAATACTTTAATCTTTGTTTTTATAATCATTTTTATGTGATTGAATACTATTAAATAAACATTTTATACTTAAATCCGGAAGACTACAGAAAGTCCTATTATTGGCACACAAATTCCTAATATTGGCATTAACTAGTCCAATTATTGGCACCTACCTACCATTCCTACCTACTTTACTTAGGGTATAATTAAAACACTGTTTTACACTGTGTGCTTTTATTTTGGTATGTTATATAAATTAAAGTATTTAAAATTTTCAAAAATATACTAGCTGACCCTGCGGACGTTGTTTCGCCATATAGATTGTGAATGATTAAAGCGAGATTTTTTTTTAGGGTGAACAACCCTTAACATTAAGGGGTATGAAAAAAAGATGTTGGTCGATTCTCATACCTACTCGATAAGCACACAAAATTTCATGAGAATCGGTCGAGCCGTTTCGGAGGAGTATGGTAACTAACATTGTGACACGAGAATTTTATAAGAGATTAAAAATAAACTTATACCTAGGTACATAACATAAAATCGTTTTGTTATACTAGGTATTCGGTTTGGTACTTTCACCTTATGAATACTTTAATGATCTTTGAGATCTTCCAACTTTAATACCTACCTATATGAATCTACCTACTTATCTATATATGAATAAAAAACATACACATCGGTTATTAGCATATTCCTGCTCCATATTATATTATGGGCACCACTGCCAATAATTAGTTTTTGCTATTAGCACTGTGGGCCAACATTTGGAAATTGCTAGTTAAGAAAAAAATAATGATGGATAAACAATAATTTAATTATAACCTTTACAAAATAGATCATAAACTCGCTTGTTGATAATAAAATAAATAGTGCCAATAATAGGATTTTGATGAATTTATTGGTCCATATGTTGGCACACGAAATATATAAAATGTGATAAACAAAATAAAAAAATTATCTTTGAATCTACTGCTTATATGTGTAAATAAGTATATTCAATTATTTTGAAAGTATCAATAAGCCGAATAGCTGCGATATACTATGATTAATAAAGCTCTCATCTTAAGAAGAAACCAAAAAAACTACTCCAAATGACTAGCACAAAATGTCAGTTGTTATTTCTAAATCACCATATTGGTTATTGGAACAGTTTTGCCAATTTGTAACAGAAAAATAACACTATTTTACGTTTTTATGCATACCGAAGTTGAATAGTCTATAGTTTCCTTGTATTTTTTAACTAAACTCTAAAGTGCCAATAATTGGAGGAGTGCCAATAATTGGTCGGTTTACGATACTTATTAAATTATTACTTATTTTTAGACGACGTTTTTTTAATCAATGCTGTAGTAAAAACGTACAACTGCATTACACAGTGGCACCGACACACAGTGGTCTGAAAATCAAGCTTCATACTCATAGAAACTGATTGTCAGAAATCAATAATTAAAAAATGTTATTGTAATAAGTACACCTCCCTTTGTTAACTGTTATAGTATGAAGGTCGTGAGTAGCTCCATGTGTGAGAAAAAAAATATTGTATATTTTTTTGTATGGGAAAAAAACTTCAAAGTGGATTTTAAAAAAACTGATCATAACTGAGGGTCTGGTATTCACATGAGTTATTACACCTTACATGGCGATTAAGATGACATACAATTGTTATGCCTTTCGGTGCCGCTTTGCATGTAGCAAGGTTTTGAAAGTTTGAGTTTTTGGTAGATGATTATTCAAGTCTTCATTTTATATTATAAGGATACCTATAACTTTCAACATGGAAATAATTGAAATTTGTATATACACAAGGAATAAATACGTACTTAGGATATATTTAAATAATATAATTGTTTAAAAAATAGGAAATAAAAAGCACATATTCAATAAAAACTGTCAAAATTTCTTTATTTGATTATACTATTAAATATTATTTCAGTAAATTATATAATTAAATGTAGGAATACTCAGAGCTTTTACATATATATTATTCTCTATTACTAACTACTTATAAAAGACCAATTATCTATCAAAGAGTATCTTCTTCATCAGAGTCCAGCATAGGTGCATTAACATCAACGAATTCAATATTCTCCTTGTCTATATCTGCATCATCATCACCAATGAGAAGAATCGGTAATAGGTGTGCGTTTTGATTTTATCAGCTGTGGCCTTATGCTGGACAGGTAGGGATCTGCCGAAACAAGAAGACCATTGAAAATGTCTTCGTTTGTTGCTTTTCTCAATCCGGCTCAATTGCTGCAATCTCAGCTTCAATCATAGCTTGTTCTTCCTTTATATTCAATTTGTTTTCACTTGCAAATTTGAAGTAAAGCGGTCTGCAGAACATTGTGGAAGATGGCTTTGGATTCTCCCATAACTTTTCTTCGCCACAAAGTGTTAAAGGCACAAAGGAGCACATAAAATTACTGTAATCATCTTCACCCCCCATAGTTTGCTTGTATATACTTTGGCCTGAAGCACCATCAAAGCCCCATTTGCATGTAAGTGTTAATACTTTTCTGTCCAGACATGATTCCAAACGTAGGAATTTCCCAAGTCTAACAACAGTTTTGTCCAAAATCGCTTGAAGCTTAACTTTTACCCCTCTTTCAGTGATATCTATAGTATTTTTTGGTGGGTAGCAGTCCTTCTTCGCCTCTAATATAGCAGTATATGAAGGATATAGGGGTATTCCCTCTTCTTTTGAGCAAACTCTTAATGTTGTATACTGCCATTTTGAAAGTTTCAACGAAATCAGTATACCTAATGCTTTATCAGCGGAATATATGGGCTGAGCTTTCTTGGGCTTCAACAGTTGCTTTATCTTAGTAGCTTCCTCGGGATGTTCTGTGATTAATTTAATTATATCTGCTACGTTTTTGTTACCAGCACTTAAACCAGTTGCAAAAGCAAGGCTTTCATTGGTATGTGCTAGTAGCTCTTCCACTCTTCTTCTCTTCTGTAGCGGGCTTAGCTCAGAGAACACTTTTCTTGGACTCACCTCTGTTGATGTTCCAACACTGCAAGTCTCTGCATTCAACCCTAATGATGTTGATGCGCCCTCATTTACACTGCAGTCAAAACTAGAACATGGTTGCTGCTCTTCTAACACCAAAGAAGGTGTGATTTTTTCTTTTATGAACTCAGGCCATTTTATGTCTTCTTGCAGCCATATCTCATACTTTTTTATGAATGTTTTTCTCGTGCGATTACACGAGATCCATTTGTTTTTCAACGAACACACAAAAGTCTGACAGAATTGTTTAAATTCTTTATTTTCATTTTCTGACAAAGTAACGTTTTTCACCAAAACTTCAAATAATTCGCTGGGTTTTGAAAAACAGCTATTGTTCGCCACAAACATAAACATATCCAAATTGGTACTGAAGCTTTCCATTATAACACGAAAACAAATCGAACTAAATAAGTATAGTAAGCGCGAACAAGAGCAAAGAGCTACTAAATTAAGTTAGCATATACGTCCTACTTATATTATAACTACCCTCATTTACACTTGCTGTCGTTAATATGCTTATCTTATCAAATACTTAATGAGTTACTTTACAAAGAAATTTTGTAGTATAATGTAAAAAAATCTGCACCTTTTTTATTGTATTCATAAAGAAGGTCATTAGCAAGTTGTTAACTAATGACAACATCAGTAATGTTATCACCATGTAATTATATCAAGGGTATGATTCAACTACCAAAAACTCAAACTTTCAAAAGCTTGCTACATGCAAAGCGGCACCGAAAGGCATAACAATTGTATGTCATCTTAATCGCCATGTAAGGTGTAATAACTCATGTGAATACCAGACCCTCAGTTATGATCAGTTTTTTTAAAATCCACTTTGAAGTTGTTTTCCCATACAAAAAAATATACAATATTTTTTTTCTCACACATGGAGCTACTCACGACCTTAATACTATAACAGTTAACAAAGGGAGGTGTACTTATTACAATAACATTTTTTAATTATTGATTTCTGACAATCAGTTTCTATGAGTATGAAGCTTGATTTTCAGACCACTGTGCGACAGTGAGACTACTAATCTACGAATAGCAGCTTATAATATACGTACCTACTGAAATCATATGTACGGCGAAAAAAATTCCCCGCAACTTTTCCAAGACGCTCCAAATCGCGATATTGTAGGAACATAACTATATCAACATTTACAAGAACAATTTCTGACTCACACCATCGAAATTGGTGTGTTGTGTACATAATATACTGGTAAAAGATTGAGTGGATATTCTCGCGCGTATTGAACCAATTTTTTTTTGTTCTTCACACAATTTATTTTGTCGCTTCTTAATTGTTGGATAGGTATTGAACTTGCCTGTTTCAGACTTCCTGTTGATATTATTTATTTAAATGTAAATAGTCATATTTAATCACTTCAAAATTGAACTTTTAAAAAGCTTTACATAGTATATTAAGTACTTACTAACAATTCAGTTTTCGCTATCACTTCTGTTCCTTTCCTGACGGCATAATATATGAAGGTAAGGTTTAAACTGTACCGTCCATTAGCGTACCTACTGAAAAAGCTTTGAATTTTATTTAAATATTTATATGACATAAATCTAGGTGTATTTACTATTTGTATATCAAAAGTATGTTAGGTATATGTTTTTTTATTAATTCAGTTAAAGAGTAAAAATATGTAAACTGACGCAACCGTTTCCGAAGTCCACGAAGTTTCACTTCACAAAGTGTCTATTTTATAATTAAGTAAATATACCTATGTATGTACACTAGTTAATCGCGCGACAAGCTTTTAAATACTAATTGTGAAATAAGTTTTCATTTGAAATATGAATTTGAAAGGTTTAATAAATTATTATTTAATTTAGAGTTTATTTTATTATTTTTAGAGGTTTACATAAAGGGTTGTTTAATTTTGGTGTTTGTTTTGTTTATTGTTTATAAATGTTTCTTAACATGTAGTTTTTCGTATTCTTCTCAGAAAATCCTTTCGTTTGATACCGATATCATAAGAAAGCGCAAAAAATATTAGTCAGTCATCTTGGGCCGGTCCGCTCTATTGGATTTAAAGTGAAGTCATTTTATTTTTCATATTTTACTCAGCAAACACTTTCATTTGATACCTTTATCAAAAACTAAGTAGGCCATCATACATTGGACTTAGAATGACGTCACTTAGCTGACCATGCATTGTTGTAATCCAAACTAAACTTGTCTGACGAGTGACACTAAGGATATCCTGCCCTGATCACTTTGATAAGTGTTGTCAGAATTACGTTTATTCCTTCCTGAATTACGGCAAGGAAGATCATCCCCTGAAGATTTATAGCGCATTTGTTAGTCTATTGACCGCCTGCTTCAAACGATAGGGCTCCCAGCTGAAGCAGCTTTCCAACGGTCTTCTTTAAAGTTTCGTTTGGGGAAATTGTGAGACTACGGCTAACTCTTTGTCTTTCAGCACAATAATTGAGCCTGGAAATGTCTGCGTAGTTCTCATCTGGCCACTTCAGTAGCCCATTTTGATCTGAATCTGGTGGCGCGAGGTGTGCGGTGCGGTTTATTTCCTCACAGATTTTCATCCAGCATTTGCGATACGCCCTTTTCAACTTATCTTTTAAATCAGTTTCCTATCGTACGACTACTGGTTTCAACGATCAAGACGAATAGTGTTTGCATGTGGCAATAGGTACAAGCCGGAGGGCCGCTCAAGAATTATATGGAAAGTTTTCAAATGTAATCTTATATTCTAATCATACGAAAATAATTTTGAAAATTTTAGAATGATCTAGAGATTTCTTGAATAATCTAGAACATCCCAGAATAATTTGGATATCTCTGAAATGTATTCCAAGATTAGATGATTTAAGATATTAATGTCTACTTAGTCGTAAGATATTAATGTATAAAAGTAAGATCAAAATGTGTGTCTTTTATATGAAATAATTGTGAAGTAGGTAGTGATAGATTATTAATATTAACAAATATACATACAATTTAAAATGACTCAGCGAAGCGGGTATTCACAGCTAGTTTTAATATAAATTCGGTGCGAATTCCCATCACAACAAAACGCAGTAATCGTGTACAAATCTTGAGCTAATACCTGTAAGAGGCGCTGTTGTCGCATCGTGAGTAAGTATACGAGTAGCTTGGCGAGGGATTATCTTGTATTGTACATACGGCATAGCATACGGCATAGCATAGCATACGGCGCTTATGAAACGTATATTTTGCTTGCAGGTATTGTGTACGTGGTTGAGAAATGTAGTTTGTAATTTCTCAGGAAAAATGTAAAGCCGATTCCCTTGACTATGAACCTCATTCTTTTACAACATCTTTTATAACTTCTTTATAAAAGATAACAACATTTAAATAATATAAAAGATAACAACTTTATCTTTTATAACTTCTGACACTGATTAATTAGGCGTCGTCAATTACGAGGAGAGACTCTAGTGTCTATTCTTATAAACGTTGTAAGCTGCGTCTAACTTGACGCTACGCCATGGACGTCTATCACGCCAAACTGGGTGCATGGGATTTCTAAACTAATTGGTTTTGTAAACCAATTGGTTATTAGTTGCGTGGTGTTGTAGGTGACAGTGACTACCACCACGTCGTCTGCCTCAGTTTTTAAGCCCAGGAGGGCTGACGAAAATGGTATAAACCCACCCTACGATATGTCGTCGTCGTCTATGGTCACGAACAACATCAGGGGACTAGTCAGTCATTTTTTTAAAAACCCATGTAAATGGGTTGTAAATGTAATGTAAATGTAAAGGTATTACTACCTGCATTAAAATAAATTAAAACTTTAGTCAAAATAGGCCTTGCAAACATGCAAATAACAGTTTATCTGCCTGTGAAGCAATCATTCACATGCGCGTGGTTTTGACACGTTTTAAAAAGTTTAAAAAGTTCAGGTTCCGTTTCCAATTGGCTGTTTTAGGCCGCCCGGCCGGGGCGAAATAAACAAACGAAAAATACGGAGGTATTTTTTTACTTTATTTTTTTTTGTCGTTTTTGATATTGTGCTTTTATCTATGCAAGCAAAAGTTTTTCCATCTAAAAATGGTGATGGCATATAACCTAAATTAAAGAAAGTTCGTTCTTTTTTTTCTCTTTTAGTCGAACACGCATCGGTGGTACGTCCATGGGGGATAGTGACCACTTGCTATCACGTGGCGCGTATATTCTTTTGTCGGTCTTTTCCATAAAAAAGTATAACTTCACACTTCCCTTCCATTATCCCTTGGGGGATATTTCAAAAATATTTCAATGTATTTTAAAGCTTAAAAATGGCGGTATTTCTGGCTTGGTGGTAGAGGTGAAGCCCGGCTGGCGAGCTACCAGCCAGGTTCCTTCTCACTCTCGTGTTTACGAAGTTAGTTTAAAATTAATTGTATGTTTTAAGTTATTAAAATAATAGATAGAATAGAGTTATTGCACACACAAGATAATAATATCAGCTTACATTAGACACAGTACAAAAGGTGGCCTTATCGCTAGACAGCGATTTCTTCCAGACAACCTTTAATCCCACATTACAAACTATGAACCCAATATATTCTATTCTGTTAAGCTGGGTCCCTGCCACCTGTTGCCGACACCTGTTGGTGCGAAAAGTTGGCAGCTTTCGTTTAATGGAAATGCATGTTTTAATCTTTGCATAATGTAGATATTCATAAAAAGTTACTCACGATAATGATTTCATCGGTCTTTATGTAAGTACGTCGTTGCTATCTTAAATTCAATGGTGTTGTATTCCAGTCCAAATTACCCTATTTTTCAATATTACCCCACTTTTACCCGAATGCGCGGCGCAAAAGAGCGTAGATAATGTGTTCGCTAGTGCATGTATGTATGTTTGTTCCTTTGTACGTTTTGTGATGTTTCTCATACATATTCATATCATTTTATTAAAAGTTTTAGCTATGACACTTCAATTCTACAGGTGCGAAATGCCATCGGAGTGGATTCAAAAGTACAACTCGCGTTGTAGGAATGGGACGCATCTATAGTTCTAATATCTTTTAGTCGGGTATTAAGTTTTAAACTTTTACCTATTATTATTATTCCAATTGTCCAAAGAGAAGATGGCATTGATGCTAATAGGCAACGAGCGGATCTAATAGCCTTTTCTGATACCTGTCAGCGTAAATAATAGATGAGTTACTCTTCTCTAGTCTCAGAAACGGATCCTTGAAATAACATTATATACCTAGCTAGATATAATCTCGCTGTTGCTGAAAGTTGATTTGCCTCGGGAAGTCGGGAATATTCTGTTAGGCGAATAATAGTTCTTCAATTTTCATTAACTGCGTCCCTAATCATGGAAAATCGAGTTAGGAACTGCTTTTCATTATCTATGGAGTATTTTATATATCTCCCGTTTCTTAGAATTTTATGAAAAGTTAATGAAGTTTGCTAAATAGAATTCTTTACAACTAGTGGACCCGCCCTCGCTTCGCTTCGCCAAACTCGTTCTTTGCGATTACAAATATTAAATATTTTTCCACTTTTGAATCATTTTTCATTGATACTCCTATTGGTCGTAGCGTGGTGTTATTAAACCTATAGCCTTGCTCGATAAATATAATAAATGGACTATCCAACACAAAAAGTTTTTTTCAATTCGAACCACTTATATCTTTGGAAAAGTAAACAATCATGATTTCATTATATCATTTCTTTACTTTTTATGACTGTTACCATCGCTTACACTTACTTTTAACTGTAATGAGTAAGTGTACTACTTACGATTTTTTAAACTTACTGAAATATCGATATGTTATAAAATTGTGAGTTTCCGTTACAGTTAAAATATTAACTTGGTTGGTTGGACTTTATTTCTACATGAATTTAGTTTTTTTTATCAAAACCCACGAAAGTACCTCTTAAGTGATAATTATCCACATTATTATAGTGCTTTAATAAACTTTCTTCTGTGTGAATGGGTATGTGACTGAAGTGTGTTCAGGACAACAAGCTTTGAAAGTTATTGAAACATTGAAAAATATAGATACATAATTCACGACAAATATGCGAAATAGAAGCTAATCGTAGCTTTTTTTTTTCAGGAATCAGATGGCGTTCATTCAATAGTCGACTCGTCGGATGAATCAGAAGTGTCAGCGGGGCCGCGAGCCGAGGACACTGTTAGCATAAATTCAGATTCCGGTGCTGAAGGCGGTGACGACACTTCACAAGAAAGTCAAACAAAACTTAAAACTAGTGAATTACTTACAATAGGCAAAGAAAAAAGGCCGAGCAATCAAAACGGTGGCACATGTGGTTCTCCAAGTCCAGAAGTTAAGGAGATAGTTTGTGATAACGACCAAAGCGTCAAAAAAAGTAAACCTGCAAAAGTACCAGAAAATAAAGTCGCTTTGCGTCGTAGTAGTAGAGCTATAAAACGGATAAGATACGACAATGTCACGAACGGCGACGACGATTCTGATGTTGAAGAAATTAGTGAATCGTATAGGCGACGGTCGAGACCAATAGTTATAAACGACACAAAAACCCTCGTTGAGATGGCAGCAAGGCAAATGAAGTCCCATCAAGGTCATTCTCAGAAGAAAGAAACACAAGTTGTAATAATTGATTCCAACTCTGGTAGAACGCCTATAATGCAGAATCAAATCAAAAAAGCATCTGCTTTGTCGTCCACTTCAACGATGTCCACGCAGAGCTTATATCAGAGTATTGTCGCTCGTGGTACAACTGTGACTCCGGTCCCTACTAAAACCAATGCTTCTACGCAAAGCCCCCAAGCATTAATCTTGCCCTCTCTAACCGATGACATGTTTGTTGTTGAAGCACCTTCATTCATCGTACCTTATGTCTATGAAAAACCTTCTATTAAACCTTTTAGAGAGTTTGTTGACGTATTAGGAAATGAACTCGCAGAGCAAAAAGCCAAAGAGGAAAAAGCGGAGCAGGAGAAACTACAACAGGAAAGAAAAGACAAAATAGCCAGAGGGGAGATAGTAGAGAACTCGGCAGAAGAATCTGTTGAAAAGGAAAGCGAAAAAGGTGCAAGTACATCAACTGAAAAGGAAACAAGTGAAAAAATAAAAGATAGCACAGAAACAGAAGAAACTGAGACAGACGAAGACAAGAAAAAGAAGAAAGCTGACAAGCGAGGTAAGAAAATCATAACTATAATATATTATGTTATAGGTTTGTACTAATTTTGGCTTTTTCTTTGATAGAACTAGAATGAACTGCCATTCAAAAATATCACTAGAACCTGATTTTTACGAGACTTGAAGTTCTTCAAGACAAGTTTTGATTTTGATCATAATAGACTGCTAACATATTACTTATAAGGTGGTGTGTGCGATGTATTTTCACAATATTTTGCTGCAGATTCAGACATAGAAGTTATATAATTATAGCAATAGTTCCTGTAACACTTGAATAATTTATAAATATTTTTTTCAGAACGTCGGAAACGCCAAAATGACGATGACGATATGTCATGGGACGGTGAATCCTCTTTAGACTCTGATGATGAAGTAGGAAGTGATGAAGAGGGCAAAACTGTTGTGATAAAAGATAAAGTCGACGCCGTGACAGACCTGAAAGATGTGACTGATCTGACTGTCGAGAAAATTGTCTCCGGAAAATCCGACAATTATTTTGATTGTTCGTTGGGGAAATTTTTTATGAACATCGGCCTCAATCTTGTCCAGGAGTACGTGCAAAATGATCTGTTGAAACAGCAGACTAGGAAACTTCAGAAGGAAAAGAAGACGGGACAAGATACGAAATCAACTGAGATTTCCATTATGTCCTTAAAGAAGAACATAGAATTCAGTAAGAACAACAATGCCCCATATTCTTTTCCCAAGAAAAAGTGTGAGCTTTGTAGTTTTAAGAGCGAATCTGAGCTGGTGTTGGCGCAACACATGGAAACGCCTCATATGAAAAATAACGTTTACAAATGTAACTTCTGCGAGTTTGAAAACCGATGTCCTCATGATATTTTGCTTCATGTGCAAGCGGAACATAAAATTCGCGGCAGGCTGGAGCGCGCGCCATCGTACCATATGTGTCCCAATTGTCCGTTTGAAGATAACAGTAAAGGCAAGTTGGTTCGTCACCAGATTGCGTGCGCTAAGAAATTTAAACCGGACACTAATCTCTCTCCTCCCGTGGATTGGGAACCGCCTGCGAAAATACCAAAGGTGTGTGTTAGTGTTAAGTATGAAGCGCGTGAAAATAAAAACATGCGCGGGTTATGTCTAACAATTTTTTAGTGAGGGTACTAAGAGGCAGGTAATATTTTTTCTCATATGTCTACCATGTATAGACTACTATTTTTTTTTTGTGGTTTCGTCCGCGTAGGAGTTGGGTAACGACAAAATACCGTTAAAATGATCCCAAGGGAACGTATTATCGAGCCCGGGGCTCAAACTACTAAAATCTGTTCAGCAGCTTAAGCGTGAAAAGGTAACGGACAGACCGAGTTAGTTCGCAGCTATAATAATTAGTACGGATACTTTCGAAGGGATATCGCTCGAAGGGACCCTGACAGCTTAGAAAAGCTGATGGTAGTTGGCAAGGTCGACGGGAGAAGACCACGCGGTCGCTCACCAACCCGGTGGTCCGACCTAGTAAAGACCCTCACAGGCTTGCCAATTACCCAAGCTTTAAAGACCGCCGAAGACAGAGTATCGTAGAGAAGTATAGTACACCGAGTGACCAACACTTCATGCTAGACACGACCGTCAGCAATGAAGATACCGAATAAGAAGAAGACGGATACTTTGGCTCGCGTCCACATTAACGCATCGTCAACGTTTCAGCAATTGGCCAGATCTCGGAACCACATGATGAGCGCGTACCACAACTCGTTCCACCGGGGCCTGGCCGCCGGCCACGCGGCGCGGCCGACCGTCGGGCAGATGGTCCAGGGCGCGGCCGGCTACCGGCCCCGCGGCCGCTCGCCGATGGGCGTCCCGCCGCGCGCGGCCCTTGCGCACGGCGCGCCGCTCGTGCGGGGGGGCGTCGTGATACGGCAGGCCGGCCCCGGCGCGCACACCAACTATCCCGTCGGGGTGAGATTGTGCTTTTTTTACATGTGATTGGTTAACATGCCGGATCGCCGTGCCGCGGGGTCTGGGTTCGACTCCCACCGAGGCGGAAACATGAACGATGACTTTAAATTTCTGTTCACGGTCTGGATGTGTTAGGCGTCGTCCTAATTGGCAGCGATCGTACGATGGCGCGATGCGTTCTCGTCGTGCGATGGGTTCAAACATACTGTTTCATTACAATTACTCGCGAGGTTAAAATAGGACACTCTGATGAAATCTGTATGTTTGAACCAATCGCACGACGTAAACGCATCGCGCCATCGTACGATCGCTGCCAATTAAGACGACGCCTTAGTGTATTGCAACAACCGAACCTAATCTTCCAGAACAACGGCAAGAGCATCCCGTTGCCGAAGTCGTTGCACCAGCCGTCAATATCGATAACGCCGTTGCCGCGCCAGTCGGCGCCGCCCGCGCCGGCGGCCGCGCACGCTCCGCCCAAGAACACGTGCGTCATCTGCGAGATCTGCGACGGGTACATCAAGGACCTCGAGCAGCTGCGGAACCACATGCAGTGGATACACAAAGTGAAGATACACCCCAAGATGATCCACAACCGGCCGCCGCTCAACTGCCAGAAGTGTCAGTTTAGGTGAGTGTTTGACAATTTATTGTTTACTAGTAAACCCGCCCTCACTTCGCTTCGGGAAACCTGTCCGAATCATTCTATCTATAAAAAAAAACCATCAAAATCCGTTGCGTAGTTTTAAAGATCTAAGCATACAAAGTGACAGAGAAAGCGACTGTTTTATACTATGTAGTTATATATACATATAAACTTTCATCTTGAATCATTCTGTCTATTAAAAAGAACCCCATCAAAATCCGTTGCGTAGTATTATAGATCTAAGCATACCTACATAGGGACAGAGAAAGCGACTTTGTTTTATACTATTTAGTGATTATTGACGAGCTGTGTCCCCGACTTTGCCCGCTAAAAATCCCTAAATATGTTATATCCCTAAAAAGTTAGAGGACTTTCACCCCCGCGCCCGCCTTTTACCCTTTTAAGGATGTTTTTTTGAAAAATTGTTTTATACAATTTTCATAAATTTCAATGAAAAATCTTCATACTAAATTTCATTCGAATACCTTCAAAAACGGCATAGTTTCATACCAACTTTTTGCTTTATGCATTACGCTTTTAATTTCTCCACTGTGTTGTTCGATGTGTTTGTGGTTTGTTTCACTAAAAACAAAATGAAACTAAGTTTTGTAATTTATAAGACTGAATCGCAATAAACAGCTTAATTATTTCTAATACAGTAACAATGGTCAAGGGTTATCGCTTCTACAGATTGGTCACTAAGTATCCAATGCAATCAGTATCGGGCTGGCTCAATCAATTGATAGAAACCGGAGAGAATGTATCTTCTGCGGGGACGCATAAGAAAATGTAATCAAGTCGTTAATGGAAGTTTCACTGTACCGTAGCGCAGCTTTCGAAGTATTTACGTATGTTTGCAATTGAGGACAAGCCAATGTGAGCTATAACGTATACAGGACGCCCTTCCATATAAACGGTCATTCGAAAATGGTACCAAATCACTCACGTGACTCAAACCGCTAAAAGTTCACAATTGGTTCTTATTTTATGCCGCGTTACACAACGCCTGCCGTGATTGGCTAATTTCAGTGTCAATTAAAAAACAAAAAACGGAACTACGAATGTTACCTGCTAATTTTACGCCGTGGTCGAGAAACGAAACCGGGACCTCTCATTAGATTCCATTGTATTTGGCCTGCCGAGTATTCACCATCACCCGTCTCGTTCATTGCAGGTTCTTCACGGATCAGGGTCTGGAGAGACATCTCCTTGGCTCGCACGGCCTCGTCACCAGCTCGATGCAGGACGCCGCTAACAAGGGCAAGGACGCCGGGAGGTGTCCGGTGTGCGGGAGGGTATGTTTAAGATATCAATATTTTGGATTATACGCCTTATGTCAATAGGCATAAGGCGATAACTGTGTCAGTGATATGAATATGAATGAATGATTTTGAATTTTAATTCGGATTAGTACAAGCTGTCTGTGGATGATGATGCAAAATGTATGCACCATACAAATAGTACAAGGGCAAAGGGGATAAAAAGGATTTTATCAAGATTACCTAAAATCAACGCGTTATATTAACAAAATAAAATATACTGTTTTCTATATCAGTATTTTTAATGTACTCAGAATGGCCAATTACTTTTTTGTTGGGTTTTGTCGATGAAAATCAGTGCACAATTAACTTGTACCACATCCGTACATTAAATGAAAAAACTCGCTCTCATTCCAGATATATCAGTGGAAGCTGTTGAACCACGTATCCCACGACCACAACCTCACCCTGAAGCCGGCGCACCTCTCATACAAGTGCACCGTGTGCACGGCCACCTTCGACATGTACAAGCAGTTCGAGAGCCACGTGTACTCCGCCCACAGCGTGATGAAGACCAAGGCGAACGCCCACACGCCGATCCCGCCCAAACAGAGCGTCGGCCACGCGAACACGCTCAAGCCGCTGAAGATCAACGACGAGATCACGATAATACCGCAGCCGGTGAAACCTGCCGCCGCCGCCGCCGAGGGGAGCGACAAGTGAGGTAGGTTCGCGTTACCCGAACTACCCGGTAGCGCGGTAACAGTATCGTACGGTATTCCATCTTGATACAAACGGTCGGAACGCGAATCGTACCTACCCGCCTCGGAGTTTGGTATATACACCGACCACACAGCCACTAGACTCCTAATAACAGGCGAATGGTTTCAAAACACATCAGTATTATAGGACCCATATAAATTCGTGCCGTCTCATTATTTCCCGTTGCGCAAAATAATCTATTTCTATCCAACGTTTCGTGTGGCCTTCAATTAGCCAATCACAGCGTCGAATTAGCCAGTAGCCCGCTCGTCTTACCTCAGCTATTAGTCTGAATGTTCTCCATACGGAAAATCAAACATTAGGACTCTAGTGGCTGTGTGGTTGGTGGGTATTATAGCTCGGTACACAACAGTCGCAATTGCGCTGTGGGGACGAACGAACGTGTGGGTTTGCAATCGGGAAGCGTGCGATTTACCTACCTACTTACATTCACTGCAACTAGAAAGAGGCGTCCCTAGCGCGCGCGGCCATAGGCGTTTATTTCAAGGACAGAGCCGAGTCACAATACTGTATGATACTATTACCGTACCGGTAGTCATATTGACCGTGAACTTCTAAAACCTCCTACGTCAATGTTATACTTATAAACATTAATATTTTAAACTGATATCATCGCGGACACTAAACAGTATAATGTATACGGGTACTCACGATTTCAAATTGTTTTAATGCTTTTACCGATATTTCGACCCAGTTGCAGGCGCACAAAACAAAACAGCGAATCGAATGAATTTTAAAGGAATTTTAACGATACATTGTCGTTTGCAGCGCACAGCGAATATTGCTATAAATCTGCAATACGCGCAATGAAATATTCATTATTTTGATATATATCATCATTATTAGAACCAATAACTGTCCCACTGCTGGGCGTGGGGTCGTCTCATGGTGTCAAGTACGGATTGGCAAACTGTAAAAATGATTATATATTCTGTCTGTCTGTCATCTGCCTTTGAAGCCGTAAATCAAATAGTATTAAAAAAATAATTGAACCTTATACAATTTAATCAATGCGTTACTGTCAACTGATTGCCAATGAAACAAAATGATAGTTATGTAGTAAAGGAGAACTTTTCTCTTTCTTCTAAGTATCAACAGTATGTTTTAATGTTTAGTTAAATAAATATATCAACACAAAAATGTTCATTTGGTGCTTGTTTGCAATATGGACAATTATAATATTATTATGTAATTTTTGAGTTCGTGTGCGATTGTGTTTTATTATTTTCGTTTCCTTGCCAAGCGATTTTATTTTTCTTCACTTGTTTTTTTTTTATTTTTTCTTGATTTTTTATAAGTTAATTTGTCGTAAAAACATAAATTACAACATAAGCAGTGATAGTGCCGTGTGGTTAAACGTTGGACTGCCGAACCGGTGGTTCCGGGTTCAAACCCCGCACGCACCACTAATTTTCAAAAATTATGTGCGTATTAAAATTTAATTATCACTTGTTTCGGTGAAGGAAAACATCGTGAGGAAATGCAGGTTTCCTCACCTGGGAGTTCTCCATAATGTTCTCAAAGGTGTGTGAAGTCCGCTATTCCGCACTTGGCCATCGTGGTGGACTATGGCCTATACCCCTCGCACTGTGAGAGGAGACCCGTGCCCAGCAGTGGGACAGTTATGGGTTGTGATGATGATGATGATGAAAAACATAAATTAGCAGCATAGCTAGCATAGCGTTTGTAATAATAATAAAGACACACATTTTAGTGTGTCATCTCCTTTTTTTTTTAGCTTGGTAAATTCTTTTTAATGTAAATAGAAAGATGCAACGTATTCATCGCAAATGAATATAAAAAAAATCAAAATATGTGAAATTCACACGTGCTGGAAGTAAACTTCATAACAACGAATACTATCAGTCCAAATATTTAAGTTTTGCTTTGCTTACGTCAGCCGCCATTTTGCCGCTGCTTCATTCTCGTCATTTCCGTTTCAACGAATTCCAAATCACAACGATACCAAAGAAGTGTTCACTTCAATAATTTGACGTCAAAGTTAATAATGTTTAGCGTGCGATAAAAACTCGTCGTTGAATATTTAGTGATGTTTAAAGAAAATTTATCTTTAATGTTTGATACTGGCGAAACCACCGCTAGAATATAATATTTGTGCGACATATTATTAATTGATTTTGTATATTTAATATGCTAAAAAGAGACTGAAATAATGGTATAATGACATCCCTCAATAGTTTCTTTATGATTTAATTATTGCCCGTGCATCACTTATTTTTATAGTAACATGCCTCACAAGAGGAAGCGATAAATAGATTCGCTTGTTAACTTATAATGTAAAATATGCTATGCTATATTATTAATTATAATATTTGCTTGCGTAAGTATTGAGATCCAGTCACTTCAATGATTACGGTTCAATATTTAGTGCAATTCTTGTAGATTTCTAAAGGCGCTTGCGATTCATTGCTGATTACATAATTATATAAAGCTGTTGTTATTTTATTTTATTTTTTTCTTAAGAACTTTGTGAACTTTATTTTTTTTCACTTGATTGTTTTTCTTAATTTTTTTTTTACTTTTGTTTTATGACTTTGTTTTACATAATAATAATCATGTACCAAAAGGCAACAGTTATTGAATTATTGAATATTGTTTTTCAAAGCGACCGTTTTATTATCCTATTAATTCAATTGACAAATAATTTTCCTTCCTAAAAAGATAACTCGCATATTTAGGTATTACATAAATTGACGACAGTAACAAGACTGCGTTCCGTTTTAAACAGTAACCAGTATAGTTAACTATAAAGGAACGGCTTCGTAGTATACTAAATTGACGTCACACCTTACAGTGCTCGCAGTATATCGGAACACACCCTTAAATATTCGTAACCTCCTTTGATATTTGTTATAAATTTGTCTGCTCTCAGATTCTAAGATTTTTATTTCTAAGTGTCAACAGTGTAAGGCTGAGATGTATAGACGATTTAGCCTTAGCTCAGACTTTACTCTGACTTACGACAGCATTCTTCAACTTGGCTGAGTACGAGCTGAGCAAAGTCTAATAAAGTTCATGAAATAGACGACTTACCATGGACTTTTTCAATTATCCGAACAAAAATAATGGTCCCAAATGAACCTTGATATTAGTCGGTATAAGTAAGTCGGTATAAGACATTTAAATTTTTCGTATTAACAAACAGATAGATGGCAGCAATCAATTATGACAGCTTATGCTGAGCACAATCTCAGCGTGACATGTCTATAAATACCAAATCGCAGTCTTTGCAAAGTCAAGTTTTTCGTAAGTAAAGTCTGAGCTTAGGCTAAGTATCGTCTATACATATCAGTCTAAGTGTTTATTTGTGCACGGTGTGAAGTTAGTATGATAACCCGTGCTAAAATCGACTACTTTATCAACGGATAAGGCTGCCAGTCCACCAGAGCGGAGCGAGGCTGCGGACCGGAGAATCTGAGAAATATACACCAATATGATTGCATAAAATCTTCGTGGACAGGGGTTTGCGACATCCTATTGGTGAATATTTCTCCGTTTCTCCGCTCCGGTGGACTGGCAGCCTAAATGTGGGTTTAGGTCACAGTGTGCTATAAAAATATGTATTTTTAAATTCGAACCATTAGTTCCCGACAGTAGCTCATTCAAACACAATCAAACAAGCTCTTCCACTTTACAATGTTAGCTAGTAAAGATTAGTTGAAGATAAAAAATGTCTTGTGTCTCAACGATAACATTTCATGTTTCAGGTGTGAACGAGGTGCTTGGAGTGCTTCAATAAATCAAAACTTGCCACGAATATTACATAATATATGGTTAACTCCACAGAAGCTCAAGTTATGTGTATGTATGTTGTTTTTGCAATCCACGGAACACGTCCTTGAACAATCTCATATTGTGTTAACCTTAAGCGCAATATATTATAGAATGTTTCTGTGAGACTTAAGATTATTACAAATGTAGTCATTTATACCATAATAATAATTATACCATAATATATATCGTATATAATTATTGTATACCGATAATTAAATGTTATTACAAGGAATTATGGGATATGTATACTGCGAAACAAAGCATTAATTATCTCAAGTCACTTAGTACGTTGTTCATTGTTGTCCAATTAGGATATTTATTATTTAATTAATTAGTAAACTATTAATTCGTTATTATTATTGTATTACGTTTTGTAGTGTTGAGGTTTTGAATGTAAGTGAATATTTATTATGTGTAGCGATCGTGATTTGCTGTTGATGAATCCCAATAGCTTTGAAACTAATTTTAATATTTGTAATCGTTAGAGGGAGTGTGTGAACGGTTACGTATACTATAGTATAGTATAATATAGAATACTTATACTTACTATATATACGAATAGGGCTTCACTGTCGACTGTTTGAATGGAGGCCCATAGTTCTGAATGAACGTTGTGACCGTATCAAGCATTATGTTTTGAAATCACGTTTCCAGGCGATTTGTAACATTAATTTCAGTGAAATGATTAGCATACGACCCGGATGGCGCAATGGTTACCACGCCGGACCGCCGTTTCGAGGGTCCTGGGTTCGATTCCTAGCGAGGCGGAAATTTGAATGATGAGTTTAAATTTCCGTTCTTGGTCTGGGTGTATGTGTTCTTGTCTTGTGTGTTGTCCATGGCACCCACGACACAGGGAATCCTAGTGTGGGGCTATGAGTGTGTAGCGTTGTTATACACGGTCTTTGTTAAAATAGTAAAAATACATAAAACGTTGCATAGAAGAAATTTAATTGTAATACATGTTTCTCTAGTGACGCCTGAAGAACTGCACAACTGTACTAATAGAAAGCGTTCAAAAGATTTCTTTTCTATAGAAGAGTCGTTTTGAGCGTTATATTTGCATATTGGAACGCGTCCAAGATATGTTTCTAATATCTTATTTCAAAGTTCTTTCATGCATACCTCTGTCTAACAAAAGTGCAGTCTTCAATGTTTTCTAAGAGTTAGACGAATATTTTTTTGAGGTATTAAAATAACTTATAATCATCTAAGATCCAAGCGATTATCGATTCAATTGATTATAATTTATTGTGTAACGTTTCAAAACATGGATGAGACCAACACGTATGCTTTGGTAATATCTGAAACTCTGAATATACTGAGTTGTCGAATTAATGCGTCTAATTATGGATTCTAGATGGAAAATGTAATGTTTGGTAATGGTAAAGTAGTGTATACATTGCGATGTTTTTCGAATGTGGTCATATCTGGTGTCGTGCACATTTTGGAGCCCAATTCGTTCCGTTACCGATAAGAGTTTGTGAGAAAACTCCACAGTAAGATAGATGAAGGCGTAAACGAAGTGATTTAACCGCCAATTATGTTGATGCTCATATAAATTTTGTAGGAATATTATGATAACGGAGATTTGATCAAATCCCCAAAGTAAAATGTTAAAATAACAACCCCGTTGATAATCTTCCTAAATAATTGATTTGATTAAATCCATTATTTTTTAGTGAATGTAATAATTCAGTGTCGAAATAGTCGGGGTGTCGCCTAAGAGTCTATATCTGTTTTATTTAATTGACCTATTTAAGTACGCACACAATTCGAACGTCTTCCGTTAATTGATTAATCTCCGTTTCCATATTATATACTAACTGAACTACACAAACATCTTAACACTACAAAAACAAACTAGGAAACTAGTAATAAATTTGTTGTTATTTCACTAGGAAAACCAGCACAGCACTTAGTTTACAATAAATTTCAGTCGTCTCCCGTCGCCCATAGGAGATAGAGATTAAATTGTTATAAATTTATTATAATTATGTATGTATGCATTATCGTTATATTGTTATAATACGCGTCGTTCGCTCTGTATAATCTAGTATAAGTTAGAATCGTATACAATCGTACATTTCGGAACGTTATATTAGATTTGATGTATTCAAGTATATTTAATAATAGTTGCGTCGTTCGGCTTGTTGTGACCTCGATTGTATCGCTGAACTTTTATAAAAATCTATTTGTATGGAAACATTTGAATTTCTGAATAATTATTAAGGATACAATCATACTGACATATTAATATTTAAAATGATTAGTTGTCGTACTGAAATCTTCGAATACTAAAACAACTGATATTGATAGGACCATGGTAATATAGTACGTAAAAATTAAGGCGACGAAATTCTTTTGAAATTATTTGTTACCGTTCATATGATTTTTCTCACTTTTTTACGACACCCGTGTTCGAGCCGGTGATAGTTTTTAGCGTTAATAGATTACGTTTTATTAATATGAGTTTTCCAGATCTCTCATTAGTATTTACGCAAGAAGTTCAAAGCCGTAAAATCGATGTGTTGCTGAAAAGTTTCCCTTTTTATAGGATTCTGTCAAAGATAGTGCGTTTCGGTAGATAATTTATACAGAAGTGAGCATGTCCGAAGTAATGTTTATTATGCAAATGCTGCGTTTACTTTCCATTGCTGTTAATAATAATATCTACTATCGATTAATCATGATTCATCTTGGCTTGAACCTTGGTTACAATTAAATATAGCATTATAGATATTATATCTAAGTATATATGTGTACGCTAACGGCGAATATATTATGTAACAACGCAGTTATACTGTTAACTTGAATAATTAATGTATGATGTATTGTAATAATTTAATGATTATGTAGTGACATGCTTTTCATTACGGCATATTGTAAATACAAAAGTATCTTTAGGTAGGAATTTATTAATTTCTTTAATTCTAAGACTCAATCTTGATTTCATTAAAGTTTGTTGGAATTACGGTTAACTATTTATTAAATTTAATATATTCATTATCATTCAATAATTTGTCGACACTTAACTTACTGTACTGATGAAAAAGATTTTACAAATAACACTTATGATTATAATTATGAATAAATAATTCGCTTAGGTAATTCTAATGTTCAACCTTAGTTTTGTGTTTCAGTATACTATTTATCCTATATATTTATTTGAAAAATTATAAGATATTATTGTACATTGTAGATTATAACAAAATATCTCATACATCCTCGTAAATGTTTATGATTAAGTAGTATGTAACTATATCACAATACATGTAAGTTACATCGACCGGAGTAACTTTGTGTTTAAGTGTATACTCGGTGCCAAATCAATTGAGAAAAACGGACATTGACCTTTCGGTCGTTCAAACAGGGGTTGCAAACCTACAGTATAAAGGTACATTTTTTATGAGCCTTTTTAATTTATGTAAATAATGATAAATATATTACATGCATAATAACGAATGTTTAAAGGTTCTTATAATAGAAGAAAAAACAATAATAATTATTATTTTATTTATTGATTTCATGAAGAACGTATTTTTATTCGGTGCAATCATCACTCGAAGTTTCACTTGATATGTATTCAGATTCAGACGAACTGTCTGTAACATTAATTATGAATTGATCCACACTTTGGTCTATTCTGTCATCCAACCCAAGACTTCAACTGTCATTCAACCCATGACTAATATAACAGACTAAATAACAAAAACTTAACAGTAAAAACTCAAAAAAACTAATGCGAAAGCAACTGAAATGTAATCCGAGACGTCCACACGCTAGCGCTGTCGAAACACGAATGAAAACAAAATGGCGGACCGGCCCAAAAAAGGTGACGCAAGCGCAACCCCTGGCTCTCACGGTCACATGTTTTTTAGAACGAAATTACGTAACCCGCGTTTTATTTATTTTAAGGAATAAATTTTCAAAACATCAATATGGTGATTAAATTGCTTGAAAGTATTATTTTTATATAAAACTGTAATGAAATGAATTGCTTCGATACTTACCATGAATTATAACCATGAATTATAAAATATAACACATTTTTGGCGATGTACCTACCAAATATTGCGAAGTTTCTATAAACCACAGACAATTCTTTACGAAACAATAAAACAAAACATTTAATCTGACCTAGAAGTGGAAATATGTTAACATTGTTAATAACTCGAAATTTAATATATTGCAAGTTATACTCTTTTACACTTGATTTGGCACCGAGTATAGTTATGAACACGATTTTTTGTGATGGCGGGCTTGGCTGTTAGAAAAATAACGTGGCCGTGCGTAAATATCAATAAGAAATGGGGTTTGGTTAGCTTGTATTAATTAAAGCGGTAATGGAAGGAATGGAGGAAAAGGAGGGAAGGACAAATGAAAAAAAAAACAATATGTGTGTAATACATACGTGGTAGAAGTGAAAAAAACGAATACTGTCAGTCCATATATTGATGTTTTGCTTTGCTTACGTAAGCCGACATTTTGCCGTAAAAGGTATTGCTCTAGGACCTTTTAGGACTAGGATCTTGCTCTAGGATTGGATGGCGCGAGCGGATACCTAATGCTTCCTATCTCATTTTCTCACACATTAAAATGTGTCGGTCTGTTTTTACGGTCGCTTTTTGACGTCGTTTCATCGACTTCCTAATCACAACGCTGCTAAGTTTTCACTTCAAATATGGAAAAACAACGGTGTTCAAAGTTACACTAAAATTAAAAGTTACAGAGTCGAGTATAGTAATAGATGGCTAATGCTTAGATAAATTTGTTGTCTGTTGATTTTACAATTTATTGAAAAATTTGCTTTATCTTGTGCTATGTAATGTAAAACAACATCAATGTGTAACTTAACCGTAATGTGATTATTTGACCCCGCTTGATAGAATCAATTTATCGACAGGTTTATCTGTTTGATAATTTTTTAGTATAATTTGTAATCAGATATAGCCCCGGTTGCTAGGATTATGGTCAATCTGAATGTTGAAAACGGTTTTAAAAGTTTTAGAAGTACGTCTGTTAAAATTTGAGATTAAACATAGACTTAACATGCTCTCAGTCTGATAAAAGGCAAATTGAAGATTTAAAATAAACTTTTATTTAAGAATGTTAATAATGTTAATACAAAGATTTAAAACGAACTTAGTATTTAAATTCCGTTAGTAATCTTAATTTATCTGAACTGTAGTATATTAAGGAATTTTAAATTTTTATCAATAAATGCGGAATTACGGGTTTTCCAGTGAATTATGTGAATAACGTTCTATCTGTCCCTAAACAGTTTAAAACATGGTTAGCAGAGGGCTCTGAATAGTGTTCGCACGTACAAATTAGTTCCGAATTTATACATCGAAACGAATTTATAAATGAATGTTACTTTGTAATACACTTATCAATGTTTCATTAATTTATTTCCTATAATATTTTTACAGACGCACATCCAGCAATGTAAAGTAGGTTGATAATGAGATTTTGATTGTAAATGGGGTGATTTGTGTTTATTTTGTTTTACGGCGCAATGTCTTTAAATATGTTCCGATTTTATTCAAACTAAGAAACTTCTATTCTCAGAATTATTATTTTGAATAATTTAAGAAGCATAATAAATTTCCATCAATACTTTCCAACGCGTTTCTTCCTTAGCTTTACTTGAAGATGAGTTTTTAATTGACTTTCACCTTTTTTTTCAACCAAAATAAAATATTTATATATCTGAAGGTTATATCAAAACTATTATAAGTAGATGTTTAATGACATAGAGATTACTCAGTGTAAATAATATATTTATTATTTGCTTAAATATGCCTTTAAAATTCGTAGCAATAAAAATAAATATTATTTACATGTAAAGGATACTGTTTAGAAGTTGAGGTCTTTGAGGTGAGGCTTAGATTAATTTGATATTACGATAATGTGGTTGATAGCTGTAGTTTTGCGACATTGATTTTAATTTAAATAATTGTGTGTGAAATACGGAATCTTATTATTACCTTGAAAACTAAATATAGAACATAATGATAGTGCAAACAACTTGTCGAACCACTTAAAAAAAGTACTTAATATTAGTAGTTAAAATGAAAGTGGCAATAGTTAAAATTGAATGATTTCCTTAACTTTTAAATATAATGCAATGTCGTTCTATCTTGCACCTTTAAATAACATATATATTGTGATTTGTTGTGGTTATAAATTATAATATATGTTTGTTTTTTACTTACAATCGTATAAAAACTGTACAATAAATTAGGATTCTCTGTGTTTCGAATATTGTACCAAATTTAAATGTTTGGAACAATTTTATAATTAAATTATTGAACTAGTGGTCCCGCCCTCGCGTCGCTTCAGGTCCCTTAGTAAGCACATTCGGAAATTTTAGGCGTGATTCTTTAAACTGACAACTTTTATATTTCTCTACTGATTTAAATAAAACAACCACTTCATGTTGAGTGAAGCTTACCGCGATATATTAGTGAGAATCGCATCCAAATCTGAGAAGCCGTTTCGGAGATTAGCAAGTACAATACCACAGACATTGCAAAAAAAAAACATTCAAAAGTTAATAACCTACCATTTAACAGAATCTCCACACCAACTGGTATCTCTTATATCGCGCAAAAAGAACATAAAAGGTAACCCGTGATGAAATATAATCCTATTAATTGAGTTCCTCTTGATACTAGCACAGACACAAAAATTTCAAGAAATATGTACACGCTTGGCCTTAACAAATCTTTATAATTTTAAATGCAAGTTACATTAACAAATTATAAAGAATATCCAATTGACAGAATGAGGTTTGACGTGACCGTGTTATAGTTGTATTATAAGTATAGTTTAATACCTTTTTCGCTATCGTTCTTATATGCATAAATTACTGTGGTGTATAATTTATAGTTAATTTGTTGGTGTATCTGTAGGTATTTCCTTTATGTAAATTTGTTTTGAAAATCCTGATACAGGCAACAGGCTTACTAGAACAAATTGTTTAATTTATCACTTAATTTTGTTTATTTAAATGTTACCATTTATCTATTTTCGTCTATTATTAAGTTATTGCAGGGATAATCCGATGCGCTGTGCGGATTTAATAGGCAGATATTATTGATTTATGATAATTTATGATTTTTTATTTGTAATATTTTATTTATTTCTATGTAGCTTCTGATTTATATTTGTAAAGCAAGAATTAATTGTTGCAAATTGTTATTAATTTGTATTGTGACTTGTTCATTTTATGACGCAACACAGTCGAAGGAAGCTTTATAGAAGTAAAGGTTGATTCAAACAGCCGACGGGGCGGGACGGGTCGCGTCGTCATTGTACTGCGCACGACGTGACGCGTCGCGCTCGGCGGGTCGTATCACGTCGCGCGCAGTACAAATGCGACGCGACCCGTCCCGCCCCGTCGGCTGTTTGAATCAACCTTAAATATTTGAAATGTAATTTACTAAATTTCGCACACTAAAGTCGAATGCAGAATCTTAAGATCAACTTTCTATTATTAACTTATGAACCAGATATTTTACTCTTGTGCCGAATTAATCGCTTTCCAAAGCTGTTCACGTTCTAAAAGGTACCTTGTTAAATGATGGAACAAAATATTAAATTAAATTGTGTACTGGGAGATAATAAAAGGGGAGAAACCAGTTAAGCCTAGGTTACTTTATTTGGATTCGTGAGTCCGATGCATTCCTACTTATGATACAAATTTCTCTGTAGAGGGTTCTAGGTGAATATTTATCATTTAAATTTAAGACACTGATTTAGCAATTAGTTGTATCTGAATTTTAGAAATATAATTATGTTTCACGTGCAAACGTTGGTTGGATCGACAGCGCTTAGCAAATTACTTGTTCGATCTAAGAAACGATACCTGCAGAGGAGTGATTTTTTGTAATCTTTTGTTATTGTGTAAATATTTGGTATCTTTTTAGTATTTGTAATAAAGATACCTTACCGTGATGAGTGTTTTAATAAAATATATCTGTTCCAATTGTTTTACTGTTTTAATAATTAATGACCATCAAAAACTTAAATACCAAACCGTTACTGCGGTTGCTTCACGCAAAATAGCTTTGGACGGCAAGTATATTATAACCCATAACTGTCCCACTGCTGGGCACGGGTCTCCTCTCAGTGTGAGGGGTACACGCCGTTGTCCACCACGCTGGTCAAGTGAATTTGGTGGACTTCACACACATTTGAGAACATTGTGGAGAACTCCCAGGTGTGCAGGTTTCCTTACGATGTTTTCCTTCACCGAAGTAATATTATGTCCTTAATAATTAATATAATTATACATTTCATGTATACAGGGTGTCCCGTAAGTAGTGGACCAACGGGTTATGGGGGGTAGTGGGACTTATTATCTACCAAAAATACTAAATTTTATTGTCCTAGACCTTGTAGTTCTTGAGTTATGCTTTTTTTCAAAATGTGTTGAAAATATCATCCACGTAAGCTAAATATTAAATTTTACCACCTTAGTTTTTTTTTTAATGGTAAAATCAACTTACCGATAAAGCAATAATGTGTAGAGGTTTCCCAAATCTGCGAAGATAATGGACAATCGATCAAAAATCTGAAAAATGTTTTTATGTACTTCGGTCAGAGCGTCAGAGCCAGTCCTTTCGACTGGCAAGATATGGGGGTCTGTGGTGATTGTCTGATTGAGGTTCATTGCTAACTGTGATCACTTATCATCACGTGCCTCGCTTGAGTTCATATAAAAATAGAAGTACCTACAAGGTGTCACATGTGGGCATGTGAAGCATCTAGCGGAAGGATCTAGTACTGGAATATACCGACTGACTACCACCACCTTCGAATGGCGCGCGTGGGGTACGCCGCAGTCGCTGCGACGATGTGGCGCTGGATGGTACTGTGCCTGTCCTCGCAGTGGGCGGTGCACTGCGCGCCCGACTTCAGGCTCGGAGAACGGAGGTACCATGACAAATCGCAGGTAAGAATATTTGAAGTTGTTTTATAACGGCCTTTTTAGGTGTAGGTATCCAGTGTGGCTTTAATTGATATTATCTGATTGTCTGTCGATATTGTTACATTTTTTATCAGGCTGTGTTTGAGTATGAGTGAAATAATGTTATTATGGACGTCTCAAATACTTTTTAAAACGTACGTAGGTCCTATAATATCAGTGTATATTTTCTCTATCCGTGCATCACAAAACAACCGCTGAGCAGATTGTCGTACTAATACCGTAGCAGTAATATCCCAATGGGTTGAACATAGTCTCTTGGGGGCCCGCGTTCGAATCCAGCTTCTCTCCTATTAGATGATCTTATAATGATAATAAAAAATGTTGTGGGTTGTGCTATGAGTGTTGTGACGATAATTTTAGTTTCAAATCTACCGACTCACATTTATCAATTTAGGAACTTAAACAATATCTGATATACAGGGCTTACTGTTATCACTGGACCAACGGAGGGCAGGCAGGGTAGAGAGAGAACTACTTGAAAATATGGTTTACCTATCTATTCAATAATATTTTAATGCAAAATTGTAAGGTTTATCGCATATACCCTTTTGAAAACGATCAAGAGGGTTAATACTCAAGATTTGGAGAATGCGGTGGCAGTTTTATTGTGCCTACACGCCAGATCTTTGTTTTATGGATTTAAGGTAGCAAATGCACCCTTGCGCTGCCGCCCATGACTGACCAAGTGACGTGACGGACCAAAAACAAGGCTCAATAATTCGCTCAGTAGGTAATAATTAATAATTAACTCAGTAGTTCGCTGGGTCAGACCGATTCAAAATGTAGTATCCTGGAATTTCAATGATATTATAACACTGACCCAAGTCTGCAAATTTATAAGAGCTTCGCTTTTAGCTGCGTCGTATCGGAATCATTTGATATAGGAACGAAATGTGTCAATGTGTGTATTCCGACACGATGCAATTGAAGCATTGATAAATTAGCACACTCAGGCCCCAGCATGTTAACCTAATAATATGTTGACCTAATGTTGCAGCAATATCTAGTACCAATAGGATATCTAACTTTACAGAAATATTTATTAGTTAGGGATTTCAATTTTAAATTAATTCAGCAAAGTAAGAAAAAACGTATGATGTAAAACATTGACTTTTAAAACAAAAGTGTTTTTTTTCAATTATTCTTTTAATAACATAAATTACAAAATATTGTGTGTCCAAAATTACTACTTTAATTTATTGTAAAAGAATGGGATAATTTAGTACGTTACGTAAAAGGCCATGGCTGGTCGAACGAGAAAATGCAATGAAAATGCTCGTGACGAACTACCTACTCGGTGGAAGAACAGATAACAAATCGATTTATCGGGACCCGGCATTAATTGACTTAGACTACTTTGATGATGTTCTCATTTTATTCAATGCATTTTCCCGTGAGAATTCAATGTAATTCAAGTGTAAAAAGTAGCATTTGACCCCCTTCGACCTTCCAACTTTTACGAGCCTTTACGAAGTTAAAGGACAACACATGCTGTTACTGCTACTGTTGTGATTCAAATACGCATCAAAATGGATCTTCCCGTGGGAATGATCCCGTAGGATGTTTTACCGGGGTGAAAAGTACCCTACGTTACTCTCCAGCCTCCCAATTATCTCCACACATAAAAATGAAACCACAACATTGCTCCGCTACCACGTGAAAGAGGAACAAACACTTCCAGTTTCGCATTTATAATATATTTATATGTACTATGTTTCGGAACTACAAATTAAATTACGTGCGTGTCCATCACCCGTCGCATGATTTAAGAGTGTTAATAACACTTAAACTGAACCTGCATCAATGCACGAACCGGGCAAAACCGAATCACGAGCTCATTACGGCCACTTCCTTAAATTTTATTAATGATTATGTTGGCAACATAATAACTACAGAAAATTAAAGTTTTCTTTTCGCGCGTGATAGGAAATGTACCACTTCCACAGCATATCTTGACGGCTCATATTATCGCAGTGCGTAAACCGGCGTAACACAAATGGTTTTTGTTCATTTCTATTGTGTGTTGATAACATCGATGCTCGTTGTGTTTATGATATACCTCTACGGCATGTTGATTACCACGACGAGTTTTAATATCAGGAGGCACGTATTAATAAAGAAAAACTTTTAAACACGGCTTAGGTAACGTCTGCTATCTAGTGAGTCACTAAAGCTCATAATGCTAACAAGTAGTAAGTAAGTAGTGCCTTACTTTTCTTTGTAAACCGATTTAAATAAAACATTAACCTAAATGTTACTCCTTAGTTTAAAGTTAAGCTAAATGTTATCCCTTAGTTTAAAGTTATACTAAGACATGGACAACACAAATTACACGTCACTAACACCCATACCCGAGAACAAACATTTATCTGTCGCACGAACATCTGCTTTTGCCGGGAATCGAACCCGGGACCCCTCACTTCGCAGTCAGGGTCACTACCAACTAGGCTACGGGGTTGTCATAGCCGGACCAAACGATTAGTGAAACTGACAAGTACATTAACAAACAGACAAAATCTCTAAGATCATTGAAAAGGAATAATTGCCATTGTTGCCAGGTTTAGATGAGGGAGAACTCGAGACGCGTGAAAAGAAGCCTGGTATTTAATAATGTCTCGAAAAATCTTAAAAACTAAGCCTTTTGGGTAGTTATTCCACATGGTTACGTGGATGACAGGTTTGTCATAACACATCATTTACAGTCTCTGCCTTAGTTCTCATACTTACTAATAAAATAACAACTAAACTAACCAACTAATGTTCTAACACCGTCTGCTAACTGGACTAAAACTTCCTTAGTCCCTATTTGAGTCTTGTTCTGTGTCGGTCATAGTAACTGTGACTGTGCCAACTGTTGTCATGGGTGGCAGCGGAAGGTTGGTGCAGGATGATAAAAGTCATTCTATGACTACTTCGAAGTATGAAAACACATCTTTTAAAAGGTAGGTACCTACGACGTGCGGAAGTGCACTCTTTTGAATAAAAAAAGAATTTTGAAAATCGGTTCACAATTGACGGTGAAATCAATTAAACAGACGAACTTAGAACCTCCTCCTCTTTTGAACTCGGTTATAAAGGATGTATGACGTGAAAATGTCCGAAAACTTTGTGTTGTTATCCTGTAAACATGCCGAATGTAGATGTATCTGTTCTACGGTCACGACGAATTGCTCATCATTATGTACTGACGGCAGAGTGGTGCGTGTCACTGCTGACCGTACCGCATGCAATGCGAAGCGAAGGCGTGCAGCGAATTGTATCAGCTTTGGCGAATTATCAAATTATTCTTTCACTTAATTGGTACGCGTATGCGTTGTTCTGTCGCGATGATATCACTAATATTCGTTTTTATTGTTAATATCACTGTTTTCTACTCCGTTCTTGTATAACTATTCTATTGCTCAATTGGTAAGGTAAAGGTTTAACTAGCGATGGTTTCTGGTCAAGGCTGACATTTATGTGACACATTTTGGCGCATAGATGGCGCTACCAGTCTGTGACATCTGTTCAAATACGAGTAAGATTTTGTTTTGACAAGTTCACGTTTCAAGTGTTAAAAAAAGACGACTGTGATCATTATGTCAATGACTGTGATAGAAATAGAAAAATACAGAAACTGTATTTAGCCTGGCTTTTTTTCTATTTTTATATCATATTCTCAACGCTTAATCAGTCAGTGTTTGGGAATAACTACCTTAGTTTTTATATTCTAAGTCACCACAATAAACCATTTTGTTACGATTAGCTGAAAAATGTCATCATCATATTTATCTCAATAAATGATCTGAAAACTAAACTAACATAGGTCATCGCTTTGATTATAATCAAAGGGTCATCGTAATGTAAATTAGTGTCACATCACGAATCACGATGTCACAAGATCTCGTAGCGCCATCTCGTATCAATGTTTGGCAGCCGGCTTCCTCATTGAGCGGCGGGGTAGCCAATAGTTTTCGACTGTGCCTCCTGAGTTTTCAATCGCTATTCTCTTTTCTTTTCAGGTTACCTGCGTCGATTATCCTGATTCCAGAGTTTACGATGGAGGTACATCTATACATTAAAAAATATAATTATGTTTCCCAGTCATTATAACCTAGGTATGGTATCGGATACCAGGAGTTACCGACACGTTGTCGATCATGGGAGCAGCAGAACACGCTTCTTGTTTTATCACGAGAACCGAAGAACCGACAAACGAGTAGATTAGTTATCTGATTGTTAATGCCGACCGATGGGTTGTCGGCCAAGAAAGCAGGAACAGGAAAAGAATGTAGTAGAGTCGGACTAACTATCCCAGTCCCCATTTGAGTTTTGTTGTGTCGTATATAGTTGTCATGGGCGGCAGCGGGAGGCGGTGCTGCATGCTCGTTTGCGACATTAACGTAGACGTTGACAACCCCGTAGGCTAGTTGGTAGTGACCGATAGTGTGAAGCGAGGGTCCCGGGTCGATTGCCGCCGAGGCGGATGTTTATTTGACGGATAAATGTTTGTTCTCGGGTCATGGGTGTAAGTGACATGTAATTCGTGTTGTCCACGCCACCAGCGGCACAGGGAATCCTAGTGCGGGGGTATGAAAGTGTTAGCGTTTATAAGTTTATAAATTCCATATAAAATAAGGATCTGTCAGTCGGAATACGACAAGGCTTTTGCCGGCTGATTCAAGCAAGAAGATGGTAGCTACCCAGGCGGGCTTCAGCTCTACCACCAATTAAGTAGAGGTCGCCTCGACACCTTGGTCTGTCGGAATGGGCTTGAGGTCATTGTTCTATTCCTCCCCAAAACGACCAAAATACAGGAATTGGCAACCACGACTAAAAATATTCAAGACTAGCGACCCGCCCTCGCTTCGCTTCGGGAAACTTATTATCAAGTGCTTAAATATAAAGTTTCATGGTTCTTTAAGAGATGGCGCTAGGCGTTCTTATTCTTTAAGTTAGGAAGGTTCACCTAGATGGCGCTGTGCTTAAAACCCGAAGAAATCCCATACAAACTTTCAACCTTTATTTCAACTTCTTCATCCCTTTTTGTCGCAATAAAAGGTAGCCTATGTCCTTTCTCAGGGTCTAAAGATTGTCTGTGTCAAATTTCATCAAAATCGGTTGAGAGGTTTAAGCGGGAAAGCCACGCAGACAGACAGACAGACAGACAGACAGAGTTACTTTCGCATTTATAATATTAGTAGGGATTAATTCAATTAATTAATGATTTATCGTGTAACTTCGCCGGTTAAAATTATCTTGTTGTTGTTCAAACGTTCATACTGTCCCACTAGAGCGATTCCCTAAGTCGCAGATAGCGAGAACAACACAAATAAGACAGCATTACGGCGCGTACACATAGAACGTCCGTTTTATAGGTCCGTTTAAACGGATATGTTAATAGCGTATGTAGTTGTATGAGCTAGTTCACACACATGACATTATTCTGGATCCAGTAAAAAATCCTACACACAACGGAAATACCGACCCGTTAAAACGGATCCTGTAAAACGGATGTTCTATGTGAACGCGCCCATACACCTACGACCCAATGACATTATAAGTAATGCTACGACCCGAGTATCTGTTACATAAATGTCTGTCCCCGATGGGAACCCTCACTTCGCAGGCAGACTCACTATCAACTAGGCTACGCGGTCGATGGATTCATTCGTTGACTAGGCTGGACACAGTTTGGATTCATATTATACGACAAAGAACGGTGATCATTAAACAATGGAAAATGGGCTAAAATGGCGTCAGAAACACTTTTTTTGATCAGCTTTGTTAATAAAATCGATTACCAACTCACGTTAGTATTTTTAAAAGGTAAACTTGATATTTACAGATCAACATACCTTCTCGTCATAGTTGACAACTTCATTCATGATTACTATGATTTTACATCTAAATCAGGTAGACTGGATCAATAATTATGATTAAACGGATCCCAACGTAGGTAGGTATTTCAAATATAGGTACCACAAAATTCCAAAGCACTAACCCGCTTATGATATAATATTATTGCGGTTAATCATCTTTAGTGAAGGAAGCGATAACTAATTTTGTTTATTATTAACGACTTGGTATACGAAGTACAATAACCATTTTATTATTGGCCCAAACAATATTTTTAGGAGATAATTATTTTCAATTTTTTTTATTGAAATGTATATTCATAGCGCACCTTGGTGCTAGAACAATACAGGTATGTACATAATTATAAAATACATACAACTTTTTCTATTCAGGCGCAGGTTGGCGATCCAATAGAGATATACGCAGCGTGCTATCGACGACACCGCCAACATATTGGCCCAGACTGGCTGCCAGAGGCCCCAGCAAATCACGGCGCCGGCGGTTCGACAGATACTTTCCGAAAGAAATAGACTTGGTCAAGGAGCACGCCAAACTAGTTCAGGACATCAATAGTTTACGGCAAATCGTTTTCGTAGCGCCCCTAGCGGACGAGAGCAGAGACTACGAGGACTCTATCTTCCCTGAGATCATTGAAACGCACTCAACAACGTCAACAACACCGCGTCCCACTACACCGAGACCGCCGAAACCGACGAAGAGCATCCCAATTATTCTCCTCGGCGGCGCGAGCCAGCGGCAAATAGTGAAAAGCGTGCCGATAAAGTTCCCGAAGCAAGTGATTAGTCTAGTGGGAACGTCGGTGTCTCCTCTATATAAACATCCGTATCCTTTCGTGATGCAAGCGTCTTCCCGACAGCCGGTGAAGATTTGCGTCACTGCGCCTCCCCTCGTCCACACGACTACTCGCCGGCCCAGTCTCTGGGAGCGGCTTATCAACTCAATCATACCCAGGAGCATTATAGCAGTTAGTCGTCCTAATTTTCTTCCTACCTAGTCACTCAACGTATCATCGACGTAAGACCCCGTAATTGTAGCAACGCGTAACTCAACAATTGTTTATAACTCTCCCACTGTTTTATATTGATCCGCAGATGTTTTCTCAGTATTAGCGACGTGTTTGTGGTGTTTAGTAGATCTAACGGATTATGATGATTTTACTTTTAGACAGTTGTCGTTTGGTTGAAGTGATTTTTAAATCACATAACATTAGTGAATTACTTATAATTGTTTACCCTTTGCTGGTTAGTAGATATTAAGTCAAAGTATGTACCTAGATATGGTCATTATTTTATTTGCATGAATCACGTAGGCCACTTTATGATATTATGCATATAATAACAATACATGTATATAACATATATGATCGATGTACGTAGAATGTTATTAAAATATATACCTACATGTAACATACGAGTATGTGGGAGTATTTAATTAACAATGCTCTTTAGAATTTTTGTCGGTTTGTCTGTGCGATTGTTGCCGATAATCTCAGAAATACATAATTATAATATCTGGTTTAGATGCGGTTTTTACTAACATATTGTGGTGAGCTTGGGCATCTATAATATTAGGTGTTCATTTTATTTCAATCGGTTCATAAATAAATAAAATGTAAATTTAATCTTGCCTAAAATTGCGTGTAGCACTAATCGTTACTACGTAACTAAATTGGGACGGTAGAACCGTTAGATAATAAGTAGCGTTAGCTGTTATAATAATTGTTGTAACATCTTGTATGATCACAGAGTTAACGCGGAGCGCATCTAAGCGCATCTGCGTGTCTTCTTGCGTGAGTTGATGCGACCGCTGTCTACTTTTTGCGATTGGAATGGAAAAGTTGAATGTCTTGTGTTACGATGGAACAATATCAATATGGCGACCGGTTACGTGATTCTGACTTAACTCTATGACGACGAATTCTTTCACGATACATCTTTGCGGTGCCTTAATTAATGTTCACATTCCGTCATTTTGTAACGGTGTGTAAGGTAAATGATTTATTGATGATTTGCGTATCGTGGTTGCGGTAATGAACTGAATATTATTCATGAAGTTTGATGCTACTCACCTCTGATTAGGAACAAATAATGAATAATTTATTGCTTTTCGACTGATATAATGTGTTTGATTCAGATACAAGTCCTTGACCTAACTAAACACTCGAAGTACCTAAAAAATACTAAGTTTATTTTTAGGTTATAAATTAAACGATAATTTCTCACAGCCTCACAAGGCTTAAATATCCCATTCCCTCAGGAACCTCGGATTTTTTTTTAATTTATTTTATTAATAACACTAAAGGCATTAACACCTGCCAACAAAATAATACGAATAACAAACAAAGCCAAAAAAATTAAAGGAACTGTTTTGAACAAGATTTTATAAACAATTTTGTTGCTGCGATTTATTAAAACAAAGCGGATTTACAATATCTGAGAAGGCTTTTAGAAGTTATAATATTTTCTTTCACTAAATTATAATTTAGAACATATTAAAAATCTAATGTAAGTGAAACCAAATTTAATTTAACTCATACCTCAACCACAATTATGTACCTAATATCGCAGTGTGTACAGACAGACGCAATTAACATTGTTGTAGAGACATTTGATTGCAGTATGAAGTGTACAGTCATTATGGAACGTCAGTTCAATGTCCGCTGGTAACGCTTTACAATTTATACTAATCTATTCTGTTCAGTAACCGATCGATATCTGTACTTTGAAAATATTGGAGAAAAATGATTATTTATAACGCAATAGTTTTTCGCAACAATTTATTTCTCATAATCTCAAAAACTATTTGACCGATTCGCTTGCATCTTCTGTGCATAAATGATAATAAAACGTGTAACTCGTTTTTTTTTTTTTTTTTTCGTCCAAGAAAAAGACACCCTCAGGAGAGGGAGGCGGAGAATGCTCATAGCATACCAACGCAGAAAGTCTGCGTTGGTTATGTGGGACTTCTACCCACTAAACTCCGCCTTGGGGGATGGCTTTGGCCTTATGGCCTCTAAGCCTTCATCGAAAGCGACCTCGCTTGGAGAAACGAGGCGCAAATGTGTAACTCGAGATACTGGGACCACAAAAGAATGATATATGTATAAAACCCCGTGTAACAGTGCATGTAAATTTAGCAAATAAGAAATAAGTATTTTTTGCCCGATTTTATTAAGTGCTTTATATTTTATTCCTTATAAATTATTTAGCTGTACGAGGTTGGAGGTCAGGCAAACGGACAAAATTATTTAGGTTGTGTAGTGTAGTGAAGTGCTTTTTCACTACAAATCACTATCATTTAAATCTTGTGATGTGATGTGATTGATTTATTTCAACAAATAAACTTAATATTTAATTTATTTCTTTGATTTTATTGCTATTATCTTAGTAAATGCTTATGCATGTATGCAAATTAGGTAGGATTGCCTCATTAGAAATATAGATAGTTTTGTAATTAAAAAATGTAATACCTGTATACTGTGTACCTGTATCCAAAGAATGTAAATAACATAGTAATACAATTCTCATAAAAACATAGAGGCAGTAGAATATGGCTTATCTAATGCTACTGTGTATGCTATGACACAAAATGTAAATAATTATTATATATGTTTTTGTAAAATTATAAATTTTTTTAATAACACATTTTCGAGTTTAATTTGTTAATGAATTGAATAATAATACCCACGCTGAATCAATTAATGAAATGAAAATTAATAATAAATTAATGCCTAACGTTACCCCGCAGCCGGAATTATTTCTACTCATTTTTGTCAGGCAAGTAAACATCTTAATATTATATAATTCGAGTGTGAGTGTGTATGTCACTGAACTCCTCCTAAACGGCTTGACCCATTTGGTTGAAATTTTTTGTGTGTCTTCAGGTGGATCCGAGAATGGTTTAGATTCACAATTGGATCCGGTAGGTGGCGTTGCTGTCGATATATCACCAAAACATTTTTTAACGACTGGACCGATTTGGATGAAATTTTTTGTGTGTGTTCAAGGGGATCTGGGAATGGTTTAGATTCACAATTGGACCCGATAGGTGGCGTTGCTGTCGATATATCACCAAAACATTTTTTAATTATAAAGCGGTACGAAGTACGCCGGGACAACTTGTAATTATTTAAAATGAATTTAAATATTTTTATCTTGTTTTATAAAAGCAGTGATAGCCGTGTGGTTGAACGTTGGACTCCCGAACCGGGAGAGTCCGGGTTCAAATACACACTTATGATACACTTCACATCACATCCCTTTCAGAACATTATGGAAAATTCTTAGATGTGCAGGTTTCCTCACGATGTTTTTATTCACCGAAGCAAGTGATAATTATTTTATAATACGCGCATAATATTTGAAAATCAGAGCTGCGTGCAGGCTTCCAACCTAGGTCCCTCTGTCCGGGAGTCCAACATTGAAACCACTCGCCTATCCATGCCACCAATACCATAAATAAAAATAATACCAACACTTAAATAAGTAACTTTTGAGCGACACGGTCGTATAGAAACAATGCGCGCCAACGAGTCTGCACTCTGGTGAACGGCGAAAGTGTGTTTTTACCCGATCGTTCAACAACGTATTATTCTGGATGGATTACCGATCACACCAATTGTATTGTTTCATAAAGTGACGAGGCTAATGTTATCCAATCCAAAGCCATATACTTATATGCAACACTCTCTAAACTTACAAATTGAAATTGAAGGCGGTGCAAATTTTCGAGGTTCAGGTTATTTTACAGTGGAAGAATATTATTAATGACAGAGATGCTTGGAAATAGACATCCGCGACCGGTTCAGCTCATGTTAGTATGTATGTATTTGTATGTAGGAATGAAATTTGTAATGTAGTTGTAAGCATTATTATTTTTTAAAAGATGTGCCGAGGACTTTCTTTCCCCTTTTCTTTTTCTCCTCAAAGATTTAAAAATTCTATATATAAAGGCACCTTAGCGAAACGGTGGTAAATGCAAAAGAAGAATACATATAATTATATGGACGAGTTTTTGACAATCGACTCAAACGTTTTAATTGTTTCAGTATTATTCATTACGTTTACTTTTAAACTGGATACAATTTAAGTTAAAATAACAGACAAGAGTAATATTCCGATTGATAATTTCATTTCAACACAGATTAAATTCTTCGTAAAAATACCTACTCTGTGATGAGATGAGTTTTATTACTCAAATTCCTACAAAACTCTATAAAAGTCCCTTACTAAAAGGATATAAAGAAGAACAAAAGTAATTGATTATAAAAACCTTTAATTAAAAATAATACAAAATCCCTATGATACAATACTACAAAATATTGCTTTAGGTACTCAACGCCTCATTATTTAGCTCGGAAAGACATAAGTACCTAGTTTTATGACCAAATAAATTTAAATATTTATGTACACTTATATTAAGTAATACAGAAATATAGTAGGATAAACATGAAATCTAGAAAATGTATGGGAGTTTTCTTTCGTCTAGAGTTACATATAAAAGATAATAATACCTAGTCTGAATTGATTTTTCATTAATTTATAGAGTAATTATAAATCGATATACAGTTTTTAACGAATCACAGAGTGAAATTAAAGTGAATATAGTTTGTTGAACTGTGTAATAAGTGTAATAACTATTGAATACGTTCAAATATGATCTCAGTTGCAGCATAACGTATTCTGCGTTATGTATTACCTACATCCTAATTTGTGGCGTTAGGCTAGCCCTTCACACGAAGAGATGCTTAAGATTTAAAACAAATATTAAAGAAGATATCTGCGTATAGTGTGGCGCTTTAGCAAGAATCTATAACAATATAACACCAGATTATTGGTAGAATACAGTGTAACCTGTCCAGGTTAGAATTTGAACGGAGAGAACAGTCATTGTCATATTAGGTACTCAAATAAATACACTAACCTCTGTTTAGTCCATCAGCTATTGTCATTGACGATCGTACGTGGTTCTTGTTACAGATGCGGTTATTAAATGTATGTTTAATAATTATACAAAAGTACAGTAGTATGTGTTGATTATCAAATATAATAATAATATTAGAATTATTATTAATAATGTTTCAATTTATCATTCAGCTATTTATATAACGGTATCTGGACGACTTTTTTATTTTAAAGATCTACTTTACAAATCATGGCGTCTATATTAAACGAATTTTTAAATTGTTAATACGGAAGTAATTTCTGACGCTTTTAAACATTCGTGATATACTCGCAGGTACATTTTACATTATATTATAGTTTTATTTAGTATTTTCTACCTATTTTATGCGATTATAAGACATGCGAATGCGATACGGCTAAATTCCTGTTATACTTAAATTAACATCTATTATAGTAAGCTATGAGAACATGAATATCTTCGCAAGCAGTGAACCTCAGTGCGGACATATAGGCAAATTGACGACAAAGAGTACGTTCAATTCAATCAGCGTAGCGAACATTAAAAAGCCTATGTAGATCAACGCACAAGTGACGCCAATTTTCCAATCCAGCTGGAATCTGTTGATCGCCAGTGTGGAGTACAGCGCGAGCAGAGTGGACAGCAGCGAAATTGCACTGTATGACAACCCGCTTGAGTTTATTTTCACCTGCAACATTCGCAACTTTATTTAGTTACGCTGAAATATATAGGCATACAGTCGAACAGAGCGCTAACATGCGCACTGACTAACACATGCGTGTAGACCGTGTGTGACTGGCTATATAAGCGACTTTCTCAGTTGGTAATGGTTTTAATGTAACTAACTGCCTTTAAACGGATTACAGCTGATTAACTGATCTACATCTTTGATGACGTAGAAGTCATCATTGATACGATATTAGTTGCTGAAACAACAACCGATTCTCCTTAAATCAAGTTGGTTCAGTAAATAATTAGTAGGTGTCTTGATGGTCTTCACAACAGACATATAAAAGTAGGGTTGTTAATCAGCGTAAATAGTAGAATAGAATTGTACACAGTTCGGTTTTCACGTCATTTTCTCCGACGTAAAACATGTAGGTGTAACGGTTCTACTCGTATACATACATTTCATCTTAAAATCTTACCAAGTGCTGACCAGGTATGGAAGGGTAGCATAGTGACTTGATCAGCCAGGGTAAACCTAAACACAGCAGAATGTCGAACGTATTCGATCCTATGGAATTACTTATGCCCATTGTTCCATGTCCTGAAAAATAACGAATATAATTAACCAATAGCTTCCACTACCTCTACCGAAACAAGTGATGATTAACTAGAGGTGCAGGAAAGGTTTGAACCCAGCACACTGCCTGCACTGCCTTTGGCGCAAAACGCTTAAAATAGATTTAACATTTCATGTAGGTATAGGAATACTTATAACAAAGATGCATATACCTATTTTAACCCTTAATATTGTCGGAAAAGGATAGATCGCCACTGATCCTATGACGCCCTCTTTGGCGCAGTGGTAAGCAGCATGTTAATGCCGGATCCTCGTGTGAAAGGTCGTGGGTTCGATTCCCAGCAAGGCAGACATTTGAATGATGACTTTAAATTTCTAATATCTGTCTGAGTGTGTGTTCGTCTTTCGATGTTGTCCGTGTCATCCACGACACATGTATTCTATGTGTGGGACTATACGTGTGTAGCGGGTAGGTATATATTATTTATTTATTTTTTCCATCCTTCCGCTTCCTACATCTCTTGATTATATTTCTTATTTATTGCCAACACTTGTTAAACTGCTTCTTAAGTAAGTTTTGTTTTTATATTGTTCTACTATTTTGTTATTGTCCATTTGTATTAATTTGAAATTCTGTTAAAGCAGTTCTTCATAAAAAATGTGTTGTATTCGACTGTAGCGAATTATGTAGTATTAATTTGATATAACTGTACTAAATTCGAAATTGCAGTAAGCATAAACGTTACAAATAGTGCCGCGCCGCGCCGTTTGCAGGTCTACGCACGACTGACGGGCGTACTGAAATATCAGAGGCTGCGGTCCCCGTCAGATTTTCGGATACGCCTATACCTTGGCGTTCCGAAACCAAGTACTTAGGAGTCACCCTCGATTCCAGACTCACCTTTAGATGCCATGTTAGGAAGGTGACTGGAACAGCCCGTTATTATATGAGCCAACTCAACGGTATGCTGGGAAGGCTCAGTAAAATGTCACTCAGAAATAAGCGAAGACTCTGTAAGGTTTGCATCCGACCGGTAATGACTTACGCCGCCCCTGTATTTGCACACGCGGACCCCAAATTACTGTACAAAATCCAAATTGTCCAAAATTTATTTAATCGTAGAACAACTGGCGCACCTTGGTACGTGAGAAATGCAGATTTGCACCGCGATCTCGATCTCCCGACCATCCAACAAGTTTTTAAACACTTCTCTGAGAGATTCTTCCAATCCTCAGAAGAACATTCTAACACGTTAATTAGGGAGGCGGCGGACTACACCCCCCCTCCAGAGAGTCGGCACAGAGTCCGACGGCCCAAAAACGTCCCACTGGACCCCACCGATAAACTCACTGTAGATCTGGAGCGCGTCTTGGAGGCCTTCAAATAGTTAGACTCAAATCCATCAGATGGCGTTCATCCCAATGATAGCGCTATCAACCCATCTAATCTCTAATCTGTAATAGTTAAACTCCATGCGGTTGCTCCCTAGGGGGCGCCGCTAGCGCCTCGTCCCTCCAGGCGAGGTCGCATCCGATGAAGGCTTAGAGGCCACAGGGCCAAAGCCATCCTCATTTATGCGTCTTCAGGCGGTGTTTAGTGGGTAAAAGTCCCACATAACCAACGCAGCCGGCTACGTTGGTATGCTATGAGCATTCACCGCCTCCCTGCCGTGGAGGGGGGGGGGGGGGGAAGCTGCGATGCATCAGCACCGCGCCACATTCTGAATGCGTCCGTTTCCATCAAGCTAGTAACTGCAACATCGAACGCATATTTGATTACATGTAAAAGCCTTAAGCGGCCATAATGTTGTGGAGAATCATGACGGAATAGACGTTTTGGTCTTTCGTATACTTGTATACTCTGCATGAAATTCATAAGCAACAAAAGGTGAACATGATAATACACGGCATTTTTATCAGCTTCTGCATTATCATGTCTACGTCTGGAATGTTTGAATTAAAACGTTTAAAAGTAAGTACAATCTGATAACCCTGCCTACGCTGCACTTTGCTTGTTGAGGACTAGTTGATGTATTTCCTGAGCATGGGAAAACGCAGTAAGGGAGTATCAAGGTCAATTAATTAAGAAGTAGATAATTTGCTGATAAGATCAAGAGTTATTACCAATTTTCCTCGCGTCCTAGAAATAGACTTTAATATGATAAACGACGGTCAATAGAACAATTTCCTGGTCAAGTTCCTTCATCAGATCTGATACAGACGTCTCGTAAACGTTTCTTGGAAACTGCCACCGCTTTACGTAGAAGACTTTTGATGAGATGATGAAGGATGCGACCAAATGCAACCATCTGATAAGGGAATTAACCACACGTGATGGAGGTACATCTTAACATACTATACGTAAGCTTTATGTTACAAAGTATGAGGATAATCAGTCCACGTGCAATGTTGGTTATGATAGGTTGCGTTCAATGATAAATAATTTAAAGATTACAATCAAAGTGAGAAATCGATGAGAATCAACATCAGAAAAGTATCTTTATTGGAGGTGACATTTATCACTACATTTAGGACTTTACTTAAGTAGGACCCTCAAAATATTTCTTACGTATAATTAGGTACATTACAAAACTGTCGTCGTTAGGAGGCACCGGCCCCTATGGCTTATAAATAACTGCGGGGCCAGACTGCGTTTAGAGATCAGAAGTCCAATTTAATAATATTTAATATTAGTTATATAAATTTGTACCTATTATTTGTTTATTTCGTTGCTGCAACGTATTAAATAAATAAGTAATGTCGGAGAGGAAGCTAGGATTTGTTGTGACGTGGGTGTAGTGGACTACATTTCAATAGAAAACAGAAATTTAAACACATTAAAGTATCTGCTTCGCTGGGAACCAATTGTTGGACCTGTTGAACGGCAGTCCAGCAACCATTCCACACGAGTCCTGGTGGTGGCTACCTGTCGAAGTATTTACCTTGCATTGTAACGAGAACACTTGAAACTGCTTCGGGCAGGCTTGTGCCGGCTGCGAGGATTGTCAAACCTGTGATACTGTCTGGAACGTTGAGAGTGTCTCCTGCAAGAAACATCATCTTTTAAAAGAAAGAAAGAAAATATAATAGCATTCATTTCAAACAGTCTTTACAAAAATTACTTTTGGCAATGACCACGTAGCCTAATTGTAGTTACCCTGCCTGCGTAGTGAGGGGTCCCGTATTCTATTCCCGGCAGGGGCAAACTGTTAAGTCATAGATTGCATTATTCTCGGGTCGTGGGTGCTTGTGGTGTCTTATTTGTGTTGTAAACCACCCGCGAAAAGTCTGTTGTCTGCGAAAAATCAGTTCTAATTTCCGGTTGTCGAGTTTTAAAAAGTAAAATACAGTCCACTGAAAAGTTGCATATTTTGAGATGTATATTTTATTTTTTAGATATATTATCAAGAGGGGGTTAGTGTTAAATTAAATCCAAGATTCAAGACATTTTAACTATGTATGTATCTCTAGTTACTCCACTCTGGCCAGCCGGTTCCTCTGCTACACCTTCTGAAGACACGGTTCAGGGAGTTGCCCCGGTAGCATGTGTGCCCTTAAAGTCACACCTTATCATTAGGCTGCTCTGTGGATTCATTATTATTATTATAAAAAGTTAACGTTATAATTATGCTGTGGCTTACCAACTATTGTGATAATCCAAGCGACCAAGTAGGAAACGCCACCGATCCAGGAGACACACATGAAGAAGGTGATCGGATACAGTTGCTGGTGCCGCCGGCAGTCTGGAATAGTGGCCCAAAGGATCAAGCTGAGTGGCCATGTCAATATCCAGAAGATTTTCTGGAAGCCTGTGGTCTTTTCCCCTGGCCAGCTCCAAAGAGAACTTAGGCTGGACTCTGCAAATTTGATGACAATGATAAAAAGTTATCGATTACCTTCACTCAGACAGAAAATCATAAAGAATACTGTTGTATGTCAATACTCAAATATTGGTTAAAATAGTTTGCCATATGGCTAGAGGGGGATGAGCTTGCATTACCTGAATCACTTGAGTCATGTCTCCGCCTCGATTCCTTTCCTTGTTCCAAATCATTGACTTGCTGGGCTGACAGGTTCATACGATGGCTTGCATCTAGTGGGTTTAATTTAGCTGCTGGAAAGAAATAAGTAGTTATTTTCAAAATAAAATCCCAAACAATAGCCAACAATGACCCCAAAGTGATAGAAAACTCTTAGTAAAATAAACATCAAATACAACTTTAAATTACCTACTATTAACTAACTATTACTATTATTAACTATTTACTTTAGTTAGGGAGCCATCCCCTGTTAAACACTTGCGCTTAAGTCGTAGTATTGTTAATGATGAATCCGTTTTAAACTGTATTAAATATTTTATGTTACAACAAACATTATTAAAACAGGGTTCAAAATATATCAATCCGCTGAGAAGTTGCATTTTGACTTTGATTTTGACTCCGCCGTGCAACTTCCCAGACCTTGGGATGGTCAAGGATGGATTGGTTTTGCTATGTTAATAATTATTATCTACAACCGATATCTTTAAACACGGTTTGATTGTTTTGACTTCAAGACAGATCATCAGACCCTGAAATGGTCAATAAAGGACTGGTTTTGCTATGTTAACATTACAAAAATTAAAATTTTTAAACATGGTTACATTATTTCAATTAGTTGAAGAGTGCCACTCAATATCTCTAGAACCCATGATAGCATGATAAAGACAGATTTACTTGAAAAAATTAACATTTGGTGAAGTGGATGGTCTACATTCAATCTACGACGTAGGACAGTCTTTAGCGTGATCTAGAATACATGGAGCTTCACACAATCATTATACAGCTTCATATTCGTACAAGGAGAATACATGCATCTTTGATGTTGCGTGAAAATCACAAACGCGTCTGGGGTGGTTTTACCATAATTATTTATAAAATTAACCACTTTTAAATGTATGGTCTTTAGTCGTGGAAAAGAAAGCGAGTGAATGTGTTTTTAATGCCTTTTATGTTAACTGGTTACCCGCTCTGCGGTCGAAATTCGATCGTAATTCATTCAGTCAAAAACCATTTGGAGGGTTAGTTTAAAGTGGTTAACCTATTTTAGGTGTTAGTTGGTTGTTGCATCTAATAATGTACTAACCTTTCCTAAGCAGAGGTGTCATCTCCGTATAAAGTTTGGGTTTGCTGCAGGGGCAGCATCCGCTCTTTGCAAAACTGCCTAGTCGTCCATTAAAAACCATTGCTGTAAATAAGAAAAACTTCAATAATGGCAAACATACGAATTAAGGAGTCTTAAAGTATAGATAAAGATTAACTTGCAAGGGTAATCAATTTCTAGCATTATAAATCAAATTTCACTTGTGATCCACAAAAATGAAAAACTAGCCTTTGCCCCCGGCTTCGTCCGCGTGGAATTTGGTCTGTCATAATACTTAAACAATCTTATCGCTCCGGGAATACCTCGGAAGGAAGTTCATTCCACAATTTGCAAGTACGTGGCAAAAAAGATCGAACATTTTGATAATTACCGAGAATGTAGAAGGTGTACATGAGGACCAGCAGCAGTGCTTCGTGCCAGTACACCATGTTGTCCAAAAGGGTGAGGATAAGGGCCACGACTGCCACTGCGTACATCATACAATCCCGGGAAACCGACCACCAGTCCAAATCTATCACCTGTTAAAAAATATATAAGCGTAAATATTCGAATCATTTTGTTCAAAGTTTAAATTTGTATACTGAGCAATTTTACACCCAACAATTGGATTAGAATGCGTCGGAAGTTAACTACTCGTAGAAGCTGACAACAAAATAGAGCAGCTATATGCTCGAGTCAGATTAACGTCAAATAGTCTAGTGAACAATTTTACTCCGAGCAATTGAATTGCGATGCAGAAAACAACTGCAAGCTGTTACAATGTTGCAATATAGACCTTCTAGGCTTATAGCCTAGTTGGTGGTGACCCGGCTTGCAAAGCTAGGGGTCCTGGGTTCGATTCTCAGTGAGGCGCAAATTTGAATGATGAGTGTACATTTCTGTTCTCGGTCTGGGTGTGTGTGTATTCTTGTCTTGTGTGTGGTATATGGCATCACGATAATTATAGGGAAACTAAGTATACATACATAATATATTCTTAACTATGTATTTTCACTAATAAATTCAATATTTTTATATCCTCTTTGACGATATTTGCAGCACGCATTGTGTGAATGTTATGTCGAACACCATAATTCAATTTAAAAACTTTTATCGTCAAAAGCGCTAAGGTTACATTAGAAAATCATTAGAAAAATGTATACAGTGATTGAGTATTCTTAAATTTTTTAATTTTCCGCGCAATGTGCTTAATTTATTCTTTCATAAGAACCTTCTGACATTAACAATAAAACAAAAAATAATTCACTCGTGAAACCGTGACCAAGGAAAATAGAGATTCGTTTATACTAGATTCGAGGATATAGATTAATTAATTAATTATTATTATTCCAACCAACCCCAGCTGTGAAGAGCGCGCAGCAAGCAGGTACGGCGAGCACATTGAATACCGCGGAGCCAACGATCGCCCCCACGCCGATGTCGCCCTCGGTCACGAATGTCCCCACGCAGTTGATGAACAGTTCCGGACTGGAGCTCGCTGCAGCCATGAAGGTTGCTCCAGCCACGTCCGACGCCATGTTCAGACCTGCCAAAATAAATCAAGTTATTTGCTCACTCTTTGTCTAGCGTCCGTCCGTGTGTCCTGTTCGGTTATGTGGGTGCCTTGAAGTTAATGCATAGCTTTCTACTTAATGTGCTTTGCCATCCATGACTATATCGCCACTTATCAGGTGCGAATGTATTCTAGCTGAACTTATAATTAATTAGAAGGAAGATGAAAGAAGGCAACCGACAAGTCGCGATCGACGCGTGTAAATCATTATGGAATCCACACAGGGAAGTTTCGTGTAGTACTATAGTTCAAATACTTGTTCAAGAGCACTGTTTAGGCTTGTTTACATCATTAAATTAGTGACACAATTAGTAATTATAATAAGTAAAAAAATAATGCTACACAATCATAGTCACGCACACGTAAAGGTTAAGATGTAGTACTTATAATAATTATAGTAACTGACCCTCGCTTCACTTTGGTAAAATCAATATGTGTGAAGCTAAATAACATTTAACCTTCCTAATTTTTTCAAGTCCCAACTAGCAGTTGCAGAGATTACTCTACTACCTCCAGATTGTCTCAGGCGGCATGGAGAACACAAATAACACATCACCACTACCTTCGACCCGAGAACAAACATTTATCTATCACATTAACATCTGCACCGGCCGGGAATCAAACCCGGGACCTCTCGCTTCGCGGCCTGTACGTACCAATTACGACTAGGCTACGGTATCGTCTAAGACCATTCCCATGTATAGAAAAGTGTATTCTATCTTCATGGATGGTTACAGAAACCAGTTGATTGTAGACTTACGTTCGCATATAATTTCAATAGCCGGCACGAAGTATTGCTCGCACACCGTTCCGAGAAGCAGGAAACAGTAGATGGCCAGAACACAATGCACCAATACAAAACCCTGTAATTATAAAGTAAATGTCACTGTTACAATCAAAATATACATAAATGATCTTCCATTCCATATTAGTAAGTATGCTGATATTGTACTGTTTGCAGATGATACTTCACTCATATTTAAAACTAATAGAGATAAAATAAATTTTGACGATGTGAACAGTACTCTCGCCCATATCTCATACTGGTTTTCTGTTAATAACTTAGTGCTTAATGCCAATAAAACGAAATGTGTTGAATTTGCATTGCCAAATGTTAAAAGCGGTAATAAGGACATTAAATTAAATAAGGAAATATTAAATATGGAAAGTTGTACAGTATTTCTGGGGATAACTTTAGACTGTAAGCTCCAGTGGGGGACCCATATAGCGACACTTGCGGGTAAACTTAGTAAGGCTGTTTATGCTATAAGAAAAATAAGGCAATTTACGGACGTTGAAACAGCAAGGCTTGTCTACTTTGCCTACTTTCATAGTATTATGTCTTATGGTATTTTACTATGGGGTAAATCTGCGGAAATTAAAACAATCTTTGTGTTACAGAAAAGAGCCGTTAGGGCAATTTATAAATTAAAATCACGCGAATCATTGCGTGAAAAATTCAGAGAAATAGATGTATTAACTGTAGCTTCCCAATATGTTTATAGCAATTTAATTTTTATTAAGAAAAATTTGAGTTGTTATAAACAAAAATCCGATATTACCGATCGGCAAACTAGAAATATGCACCATTTAGTGACTTCCTCGTACCGCCTTCGTAGGGTCCAGCGGTCATTTGTGGGGCTCGGTGTACGCTTTTTTAATAAGTTACCAAAGTCTGTTATTGATTTGCCCTTACAAATATTTAAGAAACATGTAAAAACACGACTATTAGAGAAAGGTTATTATACAGTAGAAGAATATATTAATGACAAAGATGCTTGGACATAGACATCTGCGACCAGTTCTACTCATGTTAGTATGTATGTATCTGTATGTAGGTATAAAATTTGTAATCTAGCATTATTATTTTATTTTTTTAAAAGATGTGCCGAGGAGTTTCTTTCGCCGTTTCTTTTTCTCCTCAAAGATTTAAAAAATCAATATTTAAAGGCACCTTAGCGAAACGGTGGTAAATGCAAAAAATTGACGTTCATAAGTGTATGCATCATACCTACATGAAATAAATGATTTGAGTTTGAGTTGAGTTTGAAAAATTCAAAATGCTTTTCAGACATTTTGACCTTTTCCCCCCAGCTTGGTAAAGAATCCCGTGTCCATTACGAATATTTCAATATCATTACTGAAACTTCTTAAGCGACTTGCAAAATATTTAACGGTTAACGCTGTTAGTTAAATTTTTTTGTTCGATAATATAAAAATATAAATAAAGTTTCAATTCTTCCGCGCGGAGGGACTCCACGCACTGTTTTTATTGTATCTCTAGTTTTACGGGTCCTAGACATTTATTTATACATAAAATTATTTATACATAATATTATTTTATTTATACATAAAATAAAAAGGTACATAAAATAATTATGTATAACACTTAATTTATAACATACAAATTTGGTTATTGTTGGTACAATCCAACTGTTCTTATAATAACAATAATTTGAATTGTTGCTTATGTACGAATTAAATAAATTTTAAGACTAATAATTTTAAAATAGGAAGTTTCTCAAATATTATAATGTTAATATTATAATGTCACTCTTCACTCACTCACTCTCATTTTGTCACAACTTATTGGTTTAAAAATTGTTGTTGTATTATATACTGCAAAAATACCAGCAGAAACAGTCAGTGTAAATTGTATGTTTTTCCTAAAACGGCCTGGAATTAGAATTAGACAATTTTCTGTCTTTGTCTGATACTTTATTTTTTATTGTTATTATTGTCGTTCCATTCGGTCATACATGATGCATACATATCCTTCTTCTTCACAGCACATAACTGTCACACAGCTGAACTCGGGTCCTCTTTCACAGTGTGATGGTTCATAAACAACGAAGTTATCCGCGGACATAAAAATATATTATTTTAAAGTTGATTAAAAAAGAAAGAATTAAAGTCGAATATGACAAGTGGGGGATGTATTTAAGAATAATTAGGTGATTTTTATTAGTTTCAATGGCCGATCAAATGGCCATTAGATTATTAAAATACAAGAAAATTGCACTACATTATTTTGGACAAAGTTCTGAGGCTCCATCGGTTTCCAAAGCGAAGCAAAACGAAGCGAGGCAGGGTTGCCAGCTGCGTAACAATGCTAGTGTGAACAAATGATCATCGGGGTACATTTGCTGCCGTTGACCGACAGAGTCCATTGTTGGCTTGATGAGCAAATTGGAGCCGGGTCAATCACCTCGTGGTCTTCGAAGGGACTATTATGTTAAGTATTTGCATCGCTTTATCAATATTCGCTCCTTGAGTGCTGTCTACTAACAAAAGTGACGGGTGACGGCTAGTCATATTATAACAAAATAAACGGTTTAATTGACATGTCCGTAGTACGTATCGTGCGTTTGACACATTAACACACCAGTTGCTACTTTTACTATTACTATTTATTTATATAGAGGTCATGGTAACAGGTTTTTTAGGTTTATTTAGTTAATTTTAGGCGTTTCCTATTTCCTTACACGAAATAGTGTTCTAAAAACTTCTTCTCTTCTAACTTTACCAGAGACAAATAAACGATAAATCATCATCGCAACCCATATACGTCCCACTACTAGACTCGCCGGCTCGGATCTACTAAAAAAAAAAAAACTACAAAATAAGGTAGAAATTAGTTAGGATCTTAAAATAATTACACTATAGAAACGAAGTCCGCGCGGCCGTTTTGAAGCACCTTAATCGGAGTCACAAATGACTCCAAACACCGGGCAGCTCATGTCAACGCACGCCAAACGTGTCTCGCGAAAAAAAAGAATTATGACGATTTGTCCAGTTAAATTGTGTCACAAAATATCTGAAAAGCTATTTATGTAATAATGCTAAAAACATATGATTATCCGCAGCCGAATCATTCCCCGCTTTCGGGAAAGTTTGGGTTTAGTGCTTCTCTTTAGAAAGAGCGCTTGTATGAAGAATGGTTTTCTATAGTGTTATTAATCTAAGGCTAGGATAATATTTGAGCATCTACTCTAAATGAAATAAAAGCATTACGTACCCTAAAAAAGGTGATTCCAAAGAAATTGGCTTTAAAAATAGTAGTACACCTACCAAAAGGCTTATAAGATATGGTTGCCTGGAATAAAGCCGCAATAAACATAGTAGCAGTATTAAAAAAATAGGCATCATCTTTATTAATTTATCTATACAATATAATGTAAATGTAACTGATCGCTGTCTGTTCATAGAAGAAATATGAGAAAAACTATTACCGGGCGCCTTTATTAACGCAATAGAATCCAAAACAATGTTTGTTAATAAAAATTTGTGCGTTTGTACGCACTAATCTCATAAACCGCTGCGGATTTCACTAATCTGGTAAGCTGGTAGGTTAGCATTTTTTTATTCCAATCAGTTCATTAATAAAAAATATGTCAATTTAAAGAATCGTAAGAAAAAAGTTTTCCGAAGCGACGCACTTACTAGAAACAATACAAAACATAAAACGTCCGTTTTACAGGCCCGTTTAAACGTATATGTTATTAGCGTATGTAGTTGTATGAGCGATTTCACACAGAATACAGTATTTCGGATCCAGTAAAAAATACCGATTCGACAAAATAAACAGCAATCCGTTTTACAGGATCCGTTTAAACGGATATGTTATTAGCGTATGTAGTTGTTTGAGCCAGTTCACACACATGACAGTATTACGGATCCAGTAAAGCGGACGTTCTATGTGAACGCGCCCTTAGGTAAACACAGAAGAAAAACATTAAAAAAATACTTGTAATTGCAAACACTGGACCGACTAGTTTGAACGTTTGATTCCTAAACCGAGGGAATCGGGTTCGAATCCTGCACGCAATTCTAAATTCATAATTTTGTGTGTAGTAGAATGTAATTGCTTCGGTGAAGGAAAACATCGCGGGGAAACCTGAACACCCGAGAGTTCTCCATAATGTTCACAAAGGCGTGTGAAGTCCATTAATCTGCACTTGGCCAGCGTGGTGGACTATGGCCTGTACCCCTCACACTATCAGAGGAGACCCGTGCCCGGCAGTGGGACAGTTATGGGTTGCGATGATGATGATGAACTTTAATTCTAACATGAAACTGAGTAGTGACAGGGTTTTCGGGATTTAAAAATGAATATTACAATATTTATTCTTATCTTCAATTAAATGTTCTATAAAGTAGGGTAACACAGATTGATGGTAATGGCAGATTTTACACCCGAACGTTATGTGCTAACCACTTAGCTGAATTTGCATATAGCGCTCTGCCCCTCAATCCGCGGAAATTATTCCATTTCTTAAAAATAAAAGTACCATTTATACCGTCCCATTAGAGGCTACGAGTATATATATAGTTTTAATAGGTAGTAGAGCTTAGAGTTCGCCCGTTGTAGTAGTACCGTCCGCCACGGCACTTATTACCATTTCTACCGTACTTATAATAAATGTTTTAACAGCAATTATGTTCCGGATAGAAAAGTGTGGAAAGGTGTCTAGTGTTTAGAGGCGACCAACGCAGTCCTCAGGGTAACAAACAAAAGGTAACCGAATTATAACGAGACTCTTACTAACAATTACTTACTGGACTATTACTTACTAACAACATTAACTAACAGTCCCTGTCCCAGTCGTTAACGTTATACTTACAAACTAACCAGCTAATGTTCTAACACCGTCTACCGTCTCGCGTCTCCTAACCGGATAACCATCCCAGTCCCCATTTGAGTCTTATTCTATTCTAACTAAGACTCTAAGTCGGTCACACACAGTTGCCATGGGTGGCAGCGAAAGGTGGTTCTGCAATTCTGCATTCTGTTTTCGTTTGCTACCTTACCTTACTTAATTCCATAAAAAAGTATGCCGAAAACATGTTAAATGTAGACAAACGCCTAGAGTCGGAGTAGAGTTATATTATTTTGAATTATATTGCCCATTTCGGCATTTCCTATTCCTATGTATTAGGAGGACTATTAGGAGTATTAGGCTGATAGGCTCGTACTACTCGTAGTCATATTATGATATTCTGGACTTCTGGATCTGGTCTGGACTCTGGAGTCACAACTCGTTTAAGAGCCGAAGTGACTTCTATAAAAATTTATTCACTTTACGAAAAATGTACGCTCTCGTTCAGTCGTTCGTCCTACTTCTACAGTCTCCAACGTTCAGTAGTTGGCGTGATTCAGAATTCAGTACAGCGCCATCTATTATCATCTTCTTAACGTAGTATAAAACTGAGTCGCTTCCGCTGTCTGTCCCCCCTATATGTAGTGAAAAGAAATGAGGTGTATCGAGCTCGTGACGTGCGGTATGGAGTGGTGTGGAGTAATGAGGTACGGGTTTGAGGAGTGCAGAGGAGAGATAGTATATTATATTGCCTTTTATAGAATAAATAAAATCTTAATTTAATTACTCCTTACAAATCACTGTATTGGAATCCTGACCCATAAACTAGGTAAGCTCGTATCATAGGGGTCAACACCTTTTCTATTTTGAGATTCAATGATATTTATTTTTTCACTCACATGTTTCCGCTGCGTTCTCGTGAAGCCGTCCGGTGGAAATTCCAGTATAGCTGGTGGCGTGCAGTTGGCGCCTTTCTCCACCACGCCGAGAAGACGACGGGCCCTGATCACCTCGCCGGTATCTAAAACACATGACGTAGGGAGATTTGCTTGCAAACATAATGTTCATCGGTACAGAGATATTTCGTATCTTATTACCACGTCACAAAGAATATTTTTTGAAATTTAACATTACGAAATTATATGTATAGGATTGGATTTAAGTTTCTTCTTGAACGTTTATGTTTGAATTGTAGAGTTTATTAGAGATTGTAATGTAAAAGTAAAATTACATTAAAACAGTCTGGTTCGGATTTCAAAAACAGTTTTCAAATAAATGCCCTGATACAACTATTTCACTGGAGGATACTACGTCTGAGACAATTTTTACAGATAGAATTATAGTCTGGCGTAATTGCAGTACCTGTATGATTTCACTGTTTAAATGGAACAAAAACTTATTTGCACAAACAACTTATGTATATGTGTAGTATTTGATTAATATTAATATAAAAAGTGTGTTTTTCGCAAATCATTTTTTCGCTAATTGCGTATTTCGCTGCGTCAAAATTTGAATGAATTTGAAATGTGCGAATGATCCTTTCATTCGCACATTTCAAACACAGTTTAGAAACACAGACATCTAATTTCGGCAATGATAATGTTAATTAGGAACTATGCACCCAAAGAAGAAAAGGAGCGATATTGCTTGTAAACGCCTAATTCTCGAGAAGCGCTCTGCGCTTGGAGGCGTGGAGAGGTACGAAGAGGGCCGGCGAGGAAAAGAGCAGGCTCCCTGATAAGATATATGCGTTTTGTGCCGCCCCCTGCCACAATACACAGCACAGTTCCGCTCTAGCCAGCTTGTGCTAAATTTTGTCACTAGCGGTCACCCATCCAACTACCGACCGCGCCCACTGTTGCCAAGCCGGCAGGCTATGAGCGGTATATTGTTAAATCCTAGACATCATCTGATTGACTAGATGCCTAATACTTAAACAAAACAAGGTAAGCTAACATTTTATGTCAATAATAAATAGACGAACAAATTAACTAATTACTAAATTAAGTGGTAAATGATGGTCGCCACCCATTGCAGAAATATCTTGTGCAAGACCGATTTTACAGCCATTGCTGCTGTCAATTTTCTGCCGCATTCTATCGCCCCTTAAATGTGCGATATTTGATGCATTTGTCGCGCGGTAGTAAATTTCCGTTACAGTCGCAAGTCGGTATCGATTAATTACAATTTAATACTGCAATGCCGCCGGGAACTGAGACGTGTTCTACGGCATCACTGCGATTCCGTAGAGTCTGCGGTTAAAAACGAAGAGACGAACTCGCGTTTTAAACGACTTTGCGTTACTGTTTAAAGTCGCAACCGAAAAACGCTGAAATATTTCACGGTTCTCGAAGTTGGGCGGACAGGTGAGACTGTGAGACAGGTATTATAGTACGCTGCCACATCCACAGGGATTAATGTTATCCACTGGATAACAGAGGGTCTGTCTGAACTGAAAGACCCGTTCAATAAGGTGCAACAAGAACTGTCAATACCGAAAAAAAAGTAAACATACGTAAATGACATCGTACTCAGTACTTATAAAGAATATTTTAATACCATTTCATTCGTCATCTGAACATTTACGAAAGAGTTGAGAATTCAAAGCCAGTACTTTAATTTGCTGCAAAATTTTATTGTTTGACGCTACGCTGACAGGAGGTGGATAATATAAGCCGGCGATTAAGAGAAAGTCTGTCCCTTGAAATAGAGTGAGGTTTAATTTAAATCCTTAAAGCCGTGCCGGGACTCGGTGCTAACAAAGTGTAGCATCTATGTATATTGTTAGTAATTTTATTTAACAATTACCTTTGCATAAATAAAGTTATGTCGACCTTGTTAAGTAAATCATAAACAACAATCCTGGCTTGATTTTGATTTTCGTTAGGATTGACTTGTAGGTGTATTTTTATAGTAATGATGGTGACGGTTGCTTTGATTATTGCTTTGAATGTTGATATAATAAGTTAAATTGCTATGAATTGGACTATGTTAGAACATTGTAAACATAATTACCATATTTTTTGTAGGAATATTGTATAAAATTCGCTACAACTTTGGTCCTGTAACTTTTAGTCGTAAAACAGAAAACGACAAAGTTATAAATTAATACGAAAACAACCAAAAGAAAATTTGTTCAAATGTTGTCATAGTTATTTTCGGGTCATTCGGTTGAATTTTGGGCCACGTCAAGTTGACAATCGAGTGTGGATCAGTCAGTAATAAAACATTCAAGTAAATGTTGAAAATTCAACCGTAAGTAATGCGGCATAAAGCTAATATTTCAATGCTTTCCAATGAGTGCGCTGAGTGAAGTGTGTTTGAGTATCGAAATGATCTATAATCATGGATGTTAAACAATTGTAAGTAATTAGCTAAATTCAAATCTAAATGATTGTGGTTACAACTGGCACTTGAGATTTCTGCGTCATATTCTGAAAGGTGTGTAAAGTTATTAAGTAATTAGCCAGCGATGACTAAACTTAATGTTTATACTGATTTTGGGTTATTTTTATTTTATTTTAACGATAATTCAACACCTACCAACAGCACCTTTTGCTAGGTAGTAGAGCCACTCTACTACCTATGTAGAATAATTAATTTAAATTGTTTTACGTAGGTAGTAGAGCCTAGAGCTCGCCCAGGGTAGTACTTCCGCCCGCCACGGTACTTAGTACCATTTCTACCGAGTAATAATTGTTTTAACAGCAATTGTGTTCCGGATAGAAAGGTGTGGAGCCGGCTACGGCGGAGTCTTGTTCTAAGTCGGTCACAGTTGTCATGGGCGGCAGCGGAAGGTGGTGCTGCATGCTCGTTTGCTACCTTAAATCAATAAAAAAAAACCTAGCTACCTACTAGGTTTTGCCTGCAGCTTCGCCATTGGGGTCGGAAAACGGCAAAATCTCAATAAAATCATCCCATGGGAAACTATTACCGGGATAAAATCTATCCTATTTTATTTCCAGGGTGTTCAACTATCTCCATATCAAACTTTATCCAAATCGGTTCAACGGGTTAACCGCCAAAAGGAAGCAGACAAACAGACCAACTGCCGCATTTATAACATTAGGATACCAACTGTTCTATCTTACCTATTCCATATTGCTCAACGTCGTTGCCACTACAGGAGTAGTACAAAACCGGCAGCAGAAAAAAGATCACTCTCAAAACAAACGATATCCTAAACTTGCACTGGTGACTAGTCCGTATCAACATGTTGGCCATCAAATACGGTTTCGATGGCTAGACCAATATCAGAAACAGTGTCTGTGTTCAGGTGCAAGGCCTTTGTCAAATGAAGAATTCGAATATTTCGCTATACATGCGGTCTAATATCATTTGAGGAATGTTTGTATTGACAACACTAACGTGGCACACCGTCGTGGGATTCCATTTGACTGCGGTGTCCGAGTAAGTGAACCAATCCTGTTATCGGCAGCACTATCAGTTGTCGATAATGTAAATAAGCGTTCATCATCGCTGGTAATCCTTCCTCGTAAGAAAAAACTATTTGTAAATGTTTACTGTCCATAGTTAGATAGCGTGCACACTAATTGATTCGTTTTCAATTTTTAAACCTTTTATAATTCTTTTTTCCGATTGTGTCGCTGAACTCTTAAGCGGTTGGGCTCATTTTGATTAAATTTTTTGTGTGTGTGTTGAGTCCGGAAATCCTCTGGGTGGTTTAGATTCACAATTGGAAACGGTAGTAGGCGCTGTGGTCGAGGTTTACTAAGATATAGGTAGGTATAGGTGTACTAAAAATAGTACGTTTACAAATCAGCCAAACTACTACAGACATCGAAGTACCTACTGGAAAATGTATTGTATTTGATGAGCATTTATGAAGGTAGATAAAATTCAATAGATGGAGTTTTATTCACACCGCAGAGTAACACTCGCGACACTGATGCGGTGACTCGACACTGTTCACTCCACTTCACTTTCCTGCTCTTCCATATTTTTCTTCTTCATCTTCTTCTCGACCTCCTTCCGGACTCGCTTCCGAAATTGAACTGCCCATCTGTGCTTCAAATCGCCTGATAGACCCCTAATTTCAAACACCAATATTTCAATTTCAAAATTTAAACAATCAATTTAAACAAGATAACTTACATTTATAAATTTCTTCTATCATGCTCGCACATTTTCTCTCCGTCATTCACGTCGTAATTTGTCAACAAAATAATCTACGCAACAATATTATTACATAATAATTATGATATCATAATAATATATGATACTATGATGTAAGGCAACCGAAGCGAACGGATAATCGCTACGTCTGTTGTAAAGCTACAATACAAGCTGAGTAGGTTGGAGTATAAAAGACTAAGAAAACTAACAAGAAATTAGTTTGAACTCATGAATATTTTGTCTGAATCATCGAGATATAAGTACTAACGTACTAGAGAAGACACCGTAAATTCCTACTTTGTCTCGTTCAACTGCGGCGATCGCGCCGCACCGTCGCCGCACCTCACTCAGTCGTCACGCGTAAGCGCCGTGATTTACATGGCGCTTAAGACCTTTTTGCCGAGAATAAATACACTTCCGCAGCAAATCTAGCGCTGTGGTAAATTTGGTTTTGACGAATTGTTATTATTTTAGCGCTGCAGCGAACAAATTACAAATTACGAAGAATAGGACAATTCAGTTATTTGACTTCTCTAGTACGTTAGTACTTATATCTCGATGGTCTGAATAGTTTGTTTTTAGGTGTTATTTATGGCAGCGGTGTGTTTACTCGGGATCCCGGGATCTGTCCGAACGCGTCGGATGAATGCCGAGGGCTGTTGAGTGGGTACCTAAACCACATAACCCACAACCTGTAGGTTCGAGTGATACTCGGACGACGAAGGTTTCCCGCTCAGAAAAAAGGTGTCTAATAGAATCTTGTTGCATTTTCATTCTTCCACGTTTCGTGGCCCGCAATGCATCGGCGACGCTTTTACTGCTGCTGATATCTATGGGCAACAGAGACCACTTACCATTAGCATTGTGTGCTCATTGTACGGCCATTTAAATGTAAAAATAACGTTTAATTTATTTATGATTTTTAGTTTTTCGTGTTCAAATAATAGACTAAACTAGTTTTACGGTCGTGGCTTCGCGTGAAATTAATTTCCAAATATCCTTTCTCAGTTTCCACTTGTGTCACTTGAGGAACTTATATACACAGTTACATGTGAATCACTTAAAGAAATAAAAAGTCTTAGTTTATCCCCGTTTTAGTAATTTTAGAGCAAGAATTTCCAAAAATCCTGTCTTATTTTCAAGATGGCGGCCGTGAGACAAGGGTTACAACCCCAAAAACTTGAATTTAACTTTACACTTACCCCCTTTGACATCTTAAAAATAAAACTGAGTCATCTGAGATTATTACTTTTAAATGGACTATAAAGAAGACTAAACTCGGGTTTTATTATTATTCAATTGTCACTACACCTTTCAAATAAACGTACGTTTATCTCCAGAGTGTTTAAGGAACAGTAATCCTGTGACAAACCACATCATTTGTATGAACACATCTTTATAATGTTGTAAGTATTGCGTGGCTAGTAGATAACGGAAAATTACGGCCACTTAAAGATCCTGTAATCTACAGATTAACTAATGTTTTTAGTGGAAAATTCTTGGCCGATAACACCACCCCAAACGTAACCTTCTGTGATCAATTCAATTACAACGCAATAGACAACTAGCTAGTAATGCTCAACGTAATACGATGATTTGAAATATCGATATAATGTAGCCTAGTTTGTAGTTACCTTGACTAAAGCGAGGGGTCCCGGGTTTGGTTCCCGAGGCAGACGTGTGACGGATAAATGTTTGTTCTCGAGTCGTGGGTTAGCGACCACCCGCGACACATGGAATCCTACCCCGGGGGTATGACTGTGTAAGTGTTACATCTTAATATATTATATATTTATACAGGGTGTTAGGGGCTCAAACAGAAACCTTGTAACCACGCTTTCGGACCGTGATTCTAAGTAATACTACATCGAAAAAAATATTTTTTGATGCATTTTTTGGAACATATAATTTTTTTTTACAATTTTTTTTAGAAAATTTAAAATATTTCATAATTATTCCGGCCCCTCTTAGCTATAGTGAATGAATTTTACTATTCTATACAGTCCTACATATAGATCTCAAGCTCAGCACCCTAATTATTGTACAGTTACGAATAGAATAGTAAAATTCATTCACTGTAGCTAAGAGGGGCCAGAATAATTATGAAATATTTTAAAATTTTTGAAAAAAAATGTTAAAAAATGTATGTGGTCCAAAAAAATGCACCAAAATTTTTTTTTTCGATGTAGTATTACTTAGAATCACCTTCCGAAAGCGTGGTTACAAGGTTTCTGTTTGAGCCCCTAACACCCTGTATATTTTTTCTGTGCGTGTGTATGTGATTGAAGATTGAACTCATCCTAATCATCTCTACCGATTTGGTTGAAAATTTTCTGTGTCTTCAGGGGGATTCGAGAATGGTTTAGATTCACAATTGGACTCGGTAGGTGGCGCTGCTGTCGATATGTCACCAAATTTATTTATAAATTATAGAGCGGTATTAAGTTCGGTTATCGATAAACTACTATGGATATAAGGATAATAGGATATATAGAATATATAATCTAAATAAACTTGAAATAATTATAAAAAAAGTACAAGTAAGTACCGAATATCGTGAGATTTAAAGGCTGCGGTCTCTTTTTACAATGTGAGGAATACAGGCCATAGTCCACGACGCTGGCCAAGTGGCAATTATAAAAGTAATTGAGTTAAAATTATGTTTAGGCTTACAGGTAGATTATGATTTTCATATTCATTTTTAATCACGATTTTGCAAACAATTTAAAATAACATTATAAACGTACATTATAACCAAGACGTCCCGTACGTAATTTATGATTTATTTTTATTACTTGAATTAGTATTTTATTGAATTTGAATTGACAAGGGATACGGTAATATCGATTGGTAAATAATTATAGTGTCGCATTACAATAATACGTCGATATAATCACTTATAATTTGGACATCCCTATGTTAACCCTCTGGTTTCGTAAATTTATTGCAGGTGTTTTTGAATTTAGGTTGATGTTTACCTACTTATCAGGACCAGGTGCTACTCCTGGATCGTCATGGTCAGATGCGGTGGAGGGTAGCATCTCCGGGTTGGATGACTGAACTTGGGTTTTAGAATAGATTCATAATTATATGAATTAATCAATATAATTTAAAACCCTTCCTTTACTGAGTGACTGACACACAACGGACAGCCGAAACTATTGAACGCAAGCAGCAAAAATTTGGCTCGAATGATCCTTGGGGAGAGTAGGGACGCACTTAGAGAGGATATTTGGAAATCCTCCTCGTCTCCCCCCTAAAATGATAAAAAGTAATTTCCAACTATTTCGTTATGAAGTATGAAATCGATAAAAAATGCACAAAAATTAAATTCGATTTTTTACCAATAAAACCTTTTTAATTTTAATCAAAGTAGTTACCTAAGCGCCCGTATTATCAATACACTTTTTCCGTTTTAGATGTAACTCTTTTATCCCTTAGCTGTAGAAGCCTGGATGAAGGGAGTCGATGAACTCAGAATTAATTTTTTTGCTAAAAAGTTTCAGAAAAATATCGAGTTAAATTTTTTGATAAATTTTATACTTGATAACATAATATAATGTTGTGTACGGCGGATAATTGATGAGTAAGCTCCTTAACTGTAGCCACGGTCGTGTCCGCTTTCAATAAGACAATTAAGTTTAATTGCGGCTTGCATGCCACTGAGGGGGTGAACTTTAACCCGACAGATTAGTAAAATCACGGCCATTGTCGACGGCTACCCATGCTGCTCAGCTGTTTGATATAATAATATTATCATTATTTAGGGAATCATGTTCGAACGCGCGAGGCGATATACTATATGATATATGCATTGACCGGTCAATCTATACTTGTATACTAAAAATTAAACGTATAATTAAAATTTATCTGATCCATGTCTGAAGAGATTTTAGCAGATATTTTAGCCAAAATATTGTAGCGACAAATCTCAGGTATATATTGTGTGAAGCTTATTTTAAAAAATGTTTTTTACTATGAACGTATGAGCGTACGTATGAGCGTGTTTACAACTATTTACTGAAACCCAATAGCTGTGTACAGTGTTATGTTACGCGACGGGATGATTTCATTTCTCGCTCTTTGTGATTTTACTGTTCCTTTAATTAGCTGTGGCAGTATGTTTCGTATCAGGATATGTCTATTAATTTGCTCTCACATAATTATGTTACAGCCTCAGAGAACGCTTGAATAACGCCTGATGCTTAAATACGATTGATTCAACAGAAACATGGTTCTTTTAATGATGACGTGATGAAGCGGTCGTAGACTGGCGGCTTGTGATCGATCGAATGGAGCAATAGCGGGCGCTGTCGGTCGTTGGATTGGTGACCGCTGGAAAAACTGGTGTATTAAGTTTCTTTAGCGACTCCGTGCTCCGGAGGGCACGTAGAGCCGTCGGTCCCGGTTAGTCGTTAAGTCATTCCCGAGGTCTTCGCGCGGCATATAGGTACGTGCGAAAATGGAGTTTGCTGTAGGCCTCCTCAATAATAAGGAGACACCCGTTCTCAGCCTAACTAGATGCTGTAATTTTATAATCAAATAAAACCAGTTCCCGTCCTCGTTACGCTTCGGTGAAACTGTGTGTGAATCATTGCTAGTGCTTTATTTCAGGCGTTAATCTCATGCTATCGATTTATGGAACATTTTTTGTTGTTGTAAACATCGGAAAGATATTCATTTATTGCACAAGTACACCAGGGTCGATAATTTTGAGGCACATTTCACAAATGTAACGTAAGTATTTTTATTTAAAAGTAAATAAGGTGTTCTGACGTCACACGGGATTTGTCCGCAGAGGTAACTCAATCATGTCATGGAATCCATTAACACATTTCCATCGTAGTCTGCTTTGAAGCTTACCACAATTGCGTGGACAGTGTGATTGGCATGTTTTAATTAACGCATAAATCGGACTTCAAGGGAGGTATAAGCGATGTTTTATGGAGCGTAAGAGCCTCCATCGACTCAAATTCAATTTCCGCTGCTATCATTGCATGCATACGTTAATGTCATACGAGGCTTAAGATCCATTTTAGAGAGAGATGGATACATACATCCACCTGGCTACCTTTCGCAAAATTACTTTAGGTCGAATATTGATTTATATTAGCTTTGATCAAATATTTATTAAGGATCAAGCTATAATATATTACTAATAAAAATATACGATAAATATATTTTGAAGAAAAAACAAAAAGTAATCAAGTAGTGTTGAATATTTAAATATTAAATAATTTTAAGTATTATTAAAATGTTAATAATTCTTTTTCTTCTTCACATTTACTTTATATAACTTCTTCAAGTACCTACTCGAAAACTTGTAGCCATATAAAAGAAAGCCATATTTTTATGTGTATACCGATTTAAAACCTTAAAATAAATTGACATTGAAAACAATGTCAATATTTTTATTAATATAATAATTACGTGGCAGCCATAATTTTGTAACGACGTGGCAGCCCTAATTTTGTAACGACGTGGCAGCCCTAGTTTTTATACCACGTTTTATGTAACTAACCGTTAGTTACACTTACTTACCATTACTGATAAGCTATAAGTAACAAAAATAAATATGGCCAAAAAGTGTCGATAGTATGATTCAAATGCACTTTAAAATTTATTAAATGTATAATAATTATGTTACTGCGAATAAAGTTTTTTAATTGTCAGTTACTCAGTGACAGATTTAAATAGTTATATTTTAATTGTATGCTGTATGTCCTCAACTATGGACAATGAATATGTAAAGCGTGTTCCAATTCCAAAAAAAATAGTATATTACAACAAATATCTAAGCATCATTTAAAACAACATAAAATTGCTTTATAAAACTATCAGTGTACAACATAACAGCAGTCTAAAACTACGAGGAAAAACTATCAATGTCGAAGGGGAGCATTATATCAAACAAGCCGCCAATTAGCGCTCAGTGTAAAATCTGGACGATCAGGCCTCGCCTGAAGTCACTCAGCGAATGCGTCCGACCGACAACCGACGTACATCGTATACGTATTGTATGAGAATAATTGGTTCCCTTATTCTTCTTTTGACGTGCTCCCCGTTGGTCCATTATGAACAGCGCGCGAGTCGCGGCATTTCAACGGCACTGACGACGTCCCCGGTCGTCTCCGCGGTATAGCCATGATCGCCTCCGAGGGAGGTACGAAACTTGTGACTATTAACGTTAACCAATAGTTTGATACACCCAATTGTTAGTAATAATAGTGCTCCGTAGAACTCTCCCGCTGCTCGACAGTAAGTATGGAAGACTCCCAGGCCACCAGGTATGTTCGGTTTGAAGGACAACTCCATCACAAAGCTGGTGCCGAGAATTACGGGCGTGGCAACCGTTCGACTATTTCGGCCGTTTTGTGATCGAATTAGTGATGATTATGGCGTAATCGCGCACACGTTAAGTACGAAGCCGCACCTTCTACGCGTCGTTTACTCCTTGTGCATATATTTGGGAAGCAACTGACCTTCCACAATGCCAGATTAGTTATTTTTTGCATTTGTTCAGTTATCGTAATACGTGTGTTTCTATGGGCTTTAAAATTTGAATCAGTGATCGAACCGAATCGTGTCCTTTAACCAACCAATAAAGTGTGTTGGATGTGGAACAAATTTAAATTGTTTCCTGTGCGGCATACTTTACTCACTATAGTGTACAGTCGGAAAGATTTTTTGTATTGTTTTCTTTTACAGTTACATTTTTACCGTACTGTTCCAACAAGACAATAGTGGCAGCAATAAAATAACTTAAAAATAATTTAAGTTTTGATTGTTAAAAGTGTAAATATAAAAAAAATGTTTATCCAAATTCAGATGTAAAAGATTGAAAATAGAAATAATTTTATGCTACAAATATTTACTATCAAGGCTATCAAGTATTCATCAAAGTCATCATTAAAGAAGTTTGTGTTTTTTAATCTATTAGTTGCCCACTCTGCGCTCGAAATTCGACCGTAATTCATTTTGTCAACAAAATGTACACATTTCAAACGTCGTGTCAAAGGCATGTTACTGTGCATAGAGTAACTAACATTAGTGTGTGTACTGTTATATTTTATTGATTTGATGTCTTTATATGCATTATTTTTTAAAAATATTAGCATTATGCACTCCTTCTGTATATAAAAATAAGTGTTCCAAATTTTATATACTCCTCCGTCCGCGCAATTTTCTTAAAAAGAGGTAGTTTTCGCTTCACGTATCTATTAATATACAAGAAAATTCTTCTCTATATTTAAAATATATTCGAGGCAAATTGGATCTATCAAGTTTATACTTATTAATGACATCGGTAATATTTATGAAACTAATGAAAAAAGTACTACGGCTATACTGTTTTAGATGATTAATTTGACCATATTTTTGACATTGTGAATATTTTTTGTGATATTAAGTCCATCCATTTTTTGAGGCCTAAAATATCGGTACGTATTGTGTGCTTACAAAAACAATGTTGCAAGTCAAACAAAATCGCAAAGTTAACCAATATCTAAAGAATCCATACATCAATAAATTGATAGCTTCTCAAAATATTCAGGTCTGGTTAGTGACTTGACAAGGAAAGACAATTCAACACTTCAATTCGATCTAACCAATTATTTTCACTTTATAGTACTAAAATAAAAGTTTCTTAAAAATAAAAATATTTTATCAAAAAATGCTCTTTGTAAGCGATATTGTTACTAAACTTATGTAGGTTCATAAGTAAATAAAGTCGATAACAAGTAAAACTTTCATGTATGTGATTTTTAGGCAATCATATGGATTGATTTTACTTTCAAGATCTAAACAACACGTAAAAAAGGTTTCTATGCATAAATAAACAACTAAATTTCTGGTTTTTACCGGTCTGGTTTTATTGATACAGATAATTAATTGTTCAGGTTTTAGTTGTTTTTGATAATAAGAATTGTGTATGTTGATACTACACCAAAAACTCATAGTTTGTGTGGTTTAGTGATGTGAGGTTGAAATATTTTGGTAAGTTTTTTAATAATCTTTGCTTCACCTGCCCTCCGCCATTAGTACCTAATTATTTCATTAATATACTTTAACAATTTCACTAATCTTCCTCGCTGCGAACATTTTATCGAGTGTGTAAACCAGTGGGCTTACTACCCACACTCGAAAAAACGTTTTGACGGGTTTTTAGGGTTCCGTATCCAAAGGGTGACAAACCGAATCCTTATAATATGCCTCCGCTGTCAGTCTATCTGTCTGTTTCGGAGCTTTGTGTCTAAGACAGAAATAGGTAGACACCTGAAATGTTCATAGAGTGTGTGTGAATGTCGTATAACAACAAATAATAAAAAAGTCAGATCCCATATAAGTAACCTTCAAAAGGGTTTTAAGGTGTATAGGAATTTCGTACCTTTGCAAGTCCGATTTGCATTTTTTAAATTGATATGTCAATTTTTGTGTGTGAATCGTATTAAATAAATAAAAATACCGCAAGCTTACTTCGATATTACAGTGAAAAACGCATCTACTCGTATCTCGTTTGATTTTTTTTTAAGCTAGTACGGTAAATAGTTATGTCGTTTGTCGGATGTCAAACAAAAATTATACCTAACTAGCGACCCGCCCTCGCTTCGTTTCGGGAAACTTATTCCTTCGATTTGCAAAGATTTAGTTATATATTTTGGATAATCACACTATATCTTTATAAATTATATCCAATGTGTTATTCTGATGTGTAAGCTATATTATTGTAAAGTTTCAGCATAATCCATTCGGTAGTTTTTGCGTGAAAGAGCCACAAACATTCATACATCCATACAAACTTTCGCATTTATAATATTAATATGATAAACATTATTCTAGAGATAACCAACAGCTTTTTGTCAAATATACCTAACCATGTACTGACGTCGATCAGACAGTGTTATTATGTACAGATACATTTATTTGATTATATTGGAGTAAATTACACGGGTCAGTATAACGTGGAATTTTAATTGAAAGATAGGTTCAACTAAAAACCAAACGTTTGAGATCGCATTTTCCCACTAAATGATAATACGGTTGTGCGGACTTTATAGTGCAATGAAAATATTCTCGACCACTCTTAGGTCCGGAGATTTCTTCCCCATTTTATTTTTCATTATTGCTGTGGATAGTTAGGAATGCTCATTGTAAACTTAATAAGAGCTTTCAGCAATTTCCGCTTTCTCTTGTTCATATCGCTATTGTTGTGTTGGGTATAGAGAAATATGAAGAAATAGTGTCGTGCAGCATCCGGCTGGAATAAACCTCCTTTCGAGCTTTTGCTATTTATTACATTTATAATGACAGGCACAACGACACAGGTTACTATGACTTCAATAGACAAGAAAATTTCTGCCTCTTAACTTAGACTACAAGCCGCGTTTAGGAACTTTGTTCTGAAAACACGTTTCTTAAGTGCATAAAGTAATTTTATTTTTTTATTTCTAAAAATAAATTTCTATCTACTTAAATTCATCCTAAATTTGTGCACCTTACCGATTCTGCTTCTTTTTAAATTCCTTCCCAAAGGTCGTCTGGAAGAGATCGCTGTTTAGCGATTAGATCGATTCCAAAATACATTTCCAAATTCTACCAAAATATTTCCAAATACCCAATTCCAAATCGATAGAATTTCTTATTTGAAATTTCCTGGATTGAACAAAGAATATTTGTATTACCACTAACAAGGAATAAACATTATTTGATTAGCTATTCGTGTCACCTACGTAAGGTGCAGCGATGTTTTATTCATTTATTTATTTACTATTAAGCCTCATTTACATGATACCATTTTCTTGTACATGCAAGCGCAATAATGGTATGCAATTAAATACGTGCAAGAATTGCCATTCAAGAATTGTAAGCGGCCGTTTACACGCAGATTATTGAATACGATAATTGCATGCGATTATTGCATGCAAGTCTTGACAAGACAAATTTGTTTACACCAAGGCAATTCTGTTTATGAAACAATTGCTTTCAAGTTTTGCCTTGTCTAAACACATACTTGTACCATTTTTTGACGTGTTTCTTCAAGTATTGCACGTATTTGCATTGGTGAATATTTAGTAGAACATTTTATGCGCTAGCTAATTATTTCAAATGAGCTAAATAGTCTTAAAGTTCGGTTCTGCTGATATAATAAGGTTCATTGAAATTTATCGCGATAATTAATGTTTAAGGGATACTGAAAATAAAAATTTATTTTAATATCTAAAATATTTTTATTTATATTTTTACGTTGTTTTCTCAATATTTCGTGCCTCAGAAGAGCAGCAACGATCAACACACCCTCACTCACTGCACTCACGTTTGCAAATTCAGAGAGAAATCAATAAAATTGAATACAATAATTGCATAAGAAATTATGGTATTATGCTGTTTACACCAAAGCGAAACTTGCAACGCAAGTTGAGCAGAAGGACAAGAATGTCACGAGTTGTTTAGATGATACGAGTCATTTATTGCTCCAATTTTATTGTATGCAACAGGCAAGAAACTGGTATCATGTAAATGAGGCCTTAATGCCTACCCTCAAAGGTTTTTAACCCAATGCGATGGGCACTCAAAGCAAAACTCAATTAAATATTAAAAACTACGGAAATAAAACTAACAAAATTAGTAAAATTAGGTATTATTACGAGGCTCGGAGTTCAACTTTACTATAAAGTCTCTAAGTTGATACGTTAATTACGAATTGGAGTGTTCAAGCGACGTGTGATATATGAATGTGTATAGTATCTATAGTAAAATTAGGTAAAGGATATTATAGAATAGATGAATATGTCAACAACAAGGACGCCGGGAAATTATACAGCCGCGGCCAGATCCGCATAAATTAGAAGTTATAAAGATGTGCCGTTTTTTCTCCTTATAACACCTAATTTATTTTAGTTATTAAGGCTCCTCAATAACATATCACAATTTATTTTATAGGGGTCCTAAACTTATTAACGTGATCATACCACTTACAGGCACTTGTGTTACATACATGCACGTCTTCAGAAATAACAATAAATTAAATAATTAGATGTATTTTACATTTCACATACATTAGTTTTTTTTATTAATTTACAATATAATATAATTCGTTTACAATATTATTTAAATTATTTCCATAGGTACCTTATAAGATGTAAAAAAAATTTAAAATTATAAATATCCGCTAAACAACAACAAATTTAATAAAGGCGAGTAAGTACTATTTGACTTGTTTATCTCAAATTACTTAGTGTTCAACTATAATCCCAAGATGGTAAGTGGCGATGTCAGACTTCAGGCGGCGCGGCGGCTTATCTTGAAAGTTAACTGGGACATCGCTTGAAAAAGCTCGTTGCAATTCATAAATTTTCTAGTAAGAACTTATTTTTAACCGACTCCAAAGAAGGAAGCGTTCAAGTTTTTTACAACAAACTACGAGCCATCTGAAGGTAAGTGGCCTACTTAGCCTATGATCAGGCTAAGTTCAGACACGAGATTCAAGTAGAAGGCAACGATGTCTAAACTTAGTTTGTTGCTCACATACAAAACATTGCAAAGTGTGTCAAATTTAATAATAAAATTATGTTACCTTAGCCCTTGGTTGTCTTTTAACTTTGGAGCAAATTGAGATCACACACATAATATTATTTGTTTTTTGAAATGATTAACTAACACTTACTCGTAGAATACGGTATTATCAAAGGTAGAAACTATCTAGGTATAATTAAGTACGTTCGGTGTCCGCAACATTCATGCGAAATTAATCCGATTTTACGTCTTCGGGGATGAATTTTCTGTAATCCTGTGTTTATGCCGCGAAGATCCCATATTGTCATCCCTGGCTTTACGTAGCACGGTTATGTTTAAATTGTTTTGTCACCAGCGGTCACCCATCCAAATATATTTACCATAGTCGATCACGATCAATGATCTTAGCCGCCGGGCTATGAGTACTTACGTTTCTTTGCATATGATGTATAGCGTTTCTTATCACACTTATAAAAACATTCTTGAGTTTATTAGTAATAATAATTTTTTTGTTTCCTCCTCAGTGTATAATTATATTATTATCATTCTATACTAATAATAAATCTGTAACTGGTCACTGTCTGTACGTAGAAGTTATATGAGAAAACCTTTTACTGGGGGTCTTTATTAACGCAATATTAGAACTTAAAACAATGATTTTTAGAATGTTTGTCTGTTGGTCTGTTTGTCTGTGGTTTTGTACGCACTAATTTCCGAAACGGCTTATCCGATTTGGGTGCGGTTTTGACTAAGTGCTTTATTTCAGTTTAAAGTCACGCCTAACAATTTCCGAATGTGCGTACTAAGGGACATATTTCCCGAAGCGAAGCGAAGCGGGGGCTTCACAAGTCTGTATAGTCCACTATAATATATCTGTTGATGGCTTTCTATTTTTGTTAAAGAAATGTGTCATTGTATACATGCCTTAGGGTAGTAGTCGGTTGCTCTGCTTAACAATTTGATTGAGCCCTAGATTGTCTAGAAAACATCCTTGTCAAGTAGTCAGTGGATACTACGATGTATCAACTAATCAACGGAAATAGTCAATTAATTGAACTTCTTCGTAGCATCTATTTTCGTCCTCAAAGTAGTTCGAGGATATTACGTCCATTTCAACCTGTATACAGTCTTAATTAATAACGTTTGGCAGGTAAGTTTCGTTTTTAATGCGTTTAGGTCAGTTTGATAATGATTTAACAGTATTACTATACTATCTTGCACGCATCCCTGATTTATCGTAATTATGTGCGTATTAGAAATTAATGGTCACGTGGTTCGGTGAAAGAAAATATCGCGAGTACACCTGCATATCTGATCCATAATGTTCTCAAAGGTGTGTGAAGTTTTCTAAGCTGCACTTGGCCAGCGTGGTGTACTATCACCTGTACCCCTCTGTCTGACACCCTAACCCAACATTTGGACAGTTGGCAGTATGTCTTTGGCCTTGATATTGCGAGGGTCTGATATTCTGGTACCAACGGGTTTCACACACATTGTCACCACACTTTGGCACAGTGTGGTGACAATGTGGCACAAGCGTGCAGAAATTATAATACAAGATTCGGTACAAATGTTGACCGTAGGACTATGCTAGCCGCTACTCAACGGCTCCGAGACCATGGAACATTTTGACCGAACACCGCCATCGACAGAGGAGACAATGTGCGCATACCTACTCGTCTTCAAAGCGAAATACTGGAGTATTTCGATGCAAATCCTCATACCAGTACTCGTGAAGCCACCCCACATTTTAACGTCAGTCATAATTATGTACGTGTGGCGAACACTTCATGGTGACGGCGAGCACCCATTCCACTTGAGAAGCTGTCAAGAATCGATTCCACTTGATTATGAACCACGGTTACAGTTTAGCCGATGGTTGCTCGAAAATTGGCAGCGAAACATTATTTGGACGGATGAAAGTACCTTTACTAGAGAAGGAATGTTCAACCAACATAATACGCATTTGTGGAGGCACGAAAATCCTCACGCATGTAGAGTTGATTCTTTCCAGCACCGGTACTCCGTTAACGTCTGGGCAGGCATTATCGGTACACACATACTTGGGCCCGTATTCCTAGAGAAGTTAACAGGACTATCATATTTAGGGCCAGTTTCACCGGTTACGGATAAAGTTCCGGATAGCCCTAGGAATTTATCTGCCACTTAGCGACTTAACAGTTGACGGAGCGGCAACGTCGCTTTTTTGCGTTTCGTTACTACTACGTAAATTATTGTCATTTGAAAATTATTTTGAAAACTTAATTAATAAAATACTTTTTGTTCAAAATAATCCAATTAGACTTTTTTTAATATTTTCAAGTATAATTTTATCATTATAGAACGAAAATAGTAGGATTCATAATAATATGATTTATTACAGTTCAAATTCCTAATGTGTTATAGAAACGCCACTTGAAACATTTTTTTATCCGTCAAATAACGCCTAACAGCCACTTGAACTGGCAGATACCTTAACCAACACTTTTCTCTGTCACTTCTATCAGATTACCTGAGATGCCAAAAGTTGTAGTTTATCTGGGAGTTGAGTTCCTAGGGCTATCCGGAACTTTATCCGGAACCGGTGAAACTGGCCCTTAGTGTTTTTATGAGAAACTTTGCCGGCACTGCTAGAAGACTTACCTCTTGTAAATTTACGAGAGGTATTCTATCAACACGACGGTGCCCCTGCACATTTCACCTGGACTGTCAGACAATACCTTTATGCTGAATATGGGGAGGGATGTATCGGTCGCGGCGGACCGGTTCAATAGCCTCCTAGGTCACCTGATTTAACACCATAAGACTTTTTTCTGTGATTCCGTGTTAAATCTCTAGTTTATTCTAAAGATTCTACTAGCGCTGAGGACTTTTAAAATAAAATAATAGCTGCATTTGACGTAATAAATAGTGACACAATGGTATTAAATATACTAAAACGACAATTACACAAACGTGCATTATTGTGTATTCAACAAGGTGGTGGACATTTTGAAAATGTCATTTATTAAATGTCGACGCCGCAGGAGTTGGTAGGAGTGTAGGAGGAGAAGGAGGATTTCAGACCTGTAAGTTACTCGTACATACCTACATTAAACTAATATTTGTAAATATTTTTATGTTTTAAATACGCCGACTGACTGCTTTTGTTTTACTATTAGTTCAGACCTATTTCGAATCGATCAATAATTCAAAAACAACTAAGTAGGTACCTACCACGGGTACCTACTATCTTATCGTGTATCTTATCATTGTATGTCATTGTATGTAATCAATTACTTCAGAATTATTCAAATTCTTTAGTTCAAAGCCTTTAAAGTTTTACGAAACAATTCATCTCAGTACGATTATTTACTATTTTAGGCATAATTCGTTTTCAACTTTGGTAGATATGTAGGTACCTACGTCAGCTGTTTTCGTCGCTTATCCGCGCTGTGTCATGACTCTCATGTGAGCGTGAGTCTGTGTGCGTATGGACATTTTTATCGCTCTCAATGAATACAACAATTTCTTAAATAAACAACAATAATAGTAATATTATTACCTACTATTAAAACTACATACACTAAATTAGCTTACCTAATTGAATATAAATCAGAATATTTTAAGCGGGCTGTTGTGCGTCATTTAACTTAGTGGAATGTGACTCCACTTAAATAACTTGTCTTCCTCGGTAATAACGTGTCTGTCTTGGTAATAACTTCAGTAGGTAACAATTACAATATTATCGTTAAGTTCAAATACAACACAACACAGTACAAAGCCTGAATAATGTGATGGATACAAAGAATCATATTTTTTTACAAAACAAATTAATCTTAGTAGGTGACCATATTGATCGCAGTCAGCTGTTTCGTTGCTGCACGCGTGTGTGTGTGGCGTCTTACTCGGCCTTGTATCGATCGTTCGCTCTGATGACTGTGTGGGTGCGTAAATGTCCATAGTTTTGGCTCGAAATGAGTATAATTAATTATAATAATATATATAATTTCTTAAATATAAAATTATTAGGCTATAAAACGTAATTGAAAATGCGCGATATCGATTCATTCACGCAATTACCGATTCTTAACAAACTACTTTCAGGATGTGCGTTTAATATGTTACACCATGGTTACACCTTGTATATTATTATATGCATATTATTTATGTATGTAGTATTTATTTATGTTATAACTGTTGCCTATATATTATCAATGTAATATTATTATTTACAGACAAGTGCACGCTAAATTTAATTCTACATCACTTTTCCATTCCTAGGTCTGCTGGAAGAGATTTCTTTGCATAAGCAGTACCTATGTACATAGTTACTTTTTTCATGAAGTATAAAATAAACATGAATTATAAAAAAAAATAACACATAGTCTTTACCGAAACCGCTCGTCTCGAGCTGTGATCTTGTTCGGAGGCTGGGCGATGTCACTATGAAGCTGATAAGTGTGCATTGTTAAAGAAGGTACATTCAAAGCATACTGCGTTGCGATGCGAGGCGACGCTGCATTGTTTCTGAGTTGATAAATGTACCAATCTTAATTAGTTATTCAAAATTCAAAGTTTTGCTTTACACTATGGCTTCAATCCTTTAACGGCCCACTACTGAGCACGGGTCTCTCCTAATACCTGAGGAGGCCTAGAGCATACTCCAGCACGCTGCTCCAGTGCGGATTGGTAGAGGGTTAGTGGCCAACCAAAGTGTCTGAAATTTTTACGGCTCCCGAAGGCATGGCAAGGCTTAACGACTGCTGCCAAATAGTTACAAATCGGACCGAAAAATTTACGTGAGTTCCGAAGCCCGTAAGCGAAACACCGGGTCTCTAAGAGATCACCGAAATGACGAAACGGCGGGTTAAATTAATGATTTGGCCTTTTAAGGCCAATATTTTCTTTAGAATGATCTGGATAGCAAGTAGAATAAGTAATATTGATACGTCAAGTCCTTTTTGGTGTGTTGTTGTCCTTTGGGTGTTCTCGGTCGGTGCGTCGGCTAACTGAGAATGAGGGGAGCTGGCAACGCCTCATCCGGTCTTCTTATTGTCAATTGCTGTGCAGGGCTGCCACCAAGGACTTAAGTAATTGACGTAACCCGAAAATTATCAGTGGGCCAGAAATGTTTCAAGGCGAACTAAGATAAAGTGTGATAATAAAAGTCCGTGCAATTCCAGAAAAATGGATAAATAGTTAAAATGTCTTGGAATAGTACTTACTTTTTTTTTAAGTGCCTACATGCGACTTTTAACTGGCTGTCATCGTGAGGATTTATACACCTATTTAGAAATTCTGTATGTCCCCCTAGTGTACTTAGTAGTGACCTTGCCTGCGAGAAGAGGAGTTCCGGATTCGGTTTCTGGCAACAGCAGATATTTATATGACGTAAGTTCTCACGTCACGGGTGTTAGTGATGTGTTAACATTTGTGTTTATGCCACCCACGACACAGAAAATCCTAGTTCGGGGGGGGGGGGGGATGATTGTGTTAACACAAATTTACATACTTATTTATCATTCTGTGCTCCAAAACATTATTAGTTAATTGACCACCAAGTCACCAAGTTGTACGTCGTTATTTCAACTCAGGTCCATGAATCTTGACTTGGCTTGTCTTGACTGAACGTTGGTAGCCCGGAGGCCTAGTCTAATGTGATTAGTAACTAAGCCCCTTCGCTTCAATTCGGTAAATATGTTTTTTAGGCTGATTTTTATATATGTTTTGTAGAATATTATTCTTAAATAGTATTCATAAGCGTCAGACACTTTCCATGGGCCAACACTTTAGTCAGACGCTTTAAAACTTCACTCACCGAGAACTTTAAAGCGTCTGACAAAAGTTTTGGCCCATGGAAAGTGTCTGACGCTTATGAATACTATTTAAGAATAATATTCTACAAAACATAATTATATTATATAAATCAGCCATGTGAAAATAACTGAAGTAGCTCTTATTTTTACCTGCATTTCTTACCTGGTACCTGCCCAGGTGTTACCAGGTGCGCTTCCTTCTAAGAAATTAAGGTTTCATCCATGCAAAAATAAGTTATGTCAGATCGCTCTGGGCTCTTGGTCTATATATGAAATGTCAAACTCACAAACTATTCAAACACGACGCAATTGAAGAATTTTTAAATTAGCAGACTCGCTCCCTGTTGTGTCTGTCCGCATTGTCTAAACGTTAAGATAGGGATATAGCCATTGGACTAGATAATATAGGTCTTGGTTCCCACTAGTAACCCATTACGAAGCCTATTGTAAGTGACGATGGAAATTTTTTGGTTGTCAGTCAGGACACGCTTGCGATCAGGGATGTCACTACTAAATTTGACTGTTACTGGTAGAAATCCTCTCATGTCTATGGACGTGGGGACGCGAGCAAAACACTTTATCTTGTTGACCGTAACGTGTACTTCATCTTGATATTTCATCCATCATCCATCTATCTATAACAGTCCACTGCTGGACATAGCCTCTACTAATTTGCGCCACGCTGACCGGCCCTAATCTTTCTGGATGCGGTTGCCGTTATTCTCTTCAGGTCGTCAGTCCACCTAGTCGGGGAGTGCCCTATAGGTACTCCTTATTACAAGTTGTGGTCTCCATTCGAGGACCTTGGAACTATGACCGGGGTACGGTGCCCGGTGACTCGAACAGCGCCTCACCACGGGTAGATCTTAATATGAACATGGTCAATACGAAAATCATGTCGAATGTCCCTGTCTCATGTTATTACTCGTGTTATCCGACGTTTTGTATTTTTTTCTCGTTTATTCCATACTTCTATTACCAATCCGATTTTCTCCGTAATAAAAACACATGCATGCCGGAATCGAATCCAACCCACCTGTTTGGGAGTCCAACGTTCGAACCTCTTGGCTATCACTTAGTTACGAGTATTACAACTAATTACCCGCCCTGTGCTCGAAATTTGACCGTATTTCATTCTGTCAAACGGTTACCTCACATTGACTATAAACATTTAAAACCTCGTGTCAAAGCGATGTTAGTGTGCATATAGTAACTTAGTGTTTGTAATTTTATTGTTTCATTTTAATGTTTTTTTTTTATAAACACGCAAATATTTTAATGCTTTATTTTTAAAAAATATTAGTTTTCTGCACTCATTTTTACCGCGCAATTTTCGTAAAAAGGGGTACAAAGTTTTTGCCTCACTTATTAATATATAAGTAAGAGGTTCCTAATTAGGCTATTTTGAAAATGTGGTCAGATAAGCAGTCAAACAACAAACAGACAAAAATTCTAAAAAGCTTTGATTTGGGTTACCTACAATGAGTCAACAAAAACCCCCAATAACAGTTTAGCTGATATACCTTTCATGTAAAGACATATTTCAGTTGTAGATTTATTATAATGTAGAGAAGATAATATTATAACATAGGTTTAAGTCGAAACAATTCAAATTGTGTGTGCGCGGATTCGCAACTCGATCCCATGATGTTGACCGCTTAGGTTAGCTCAGTCATTCACAGCGTTACTGGGATTGCTGTGTCTAGTATTTAGTTGCCAGTATGTACACGACGTATGATCTGTGGACCTCTGAAATGCAGCGATGATACAAAATTGCTAAGTGTGAAAAAGTTTACATGCCTCAATGGAAATCAGCTACCCGTAGCCCGCAGTCTCGCTCGCGCGGAAGTACTTTTAACTAACTTTATATAATTTTATAACAAACTTTCAACCCTTAATTTACCCCATTGGGGAACTATGAGAACTATATGGAGAATTTTTAGGTGTTCAGGTTTCCTCAGGATGTTTTCATTAGTGTTTACTAATGAAAACATCCTGAGGAAACCTGAACACCTAAAAATTCTCCGAGGATATTTTGTAAAATGATTGTTCTCGGGCACGATAATATCGTATCGATAATATCGTACCGAGAACAAACGAGTCTCGGGTCATGGGTGTTAGTGATGAGTTATTTGTATTGTCCACCCACGACACAGGGAATCCTTATGCGTAAGTTGATTGTGTTAGCGTTTCAAATTGCAAAACTCACACCACATAACCCATAACCAGGATGATCAAGATTTTTCTAATGACGCCTCACTTATCCAATTATGATAATTAATTTAGGAGTTCTGTGGATACGAACCACCATACATACGTATAATGCACACTAACATTACATACTGGTAAAAAACTTAACACCCCTTTATGCCACGCCGCCGCGCGCTAGACGTTACGAAGACGTAGAAGTTGACGAATTCATCGCATACTTCTTTTTCTTTTCGTTTCATCAAAGCTTCGATTTCTTTAGAAGTTACAACTTCAAAGCTAAGGTGCTTCAATTTTATTGGGCTGGCTACGTTTTTCTAATTGCGCAAAACACCGCCAGTAAGTCGTTAGATTTGGCATTCACACAACGAGTGAAGCTATAGGATTTTTATTAGGTACTAGGATATTTTTCTTACCCTTTCTAAACAGAAAGGGTAAGAAAAATATCCTAGCTAAGAAATCGAAGCTTTGATGAAACGAAAAGAAAAAGAAGTATGCGATGAATTCGTCAACTTCTACGTCTTCGTAACGTCTAGCGCGCGGCGGCGTGGCATAAAGGGGTGTTAAGTTTTTTACCAGTATGTAATGTTAGTGTGCATTATACGTATGTATGGTGGTTCGTATCCACAGAACTCCTAAATTAATTATCATAATTGGATAAGTGAGGCGTCATTAGAAAAATCTTGATCATCCTGGTTATGGGTTATGTGGTGTGAGTTTTGCAATTTGAAACGCTAACACAATCAACTTACGCATAAGGATTCCCTGTGTCGTGGGTGGACAATACAAATAACTCATCACTAACACCCATGACCCGAGACTCGTTTGTTCTCGGTACGATATTATCGATACGATATTATCGTGCCCGAGAACAATCATTTTTCCGTCACATAAACTGATGAAATTATCTGTTATAATCGGTGATTTTGAATCTTTAGCCTTTAAGTCTCGTTTAAGGCTTTAACTATCTAAACAAAAGTCATCATAAAAATTAGGAAAAATACTTAGGTAATGTCATATCTTTTGAAATTAAACTTGACTAAGTTTCACTTTTATTTGTGGTAAAGTGGAAATGTCGAGTATATATGTAGGTCATGAGCGTGCCTTTGCTTTGTCAGCCAATTGTGATAACTAGTAATCTCTGCTGATATACAAGGTCATTTGGCGAGTCTGGGACACGTAAAGGTGCTCCCTCGCCGAGATTATAATGTAATACTAGCGACCCGCCCTCGTTTCGCTTCGGGAAACTTATTCCTTAGGTTTACAAAGATTTAGTTATATATTTTGGATAATTCACAGTATTTCTGTATAAATTATATCCTATGTGTCATTCTGATGTGTAAGCTATATTATTGCAAAGTTTCAGCAAAATCCATTCGGTAGTTTTTGCGTGAAAGAGCCACAAACATTCATACATCCATACAAACTTTCGCATTTATAATATTAATAGGATTTTAGTGTAGAGGTTACATCAGTGAGTGACGAGAACCGAATATTACCAATACCTAATGTCCCATTGATGGGAACTTTTCTAATTTTATGTCCACTTTAATCCTTGATGAGTAGGTATTTTTGCACTTTTGTGTGGATTAATTTGCACTTTGATACCGACTTTAATCCATGATTTGTGTATTTGTGTAGTGGATTGTTTAGACCCTGTCAGAACGTACATCAAAAAAATAAAAAAGTTATACATTTTTCTACATTATACAATTTTCTTTCATACCAAGTTGCTTTTAACCTAGTTTGATTATTGGTAGTGCCTGCCAAGCGAGGAGTTCCTGATTCAATTCCCAGCTAGGGTAGTAAGTGTCCAACACAGCAATGAGTGAGAGCACTATTTTGTATGTGTATGCTAAATAATTTAGAATGTTTTTTTTTACCAAAATAACATAATCGAATTAAAATTGCAGCACACCACGACCGCTTCATCGATCATTGTACAAATTACTAATTCAAATTTGACATAGACGCCAATATCGTCATTATGACTGTGACGTCAGTTGTGACGTAATACTCGAATTTTAGATACATTGACCTATACGATATACTCGTATATATATAGGGACACGACATATTGTTCTTTTAGTACTACAAATGCTACTGTCTAATGAGCCCGAAAATCCGCCATGTTTTATGTCCAGATGACATTGTCAGTCAGTTCAGCCAAGTCAAATCAGCCATCTTTAACCATACACAGGTACGCTATAAATAACATTAAAAATATTGGTTATTGTTAATGTTGCCGGGAAAATAAAGGAAGATTTACATTATAATTAGCAAGGTTCTTATGTGCAGTTCTTTATAGGTCATGAGTAGTTGATGTCTTGACATATAGGTCAGCACTAAACCCGCCAGTGGCATGCATTGTTTGTTGACATGTCACTTCCATAGGTTTCATATTTCTATGGTTAGATAAAATTACATTACTACTGCAGCGCCTTAAAGTATGACTGTATATCGATTTAAACGAGTATCGGTGGCAGAACAATGACGTTAGGAAGAGTCGGCTTACCGATTCATGGGTTCCGTACCCAAAGCGTGACACGCTTTGCGTACGGAACCCTATTTAATATGCTACGCTGTCGATTTGCCTGTCACCGCGCTCTGTCTCGTCAATGGTGGTAGGTAAACACGTGAAGTTTTCACAGAATGCGTTACTGTGGTCGCTGCCACAACTAATAACAATAAAATAATAAAGTTACATCTAAAATGGGTCCCCCTACAAGTAACCTTGAAAATTGAGATTTCCTGCGTTATTTCCTGTTATTGATAAATAAATATTGCTCGGTGGTACAAACCGAACGTGTGTAAATCAGAGCATTTTTTTTCTTGTTTGGAAGCTGTCGACGGACCCGGGGCGGGCGGTGTTGCGAATATTTATAACTGGAATTATAATGCTTCTTCTTGATTTTGACCAGTGAGCAAAAATCACCATACCAGTGTATTCATTAACTAATAAGGCAAGGATAAGATTGACGTAAAAAAGAGATAGCCAACACGAAAAAGTTCAGGCTATAAATAATACATGGGGGTACTTTTTTCCTGTTGTTTTATTAATATGTACTTGTACTTTTGGTGATATCAGATATAATCAATAATATAACCATGTAGAATTAAAGTGGCATAACTCAAAATTTTAAGAAAATTACTGTTCCATCTATAAGTCTTATAATAATACTTATTAATATTATACTAACCTAACCTTAGCTTATTCTGAATAATCCTAGCAAATAAATCAAACAACATAACAAATCTAAGAATAATGTAACCCGCGGCACTTATTCTTATGTGGTAATGGATGTCATTGATCGTCCAGTCGTTGGTGCAAGAAAAGAAACAGGAAATTCATATTAGGCCCAGAACAAGCTCCTTAAGTCGGCTGTGTTTTATAAGTACAACGTGTCTATTTTATAAATGTCGCTAAGAAACTTATACACCAACAGGAACTAAGTAGATTTTTTTATATAAATAGCCGACAAGCAGAGGAGCCATATATAAATGGTAACCGCTGCCCATGGATATTAAAAATAAATAAAAAAAACAAGGTTTTATTAAATTAATAATTAAATAAACTTTTCCTTTTACTAACAAACTATAACGTCATTACACAATTTGTATGATATAAAACCGTGTCGTTGTCACGAGAATCTTACCCAGAACACTTTGGCTGGCAGTCCGGCATGATGCGCCACAGGGGTCTGTTGTTGTAGTGTAGTTTGTCTGAAATAAAGGTAGTAGTAGTATTTACTCATACTAGACAGCCTTCTTAAAATGCCGTCTCCAGCCAGAGGTGGGCTAACTTTATTTTTGTTATTGTCAGATTTTATCTGGATGATACAAGGAGAGGAGCCATCCCCTACGGACGTGAGCAACACTGTGGGGGTCACCAATCAATATAACGTACAATGTAACGATTTTCCATAGCGTAATCGTAATCGTAACAGCGTAATCGTAGATGAACGTATCGCGATACGTACCGTAGATGTTTTGCATGATTACGCTACCACTACCACCATTCACCTGAGCCAGCTTCTCTATCGTTTGGATGACAACGCTTGTCGGCCAGGTGCTTTTAGCTTCTCTGTCGGCTATAGCTATGTATGTAAATGAAAAATCGTTACATTGTACGTTATATTGATTGGTGACCCCTACAGTGTTGTTCATGTCCGTAGGGGTTGGCTCCTTTCCTTGCACCACCCAGATAAAATCTGACAATAATTTATAATAACAAATAAAAATAATTTATAATTTTTTATTAATTTATTTGTACACGCGAACGCGTTATCCCATCAGAGTTATGGATACATAATATTTGACGTAACACAGTGACAAGACCTACATAAGCGTGTCCGTCCGTATTTTATAGTGTGACATAATCCATTCTATGAATCTGAGGAGAGTGAATCAGCGTCGTCACCCATGTCGGTTACAGTGGCCGACACCGCACCGGCTGGGCGGTTATATTGCTCGCTTCAATTACCTACGTGTAATGCCGTGGGGTCTCAGTCTCTGTATAGAATGATTGTAAGGATCCGTTAACTTGTTTTTCAAACTTATTTCACGTTGAAGCTAACTACTTGTTTTTTGTTGTATCACAAATTAAGATCGAAAGTCTCTTGAGAGCACGTTGGCAGTAGGTATATTGTAGTTTATTGTAGCCTCCCTTCAGGAAACTAGATTATACATAACCATAGTCTCAACCCAATCAACTTGCCTACAATTTTTCAATAATAAATGTTTAGACGGGATTTTTTGTTAACCGATATTAATACCTAAAACAATCAGTTTTATGCGATCCATTACGGTCATAAATACACAGAATATTTTTCTCAAATGTTATATGCGCAGTCAGAGGTTTATTGTGTGTGTAATTGTATAGATATAGATAAGTATGTCTATTTCGGTCTTCCCTCGCAAGCAAGTAGGTAATGCTAGTACAACGATTGTATGAGCGATTTATTTATACATATAAAACAAACACGTTGTTCTTTTGCAATAAATCATTCAGTTCCCGACTCCCCAGTCCCCAGCGTAGTCAGAGTTGCCAGGTATTATTCACTAAATTCGGTTAATCCTGTTAGACAAGTTACAGCAATAATCATTTGAGACAATTTACTTGTTGACTCGCCCGGCTGCAGGAAGTTTGCGTGTTGTTGAACGTGCATTCACTTAAACTGAGGAATAATTTGTGTAATGGAACGATTACAGCGTCACGTTGAGCCGTTTCCGCACTTTTTGGATCCTGGCGCTTTGAGCGTACATTTACAACGTTGATTGGCCCTGCCTGAGACGAGTACTGAAAAAAATGTTGAAAATGCTAAAGGTTTACGTGAAACCGTAAATATATTTGTATTGGATCGTTTTGTTACAAATTTTATACATAAATTTGTAATGGTTATGCAACCTGTATGCAACACGCTCAGTTAATTAATTGTTGTTACAAAAATAATTATAATGTATGACCAGGTACCTATATCGCTCTGAATAATTATGGTTATTGGACAGCAATTGTGAAGGTAAGTTGGTATTTTATTAGAATAACAGTCTCATAATTCCTAAATCAGATATATTTATATATATATAGATATATTTATAGATATATAATCAGAATATATTTTTTCGTACTGAGTATATCTTTAAATCTTGGACGAAAATAGAAAAAAATTAAAATAGTTATATATAAAATTAAAGTCACATTAAGATAAACACATTTTAAAAAGTTAATCTGAAATTTAAATGCCTAATGCGTGCAAAAATATTAAATAACACAATGAAAACTTCCGACTATTTGGTAAGTGAAATTATCACCACTTATGTCTCTCAACGTCTCACCGCCATTACGTACCGCCTTAGATTAAATAACATCAGAATTACGTCATAATATGCTTGAGTATCGACGATTTAAATTCCGATTTCCGATGATGGCCCGTGAACACATGATTCCACGGCAAGTGCTTTAGGTCCAGTTGGACTGTTACCTGGAGTCCATAAGGACTTATGGCGCATTTACTTTGTTTCTTTCTTTTTACCCATTGTCATTGAAAAGCGGCTACCAAACTTTGCTATGTGGTTTTACCAGACTTTTAACATCGTGTGTAAAGGGCAACATCTTGGGAAAAAGGTAAAGCGCAAAATCAAAATCTTGGTCTGAATACCAAATTTCAACTTTTTAGGGCTGCGGAAAGTGTCCCAGGATTTTTTATAGGTAAGTGATTCAGTAGTAAACGCTGACGTGTTCCACGGAGTAGTCTCGCATTAACCTCGCCCGTCGATCAGCAACTCTCAAGTGAAGGTAGGCTTAGACTTTAAGATCAACATGTCTTGTATACTGACTGATGCAAAACTTTTGCTATTTCCAGAGGTAGCAACCCCACGGAACTGTACTCCACCGGCTATCGATGACTTCCCGGCGGGGCTGTTCACGGAGCTTCAACGGCAGCATGGCGCCATCGTGCTTCATGCTATCATCTCTCTCTACTTGTTCGTCGCCCTTGCTGTCGTGTGCGACAAGTTCTTCGTACCAGCCGTTGACAGGATATGTCATGGTAAGAGGATGTTTTAAGCACGGATTTAGACCTTCTCATTTACGTTTACATAAGAGATTACTTCTTAGACAACTATTGCTCAGAGGTTTTATTAATAAATTTCTACTGGAGAAGATTCTCCTATGGAGCCTCGACACCGTGCACGATTTTGATGTTTTATTGTACTAGATTGTCTAGAAAAGATCCGTTGGATCCTAGATCCTTTGAATTGATTCCTGACGCATAAAATATCATATCATCATTTTCTTCACAACCCGTGACCAACGCTTTTCGGGTCTCTTCTCAGAATACGCTTTCCAGCGGATTACTGTACTAATGAGTAACTTACTATCGACGACAAACTCTTTAGTGCTCGTAATATTTTTCTTTAATAAAGCCATCGGTGATTCATGTACTGTATATAGACATATAAGGCTAATGTATACAAATAAAAATGATTTGCTTCTTTTCCAGCGTTAAACATGACCAATGACGTAGCGGGCGCCACTTTCATGGCAGCCGCAACTTCGGCGCCGGAGCTGTTTGTGAACGTCATCGGGACATTTATCACAGAAGGGGACATTGGTGTCGGAACTATTGTAGGTTCAGCTGTCTTCAATATTCTTGCTGTGGCGGCTTGTTGCGGGATAGGTGCCGGAATGGTAATTATTAATTTTATATCGTTGAGTGTGAATTTATTATTGATTAATTTATGCCAAACTTGCAAAATATAATACAACAATAACAAACTAACTTTTATTTGTTATAATGCGGGAATAAATGCGTTATTCGGGATGAAAATAATTCTATAAATACACCCGTTATATAAGTATGTTTAAATTTGACCCACTACATCTTATTAAATAAAAATAGATTTGTAAAAAATATTATGCTGTGTCATTGATTGATTGTTGTGAGATTGATGATATATTTTCCAGGTGGTGCCCTTGGATTGGTGGCCCCTAACCCGAGATTGTCTGGCTTACGGAATTACTGTGTCCATACTTATTTGCATCATGCATGATGAGTACGTGCAGTGGTATGAGGCGTTTCTTCTCGTAATGCTCTACGGTGTCTACATATGCATTATGTACTATGACAAATCTATTCAAAACTTCGCCAAAGGTAATCAGCGCATCGTATATTTGCTTATTTTTTGGGTACATACCTACTATCATAATATATGATATTTGAATTAAACAAATTCCAGGTAGCTGGAAATGTGTGTCGGCTATGTTAAAGAATAACGGAGAAATATCTGATACCGATATATCACGTGAGACTGGTTAGTATTACGATAAAAACATTGACACTATTCGCGGCAGTAACTTTATAATTATCCAATGAATACTTGCAGATAATAAAGATACAACAACACCAACGTCTAATAAAGTAGACGTATCTGTTGACCATCATCAACACAACGGTAACCTCAAAAGTGCTTCTCCTGACTCCGATGAAAAGAGAACTGACGCCGACATCTCCTCCCTTGAAACTTCGCCTAAAACCGACGAAATTACATCTATAAATGTTGATTTGGAATCTTATACAGAAACAACTTTGCCTCATGAAGGAACTCTTCAACAAATGGCTATAGAAGAAGAAAACAAAGGTGAATCAGATAAATATGAACATTCGCTATGGAAGTGGCCGTCTGGACGGAGCAACTTTACTAAGGTATGTATCGTATTGTATGTAAAAGTAAAGGCAATAATCTGGTGGAAATTATCTGTTTATTAAACAAATAAAATTATCAATGCGTTAATTACGTAGACTGCAGAAGGGGGATGCTAAATATCCAAAACGTTTTCTTTGTAACTTAAATTTAATGTATAAAAATATAAAGTAAAATCTTAGTTTGATGTATGAACGTGTGAATTATGAATAATCATAATTTTTATTCTAAAAGTCTTGGTAGTGGCCGTCGGTGGAATCAGCAACATATCGCAGTTTCTGCTGCGTCGATGTGCTGCCGCCCGTTGACGGTAGTGCCACACACATGAGTAACTACTCATGTGGTAGTGCACCATGAGCGAGATGCGATGTAGCTTGGCTATATACGTAACACGTTTATAAGTAACGAATATTTAGTGCGAAATATGTGGATTTACAAAAAAAAAACAGAATAAACTGCCCAGGTAAACATGAAAAGTATATTTTATATAATTAGTGAGAAGTGAAAAGATTCCCTATAAAGAAGACAACTGCAATTATTAACAAATATACGAACCCATAAAAATACGAATTAATAATTAAATTGAAAGTTTCTTCTTTACAGTCGTTTTACTTTTTACTTTACAGCCATGAGGATTAATGGCTTAAAATTTTATTAGGTGGTTATTAATGGTTCGAAAAGTTTTGTTCGAAATTCTTTTATTTTTTGTTGTTAACCGTAGTGTTGTATGTGAACGAGAAGAAATAGAAACTGTGAGAAGTACGGCGAAATAAGTTAAAATTAGGAATTCTATTATAAATTATACAAGCACATGAAAAACAATTGTTAATTTAAGAAAAAACTGAATTCTCAACTATTGCTCTATCTGTATTAAAGAAGATTTCTCTCTCAGTATTTTGCATTAACGTAAAAAGCAACAAGAACAGCTCAACAAAGAGCAAATAAAAGATGCAACCCTGCGGTATGATTATGACACAACTGCTATTATTTGAAAAGTTTCATAATAAAAATGGTGGAAAAATTCAACTAGTACAATAAGACTATAATTGTCTTCATTGATTATATAAAAAATGACTCTTTGGAACAAAAACAAACCTGGAACTCACTTTGTGAACAAGGCACATCCAAAATATATTAACATATTACATAACATATATTCCAGAATGTCAGCGAAGGTTCGACTCAAGAATGAAGATGCAAGGATTCAAGTTAAGAAAAGGGTAAAAGAAGGTGACCCTTCTCCAAAAAAAAATACTGCAGTGTTAGAAATATTAATTAGAAAGTTATAGTGGGTAAGCAATGGCATGTAATCGATGGTGAGTATCTAAGTAATTTACGCTTTGCGGATGATATATTAAAACCAGAATAACTAGAGATAACGATACAAGACGTAGCTAATGAGAGCAGGAAAATCGGGTATTCTAGACACCTCTCAAAACTAACATCATAACAAAAAAGGAACCATGACGTAATCAAAAGAAAAGATATTGAGTTTGAAGAGGAATATATCTATCTAGGTCAACAAATATATTTTTACAACATTGAATAAAAGGAAACAAAAAGATGAATAGCATGGAAAAAATACTGGGGACAAGAAAAATTAATACATTGAGAAACTCACCAGAAAGTAAAAACTAAATTTTATGAAGTACCGATTTTACTATGCCTTACACACGGCTGTCAGTCTATTGTATCAAGAAAATAAGGGAACACAGAGAGAAGTGTGTTGGGTATTCGTACAAAGGACTGGGTTACGAACGTAGACGAAGAAGTTACATAAGACAGGTGATAGACTTCATGCATAATAGAATAAAAACATTAAAATGGAACTGGGCAGGACGTGTTAGTAGGGTGAATGGTGAATGGTGAATAATTATGTGGACTAGGAAAATAATAGAGTGGATACCTAGAGTGAGCACTAGAAACAGAGGGAGATAGAAAAGATGGATCCAACATGCATATAAAAGGCAAAAAATGGAAGCGATGGAAGAAGCCTTCGCTAAAGGCAACCATTCTTATTACTGCAACTACAAGTTATAAACAAGTTGAATAATTTACACTTATATAATGAATATAAAATAAAATTATTATAATTAGTAATAGTGGACATGCGAATTGCCTAACACGGTGATTGAATAATAATAATAATTCTATTTAATCATTTTATAACCTTGAATAAACTATATGTATGTATGTATGAATGACATAACAATGTATCAAGTAGTAGAATAAAATGCTATGTAATTTTATTTTTTATTTTATTTATTAATACGAGAGGGTGTCCCCTGAGGAGTGTGACAAAGATTATAATTTATCATTGATTGTCAAAACCCATATTTTCTAATGAACGGAAAAGTTGAAGTTTGGCAAAGGTATAATTAACATTCAATTACTTAGCTCATTATGCCGAAAATAAACGAAATATTTAACATTATAAAGATTGCTTAGTAGGTAGAGCATGGTAATGTAGAGAAAATATTTTATGTAAACTGGTAAATTCCTCTCCTCCTTCCACAATAAAAATAATCACCGAAAATACTTTAGTTAACCTGCTTTTCAGTAGATATACTTGCATATTCCAAATAATCTAAATACATATTTTTTTACTGGATGTATTGAACACTCCTATAAATCCGGAAACCCTTCCCACGCAGGATTGACTCTGTAACCGGTTTTATTACATAACATTAGACTACAATTTTATTTTTCAGACTGCATGGATCATAACCTGGCCTATTCACCTTGTATTTCTGTTTACCATCCCCGATTGCGAGAAGCCCCGATTTAAGAATTGGTTCCCGCTGACGTTCATAATGTGCATTGTCTGGATTGGATCTCTTTCGTACATCGTGGCCTGGATGATTACCATCATTGGTACGTTTTTTCTAAATTTACAAAGATTAGGTATAATCATACATAATGGAAGCATATTACCGGAATACAAAACTATCCCATGACCTTTCTCGGGCGTCAAACTATATCCATGATAATCATTTTAATCAGTTCAGATGATTAACCGCGAAAGGAGAACGTAGCAGACAGACAAACAGAATTGCAGATAATATGAGTACGGATAGCGCTCAATTCAATTTAATTTAATCAATACAAATTACAGGCGATACATTGATGATTCCGGATTCCGTTATGGGGATAACGTTCCTTGCCGCTGGTACATCGGTCCCTGAGGCAGTGTCAAGCGTGATCGTGGCAAAACAAGGTAGACGGCAATGCACACTGATATTTTCTATTTATTTAACTAATTATTATTTATTAATAGTGCTAGTAAATGACACTTATTACATATAACATCATATTTATCAGAGTATCAATAAATTTTAGAAATAATATAAATACTCTCACACCCATATTAGGATTCCTTTTACAGTGGCATGAACAACACAAAATAAGAACACATACACCCAGGCTATGAACAGAAATTTAAACTCATCATTCAAATTTTCGTCTTAAGAGGGGGTATAAAGCAAAATTGGCAATCGTAGATTCAATTTTTACAGTAGTAGATCAAGTTTCTAGAACCTGAATAAGAACATAGTTATACTTCATTATATTATTGAGTGAATGTAAGAAGCAAAAACATAAAAAAATTAAATTTTCTCGATAGAAAAAAATCACAAAGTTAGGTCTAATTTTCAACTGAAATCAATTTATTTTCAATATGGTGCATATTTTTGAGTCAATATTTTAATATATTATGCTAATTAGTATCACGGAGAGATTTGTAGATCGATTTCTAAATCAAATCTATAATTTACGAATTATTTAAATAAAATACATTTGTAGGATTTTGACATGCTCTGTTTCATTAATCAGTCGCCATTGCTCCATTGAGACGCGAAGACTGTGTCAGTCTGCTCGGCATGTGAAAAATATTTCGTGGTGTACATTTGTGACTAAGAGCGTAGTTTTTATTACAAAAACAATAACTGTGTGTGTGTGAACTAAAGTTAAAAGACACTAAGATCCAACATGGGTAACAAACGGAATAAAATCAACATTAAAAAAGGGAACACAGAAAGCTGAAAATTCAAGTCATGGCTAGTTGTCAGAGGTAAGTTGACAAGTACACTATTTCATATTCAAAATTAGACCTTATTGTTTTAACTTTTGTGCTCACAATACAATGTTGATGTTGATGTTTGATCGCTGAAGCAGCATAGTATATACGAAAAATTCAGATTGTATGTATCATTAATAGTATAGGTATGTACTTTCAAACAAAAATATTCATAAACATAATTATAAAAATAGAAATAGTGTTGAAAGATCAATAAAGTAAGTAAATGTTTTTTTGACATGAAGGAGTAGGCAGAGGTATGCAGTACGCCCACTCCTCACTAGTTATGTCTAGATTTCATGTAATACGTGTATTCAATGTTATGTGGGCTTAGTTAGAAAACTTTGTCACAAATTAAGGTTGAGGCCTAAAGTGGAAGAGAGAGGCATGCACCCGCCTATACAGCTTTATCCAAAAGCAAATTTAATTTTGAGTTAATTATTTCCTCTTTGCCCCATAATTTTGTTTTTAAAGCAACACCTATATTTCTGGTAGTCAATTTGATCAATCCCTACAGTAGTTGTTACTTGTGTGTGTTTGAAACTATTATTGTATTTTCATTTCAGAACAAGATTTAATCAAGAAAATATTCCAAAATCTATTGATGATGACGGGAACATTACACCAGAGAAGTGCGTATCAATTCATCTGTCTATGTATTGTTTCATTTATTATTTGCTTGTTGTTGCATTGTAACGAATCTACAAAATAACACATAAACTAAACTTTTTTATACTATACTACATACATGCATAGTTAGGCAAAATTACTTTAACAAAAACATAAAATTTTGTATAAATGCGTTTTTAAAGCGACTTTTTTAATTACTTCTTAATTGCTTATTGTGTTTTCTTAAAGAAAAAAATATATCAGGCTTACTAAGTATTACGCTTTTACAAAATGTAGAAATTTTAGAACATACAGATCCAAATGCAGACGAATTTATTGCACCGGAACGGTTGGCATTAAAATAAAGTATTTATGTAATTTAGTCCTATCTAAAACTTTCAACCGATTATAAATGGCGCAAAGTGATACCTGACATCATCAGTTTCAATGTTAGGAAGTATAATAGTGTTTGACTTTTTTTGTTTATTTCAGTAACATCAAGCCTCGTGTTTATGAACGGGTCAAGACAAATATCAAGACTAACGACGATACTAAATACACATGTGATACACGACGTGTCAACGACTTATAATAGACAAGATATATTTTTTGAACAATTAAAACTTCCAACCAATACATGGTTGGAAATTTTGGCATTTTATTTTTTCTACACGGATTTTGGAGTTAGTGAATTAAACTTGATTTCGAATGAATTCATTTTGGTTTTAAGTAAGCTTTGTTCGATTTTATGCTTATTTTTAATCTTCAAAAAATTGTTTAGTTTCATGACTTATGTGTTCTTACCATAACTTAAATATTTTTACTACCCATTATACATTTTTCCTGTTCTCACGCATAATTATATCATCACGCATCATATTTCACACACTGTTTTTTCCTACATTTTTAAAGCTAACAATTGTCGCTCAAGAAGTTAGTGATTGTCATCTTTTTTATGATATTATTGTCATTTAATTAGTTTCCTTATAATAACGGCAGTGGCATTTGTAATTTTTCGGTTTTCTGGCGAAGGATTTCTTTCGATTTAAATAAATTTAAAGGATACCTTACTTTATCTTTTTGTAGCGAAAAAATGAAAACAATGTTATCTATAATAAATAAATGTCTGAAAAACATTGTACGTGTTATTTATTTACATGTTATACGGCATACAGGTTTCATCACGTAAAAATAGAGCAGATATTCTGCTTTGCGAGAATTTAAATGATTTAATGGTCACACCAGTACGAACATTATACTGCCTTTCTTGTCATAAGTGATTCAATCGCTCCTACACTAGGTTTCCAGCGCTATGGTTACATGATGCGACCGACACTACCTATAATTGATATTAGTTTCAGAAATACAGATAGTTACAGCGAGAAGAATTGCTTTAGATTGATAGATACCTACATAATAATATATTCAAAATTATGAATGACACCTAATTATGTGTTATCTGCCATTCACTGGCTCTCTAGCTATTAATATTGTATAAAAATCTAACCCTATTATAGAAAAAACAGCTTGCCATTTTTGAGGTAGATGATTCTACATTTACTGAGCCGAAATTTGTCTTATTTTTACATTATACTGTGCCGTATTCTTGACTGATGACATGTTATATAATAGCGGCTGTACACTCTCGTGCGAGAGTACTCGCTATGTCTCGTACCAAGTACATTCTCATACGAGTGCACTCGTTTAGCTGTCTCGCGAGAGTGTACAGCCGCTGATAAAGTCAGATGCAACCGGACGCGCAACTGCTGCGGCGCATCTATTTGACGGGCGGGGCGGGGCGCGCGGGTGAAATTTGATTTTTTCCTAGCTTTATACCCCCTCTTAATGAGAATCGTACCTAAGCCCCTTCTTATTGCCATGGTAACCATAAGGATTACAATCCCTATAGTAACATGTAATACTCGTATACCAACTTTGCTCATTAAATTACGAGTAAAATATATTCCAACACACTAAACTATATTCCAACAAACTAAATTATATTCCAATAAATTGTTATATTCCAACACTCAAGGAGTAAACTCCACAAAGGCATCAGAACTGATTTTTTTAGGAATTTTTCAAATAGCACTTTTTTATTTACAGGACATGGGTCAATGGGCATTAGCAACTCGATCGGCTCTAACACGTTCGATATCCTCCTCTGCCTCGGCCTGCCGTGGCTTATCAAAGCCTCACTTACTCCTGCCGAGCCTGGGAATTATTGGGTTAGAAACTGTGGTATTTTTGTCATGTCCTTGCGATTATTTATGAAGTTTCTATGCGAAAATGCCTTCGCGAATTGGAAGCATGCAATGCGATTTTGGGTCCCATTTTTCATTTCTGTTACTTTTGTGTTTGTTTATTGCTATATTCTACCAGAACAAATAAGTTTTAGAGATACTGTTAATTGGTTACGATTACATTTTAATAATTGCTTGCTGAAGTTCAAATTGCTAGCGACGGTATTAAATTTAAGTTTGTCGCGTAAAATGTTTTTGTTACATCATTAGGTGAAGATAAACTCGATGGGGTTGGAGTACTCCGCTATATCGCTGCTGTCGACTCTTCTGCTGCTGTATTTAACGTTCTGGTTTAACAAGTTCAAACTGGACGCCGCGGTGGGGAGGGCATGCCTCGCAATGTACGCTATGTTCCTTGTACTCGCGACGTTGATTGAACTGAATGTGTTCTTCCCAGTCAACGTTCGCACTTGCAAGAGAAACGAACTCAAATCCTAAACAGTGTGCTAAGGTGGATTTACATTACCCATCGCTTTTGGGTGTTCTGTGTGTACCTCAATCAACGGGCATGTTACAGAGTATTCTTACCAAACTTCAAATTCATCTGCAGTTTTTGCTCTCTTTATTCAGCGTTACTCTGTGCGCTTAGTTTAGTAGGTTAATGTTAGTTAATGTTACTAAGGTGTTGTTTCCTCTATCGGACGTATCATTGTATTCAGAGTAAGTAAATTTACAGATCATAGATCCCGAGTAGGGAGCCGCTTGTATCAATGTATAGCTGTATGATGTATCAAACTAATAGAGCGTAGTAAATAATGTCCACTATCGACTTTTCGAAATTTACCGTAATTATATTACTGACTACACAAATTATTAACTGCAGTCCTAATGTTATTTTTGTGCGAATTTTATTTATAATGTTATTTTAATTTGAATCAAATGTTAAATAATATAATTTTAAGATTTATTTTGTTTAGAATAATTTATACAGGTTATACGTTATATGTATACGTATATACGTTAAAATTTATCAGGCTCGGTTAAAATGAACTAAAGTGATTTTTACAGCACCTGTTGTTCAGTATTATGAGATAGGCCGATATGATTGCCCAGATTTAGTAAGCCCCGTGTTTTGTAAATAAATACAATATGTGGCAAATTGTAACAATTCTGTAAGTTTTAATGAAATATACGAATTTTTATTTCTTTTGTTCGTTTCATTCTGATAGTTACTTTTTTGCCGTGAAATGTGTTGCAGTTCGGTAATTTAGGAGTGCTAGTCGTGCCAAGAAAATATGTTGCCACGGCGATTAGTATCTCTGTGCCCGTAAGTCAGGAGACATTTTATTATACAATTATAGTCAAAATAAGTCCACTAGTTTTTTAGAAATCCGAGGATAAACAAACATACGTATACTAACACACAAAAATATCCACCCCCCACCCCCGGAGAATCGAACCCGGGGCCCCTCAATTGGCAGATAAGGTCACTATGAGCAAGCCAAGGCAAGGCCACTATGGTACTTTATTGAATAATTTAGACCACGCCAGCGTTAAGTGTAGTCACCAGCACAAACAATCCATACATAGTCCTAGTCAAGCCACGAAAAAAGGTTGGCAGGATAATTATGTAGGTACCTAATAATATCAATAATATTGTAATAACTAGCGACTCGCCCTCGCTGCGCTTCGGAAAACTTATTCCTTCGGTTTGCAAAGATTTAGTTATATATTTTGGATAATTCACGCTATAATTTATAAGTTATAGCCTATGTGTTATTCTGATGTGTAAGCTATATTATTGTAAAGTTCTATCAAAATTCATTCGGTAGTTTTTGTGTGAAAGAGTAACAAACATTCATACATCCATACAAACTTTCGCATTTATAATATTAATAGGATAGTTATCCCTTAGGTTTAGGTAGGTATATAGGAAAACAAAGTTTTACGAAAATACATTTGTATTACATTAATATCACTTACAGTAAAGTTGATCTTTGTTCGCAACTTTATAAAGATGCTAATCTATGGATAATCTTTTTATCTTAGATGCTAATCACAAAAAACAAAACAAAATAATGATTTAATTAGCTGACGACAGCAGAATTATCTCTTCGGGCCATATGCTCCATGAGGTGGGCGGTGTCCTTCTGAAAACAAAATAAATACAAAGAATATATAAATACATATAATAGTAATTATATTCATTCATATTATAAACATACCAATTGTATTCACCGGCATGAAGTAAGTTTTAAGTAGCGTTTTTAGTTAAATTGTTACTAAGAAATATGAAGCGCTCATGCCGTGGCGGCTTGCGTCGATTCTAAGTAATCGATCTAAGTAGTTCATCAATCATCATCAAGTAGCTTCAGTGGACGCGGTCGGTAGTTGGATGGGTGACCGCTAGTTACAAAATTTTCTTGACCGCTTCCGTGTTTCGGAGGGCACGTAAAGCCGTCGGTCCCCGTTGTTATAGATGGATAGCGGTTGTTAAACCATGTTTAATGCTTTTAGGTATTAAACATGGTTTAATATTGCATGTTTAAACTTTTAATACATGGGTTGGCCACTAACCCCTTCAACAATTCGCACTGGAGCAGCATGTTGGAGTATGGTCTAGATGTCCTCATTATAAGGAGATCTGTGCCCAGTAGTGGGCCGTTAATGGGTTGAAGCCATTAATGAAATTATATTTTTACATTTTCTCTCCACAAATTGTCTAAGAGATCAAGAAGACGATTATTCCTCGGGCTATAGATATACCTACTCGTAGTTTGATTAAATGAGTCGCTAGGAAGTAGTTACGTGCATGATCGTAGTAATCACATTGGGCTCAAGGTCCGTACAAGTTGTACAACAACAAGTAGTAATGTCATGGACTTAAACGTCTTACGTCTTATTGCATTACCAACTGAAGTGATAACCAATGTGTATAAATGTTGGACTACCATTTCCATACTCCTATGTGCACATAGGAGGGGCTGGGTTAGAAATCTACATATTTATACACCTCTAGCGAGGAACTAATTTTCAAACGTTGTTTGCGTAGTAGAAGGACAGGCGAAGGAAAGACGAGTGACGTCCAACCCCCCTACACTACTTCACCACGCTGGACAAGTTCCAGCGTGGTGGAGTATGTTTATACCGCTCACTCAAGACCCGTGCCCAGCAATGGAACAGTTATGCGGTTGCGAACAGAGATGGGCAAAATGTTATCGGATTACAGATTACGATTACATCTGGGAACACAATAATGCTCCTGCCAAGACCTCAAACCCTAACAGCTAAGACCTGGATAATGCCAGAGGAGTAAATATTTTCTGCATAAGTACTAAATTTTTAGCTTTCTAAGACTAAGTACCCTAGAAGTTTTAAAAAGTGAGTAATATAGTGAAAAGTTTCAAAATATTTTAGAGGTTTATAAAATCTAATATAAGCAAAACTTTTTAGTTTGCTAACTACATTTCATTTTTAAAAAACTAAATGTTTTGATAAATGGTAGTTAGAGCGTTCTTGGAGGGGACGTTACCAAGAGAGACGCCCCAGAACCAATCCATAACTGAAGTGCAACCATCGACAGTAGAACTCTTATAACTCGGTTTGTGATTTTCCCAGGTGGCCGTATTCTGCATAACTACATAGGTTCAAATGTCATTGTAAATATCCATAAATATAATACGTTCAATATACCATTACTTCAATTTAAAATCATAGTAACATATCACCAAACAGGACATCATTATTTAGTCAAATACAAATCAAGTTGCGAGAAGCAATATTATAGCTTCTCTGCGCGGCAAAGTGCAATAAATAAAAATAATAATAACAAGCGCGTATACGTGGGCTGCACTGGACGTTATCACATTATACATATTCTTGCAAAGCGAAGCTAGACACACGTGTATAACCATAACCTCTCTGTGTTGCGTTATTACTTAAAAGCAGCACCACCATCCCAGTTAGTATGAAGCCGGTTTGCTAAAGGACTACAACTGACTAGCAAGGTAGCGGGCTGTGCGTACAAGTCTTCCCTCTCTTGTGCCTGCTGCTCGACCTGCCGCTGCAGCCGCGGCCGGGGGCAGCGCGGGTGCTGCGCGGGCAGCAACGGATGAATGATCGGGGTCAGCAGGTCACGGTGCACCTGCGTACACACGCATACACACACGTCAGTCATACACCTAGCACACAAGTTTGCTTTTAGGGCGCTTTACCGTCCAAGATTACATTTTCAATATTATCAGTTTAGATTGTAGTACACGTCCTTCAGTATGTATGTACGAGTAGGTGCGTAACACATTACTTTTGACTTAGATAGTCTCCTAAGCCTAGATTGAGTTATAGGCTAGACTTGAGTAGATAGGTGTAGGATAAATCATATTTGATGCCGATTGAGTACCGTGTATTAGTCATAAGCAGTTATAGTACTTGAGTAGCTCTGATTACACCAGCAAGAATTGCATCAAACTTTAGCTGAAATATCAAAAACATCACTTTCAGATGTATAGTAAAAAGATGTTTCAACTAATATATTTATTAAAGTGGTCAACGTCGTCCGTGGTCGTTTGTACCAATAAAACCACCGCTGACGCGTTGTCGGCCAGGGAAGAAGTAAGAAGAAACAAAGAAAAAGAATACTACATAATAATTATAATAAGCATTCAAGCTTGCTGGATAATAATTAATACCAGCAGTAAAAATAAGTACAGTACCAACATCCATCATGTATATTCGCTACAATCAAGTTACCATAGATGGATCATTGGGCTGCGTGAAATATGAGACGATGGCGCCAGTCGCAACGCTGACGATCATACCGATGAGGGTATAGTACAGGTAGCTCACTCGGTATAGGAAGAATGTTCCGGATCTGGAAGCAAATAAACTTTGAAATGTCACGGTTAAAGTACAAACGGGATGAAATCTAACTGTCACCTGAATGGGCGGTCTTTCTTTGTAATTAAGGCAAAAGCTCGAACCTAAGTGATTTACTGAGCTATGCAATAGCCGCTCGGGAGGTGGATGGCTGACCGCTAAAGGCAAAATTTATTGAGCACTTCCATGCCTTGGAGGGTACGTAAAGCAGTCGTTAAGCCATATTGGAGGCCTTCATATGGCTTATATACTTCCAACACACGGGTTGTCCACTTACCCTTCCACCAATCTGCTGTAGAGCAGCATGGTGCAGTATGCTCTAGGCCTCCTAAGTTATGAGTAAAGACTCGTGCCCTGTAGTGGGCCATTAATGAGTTGAGTTGAAGAAGCAAAAGATAATAAGATATTAATTTAAGAACTCTTACACAAAATATATCAGAGAATGCATTCAATATTTTAGAAGTTATTTTAGCTTAACGACCCCGTAGCCTACTTGGTATACCCTGCCTGCGAAGTAAGGTGTACCAGGTACAATTTCGGCCGGGAAATAATTACTGTTATTATTAATTATTATTTCATACATGTGGGAGATTAATGTTTATCGGGTCATGGTTGTTCGATAGGGTAAACGTGTTATTTGTAAGCGTTTGCTTATAAAAACAAAAAGCTATAAACGATAATAACGTTCCTTTACACAAACAACAAAACACAAGCAAATCATGTGAATCTTCAGTATAATTTGCAAACAAAAAAAACTGTATTTAAGACTTTTAAAAATAAGGGACCCTACCTGTCAAATTCCACAGTCGAATGTGTCGGTGCAGGAGTAGTTGGCAAAGTGTAATTCCCTGAACACCCCGACACAGAGACCGGTTTGGGCACCACAATGATGTCCCCTCGGATCATGGCTGCCTGAGTGCCCAAAGATATCCATCCAACCAAGAGCGTTGATGTAACTCCACCGACTAGAGCTCCCTAAAGAAAATTTATTATAATTCGGTACGTAATACACTTATTGACGACTTTGTAACCTAGTTGATATTTTCACTGCAACTGAACGGTCCGATTTCACATCATTCAAGTTTAAGCTTCGCCGGGAATCGAAACCAGGACCCTTCGAACGACAATCCGGTATGTAACCAATGCACTGAACATAAGAATTTTAAGTGAATTCTTTAGAAGGAAATCTTAACAACAAGTATAATAATATACTTACGGTGGAATTAATCCATGGCAAAAATAATCCCATTGAAAAGAGTCCCAGTAAACTACCAGCGGTGATTCCAGCTAAACTTTTGCCAGCTTGAATAAGTGCTCCCATGTGTTCCACTAAGAAAACTAACCCGACGCACAGCACACCTGGATATAAAAACACCATTTGAAGAATTTCGAGAAGAGCAGTTTAGAACATAGACCTAGACCTATAGACTTGTTGGACATAGATCTCTACTGTCGTTACAATGACATATTATGTATAACAAATACATCTAAGGCGTCGTCCTAATTGGCAACGATCGTACGATCGATGGCGCGATGCGTTCTCGTCGCGTACGATCGCTGCCAATTAGGACGAAGCCTAAGTATTAAATAAAAATTGTACGTTTACAGTGTCAATGTAAAGAAATGAACTTATGGTTGAATGAATCATGGTTGAATGAAGTTGCTCAAAACTGAAAAAAACTTGCCGATTACAACAACGATAATTTTCATGATAAAACTTGCTGTTCTTTCTGAAATCGGCTTTTTGTAGGCCGGTCTAATGAGGTCTTCAAAGATGACTCCACACATCGAGTTCAGGCCAGTAGACATAGAGCTGAAACAAAGATTGATGAGAGCTATCATCACTGTAAAGGATATTCAAATTTAAGAAGTCCTATACAGTTGTAAAGGACTAAATTTTAATATCCTTTGTTTTATTTATTTATTTATTTACTCATAATGCCTACCATTACAGGTTTACACCCAATGCGATAGACACATCAAACAAAACTTAACTAAAAATTAAAAACTAATTAAAACTAACTAAATTAAGTAAGACTATTGCAATTTCATTCCATGTATCACCAAATATATCCACCCTATCATGGATCTCATTAACAGCAACCACAGCCCGTGTCAGTGGCGTCTTCTTTAACAGAACAGTCCTGGCCACCGGCACAACCAGCAGTTGCGGTTACCGGCGTCGCCCTATATAATTATCCGGAACATAAATATTTAAGTAGCGCAAGACTCCCGCATTTGATTCCGTCCCACGCAATAATTAATAAATTATTAATAAATAATTTATTAATTAAGCACGCAGCAAGTGCAAACTCCCTGCGCACTCTTTTACTAGTAAGGGAAACCTATGTCTTGGTCAGTCGAATAGAAGTTTAGATGGGATCTATTTAATGATAGGCATGTCTTTTATTACGCTTTTTTTATTTGTGTAACGATGGTAGTAAGCTTAACTGTGGTAAGCTTTGATTTATATTAGTCTCAATCCGATCATACGGTACATTTTCACAAAATCAATGAAATGCTCCAAATCAGCTTATTATGGTAATAGCTGACAGACAAGCAGACGAACCACCTGGTGGTAGGTGGGTACCGTACTCCATAGATATCAGAAACATCGCATGTATTACATTGCCGACCCAGAAAGAAAGAAGTGGGAGGAAACAAAGAAAAGTTACCTCAACGCCGCGCTAAATACACCGCTCATGAAGATTCCAGGCAGGGCTGGTATAGATCCGGTGATGGTCATCACGAAGTATGGCAACAACTGATCGCTTTTCCTGATGGAACCAGACGTGAGTGGGTCGCACGCGGAGAACGTGGCGTAGATCACCAGCCCAGTGTAGCAACACAGAGACACGATGGTGAAAATCCCCGCGGCCATAATGAAGATTGTTCTAGTAAAGAGAATAAATAACGCTACACACTCATAGCTCCACATTAGGATCCGTCGAGCGTGCTATGGAAAACACGTAAAGACAAAAACACACATTAAGATCAGGAATAGAGACTTATAGTGATCATTAAAATGTTCGCCTCGCTAGTGCAATCAAACCCAGGACGCTACGAACGGTAATCCAAACTGGTAAACATTGCTTCTTAGTGAGACAGTTATTTACGTTGATATATGTAAGTAATGCTTTACATACTCTACGACAGCTAGTCAGCTAGTCCCGTAAGAGCTCATATTTGTAATTTGTGCATAGTTATATGGGTGTTAGAAATTAATTATCAGTTGCTTCAGGTTCAGAAAACATCGTAACGATACCTGACTCCGAGAGAGTTTTCCGTAGCGTCCCAAAGTTTTTTGTCGGCGTAGTGGACTATGTCTCTGGCCTTGAGGTGGCTTGGAATACTCATAATACTAATCTCGGTCTCGGCAGCAGATCAAAGAGTGGTAAGTGGCGACGAACATCAGTCTTCTTGCTTGGGGTTAAGGCTTCACATAAATATTATAATTATGAATATTCATATTTTATTAGCTTTCTTTATTACCTAATTTTTCTGTTCTGTGTTATTCGCTCCCAAAATTCAATATATGAAACAAAAATCTTACATTCTCGCCCTCTTCAAAGATGACAAGGCCAAGCACCTCTGCACCATGGCCTGATTGACGGAGCACGACGCCAACCAACTGAAGTAGTTGCCGAACACCGTTGACCAAAACGTGTGCCGGATCGTCGGGTCTGGGTCCATACTGAAAGTATAGAACTTGAGATACCGGTATTGGTTAAGATAATTGTGTTCCAGATAGAAAGGTGTGGAGCCGGCTACGCTTCTTTAGAGGCGACCATCTCAGTCCGAAAGGGTAACAACACAGCTGTGACCGAAGAACGAGATTCTTACTGACATTTCCTAACTCGACTCTTCTAACAACTACTACTAACTAACAGGCCTATCACTAACAGTCTGTCTCCCAGACATCATACTAACAAACTAAACAACTAATTATCTAACACCGTATCCTAACTGAACTAACTATCCTAGTCCCCATTTGAGTCTTGTTCTATGTCGGTCACTGTTGTCATGCAGGAGAAGGGCGGTGCAGCATACTCGTTGGGTACATTAACTGCGGTTCTCGCAGTTGTATTGTTGGAGATTTGTTATCTGGTGAAACAGTTATAGGATATGCATGAGACTTACGTACTTGAAAAATTCTAATCGATCGCCTTCCTTGTTGATTCTGATGACGTCATCGATCCCTCCCAGCCGTATCGTACCGTACACCAGCACGAAGATAACTCCGAAGTACATCAATATTGTCTGTAGCGTATCGGTCCACACGACTGCCTTTAAACCACCCTGAAAGAGATTAACGAATGTACAACTATGTTATTAATCTGCTTAGTGATAGGGCTGAAATTAGGCTGCGGCGACTTTTCGTGTTACGGGTTTTCGTGTTTCGGGTGCTTACATATCAGGGTACTCTCTTACGCGGTTACACTTACTTACTCTAGATAAAAGTCGTCGCATTTTATTAGATTTGCTGAAGAGTCGATGTTTCGAAACACTTTAAAAAAACAGGAGACAGGAACAGGAAACATATCTCTTCATAAGTTTACCTCGTTTTATTAAGTTTAGGTGAATTAGTTGAAACAGTAATAATTATATGGTGTATAAAATAAAAGCTGTCCGTCACTGGAAACTGCTAACTTTTAAAATTATGAAGAAACAGTGTTTTTTGGGTTTTAGTAACGCACATATATGTACTTAGCGTAGCCGCTTTACGATACGGGGAATATTTCGATAAATGTCATTAAAAGATTTGAATGTTGCTTTACGTATCTGTTATTTTTGTATTATTTAACGTAGAGGCGCTTCGTAGCACAAGCGTAGACCTGCTACATTATAGGTAATATTTGATTAAACATCGAAATTTTGGAATGGATTGACATCATTAGTATGTATTTACGCAACTGTTTTCCGATGCCCAAACCAGTGTAATGCATTTACGCTAAGGCATTTTACGCTAAGGTGCCTTTAAATATTGAATTTTTAAATCTGTGAGGCTAAAAAGAAACTGCGAAAGAAACTCCTCGGCACATCTTTTAAAAAAATTACAACTACATTACAAACGTTTATGTAAAAATATTATGTAAAAACATTACAAAACCGTGTACAACAATAAAATTATAAGTAGAAGCCAAAAGGTCTTGGCTCACCGGTCAGGCTACCACTACCTCATTTGAAACATATTATGGTCATGTCCCCGTGGCTGGGATACGATCTCGCACCCATGGTCCTTCGATACAGTACAGTATACAGAGGCCTCCGGACACTGCCACAGGGACAGCCGAGAGGATTCCTGAATTTTGTGTTCAGTTTCAGCTTCCGGCACACATTAGTTAAGCGAATTTCAATCTTATACACCTTGTATAAGATTGCATTTCGAGCACGAAACAAATAAATATGGTACGCTCCCCCTGTTTTTCTTGAGGGAAACTAAAATGCGGACGAGGATGTTAAATATTTTGTTCGTTGGAGTATAGAGGGCGTGCTTTCCAAGGTTTTAAGGTTTTGTTTTGAATAATGTGCTTTACATAGTTCGTGATAATCTATTATTATTAATTAATTATTTACAAAAATAGTTGTAACACAGTTATTATGAAGAAAGCGTGTAAAGGATTAGTGCATTGAATATATTAGTACATAAAAAGTAATAAATTACAGTGCATAAAATTTACATAGTTTACAGTAGGTACATAAAATTATAGTAAAACTTATAAGTAGTTTGACTATACTTAATGTCAATCAGTGGAGACTGCTAAGGTTTATAATTATGAAGAAACAGATAAACTCTTCTCTTCATCGAAAATTCGGATGATGTATTTTGCAATCAAGAAGCTTATATTAAGGTTCCTGTAATTGTATTAAGGTTCCTTTTAAACTGTCAGTGGTGACTGTAATTTTAATGTCATGGCAACGTCAGTCAGTGACTAATACTAGTGGACCCACTCTCTCTTTGCTTGTGGAAACTTGTTCTTTACGTATACGAATGAATACTAATAACAAATCTGTACCTGGTCGCCTAACTATCCAGCAGAAATAGACAATTACAGTTCGAACCATTCGAATCCGTATTTCCTGAGGTTAGCCCATTCAAACAAACTAACAAACTCTTTAGCTTTATAATATTAGTATAGATTGACCGATGACCGATTAGGTTCATTCGAACCTATTTATTCCCGCCAATTGAATCAGTAGCGCGGCTGTTACTTTGAGGGCCATCGGAATGGGAACGGCAACCGTCGCTCAATGTAGCACTTGAAGAGTATTAAGGAGTGATCAGATTTGAACTGGGGGCAATTTGCGTAACGACATTAAACTGCGTCTTGAGACCTAAGGCCGTTGCGGTTTTGTATTGGATAAACAAATTTTGGGCCAATTATTTATTTGTGTGTTCCATACCGCAAAAGAAAAACATGTGTGCAATTCACACGTGGTAGAAGTGAAAAATTAAAAAAACGAATACTGTCAGTCCAAATATTGATGTTTTTCTTTGCTTACGTTAGCCGCCATTTTGCCGTAAAAGGTATTGCTCTAGGACCTCGACCTTGGAGCACGCAAGTCGCTTTTACGCCCCATTTCCGTTTCATCGATTTTGAAATCGCAACGATGCTAAAGAATTTTTCACTTTAAAAATGGAAATGTTTTTGTCAGACCACACCAGACCAGAATTGATGGATTGGTGATCACGGCTCAACTAATTTTATTTATTGTGTCATGATTGTAACATTTTTCTGTTGTCGATTTAATTATTTAAACTAAGTACGAGATGAAGTACCAGGAGAGCAGTACCTTCATACGATCATTTCATTTATGTATTTATTTAAAACTTTAGCACAATACAAATTTGTACGGAAACAAAGGCGGACTTAATGCGTATTCTCTCCCAGTCATTTCAGTTAGTTCATTCATTCATTTCATTCTTTCATTTCGCTCGTCCATTTCACTTGTTCGTTTTGTGTATTTCATGTGTCGAAGAGTACATCGTAATCGTACATACAACGCGGGGTAAACTTTTGGATCCACTCCGACGACATTTGTATGTCACTATGAATGCAATAGATAAATTCCAGAACGGCTAAGACAGAGATAGAAGAGATAACATAACAATTGAGCCAATTAGCCACATTTGACAGTACCGCTTTTCGCGTGCTAAATGCATATTATCTACGTCTTTATTACATATTGCTGGTTTTACAGTCACGCTTACCGCCAGCGCGGTTGGTAAGCGCGCGACTATGTAACGATCCAAGAGACGCAAAGCTCGTGGCCCGCGCGCTTACCAACCGCGCTGGCGGTAAGCGTGACGGTAAAACCACCCTATATACATGATATCATTGATTACAATCCTTACCAAAGTAGTGTAGAATATACACACGATGCAAACGATGGGTGTAACCAGGTGTAAGTTTATACCGGTCACTGAAATAAATATTAATTTCATGTAATATTTTCCTTTAGGTACATATATTTTGACATGAATTCTGTGTATGTATATGTTTATGTTATACCTATTTATGTATATGCGAAGTTCGCTGCAATAGCTAGGTTACTAGCAGGTAGCCTAGACGTATTTATTAAGTAATAGCAATTACTACTATTTACTACTACCACCAAACATTGTTATACCTCCCTACTCATACGAGTAGGACTAGTAAACTATATACTTTCATATTCCTCATGTTAGAAATGAGATTATGAGTATGAGAGTCACTCTATGAGATCTCTCATGCGAAGTAAATGACGCTATTGAGTAGATGAACTTAACAAATAAAAAATCATAAACCTTGGCTAAAGGCTAGGGCTGGCACGTAGATAACAATAGGTATGTACAACATCATTTTAATGATGAATATTATTGATCCCAGGAGACGAACATTTTGGCTGAAGCGAAGACGCAGGTACTGAAATTAAAAATACCTCTATATTAATGAAAACATTTGAATTAAATCAAAAATAAAACAATCATTAAACACGAAAAAATATGTCATAAATGTCAAAATGAGAGCTGATATAGTTATGTCCACAGATAAGAATTTTTTTACTATTCTGCACGTATTATGGTTTGGCTTTCTGTATGATGATGTATGTATAGGTATGAATGTTGCAGAGTTTTAGACTTGTATATTTATGTATGTAGTGTGTGAGGTATATGATGATAGGTATGTTTTTTACTATTGTACTGTGTTTTCAGTTCGGTGGATAAGTAGGTGTCAATTAAAATAAATTCTAACCATTTTACGTGTATTAAGTACTCGTCCAAAGTGTCAGCTAAGTGGTCGCAAACCGGCACGTCGGCCCTACTTACAATTAATATAATTAACTAGCTTTTAGTTAAGCTTGGAGTTAAGTTCACACCGTCACAAACAGTCATACCACGTCACCGCACTGTTGTGCTTCAGCTGTTAGTATTATTTTCAACTAGCTGCCCTGGCGAACTGTAGTGTTGTGGTAACTTATTAGCTGAAACACTTGTTACACTATCATGGAAAAAACAAAACGCTGTCACGACAAATACAAAACAGTATCTTTAATTTGACCCAATTATGTTGCTATGGACATACAATTATTTTTCTTTTATTTTTCAAATGTTTTAACATTTACTATCCTATTCCGGACGAAAACAAATGCAAAAACACCTAAACAGCACATAAGTAAATCATAAAGTCCAGCCCAGTCCAGCGGTTCTTACTACTACTATGAATACTGTATGATATTTTTACCCTGGAATAACTAACACGACTTTGTTTTATATTATATTAGACTAAATATAGCGGATCCTTATAATCCTTATATTATTAGGGAGAAAAGATTTTTGAAAATTTAGCCCGTAAAGGGCAAATAATGGTTTAAAGTTTGAAAGTGAAATTTTTTTGTTTGGAATTTATTCTTAACTGAATAAACATTAAAATAAAAAATAAAAGAAAGAATGATTTATGTTCAAAGATTTCGAAAACGAAATTAGTTTTTTTATTATGTTTCATTGTGTTTACATACATATTATATTAATTAAATGACAAATAATAAATAGTACCCAACAGAAAAAAAACACCTAACTGCTTTAACAAAATACAAAATGGATTTATAATAATGACAATAATCAAACAATATTATTAAAAAAAGCAAAAACGTATAACTTAAACCTCCTGGTGGGACTTGAACCCACAGTCTCCGGTTCTAGGAACCGGGCCTTCCCACATTAGGCCACAGGGTACTTGTTAATTCTTGCGAATATTGTATACTGTTGCTACACTTAACTTATAAAAAAAACATTATTTGTACAGTAATAGGATTATGATTTTAACACACATAAACACAGCGCGATTTGATACTTCGCGTATCAAATCGCGCTGTGTTTATGTATTATCGTAATTAATTGTTGTTGTAATTAATTATATCGTTGTAATTAATTATATAGTACTGTTATTAATTAGTGCAATTCTGATGAAAAATATTTTTTAAGAAATTATTTATCTTGTTGCTCTACATTCATCGATAAGTACCCGTATAGATATTTTATATTTAAATAATAGTACATTACGATACGTGCGCGTAAAGTTGCTTAAAGTTTAAAATGATATGATGATGATATTTTATGCTAATTTTCTTACACTAATATCGATGAAAATAGATATAAAAAATAAATAAAATAAAACTACAAACAAAATACAACTATAACATCGGACTATTTTGTACTCCAGTATTCCTGGTACTCCGCATCTATCTATTCTTCTAAGGTATTTTAACTTTTTTAATTTTAACCTTCTTGGGAGGTTTCAATTTAAAAATAATGGGTCCCGACCGTAGATCTTACTATTCTTCATAAGATTATTATTATACGTACATTTAATTATTAAAATAATTTTACTGTTATAAGTAGGCTCTACAACTCCGTACTTATCATGGGTTTGAAAGTAGGTTTAACAGCGATTTATTTTACACTGGTGACCCGCCCTCGCTTCGCGTCGGGAAACTTATTCCTTCGGTTTGCAAAGATTTAGTTATATATTTTGGATAATTCACGCTATAATTATCCTTGTAATTTATAGCCTATGTGTTATTTTGATGTGTAAGCTATATTATTGTAAAGTTTTATCAAAATCCATTCGGTAGTTTTGGCGTGAAATAGTAACAAACATTCATACATCCATTCAAACTTTCGTATTAATAATATTAATAGGATGATAGACTGGTTTTACAGTGTTAATATTACCAACAAAATATCCATTATACACAGTTCAATTACTCTAATCTGTTTAGAAGTCATGTCCGGGAGTATTTAGTTATCACAGATTTATTGGCAAAAATTGTGGTTACCACAGTTCTGGATTCAAGCGTTTATAGCCCAGTGACTTGTGTCGATCGTATGTAATCGACTGATTTAAGTGACAGCGGGCACGGTTAGTATATCGGAGGCCTTTGGGTGGCATGAATATTTTCGACACTTCGGTTGACCACTAACCCTCCTGCAATCCAAACCGTTGCAGCGTGGTGGTATGCTCTAGGTCTCCTCAGTTACCAAGAGACCTGTGCTCAGCAGTGGGCCACTAATGTGTTGAAGCCAAGATATAACAGTAAATATACTGAACAGTATGGCCAGTGTACGACGCAATCCCATTTGCGGAAACGCGGAAGTCCAATTAACTCAGCGGATATTCTAAATTTCCTGCTTCACGCGTGCAATGTTGACCTAATGACACAGTATCTTACATGATATTTTTAGACGTCCATTTTCGACTCAAATGTCGTGGCGATCACGTTACAAGCTTTATTTTTCTTACTACTTTAAGATATTTCTAGAACTTTAGAATATTATCACTATCAGTAATAAAAGATGATAGTAAAATTTTTTATTATTTCATTAGATTTTTCAGTGTTTATTTATTTATTGGAAAAATCTATAAACATACCAATTTTTGTTACGTACTTATTAAATTTTAATATTTTCGTATGCTGGCATGACTATAGTTGCAATTTTTTAAACAAAATGTAATGGCGATTCTTATAAAATGTACTAGCTGACCCAGCGAACGTTGTTCTACCAACAAAATTATTTTCATAGAGAATTACAAAAAGCGCAAATTAAATTTGAGGGTAGGGAAAATTTGGGATTATGTATATTTTTAAGCTTAATCAATAAAAAATAAAAAATGGTAATTTTATTCAATAAATAAAAAAAAATTTAGAGGTGGACAACCCTCATCACTTAGGGGTATGAAAAATAGATAGTACTCGATTCTCAGACCTACTGAATATGCATATAAAATTTCATTCGGAGGAGTATGGTAACTAACATTGTGACACGAGAATTTTATATATAAGAAGATAAGAAGATACGAAACGGTTTGAAGATCGATGCGAAGATCTATAGATTAGCGATAAGAAGAACATAGAACAGCCTCCGCGCCGAGGGTGGCGTGAGCGCGTTGTCTAGGCTACCACCATCATGGCGTCCAGTCGTATTGCGATTGCGCGGTACCCCACTTGACGCACGGACAGACAGGGTGGTACACACAACTGTGATTCGAATCAATAAATAATTATATATACCATCGCCGCCGCATACAGGGTGTCGCTAAAGCATGTTATCAGTGTTTTATAAAATATCTTAACTTAACATATCATAAAACGTAGTCCCCCGCCGCGCCTGTCTGTCTGTCTCTTCCTGATAAACTCAAAAAAAGAATTAAATGTGGCACTCGAGGACTGCCGCGGTAAAGCTATTGCATAGCATTTTTTATCAACTTTATTATTAGTTAGTTGTTTTCTTATCGGTCACCACGCTCAAAAAGTGTAACTTGAATTAATATCAAAGAAAAAAAATACTGCATAAATAAAAAATAAATAAAAAGTACCCTAGAAAACCATGAAAACGATACCCATGACGAAAAAGTTGATAATTTCGCGCAGTCGCCATCTTGGATTTCTATTTTGACAGCAGTATCGGCTTTAGTACCCTAGAAAACCATGAAAACGATACCCATGACGAAAAGTTGATAATTTCGCGCAGCCGCCATCTTGGATTTTTATTTTGACAACACTATCAGCTTTAGTACCCTAGAAAACCATGAAAACGATACCCATGACAAAAAAGTTGATAATTATAAATAATAATAATATCTTGTGACAACCCTAACAAATTAATTGACAACCCTAGTTTCCCTACTCCAATCTTATTTTGAAAGTCAAAATGAGACGAGAACAAAGAGAAAGAAAGAAAGACAAACAAATACCATAATATACATACACGTTAAGCGAACTCTCGGCCGAGCTACATGGTAGGCGAAGTGGGGGTGTTAGGTTCCCTATTTTCGTTACATTTCTTGATTCGGTCGCCCCGCAAGCCCGCGATAAAAGCTATACAATAACAACTTAACGGATTTTCAGGATTAAAGTCATAAAGGCGTATCAATAAGCCTTTATGCCTTTAAATGAATATCTTTGGAGTTATCGCAAAATGAGAAACTAACTAACGCACGTTTAAATAAATTTTGGATGTGTAATTTAAAAGTGGGTGCATTTGGAATCAGGGATATAATTATGATAGGTATACATTGTACATATATTGCAATACAACGTCTTGCCGGGTCAGCTAGTTTTATTATAAATGTATATTGGATTTGAAGAATATTAGTGGATCAATTCGTTACTTCGTATGGAGACTGGGGTAGGGACTGATAATAATTGTTAATCCTGTTAGTTGCCATTATTAATAAGTCCAGTTATTGTTTCTAATGTCGTTTGCGCCAATTTTCGTTACGATATTCTTGATAAAGTACGTTACGTCAAATAACGTTATTATACTAAATTTCAGATCGATCAGTGGTATGTGCTTTCCGGAACTTTAACCGTAAAAGTTTCATTCTAATTCGATCACAGATTTGGTGCTATCCTTGAGGACTGAGATGGTCCCTTAAAAGTGTAATCGGCCCCACACTTTTCTAACCGGAACACAATTGCTGATAAAACAATTATTGCACGGTAGAAATGGTACCAAAGCGCGGCAGGCGGTAGTAGTACCTCGGGCGAACTCTAGGCTCTACTACCTATTAATTAATTAATATTGAGTACAATAAAGATTAAAATAATTATATAGTTTTGTATTAATGAGAAAAAAATAACATATTTTTTATCATAACCAGAGCACCATGTATATTGGTTTGCCAGGAACTAGGAAGTTGCTACAGCGACTGCTCTGGGTGGGGTGGATTCGGGAAAATTTAATAATGATGTGCCTGTGTGTGCATCTCACGTACGCATTATAATATTGTGTTATATCTGTATTTGTGTAGCGAGTAGGATGTCGTTGTCACTATGGAAACTAGAGAAGGTATTTGATGATGTTTGATGTCTGTTAACCGTCAAGTACATGATTTGAGAGCACTATTTTTTTATTTGTTTGTTAATTTGTCTGTTTGTTTATGACTTTGTACGCGGTAATCTCCGAAAATTCCTTATCAGATTTGGGTGTAGTATTCACTAATATATTGAACTAAGCATTTGCACATGCTGAACATTTAGTACTTGTTTTATTTCAATCGGTTGAGAAATAAAAAAGTTATATCCGTTTAAAGAGTCACCCTTAACAATTTCCCAATGTGCATTATGCAGGGACATGTTTCCCGGAGCGAAGCGACGGCGGAGCCACTAGTTCAAAATATAATTTTCCCCTTCACTAGATTCTTATGACAATTTTTCAGACGTGAGAAAAAATGGTTCCATATTTCATAACGTATGGTTACACTAATTATGGGAGGCGAATGTATGTACGTAGATGTAGAACAAAATGCATCCCCCGACTACACCCTGCCAGGATTTGCTCTATTGCGTTTGCGTGCATTTATCGATCCAGGGAGGCTGAAACTGAATACGTATAAGTACTTAGTTATATCACCGCCCTGCCTACCATCCTAAGCTTTTGCAGGACTATTGCATACGAATCTAAAAGGACACGACGTCAACATTACGGTGTAACCCATAACTGTCCCACTGCTGGGCACGGGCACCCCAAAGTGAGGAGCACAGGCGACAGTGAACATTATTGAGAACTCAGGAGTGCAGTTTTCTTTACGATGTTTTCACCGAAGAAATGACATGTACTCGTAACTTTGAAAATAAAGTCACTTGTCTCAGACACCAAAGTTCAAACTCCTTGGCTATCATTTAAATATTAAACAGTTATTGAAAATGAACATAATTCAGCTTGAAATACTTGAAAAAAAATGAACATAAACCGAAGTCGGTACTGCGGCAAACGAGGAAAGGAATAAGCACTCGGAATATACAGACTCGTATTCACCAACAACCGAGTAGCAAAATTAAATCGTTTCGGAACGCAAAGAAGATTAACAAACAAACACAGAATTGAGGAAGGGTAGGAGGATCGAGGTGTTTATTCCATGTGGAGCGTTAGCACTGAACGGACGAATTGCTGTTCCGAACTTGCCGCGTATCCAGTACTAATTTAAAGCTCCTTAATTATCCTTTCCTTAATAATTTTATTGTGATTTGTGGTTGAATTTGAAAATAGACGTTTATACTCAGTACGGACGGATTATTTTAATTTCGCCATGCTTAACCCGCCTGATAACGACCGTTCATTCCAACTTTCGTTATCAGAAGTGGAACGTAACCTCAACGTCCCACACGTGGTGAGCTGTGAAGAAGAAGAAAGGCAATCCATCATTGCGCCACGTGCCCCAATGAGTGATGTAAGGGACGAAAAATGGCGGTTACTCCTGGAACAACAGAATCGTAATTTTCTGGCACTGTTACAAGCCATGCGCACGCCTTCTATGAAAAATGATTTACGCTTTCCTGATTTTGACCCCGAGCAGCGCGATATCGATGCACGTGCGTGGATTACTGTTGCGAATATGTGTGTCACGGATCAACGTCACCAGGACCCTTCCCTGATAATCGCCTTAAGCCGTGCACTCAAAGGAGAAGCTTTATCTTGGCTGTCATCTGTATCATTTCCCGGTATGACATGGAGCAATTTTAAGGATTTGTTCGTGAACAAGTACGATAGCGCAGAGACCCCCGCGTCCATTTTGATTAATTTGAATGATAAGAAGCCGAAAGATAAGGAGTGTCTGGCGACCTATGCTACAAGTATTCTGTCCTCGTTGATGTGTAGGTGGAATGGTCTTACTACTGAGCAGATTGCGGTCGCAACCGTTCTAACGCACATCGCAAAGCACGAGCCTCGAGTACTAAGGCTGGCTATTACTACCGACATCAAGACTCGTGGTCAGATGCTAAACGAATTGAAAGCGGTTTCGTTTTTGAAGAGAAGTGCACCACCCAGCGACGATCGCAAAGGTCTTGATGCTAAAAGATTTAGATCTTATGTGCCTAACGATGCAATCAAGTGCCGCTTCTGTGGAAACTCAGGTCACGAAGCAATCTCGTGCCGTGCGAGAAGGGGCATGAAGCTGAACGAGGATCTATTTCGCCTGAAGCTAGCGCATAGCTGCCCGATCATCCAGTCTGCAGGGAGATCAGAGTCAACTATCTGTTTCGATTGTCGTGGAAACGGTCATTACGAATCTGGCTGCCCGAATCGGTACAAGAAGGGTTATGATGCAGAACTTTTAAAATTCTACGACAACCTCCATTTATAAACGTTAGGTCGAAATATAACTTTATTTTTTGATAACTGATACACGTAAATCGTCATGAATATTAACATTTATATCTTATTATTATTGTGTGCAATACAATGATATTTTGGTACCGTATGACTTGTTCATTTTTGTTTTGTACATCGAATTTTACTCTAGTACAACAAACTATTATGGTATGATTCAAAAACGTTGGGATCCCTTTAATCACAATTATTAATCCAGACGATTTAGATGTTTACCTGATTTAGATGTAAAATCCTTTGATTATATTAAAATTATAGTAATCATGGGTGTAATGAAAGAAGTTTTCATCTTTGACGAGACGGTATGTTGAATTTTATTGTAAATATTATCTTATACTCTTATACTAGCTGACCCCGCGACCGTTGTTCCGCCATAAAGAATACTTGTACTGAACTGTGTAAATTTGAGGGATTGGTGATAGAAGGGTGAAAATTTATGGTTGTATGTATTTTTTAATGTAACATAAAAAATAAAAAATATTTTTTGTCCAATAAGTAAACAAAAAATGATAAGGGTGGACAACCCTTATCACTTAGGGTAGGGGTATAAAAAATAGATGGCCGATTGGCCGATTCTCAGACCTACTCGATATGCACACAAAATTTCATGAGAATTGGTCGAGCCGTTTCGGGGGAGTATGGTAACTAACATTGTGACAAGAGAATTTTATATAGTTTAAACCCGGGTTTACCGTTAAAAATACTAAAGTGAGTTTGTAATTGATCTTATTAACTAAGCTGATGAAAAAAAGTGATTCTGATGCCATTTTAGCCCATGGTCCCATACTTCAATGATCATTGTCCTTTCGGCGAGGCTTTAGAGGCGACCATAACAGTCCTCAAGGATAGCAACACATCTGTGACTGAATTAGAATAAGACTCGTTCTCACAATTATTAACTGGAATATCACTAACAACTGTTCCGGATCTCATACTTACTAACAAACTAACCAACTAATGTTCGAACACCGTCAATATATCTACTCCGAACAAATATACTTATATGTTAACTTTAAGACATCTTGAAAATCAACGCATAAAGTAGGTCTTCGAGCTGACAAGCGCTCAGCTCGAAGACCTGAAGATCCTTTTTATTTATTTATTGAATAAGCCATTCTTACTCCCCTAGCATTCGAGTTAAGCTAACAACTTACCTCGTACGTGGAGGTGATCTGAAGGTTGTAAAACACGGGTAAGTAGATGATGGCAATGGTGAGCGACACCGCCCACTCGGACAGCACTATGGTCCACAGCTGGGTTCCGTATGTATACATCTCCGCTGGCAACCCTAGCAGAGATATTCCCGAGATGTAGCTGGAAGGAAACTAAACATTAAAATCTTTGAAGATGTATACCATCGAATACACACAAAGATTAGAACACACACACGTAGACCAAGAACAGAAATTTAATCGAACCTTGGAAATAACGGCATGCAGTCTGACGTATGAACCACTACGCCACACGGTTCGTCAAGCTTTGTTTCATAATTGCGTAATCAATATTTGGTTTCTTAAAAAGTTTGATACGGTTTACCCTTTGATGTTGGCCACTTCACACAAGCGTCTAAAGCGTCTTCGTAAAATAATTAACGAGTATCTTTGTAAAAATCGCATTAAATTCCTTGCAAAATTTGAATTCTCACGCTCATACAGTCACAGAAATAGTTTTATACTACGCAACTGAGCACAGCTTTCACTTGTGGTTATAATGTTAGTTTATGTGAATAGTAGTACTTGCTATTATAGAATGAAAGGTGAGAACGCGAGAAGGCTTAAGAACTTAAGATTTATAAATTCACCATTCTGGTAATAAGAAGTTACCTACTAATAATCTTGCAAGTAGAAAAACCGACTTCAAAATAATGCAATTTTATGGCTTATACGGTTTTCTCATGAATGCCATTGTCAGTTATATAACAAACATAAAAAATACAGTCGAATTGAGAACCTCCTCTTTTTTGAAGTCGGTTAAAAATGTACGTGTATAATTATGATATTTTCTAAAACCATTAAATCCATCAAACATTATGTCGACTATTTTTAGATCTCTCTCGAATAGTTACACACATAATACGATAATCTGTTTTTATAGTTGCACCCTGCTAAACTCTCCTTGCTAACCGAAGCGCAATAAAGGTTCCGACAACCTTGAACGTGGACTAATATTATGTTCGTGAGGGGACTTCATATCGATCGTCCACCATTGCCAAGGCCAGAGCCCTCATAAAGACACCCCTTGAACCTTGAACTTAGTTCGCACAGGGTCGGCTACATTAGAACAGATGTGCCCGAGGGATAACAGAAGAGATATTTTGTAAACGAATAATGCTTTTAAAGAAATCCCCTTATGTGATATTAGTGCTTCTTTCCCGGGAGTGCGATATGTTCAATGTCTCTGTGTGATCTGTTATATGGATCATGGATCATGTAACCGTACCTGTTTACATTTATAAGGTTTAGTATTCGGGATGGTATTAGTATAAAATCATAATAAAATGTATCATACTCTATTGAAACAAAGTTGTAAAGTGCATCAATGACACTATGAAATGTAAATTATGTGTGTTTTCAATAGGGTTCGTCTACTACGTCTTTTCGGTGTTCATAAATTGGATTATTCTTTGCTAGCTCTTCTATTCTAGCTCTTTGCTAGCTATTCTAGCTCTTTGCTAAAAATATATGTTGTCGCTAATAAAAAAGGTGTCTAGCTATTTCCGTTCAAACGATACAGCCGTGTGACAGACAGACAACGGAGGCATATTAATAGTCAAATTTACAAACTAAATTTTTAAATTAAATTAGAAATAATGTAAAGATGTATACTGTCACTACTGTCCTTTACAATGTAGTTACCTACTCGTATAATTATAAAATTCTCGTGTCACAATGTTAGTTACCATACTCCTCTGAAACGGCTCCACTGACTCTCATGAAATTTTGTGTGCATATCGAGTAGGTCTGAGAATCGGCCAACATCTATTTCTCATACCCCTAAGTGTTAAGTGCGGCTCGCCCTAATTTTTTTTTTTTCATTTTTTGGACAAATTTTTTATTGGTTATTTTTTTATGGTGTGGCATAAAAACATACACGTAATCTTAAATTTTCACTTCCCTTCCCCCACCCAATTTAAATCGCGCTTTTTGTATCTACATATATGGCGGAACAACGTTCGCGGGGTCAGCTAGTACTTATATATAATTCTTTTGTATGTGTGTTAGTCACCTAAGTCCTCCTAATGGGTTCTTGGATGGAATAACACAATTGGAAGGAGGCGCTGCTATCAAGAGTAGGTACGTAAGTAATAGTTAATTTCTAATAGGTAAGTATCTGCTTAACTTTTGAAAATAAGAGGTTTGTGCAGGATTCGAATCAAGGCCGTTCTGCGCGTGATACTAACATCCTAACTACTAGGCTAGCAATGTTTTCATACAGCTAAATCATCCCTGCAATGAAATTTAGCTACTCGTTCAAACTCCAAAGATACGCTAAACTAGGTTGATGGCTTACAATTAATTCACCTGTCTTCTATTTACTTACGTTTTAAAAAACTAAAATGTGTTCTAGACGCAAGCCGATAATAGGGTCGTCTGATTGTAATTTTTTAGAGCACAGTAAAAGCAATATTCGCCTTGTCAACATGAAATACAGTCGCCAGCGCCGGTACGCGTCACTGACAGGTCATTTTCAGTACCTTGCTATAACAGCTTAGTAAAATCTAGACATGGGAAACGTAAACGAACGAGATCGCATCAAAAATAAAATCTTTTATTTTATTGGTGCAGAAAAAAATCGAGTTAAATTGAAATTGTTTACCTGGCAATCAACGACATGGATATTGGAAACATTCCCATCGTCTTTCCACCCATAAGGTACTCCGCTGTGGTGTTCTGCTTCTTCTTCGCGAAGAATGCGAAGTAGATTCCAATGAGTGCCGACAGCAGGAGCATGGTCCCAAACACCAGGTAGTCGAGAACATCAAAATACACGACACTCATGTTGAAGCCGAGATGGGCGCACGTCTGAGTCCGGCCGAGAATACGTTAGCAATCTACAGGCCCACTAACAACTTCTTCTATATTTATCTATCAGGATATCTCGGTAGGCCATCGGCAGGATTGGAGGGACGAGCCTTGTTAACGGTCGCTTCATACGACTTCTCGTGACGTGCGTTGATCCAATCGAATGCGGTTCATTCTTTTAGCTGAAGACGTGGGATAAATTGGCTTTAAATTGCTCGGGTGAAAACAAATACGTGCATTGAGTGATTCACGTATGATTGCGGTCTCAGATTTATTTATACAAATGTTGGAGTAATGGTCGAAATTAAGTTTAATAACCATGCAGAAACTTATATATTGATAATCAAATAAGACTATTTGCAAACCTGTGAAGCTTTTAAGTTATTGTTTTTTTTAAGTAAATAATATGCATAAGAATTTAAATAGCTGTAGTTGGGAGATGGAAGGGGGGGCATTTTTGTTATATCTCAAAGGGTTGCGGCAGTGTTCTCGCTGAAATCTCCCAGGCGGCCTGACTTTTTCCGACTGTTAAGATAAAGATATGATTAACTTTGTATCCTTTATCTTCAGTTCTTTTCTTCACAGTTTCACTCAAAAGATAAAGTAAAAAATTCTCATGTGACTAAGAGTTACGTACTAAGCCGCCATGCCTATATTTAGAATAAACTGGGGGGACAATGCCGCGTTGCACAATGTCTCACAGTGCCGTTCCTTGCCGGAAGACACAGCTCTAACTGCCGGCTTGGCTTTAATCTGTCTCAAGGACGAACACCAATAAGAGAGAATGCGAGATGCACGTATAGGGACGTACTTACAATAATAAAAACATTTTATAGTTTAATATTACGTTGTATTAACATAAGTGCATCTTTAAGTAAATAAATAGATGATAAATAACCAGAGAAGCCACTTGTCTTGTTGGTAAGGGTTCATCGTCCATGGTTATTTAGTAACAGTAGAATAGGTATTTACTAAGTGAATGCGCTTACCATCTTTGGACATCATCGCCACTTAACATGAGGTGGGATTGTTGTCAAGGATTAACTTAATATCGTATAAAAAAGGGTGTAGGTACTGCTTATATTGATATTGATTGTATTGTATTGTATTGATTTGTTGTGTTTAATTATTGATTTTTATGTTATTTTTACTGGATTTTGATTTGCTTTGTATTTATTCATCGAGATATAAGTGTACTTATATCTCGATGTATTTATTTTTAAAATTGTTGAGTTTTTTATGTGATTATTGAAATATTGTAATGTTATGTAAACTATGGGTTTCATGGCCTGAATAAAATTATTATTATTATTATATAATAAAACACAGACTGCTTTTTTAATTTTATTTCCATGAATACACATAAATGACTTAAAAGTAATCTTTATGATAAGGTGCATATTACACACTCATGTATGAAATGAAGTAAGTGAATTAACTCTAGGGCTATATGTTGCCAAGTAGGTATCTATATTATACACCGATCTACATTACGTATGTTATAACAAAGCAGAAACTAGAACATTTATAAACAAATAAATAGATAGGGTGGGCCAAAAATTTTTGCAAATAGCAACACTTGATTTCTCAAAAACCGTTAGAGGGAAGGGAGCGCGGGTAAGGGGGAATTTGTACGTCGCTTCATGCATTTTTAGTCACGATGGAGCGCTTTACAGTACAACAGCGTGCTTTTTGTGTAAAACAATTTTACAAAAATAACGATTCCTACGTTACTGTACGACGCCTATTCAGAATTGAATATGGATTACGCAGTGTAAGTGAGTGTCCAAGTGTTACTTTAATCAAAGCTTGGGTCAAGAAGTTCGAGCAAACGGGATCGACAACCAATATTAAACAAACAGGGCGGACACGTTCAAGAAGAAGCGATGAGAACATTCGGTAGGTTGAAATTTCCGTAAATAGCCGCGATCCCTCGTAGTATGTGTCAGCGAGTTTTCCAAAGTTTGCGTAGTCGATTGCAGGAGTGCCAACAGCGAGACGGGGCACATCTCGACGATGTAATTTTTAAAAACTAAATTTCAATAAATGTTTATAAGGTTAAATAAATTATCAGCAAAATAACATTTGTAGTTTTATTTCTATTCATGTTTCAAATGTGCAGAAATTTATGGCCCACCCTATACAAGGGTTTGTATTATTAGAAAGTAAAGTACATTAAAAACGTAACCTGAATACTGATATAATCGATTTATAACTTATCTTTACATTGAATGTTTAAACCATATAGAAACTATATAAAACAGTCAATTCAAAACATAACAAATATGATTCGAACGAACATACGAGAAGGTACATTAATTACAATTACTAAGTATTTAAACATATTTGTGCCAAAATAAAAATAGTAGTACATCCATTAGCTGCTATATTTCTCTACATTCTTACAATCTAACACATTAAATTAACATTCATAACTTAATATTAAAAGAAACATCAAGTTTATAGACACATATTTTGACAGGTACTTGACTCTGAAATTAATCTTATAATTGTATTACATTTAAGAAAATACATGTAGTTAATACTATCACGCTTATTTTGTAAAAGTGAAATACAACATCAAAGAACTAACAGTTATTATTATCTCTATTACAACACGAGATCAAGGTGAGATAAATTTTGAAATAGGTAGGTGTTTGTATTGATCAAACTACGTCTGAAATATGGTCTATGCATAAATCCCAAATATGATAATGACCAGAAAGAAAGATAAGTAATAATTATACTTTGTTATCGAATCCTAATGAATAAAATACATCACTAAAAGTAACTAGAAATCACTGACATTATACCTGACATTTACTATTAAATAGCCTGAAAGACAGCAAGTTTTTAACATTTATAAGAAAATCCAAGTGATTTTATGACAAGTTAAGATAATAATGGCGATAGCTGCTATAGTTAACCGTCTTGCTTATCTAGTTTAAAAGAGGAGTCGGACTCTTTTAAACTATATAACAATGACAAGAAATCTTCTTTAGCGATAGTCTTGGAATTATCACTTAGTTTTAGGACTAGCCACAAATTTACCGTTATCTCGCCTAAACCAGAAAACCTAACACAAACACTTTGTCTATGAAATCTATTGATGACATGAATTTTTAAGTCAATACTCGAGGAATAGCCACCAGACGGAAAGGTGGTCACTGTCGCCTATAGACATTAGTAACACCAAAGGCATCGCTGATATGTTATCGAAAAAAAAATACTAAAAACGAAAGAACAAAAATCTAGGAGATATCCGCTCTCAACCACCAGCAAAACACAACGAGTCGTTTAGAGGCCGCCTTTAACAAGATGGTGGTAGCTAGAAAGCGGATCACTTTTATAGGCTGGGCACATACGACAAGTAGTTATGAGATCTACTGGAAGATTTAAGAAGTGAATATGAAGAATAAACCAGACTCTACGACTAAAATTGCCTGGATAGAAACAAAAATAAATCAACTTTAATATTATCAACACAAATTAAAATAAAAGCGCAAAAAATCACGTTTACTCAAAAAGCTAGATCCCTGTTGATCGTAAGTAGTGCGGTAGACTGAAAGAAACCATTGGAATCCAAACAATACTAGGGCACATTATGTAGGGCGCATTATTGAAATCAACACAAAAAATGGTTTTTATGACGCTTTAACAGCTTGGAAATTTGGTAGTTACTGGACTTTTTCGTGACTACTAACGCAGATCTGAACAGAGACGGTATACGAGGGTCCATTGTAAAGTTGGCGACCTCTAGTACTAGTATTTTGTTTTCTTTACTAGGCCGCGAACTTTTCAGTCCACCGTCGTATCACCAAAGGAGAACATAGTCCCCCTAAGGTCTAACCCACCGCCACACCAAAACTGCCATAAAGAATTGCGGTTAATCTTGAATGACGAGGTACTTAACATCACAACCGGCGCAACGTATATATAAACTCTCTTACAAAAATAGAATATTCTGTAACAATGACCCTAATTTCTATACCGGTGGAATCAAGGTCTCCGTCATTCCGATTATGCCTATTGCAGGTAACAATACGTGGCCTTATCCAAATCCAGTCTAGTCTGCACATAAAATGACGTTCATTATTTCGTTTCCAAGATGTTATAGGTCGGTAACAAGAGGAGATCTAATAATGATGATCTAATAAATAGATAATGGTTTAACAACATAAATATCAGTTGTTGAAGGATAAGGAGAAGCAGGATAGTCTAAGGGGTAAGTTGCTGCTTACAATCAGGTGGTATCGTACTTAAGCGGAAACTTGTAGAAGAAATAACATAGAAGAAAGTTTATACCAGTTTTTTGAATAAACATGTGACAATTTTCGCAGTTTATTTTAATTTGTATTGGTAATATTTTCCTTCATTTTTTTCTGTCCAGAAAATTTTAGTCGTAGAGTGTTTTTTAGTGTTTAGTCATGTTTAATCTGGCTAACTTTAACAGTAACGTAGTTACTAAAGGATTTAGAAGAAGTTTTGTGCTAAGTATACTAACATAAACTGCCACGGTTTAAGAGTTTACCACAGCAACAACAAAGCACATGGAGTCAGAGTTGAAGTTAAAGTTAGTTTTTTAAAGGATTTACAAGAAGTTGTGTGCTGAGTATACTAACATAAACCACAGCAACAACAAAGTACAGGAAGTGAGAGTTTTTTTTAATAATTATAAGTTAATGCTTGACCACAGAGTTAAAGTGAGAGATAAAGTTAAAGTTAGTTTTTTGAAGCATTTACAAGAAGTAGTGTGCTGAGTATACTAAACTTAAACTCCCACGGTTTAAGAGTTTACCACAGCAACACCACACTACAGGAAGTGAGAGTTAAAGTAAAAGTTAGTTTTTGAAGGATTTACAAGAAGTTGTGTGCTGAGTATACTAACATAAACTGCCACGGCTGAAGAGTTTACTACAGCAAGAACAAAATAAATGGAGTTAGAGTTGAAGTTAAAGTTAGTTTTTTGAAAGATTTACAAGAAGTTGTGTGCTGAGAATACTAAACTTAAACTCCCACGGTTTAAGAGTTTACCACAGCAACAACACACTACAGGAAGTGAGAGTTAAAGTAAAAGTTAGTTTTTGAAGGATTTACAAGAAGTTGTGTGCTGAGTATACTAACATAAACTGCCACGGCTGAAGAGTTTACTACAGCAAGAACAAAATAAATGGAGTTAGAGTTGAAGTTAAAGTTAGTTTTTTGAAAGATTTACAAGAAGTTGTGTGCTGAGAATACTAAACTTAAACTCCCACGGTTTAAGAGTTTACCACAGCAACAACACACTACAGGAAGTGAGAGTTAAAGTAAAAGTTAGTTTTTGAAGGATTTACAAGAAGTTGTGTCCTGAGTATACTAACGTAAACTGCCACGGCTTAAGAGTTTACTACAGCAAGAACAAAATAAATGGAGTTAAGAGTTGAAGTTAAAGTTAGTTTTTTGAAAGATTTACAAGAAGTTGTGTGCTGAGTATACTAAACTTAAACTCCCACGGTTTAAGAGTTTACCACAGCAACAACACACTACAGGAAGTGAGAGTTATAGTAAAAGTTAGTTTTTGAAGGATTTACAAGAAGTTGTGTGCTGAGTATACTAACATAAACTGCCACGGCTTAAGAGTTTACTACAGCAAGAACAAAATAAACGGAGTTAGAGTTGAAGTTAAAGTTAGTTTTTTTAAAGATTTAGAAGAAGTTGTGTGCTGAGTATACTAAACTTAAACTCCCACGGCTTAAGAGTTTACCACAGCAACAACAAAGTACATGGAGTTTTTTTTTAGTTAGAGTTAAAGTTAGCCTTTTATGGATTTAAGTTACTAAACGAGCACATCGTGACCGAAAAAGAACAAGACTCAAATCAGGACTTGGATGGTAAGTCAAGTTAGCAGAAGTAAAGGCTTTTATATTTAAAACAAACGGTATGTCGTAAAGAAGTTTCTCTTCGTACGTTTGCACACTAACATACGCACCCTTTTTAATTATATTAATTTGGGACACTAATTGTATTTAATGAATAATAATATACCTATACGAGTATAATGGATCAAACTTATCCAAAATGCATAAAAATATTATTATAATAAATTAACTACTGTATATTAGTAACAATTAAAATATTTTCATGCTAAGTTGCTTGTCGAATGGTGAAGTATGCTAATGAATAAAAACTAGGTGTTAGGACGAGGTGACATGAGATTAATCTCGGTCGCTAATTAACGGCCTCGAAATAACTTTCAATTCTTAATCAAATAAGTACCTACATGTAACAAACAATATATTTTCCTAGTAAACTGATGATATATAAAAACATTACATTAAATAGATTAGCCCGTATAGTTAAAGGATGAGGTAATAAATTGTCTTCTTTGTCACTCGTGTTATAATATGGATGTAGTCACATCAATAATTAATTTATGTACAAAAATGATAAACATTAGACTTTGTGAAATAAAAGCCGTTATTTTTAAGTAAATCTTGTGGGCTGGGCATTTGTTGCTTAATAATTTCGTTTATAAAATAAATCTTAATTTCAGAGTCTTTCTAGTACTGTATTAATCAACTTCAAGTCTGGTACCTTATTTAAAAACGAATAAAATAACCTTACAGAAAAGTAGTCTTAAATGTATTTTAAACGTAATGCAAAAAAATATTCATAACGAAAGGAATCTATCCGATCCTACAGTAACCGACTTAAGTTCGGTGACAGACTACTATGAGGACTGAGATGAATCGCCTCCTGTGCGTGTGAAAGCTGCCAATCTATCCCTATTGTCCATATCAGCACGACTACATACAGTTCAAATTTGGATAACACCCTCCAATGAGCTATATTGACCATAGTCATAACCTTTATGGGCCGTAGAGAAAGACGGTGGTACCACCGCAGACGAACCCGGCACAAGGTTCTCCCACCTACATTTACATTGATTACATTTACGCTAATATTAACAATATACCTACTCCTAACTTATATTTTGTTACTCCTAACTTAACTATCAGTGTCCAGCGAAGCGAAGCGCGTGCGACTGAAATGAACGAAGCCGAAATGCAAAATGTTCTCAAAATGCGAGGTGTGGAATCATAAAGTTCCTAAGCTTTGTTGTTATTTTATTTTTTTATTTAATTCGACTTCCAAATCTGTGTCCAAAGGAATCAACAATTTCTGTCAACGTTGTGTCATGTTTCCGCATATTTAATCTACCTCGCGTTCTGTTTTGCCGTGAAACTAAAGTACTTACGATGTTTTCTACGTCGATAGTGTCAAATAATTGATATACCCTACAACTACAGTTGCGATAGTAAAGATTCAATGCCAAGACGCCACAGCTCAACTACTTTTCCTACGTACTACCCTACTTAACTTTCAGCTTCTTTAGATAGCCTGCTTTACAAGATTTACATATAGACGCGTTAACGCCAACTACACAACCTTCGGCACTCCAGATCGGCCGTTTCGGTTTGTTACGAGGTATATATGAGGTCTTCGCATCATAGATGCGCTAAAAATTGTTAACTCAATTTTTTTATTTATAACGATAAACCAGAAACACCTAGAACATTGAATTGATTAAACAGTTATAATACAAGATTAGTAAATATTGTCACTGACATACATTAATAGATAGATAAGGGGAATGGTTGATTGACACAAGAGTTTCGCTATCGATCCAGATGGACTAGTGCAGGCGATAATCAAGCGGAATTAGGCAAACTCTTTCGACTCGTTTGGATGATCAATATTCAAGTTACGACGTCCACTTCACATTCAGAAACCATCCATTTTTATTTCCATAGATAACGAGGTATTTAATGCATTCGAAAAGAGTTTGTAAAAAACCAACTTCGAATAAAATTTCATTTCATTCATTTCGTTGGTCGTTAGTTTACGTTACCTAACAGAAGTGGTTACGAAGAGAAGTGGTACGTGAGAAGAATACGAAGAGAGAAGAAGTACATTGGGTCTCTAGCAATATAGACACGTAACATCGTTACCTACCAGATTATCTATACACCAATAACAATAGACATTAAACGTTAGTACTGGTACATAATAGCTAGCATATGTCAAGTTAATAATATGTATTATACAGGTATTAAATTACTTTGAAGAATCGCGGAGGCGCGAACGTGACGCATTTATCATCACTCCGCGAAAATCTACCTACTGGTTTACGATAAATTGGATGTGCCAGCAACTCCGAAGGGTCATTATCCTACAATATAAACTACCGCGTTGTTCCAGCGCAACTGAAGGAGTCAATGGCCTACTCGAGTGTCGGAGGTTTTTAAACCAACAAATACCTCCAATAAGACTTAACGAAAAATTTTATATCGACTGCTTCCGAAGCATAGATGCTCCAGTGACTTCAACACTAGCGGTTACTCTACTAACGACCGCGCTCGACGTAGCTTAACTACTTACCACTACTCCATTACATTCTGTTCACTACTTTTTCACTTACGATCGATACAAGTGATAACATTGTCAATACCTAACTATACGCTGAAGAAGAGACAGGAAAGGTTAGGGGATGTAGGAATCTCGTTAAAACTTATCATTTTTATTTAGACTGGTTCGTCTTGAGCAAAACCATAGCTTCATACTAACGTCCTTAAACGCTGAGACGTTTCAGGTCCTTAGGGCCAGTTTCACCGGTTACGGATAAAGTTCCGGATAGCCAAATAGAAACTTATCTGCCAGATAAACTACAACTTTTGGTTTCACAGGTCCCGGATAGAAATAGCTGACAGATAAAGTGTTGGTTAAGTTATAATCTCTTAGGGGTTGAATTTTAACACCTTCACTACATTCTATCTACACAGTGTAATCGCGTTCTACAAATATATCGTATATGATAATACACATTATACAAATCAATCGCACCCAAAACCATCACTTAATGCACATTCTTTCGCGGAACATCCATTGTAACCATCACAGATCATAAGCACTCTCTTCCAAAGTCCAACTCCCACCACATAAGTGACGACTAATTTGTTATATTTCTTTTGTTCATTTAATCCTGACTCCTACGTTTTAATTTACGAACAATTTTTCAAAATAACTACACAAAGTCAACCGTTCACAAACGCAATCACTATAAATTTACAATACAACAAAATCTAACTAACATACGAGAAAGGATTATACATTGTTCTCTACGTCGTTAAATGATTTATAAACAGACCGAAGCGATCAGTACTATGACATCAAACTAATAAGTACTCGTACTTGCCATAGCGTGCAACTGTGTTGTATTACGACAAATGCTTATAAGTAACCCGTTCACTATATTAATTACTGACACTATTACACAAACTTACAATAACATTGTGGCGATACGGTGTTGAATCCGCGGTCATATGTGGCTAGCGTTAAGGAAAATGTATTTTAACGCTAGTCACAATTGCCTTGCCACGGGGCAACGGTGTACCTAATGCCTCTAGGGCTAGGGGGATATATCGGCATCGGTCTTCCATGAAACCTATCTGCACTTCGTCCATTACACACGTTCACAGATCAGCCGGGGAAGCTAAGTCCATTCGGGATCGTCTGCGATCTCGAGCGATGGAAAGTTGTCCAGACGACGAACGCTGTATGGAGGAAGAGCGAGCGCTGGTTGGCTCCGACTTGGTCTTTTTACTCTTACTCCCACCGGACGCTGGTTGCTTACCTTTCAGAGTTGATACTGATATCACCTCAACCGTCGTTACTCCGTCGTGCTCTATGGGACAAAAATGAGAAGAACTCAATGTAATTATTTAGGTACTTACAAAATTTCAAAAAATGCAAACTATCAAAACCTTATACTTAACCTTAACCTTACCTTAGTAGCTTATGATCACATTAGAGCACAACACTAACAGAATATAATACCATAGATTTAATATCTCAACACACCTGTTCGCTTGATGACTTCACCCGCGTTGTTCAAGAAGAACTTTGGCTTAGATTCCTTGGCTGATTCCTGTGAAAGAGATATGGCTTATAGAATGATACCAACAACACCGCACCTTGATAAATGGTAATAATAATGAGGTATGTCCTACTCACCTTTGATTTACTAGATTTGGAAGCAGAGTCAGTGCTTCCACGCCACCACGGTCACTGGATCTCACAGAAGCCCCGCCCGGACTCTTTGCCGGGAGTCGACGCCTCTTCATCACCCTCGGGCTTGGGGGATCCAGCGCCTGACGTAGACGCGCCACTGAACCCAAACGATCAAAAATGGACACCGGCAATTAATTCACTGAAGGACATAAATGACAAAACGGTTGTTGAATTGCGCCTGCGCATCTATTTATCCGTCCACACTTACGATCAGGACATACCATCAATACGCAATTTGCGATGTTGTTTACGTTTACTTAAACATTAACTTAAATACCATGAATTTTTCTCGATGCGCGGGCGCAACTTATCGGCCCCGATGATCTGGCTTAACTTACGTCATATCCAAACGGACAGAGTTGTTCTGCTGGTTGCGCATGGCGAGGGTAGAGACCATCGGCGGTCTCTGCGGCTTGTTCGCCAACAGGCGCTCAATCTCGATCATCACCGACGGGGTCAGTTGCGGCACGATCTGAACGAACGATAAAGACATGATCATGATGAAGAAGCCTTATTTCTTGTCTCCTTAGTTATTTCAACAAACTGTAACAAAAGGTATCTCCGCGACACCTGAATAACAATAATGTTTTGAGTTTTGGACACGCTGATCTTCCACACATTACGTCTTGTTAACAGGAGTAATCTTCTGCAGGGTATTAAATTTCTTTAATCTTCCGCCATGTCTGGTGAGATTAAGAGTTAATGGAATGCGCCTCTCTTATTAGAAAACTCCGTTTATAATTACCTGTAAGGCGTGAATGTTTTCTTTGAAGTGCTCAACACTGGTCGCCCCCAACAGAAGGCAGTTTACGGACTCATTCTTGAGGCACCATGCCACCGCGAGTTGGCTCAGCGAGCAATCTAAGAGACACAGACAAAGAAAATTGATGAAATATTTGGAATGAGTCGAAGAATAACATAACATCTAAATAAGCTTTGAGACATGGCGGGTAGTCGAAAACGTTACGTTAATAACACTTTTGGAACGGAGATAATTAACGCGGCTCACAGTAGAAGTTAAAACTAGCAATGTTTGTTAAGGCGCATTTTAAATTGTGGAAAATTCAATAGCTATACATTTTTTAAATTTTACATTCCCACCAAAATGTAAAAGTAAATAAATTATTACCCTCAAATATCTTCAAGAAACGGTCAGTTACAGTTATTACGTGTCGATATAATTTGAACTTACTCATGGAGTTAGCCAAGTTGGCAAGATCACGCAGCTTGTCCCCGTAGGTGCGAGGCTCCTCCACGCCGACCTGGTCCTTGCTACCAGATATCCTCAATTGGTCGGTTGCCGTATGCAAAGTCAATACCACAAATATTAATCATTACGAACATTTACTGAATTAACGTACGTAATCTATTTTTTATTATAGCAATGAGACGATATTTTTTTATTATATTATTCGTTATATTAAAGATTAAGGGCCAGTTTCACCGGTTACGGATAAAGTTCCGGCTAGCCCTAGGAATTTATCTGCCACTTAGTGACTTAACAGTTGACGGAGCGGCAACGTCGCTTTTTTGCGTTTCGTTACTACTACGTAAATTATTGTCATTTGAAAATTATTTTGAAAACTTAATTAATAAAATACTTTTTGTTCAAAATAATCCAATTACACTTTTTTAATATTTTCAAGTATAATTTTATCATTATAGAACGAAAATAGTAGGATTCATAATAATATGATTTATTACAGTTCAAATTCCTAATGTGTTATAGAAACGCCACTTGAAACATTTTTTTATCCGTCAAATAACGCCTAACAGCCAATGATATATTACACTAGATACGCCACCAAGGCTCCTAACGCGTGCAGTGGAAACGACCCTACGTGTGACCGTTTCAATCGGTCGAGCTGTCGGCTGTCATTGTGAGCGCACGATACTAAAAAAGGTAAAATGCCTGCTTGTGCATTTCGAAAGTGCAACAATTATGATAGAAAGGTGAAGAAAGAGGACGGTATATCATATCACAGGTAAATGTATAAAAATATTGAAATTTTAAATAGATTAATTTATAATTTGTAATTTTAATGAATCACAGCTTGTTTCCAAACGATAAAAGAGACAGAACATTGCTTCACTCACAGGTGTAACAAAGATAGCACAAACGCTAAGATCATAGATTAGAGGCAACAATGCAGACAGTAGGTAAAACAACTAAAATATATTATTAAAAGGACTCCCTTTAGGCAAGGTTCCGAAGATACTTTTAGCGTTCCCCCTTTGAATAGCTATACTAATTATTTGTCCAAGGTAGCTACCAGATCTTCGGTCTCCTGTGCCGTCGACTAACATTTTTGTTATTTCCTTAAAAAGCTAATTCATAATTATATGTATCCTACATGAAATAAATGATTTAAGTTTGAGTTTATGAAATTGCTGTTTTACTCTCTCGCAGTAATTAGTTTCTAATTTAATTTAATTTTTTTGTTTAATGTAAATTAAATTTAATGTTCTTTTTTGGTTATGATCCTTAATTAAAATTAAATGTTAATAATATGTACTTCCAAGAGTCATAGCAGTTTTAGGCATAAATCATTCTAAGAATAAATGTCTCGTCTGTAACATTTATCTATGACACTTATGGTTAACGTCAATAGACGTCAGTGCAATATTTCGGATCGTTTGTCAGGTTCAATTTTCATATAAGTAACATGTCTACCTCTTTTTACTTATAATGTCATTGCTAACAGCCACTTGAACTGGCAAATACCATAACCAACACTTTTCTCTGTCACTTCTATCAGCTTACCTGAGATGCCAAAAGTTGTAGTTTATCTGGGAGTTGAGTTCCTAGGGCTATCCGGAACTTTATCCGGAACCGGTGAAACTGGCCCTAATAGACGCAAATAAAACTGGCCGCTCAAATTTAGCGTTTCATTAAACATTGCCCCAAAAAAGAAAAAAAAAAACAACAATTTATGACGGCAGTTTCTCACATCAAATTTTATTACTCTTTACAGATTAAAACTCATTTTTAGTGTACAAACGACTTTTATTCCATTTTTAAATTACTAAGATACTTACTTCAGGGAAGGCGAGATCGTCTTCGCACCAGCTGAAGGTGCTGTACTTCCTATTAAAGCGGGACTTGGCGAACAACCCTGTAAGCTCCTCGCGCGCCAACCCCTTTCCAGTTGTTATCGCAGACCAAGCCATCATCCCTGACAACGATCGATTCAGCTTGTAATAACACTCTCAACCCTAAATCGATCTTATGATACAAAACGGTAACTCATATTTGGTTCATAACCATCACAAAATATGCTCGTCTTATGCCTGAACTTCAGTTCTTTATCTAATCATAGTGTCAGCCGAGAAAGAAAAGAGAAGGGAAATAGAAAGCACTGACTCTGAAACCCACGTGTGCATGTCAAGTATCGTCAACTTACCAACGCCAATCTTGTGGTATAGCTCCGGCAAGTACAGTTCTGGTTTCTCACGACAGAACATGTGGTATTCGGTTTGTTCGACGATCGGTGTTATGCAGTTGAATTGGCGGCAGTTGGTGTAAGCGTCCATTATCTACGGCAACAAGTTTGATATTGAGAAAGTAATATCATTCATGTTGTAATAGGTAAAACAATATACCTACATATGTATAATGTTCGGTAGTTAGTAGGTATGTTTCTTTTGAATTATAAGGGGCAAGTTCAAAATTACCTCGGACGGGGACCATCGAGCCGTGCCCCAATACATGACCCATCCTTGGTTGATGACGAAATTCATAGCCCGAACTAATTCTGTGGAAACGAAATAATAATGTACAAGATACTCCATTTCATTCAAATAACATTATATGAATGAAAAACTGCAAATATGCGCAGACGCATCTCATACTTAATTTTGGGTTGACGTCCTAAACACTTGACCGATTTAATAGCAGACTGTTAAAAATATAATTTTATTATTTCGCTCTAAAAAAAAACAAAGTAGGACGTACCTTCCATTGGGCAAACCGGGTCGACTTTATGTAGTAATACTACATCGATATACTCCATCTGCAGCCGTTGTAGAGAGGCCTTCACACTCTCAATGATATGCTTACGCGAGAGGCCTCTCTCATCTGACCTGTTAGTATTAGCAAACCTAATAAATGGACATTTCGTACATTAGCGGACAGAACAGCAAGAAGCCAAGGAGAACTAACTGTCCAACTGTAGGAAGTCCAAGCAACTTTTGTCAAACAATAATACAACTTAATTTAGATTATACCCCATAATTAGGATGTTGACTTGTTGTTTTTGGATGAGTTTGTAACACAATCCATAAAAGCTTAATATAGCCCAAAATGTTTAATATATTTAATTTGTATTCTAATCCAACAATATTTTAAAATTCGCGTTTTTAAAAATCCATTAAAATTCGCTTCAAAAACCCATATTTTGTAACATTCTCTTGCAATGGTAAACTGAACACTTTCACAACTAATGACATTTGTGAAGATTAAAATATTATGTTATGAATATGTAACGTCGTAGTTATCCGGCGTTACGTTACGTTACGTTTTCATTGTAAAATATAAATTGAATATTTAAAAAATAAAGAAAATTATGTAATGTATTTTACAGAACACCATAATTACAAATACTAGATACTATTTCCAGTCAACGTCCCAATTGGGAATGACAATGCACGCTAATGTTTTAAGACGGCTATATAATCTTCGTACAGCTTTAAAGTGGTGTCCTTGAAGCACAAAATAATGGCAGAGTGATAAGCTAATAGGATACCTTAACCTGAGGTTATGGCACCAGCGCTAACACGTGATCTAAGTAGGTTAATTATCGGTTTCGTGAACTCATATTCATGAGATGCAAACTAATAAAATGTTAAATGGCTGTGACTTTGTATTAACATTTTGCTTTTATACTTATCGTCTCTACCAAATTATGAGTAACTACAATCAAAATTATAGTCTTCACTTCTAGTGCCACAGCGGACAAAGTTAATTAAGAGGCTATCTTCTCTTGTAGCTAGTTTTAATAAGTTTCTTCTTGGACAACACAGTTTTTCATTCACAGTAACTATTGCAGTTATTTGTGAAAAATCAGATTGTGAAATTGTTTTATTGGTTAAATAAAAATCTTTATTTATTGTGTACGCATTATAAAAAAACACTGGTGTAAATGTAGACTTACACATCTCATTGAAAAAATATGCGCATACTCATGTATTACTTAAGACCTTTATGAACTAACGTGTTCATTATGGGTTTCAATATAAAACATATTTGTTACACAGAAATAAACGCATTTAAAGGAAATAAAAGTCATACAACCAATATTGTAAAAAATAATATAATAAAAAAAATTGGATTACCGGGATCATGCATAGTACATATTCTACATACATACAAATCTAATACGCACATAATTTTTGAAAATTAAAGGTGCGTTTTGGGGTTTGAACAAGAGCCCCCCTTTCGGGAGTCCAACGTTTACGTCCACTCGGCTATCACTGCTTACGATATAATAAAATATGTACTAAATAAAATATGACATTGCTTTTACAGGAAGGAGATTATATTGACCTTGAAATTAAATTTATTTTAACTTACTTGGTGCTCCAATATATCTTTGTCGTTATGATAATGCTCGTGCGACGAACATTCCGTTTCTTCAGAATACGGCCTAATTCAGCTTCACCCTTAGCTGAGTAAAAAGTATTTGATATAATGTAATGTAAAATATTATATAAAAAATACATACTTAATTTAATCAAGAAATAATAATTACAATTTTAATTTTTTTTTTGCAAGTTTAAAAATTTATAATCCAATGTTTTTCTCCAGCCACAATTTCAAGAAGCAATACCTTATATTGAATTATTTTAATACGTGATGGAGCCTAGATTTCGCCCGGGGTTAATAATTTTTTTAACATCAATTGTGTTCCGCTTAGAAAGGTGTGCATCCGGTAACACGGTTTAAAAATTAAACAAACTAACCAACTAATGTTCTAACACCGTCTGTACTGAACCAACTAGCCGTGTCTCCATTTGAGTCTTGTTCTGGGTCGGTCGCAGTTAGGCGACGCAGCGAATGAGTGTTTACTACTTTAAATCTATAAAAAAGAGTGTTAAAAACGATACCTACCGCAGTGCGCTTCGGATAAGTCGAACAAATTAATCCCGTTCTCTATGGCCGTCATAATAATGTCTTCGGCACATTCTTCATTGGGCATCGTCCACATCCCCAAACCAATGTTGGGCACCCTCAGTCCTGATTTACCCAAGTTCCTGTATCGCAACCCAGGTGTAACCACTGATGGCATACTGGCATGGTTGCCCATATACGCTGACATATGTCTTGACATGTTGACTTCCCCGCTCGCTACTACATTTATTAAAATATTTTACTACGAGTATGTTATTGTAAAATAAATATGGTTATTCAGGATTAAATTGTTTTTAAAATACTTTATTCTTAACAATGCTATTACTACGTTTAAGAAGCTAAACAAAAAAAGGAGCAAATATTAGAGAAGTACACTCAGGAAGTGAAACTTCTTTACAACATAATATCGTTCTATTCATCTTAATTTAAAGCTACTCGTATTTAGATTTTAACTTCGACTTTGACTTCAACTTACATATATTCCAACTTATTCTTCAATTTCTACTACGTACTATATTATTATTATCTTTCAAACGTTAAATTCAACTTCTTCAGCTTCAATTTCAACTTTAACCTCAATATTAACCACAATTTCTTCATCTATTACTACGAGTTATTTTTGAAAATGAAGTTGTACTTCATTTCTACAACTTCTTTGAAAATTCAACTTCAATATCAATTTCAACTTTAAATTCAATTTAAACTTCAATTTCAATTTTAAATTCAATATCAAATTCAATTTCAACTTCAATTTTAACTTTGATTTCTATTTCAATTAAAACATGAGCTTAATCTTTTATTTCCTCGACTTATTTTTTTAAATTACACAAACCTTATTTTCAACTTAAACTTTAAAATAAATTTCAAAGTCAGCTTCAATCTCAGCCTGAACTTTAACGACAGCCTTATCTTCAACTTTGCCTTCAACTTAAGGTTCAACTTCATCCTCAATTTCTTCAAATGTAACTACAACTTTATCGTTCGAACGTTGACTAACTTTTTCTTAAACTTCTTTTTCAACTTTAACTTCACCTTCAATTTCAACTTCAACTTCAACTTCAACTTCGACCTCAACTCCAATTTTTTCAACTTCATCTTTACTTTAATTTCAAGTTTAGCTATTCTCTTAATTATCTTATTATCCTATTATCTTTATATGTAAAATTAATAGAAGTTTCACTTCAAAATAAATAATCGATCTCAATGGATGCAAAAATAATGATAAGAATAGACAATTACAAAAAACATTTCAAATTATTACAATTATACAAGTTACTTTATATCACAATAATAACAGCGAAACCTACCTTGATCTAACATTTGTTGTGAGTTCGCACTGAACTCATCCATACAATCGAGTGATGCAATAGGGGCACGACATCTGTTTAACAAAAAATAATGTTGACGAAGTTGCATCTAATTCTAAAATTTTATTTTTCAAGAATTGTGTCGATATTTTAATAACATAAATAACCTGACATAATTATATTAAACGGATCTAAAGACAGTGATGCTAGTAAACACAATTTCTATGTTACGACTAGCTTTATATTTTTCAAATGATTTTATAATGTTCCTAATGGACTAGTTATCTACTTCTAACAGAGAGTAAAACTAATGTTATTTTCTAAATATAAGAAATTGTGTTTCCATATTTAAATATTTAAAATTGTTCTCTACCTACATACATACATACATACTTATTGTTTCTGAAAAAAAATATATTTATAATATTTATTTCTGTACAATCCAGTCTAAATTTGCGTGATCTTGTATCTAAAGTCTACGAAATGAATCTAAAAGTCAACACCTATTCAATATGGGACTTACTAATGACTAATATTCTGCTACATAATGATTCGTCCGAGTTCTATGAAAGCGACAGAGGATCCTTTGATTATAATTCGGTTCAGGGTTGTACCAAACTACGGTAGGGTGGTGGGGAAGGCACGGTGGGTGCGAACGGTGTACGCTGGGATTGCATCTGTGTGCAACGCGCAGAATACACGCAGGTTATCGATTAGGTACGCTGGGAAGGGCGTGACTGCGTCATCCTTCGGCCAGAATGAGTGCACTTAGTGCGCACAGAACTGCAACACGAAGTTACTAAACTAGGACTTAACATAGACGAAGAACCGTATCTGAATCAAGGTGCTGAAAAAAGATATTCCGTAGCTCCTGGATGACTCGCTGGACCAACCTTGCTGTTAATATAATGCATGTTGACCACCAAATTACTATTACAAAAAAATTGAAATCCCCAATTCTGTTGAAATATTACGAGTTTACGGGTTTTTCTTTTTACAACAAAGGCCTTTCGAAATAAACTACTCAGATGTCGTTTTTTGTAGTTCACGAATTAGTTAAAGTGTTTATACATAATATAGTTATATAACTATAGTTATTTTGAAAATTTTATAAATTTTATTTTTTTATTTTTAAATAACTTTCCTGCCTTCATAACTTATAATGTGAGCGTATCTTACAGGAAATGATACGATCAACTTCTAGATTTCGTACATGATTACATTTTAAATATCAAATGCAGATGTTTAAGTGAACACAGGAATGAGAGTGTGTAAGCTAAGCGGTAGTGGGAGTTGCTCAGTTCACACAAGCAGGAGTCAAGCAGGTGAGGAGTGTCCAGGTCTTCTGACCTACCTTCTTCAGCAAACCCTCAGGTTCTTCCGCCGCCCAGCATGATTCAAGCTAAGCCTTCGTTGTCTTAAGCAATCACGAGTCGAGAAAGTCCGATTGCAAGAGATTGACACAATGATTTCTCAAAATTAATAAAAATATTTTATAAATAAAATTAAATTGCAATATTACATAATATAAATGTATTAGGCCAGCCATTTTTGGTATCTGAGATGAATCCATTATCATGTAAATCACTAGTACCTAAGTATCATTACTTTCTATTATCACTTTCGCATTATTAGAAGCAGAGGTTCTTTGGTTTCGATAAATCGCAAACGCAAAATTAAATGTTCGCCATGGCCATATTCCATAAGTTTCATCGACGCCATCTTAATTTAGTATACTTAACAGGCAAAACGGAAATCAGCGCCGCCATGTTAGTTGAGTATTGGTAGACGCCATTTTGTATTGGTAGATGCCTTTTAATATTAGTAGATATCATTTTGTTTTAAAAATTCAGAGTTGTTAAGTTTTACTTTTTTTTTATTATTATTCCCTAAACCCAAGCAATCGGACTTCTGTCTTATTAAAATTACACGCACATTCTGAAAATCTGGCTGAGATACTGCACAATGACACTGAGGTGGCCTACACGCATGCGTCGATCGCTTGTGCGTGATGTAACGAAGTGCTCTGCTGTACTTCCACTGGGAGAAGACATGTCGGGACAAAATGACTCATCCGATCTGCGAACTAATGCACCATGAGGTCAATGTTGTGGCGACTTGATGGCATTCGTGTAAACGACGTGGGCTGGAAAGGGTCGGGGGAAGGGGGAACACAATCGATCGAGTCGGACCCATCATTGTTCGGGTGTTCGTTTAGGTCTCATATGTTTTTCACTGTACTTACCCGGGGTTCCGATCGATCGATTGTGATTGTCTTCTCCCTAAATGGCGCTCCTCAAAGGTCCAGTTACCGGTATATGGTGGGGATCGGATTGGAGTCGACGCTGGCGCTGTCCGGCGGGCCCAGGGGGGTGTGAGGGGTGCAGCGGCTGACCGTGGACTCGCTGCGGGACATAGCCCCCTCCCTCCCGCCGCTCATCTCCTTGCCTTGCATCTCCATTCGCCTCATACTTCTACGCTTATCGATGACATCTTATCTTATTAACATCTCATCTGGAATGAAACGTTCACTCGCACGGCGACCGAAGGGATGGGACATGGCGGGTACAGTTCAACACTCAAGGACGATAAACATATAATGCGAAGTGCATGCAACCCTTACGCTATCATCTATTTGACATACACAAGTGGTTCACACAGAGAAAAAGATCTAAGCACTGGAAATATCGCGGGTAGATTCAGTATGTGTTGGACCTGAGATGGTGCACTCACCAGGGTGCACCGGTCTACTGATCACGGTACGTTGCCTCGTCGGCTGGCTTTTCCGCACTGTATTGCGGCGTTACCACCCTAGGCCTTATATATACCGGGGGTTCGTGCGTCAATCGCCCGCGCCTGCGCTCTGAACTCCACTGACCCAACCCATTTAGAACCTGACTGCCTAGGTACACGTACTAAGGCAATAACATCGACACATCGTGTACATACATTCACAATGTCTGAGTAGTAATAACGCACATTAAGATAAACGCATGTTGTACTGTTCCTGGGGGCGGCGCTGAATCCATCGATTTCGAATGTTCCAGAATGTTCCCAACCGGATGTTTTCCGATTTAATAATCGTATGATTTTCTGTCTTCGAATATATAAATTACTGAATCCTGACCGTACATCATTTAATTCATGATTATTATTAGAGAAATTTATAAATGTATGTTACAACATAACATTTTAAACGACTAATAATATTTAATTGTCGTAAATCCTTTGGTTAGGTGTTATGGAATAAACAAGTTGTTCAAATGTTAGACTCCCAAACAGCGGGGTCCGGGTTCAAATCCCACACGCACTTTAAATTTTCAAAAATTATGTGCGTTATAAATTTTATTATTACTTTCTTAGGTGAAGGAAAACACCTTGGGGAAATCTGCACACCTAACAGTTCTCCCTAATGTTCTCAAATGTGTGTGTAGTCTGCACATCCAGCGTAATGATGATGATAATGTTATCGGGATAACGTAAAATCAGCATTGATTCTGTTATACTGTATCAATTATTTTCTTTTTTACATTTTTTTTACTAAGTATCGAAGTGTTATTATGAAGTAAGTTATGTGGGTCATGGACTAAATCCCGACAACCCCGGATCAATCGAGACTGTTGCGCGACCCGAATTCACGAACCACTTGTTGCCTGTTGCTCAAACAGAATATTTTTGTTATTAGCAATACACTTTTGACATTGATTTTTTTACTATTATAATCGTATTGTTTATGTTTGATTAACCATTGGTTATAATTCTGAACATATCATACACGTACATGTTCAAGTTCTGTAATTGCTTTGCACACAAAAACGTAAAAAAACTTGCAATAAATAAATATATTCAAAGTATTGCTATTTTGGAAATTTCGTACAGACCCTTCAAAGCAAATGTTATGTAATTCAGGTAGCAAACAAGCACCAAAAGTCTCATGTAATCTCGTGTCTGCGTCGCAAGTTATTCAACGCCAAATGTCAACAACACAGTTTTCTCGGTTTCTATTGCACCAGTGATACATTTTTTTTTTATGGCCTAAGCAGGCAAGCGAGCAGACGGGTCACCTGATGGTAAGTGATCACCGTCGCCCATGGACAATGTAGAGCATAAAATTTGCGACACATTTCATTTGAAACTTATATTTATTTATGTGAATACTACTTACCTTATTTATCAGTTAACACGTTCAGTGCGTTATGAGGTCGAAACGTCTCAAGCATGACTTCCCGCTGGTGCGGCAATCAAAATCGCGTTCTTTCACTCCGTGCGGGAGGCTACAATTTTAACATTTCTTTGAGTATGACAGAGACAAATACATATAATTGTTTCTCTTGCGAAGTAGAGCCCAATGGCTTTTTTAATAAGATATGAGGTCGAAAAGCCCTCAAACGCACTGAATAGAAAAAAATATGCGCCAGTGCGAAGTGAGGTCTAATCTGCCTCAAAAGTTGTAGGCCTCATAAACGCACGGAGTGAAGCGCGGGGGGCGCGGGCGGCGCGTAGTGATGCGACAAGTTTCGATACGGAAGCGCACTTCTTGTCCGCGCGACTCGCCTTATTTTTTAAGTATTTTTGTTATTGTTCGTCATTGACTTATTATTTGTGACTTTGATTTGAGTACTTTGACAGATTGACATTGACATTAGAATAGAAAGAACCAACAGCCATCAAGTAATATCGATTTTCATAATATACTGCATTTAAAATCTTTCGGTAAATAGCCATTTAAAAGTAAAAGTATTTTTATTGGATTTATTAACATCGATTTTTTTACTTAATAATTTCACTACTGCACTTGGTTACGTTCCTTTTCACGTAAAGTATTACGGCGAAGAGTAAGGATAGTAAATTGTAAAATTCAATAAAAAAAATCCCACTAGCTACAATTTTAAGTTTTGTATCATAATAAAGCGTATAAGATGACTCATATAAAATATAAAATTGATTACTGTACAGTCTGGTACCACTTTGGCGGACCTCGTTTCATCCTCTTAACGAAAATGACCCCTACTAATAGCCAAGCTGCAGCTAGCTAGGTGACAACTAAACTAATTGTACTCAAGATAATTTTTTTAGCACGATTTTTTAACACTCATCATTTATACGCATGCTGCTTACACTAACAAATCCTTAATCGTCGCAAATCCTATTTTGCTTTTATAATCTACACAATACTCAAATAATGATAAATATATTTCAAAAGAGGAAAATCAATTTAATACTCTAGATATTATTATTTTTTTCCTACCCTAGGTGTGGGTGTTTTCAAATGTATATTGCTACAACATGAATGTGGTTTGAAATATTTGATAAATAGCTACTCGTATTTTTAACTTCTGTATGGTTTATATTTCCGGTTTACAATACCAGATTCCTTTAGGTGAGGAAGTATATCTTCTCTTTTGTTCGTGTCTGCAGTGGTCATAGCTGTTATACTCAATGAGTAAGAGTACACAAATCTATCTACCCACTAATTACCATACAAACACACAACACAAACACACACACACAACACACACAATTACCCACCCATTTACACAAATACGCACACATCCATTCATACACATATACACACACATAAACTGACTTACATACTTTAAAACTAAAATTGGTATGTGGGGTAGGTGTATGGTACTTTAGAATCCTAATTTAAGTAAATAAATGTTATATCACCTGCATTTCTATTTTATTCCCATCACTAGTAGAGACACAAATCGAACTTCTTTTCAGTGCGTTGTGAGGCAGAATCGATGGCATAATTCTTTTTTTCATTTATTCAATACCGAAATGTCACACCTACGTACGAAGCTAGATTCAACTTGAAAAACTATTTAAGTTTATAATGGTAAAGTTTCAAGCAAATATTTTCAATTTTGAGCTATATTTAAGGCGTTTTTTAGAAACAATATTTTGTGAGGTCGAAAAGCCCTCAAACGCACTGGAAAGAAGTTCAACTTTGCCTCGAAAAGACCTCATCCGCACTGGCTGAAAGTCCATCAAAAATAGTGACGCAGTGAACGTGTTAATACATTGTATTTAATAAAATTTTACATACCTATAAGTAGGGCTCCACGAAGCAAAAAAAATACTGACTAGACTAACTAACTAGACTGTTTAAGATTTTTTAGGCTGTGCTATGAATATGAGGTTAGGTGCAACTAGCCGGCCATACTGAGAACATTTTATTTAGGTAGGAGCACTCGGAATATGATGATGGAATGCGTAATAAATATAAGCTTCACGGAAGAATAAAAGGAGAAATAGTATTACTCATAGTATGTAGTTATAGTATGACTTAATAATAATATTGATAATATAATCCACGCCACACAAGGCCACGACCTGGTGGTATAGCCTCGAGTAAGGATGCGTGCGATGAAGGAGGCTGCGTTCTGTTGACTCTTACGACACCCTGGTCTGCTGGCTGTGGGGCTTAACTCACCCTGGGCAAGACGGTGCTCGGGCGAGATCAACTCGTATCGTAGGACTGACGTCATTGGCAGACGCTCTCCAGGCTCTCGCCTCTTCGCTGGACATGCAGCATGGCGTCTCGCAACATCCGTCGCTGTCGATCGATTCATCTGTAAATTAGGTATAGTGTTTCTCTATTAACTAACTGTGTTATTAAGATGTGCAATTGATGTTTATATGTATCCTAGAGGTTTACTTTATTTATGCGGATAGTATCAGAAGTAAGCTCAAACGGTTAGTTACTGACGCGGCGTCAGCATTTTAAATTTTTACAACTAAGTAAATCCAATATGTAAATTTTATTTCTATTTTGCATACTTCTAAAGTTATTACGATTATGAACTCATTACCTCTACACGATCCCAATCTTGACAAATTTATGAATATACCGTCATTGTCACTGATGCTGTGGCTTGACCGAGGCTTGGGGAGCTGAGCGCTGCAAGCCTTTTTTAGTACACTCTGTAACAAATACCATTATTAGACGGTTTATACTTTAGGTCATATTTTTAGAAGCTTTATCTCTATTTAACATGTTTTTGAACTTCCATCTTTCCTTGAGGATAATTTACAGATTACTGAAACAAATCCATCATTTTCATTCATCATTCAAGTTTGTAGTTACTTTATCAGCCGAACGAGACATACAGGGTTCGATCCCGGGTCGTGACATTCATTATCAATATTTATGCCCCAATTTATAGGAAGGTTTCCAAAGTGCATTTGCTAGCATGCTAATATAACTCAAAAATGTGTGAATTACAAATAATTGTATATTTGATTTAAAGATAATATCGACATGAATATGGTTTATTTGTTTTAATGAAACTGCCTTTTTTTATTGATGTAAGGTAGTAAACGAGCATACAGCACCACCTTCCGCTGCCGCCCATGACAACTGCGACCGACTTAGAACAAGACTCATAATAATATGGGGAATGGGATAGTTAGTCCGGTTAGGTGACGGTGTTAGAACATTAGTTGGTTAGTTTGTAAGTATGAGGACTGGGATAGGGACTGTTAGTGAATGTTAGTACTGTTAGTTGTTGTTAGTAAGAGTCTCGTTATAATTCGGTATTAATATAAAGTTATTACGTTATTTTCAGTATAATGCTTTGCAATTCCGCCCGCTGTAAGATTGTGTGCATGGCGCCGAGCTTACGTGTATACGGGTATACGAGTATACGTGTGTGTTAACGTAGCTGTCATAGCAACAGCCCGGACGCAGGTGTTTTGCGTAGCCTGGCTCACCCTCCCCCCCCCCCCCCCCCTCGCACCTAGGTTACCTGATACTGATAAGGGCCGACGCGATGACCTGGCCGCATCTGCGCAAATCAATACTGCAGCGGCCCGGCCTAATGTCAAAGGTTATGATACAGTTCCGTTAGCCGTGTTTTGAAGCCATTTTGATGAACTGACAATTTATGATTTTAGTTAAATTAATTAAATTAATTGGACCGCGAGGAGAATTTTTAATTGTGATGTTGACTACTTTGATTAACTAAATTAAAGTTCCTTAAATTATTAAAACCAAAGAATAATAGTAGGATGAAACCCTTGGAAAAGGAAAAGAATATAACAAAAATGAAAGAAAAATAATTTACGGGCGATCGGCGGTCGGGAAGTGGAGGGAGTGAGTTTTAAGGGTTATAAAACGGTTTATCTCGACTTCCAAAACCATTAGTCCTATGGAAGAGATAATGGCAAAGATGTAGATAATAAAAAGCACCCTATCATCTAGGATCTCTACTTTCTGATCGTGTAAAAAATATATATTACTATGGTAAATTTTCTGAAAAACATGCGCTTTTACTGCGACTACGTCAGGCACATTTCTCAAAAGAGCAATTTTAGCAAGTATTTCGGTAATATTACAAAAGAAAAATCATCTGTTCAAAGTAACGATACACGAGATAATATAATAAACAGTAGGTATATTAAAAAAAAACACATACATAAATAAACACAAGTGAATTCGATTAAAACATTTCAGCTCGTTTTAGGAATGTGCCTGATTTAGTTGCAGTAAAAGTGCATTTTTAACCCCCCGACGCTTAAAGAGGGGTGTTATAAGTTCTGTCTGTGTGTGTGCCTGTAAGTAGCATCGTAGCTCTTAAAAGGATGGACCGATTTCATTGCGGGTTTTTTTTTCATTTTAAAGCCAGTTAATATCGGTCTTAGTAAGTAAGGTCTTCTCATTTCAAGCCTTGGCTCGTTTTAATTACAACTGCTTCATTCGACGTGGGTTTTTTCAAAATTTCTTACTATACAGTCCTTTAAGAAAAATTACCATAGTAATTAATGTATATTTTTTACACCATCACAAAGTTGAGATTTCAACCAACAAAGAGCTCATCCAAGTTCTTTTTTAAAAGCAGATATTTTGACCCGTGAGTTACGGATTTACAATGAGCAGAAAAAAAAAGAAAGAATGTTAATTCGCAGTCTAAATGCCACAGCTGAACGTAATCCACCTCCACTTCCCGACCGCAGATCACCCGTAAACTATGTTTCCTTTCATTTTTGTAAATATTTTCATCCTTTTCCAATGGGTGTCATCCTCCTATTATTTTTTTGATTTTTTAAAATTACAACGTAATGAATGATTAACAAACACTAATCAATATTGCTAAACATTTATTTTTATTTTAAAGTTTATTTCCTTGATTGATGATCTGGATCATCTAGACATCTACTCTTTGGTACAAGATCGCTTCAAAGTCTGGCATATATTCTTATGTAAATAATTAAATAACGATTGGTCGAGCCACCGAGTGAAGTATGTACAATGTCGCACATTAGTCAGTTAATCCCACCCAACAAGAAATCGGGGAAACTTATTAATCAATTAAAAAAAAATCAATTAATCCTTTTAATTTTATAAATGCGAAAGTTTGTATGGATGTATGAATGTTTGCACCTCTTTTACGCAAAAACTACCGAATGGATTTTGATGATACTTTACAATTATATAACACATAGGCTATAATTTATAAAGATATAGTGTGAATTATCCAAAATATATAACTAAATCTTTGCAAACCGAAGGAATAAGTTACCCGAAGCGAAATGAGGGCGGGTCGCTAGTTGTTAATAAATAAATAAATGAACGACAGTTTGCGAGATTTATACGATGCAGTTATTAAATATACCAAGATAAAATTTAATAAATACAGCTGAAAATTATTAATACTAAATGTAGCATCCAGGTTGCAGCCGGCCCGATCCAGTTTTCAAGAACTCACCGACCGCAGGGGCTAAAGGTATATTGTTCGCACGCAATATTGTTCGAAAAAATCCCAGATTTGAGGGCGCGGGGCTCCGTATGCCACAGCTTCCCGGGCTGCACTCATAGATTAATATGTGCTGCACTTCGCTTCCGGCCGCCTCCGTTGGCACCCGTCTCGCAGGCGAAGCGTTTCGTGTACCGCGCAGCCGTAACAAATTGGTATGTACGAGTATTGGCAAATTATGTTTAGGCATCTTCTTTTATATTTAAAAATGTAAATATTTCTTCTCTTAAAAATATATGTAGGTAGGTATATACTTAGTGAGTGGAAAATGAAAACTTAAAGTTTTAGTTTTGCATTTTATATAAATACGGATTTCAAAATATGTGTTTTTAAAATCAATTGTGAAATCATAAATCGTGCCTGTAAAATTTTTATTCAATTCGAGTTACTGTCAAACTTTGCCCTTTAGCGCAACAGGAGTTAGTTTTCTCCAACTATATTTTAAGCGCTCTCTTTTATAAAATATACGAATTATTTAAAAAAATACGTTTCCCATAAACCGTCTCAGTGGTTCGACATTCAATGATAATCCAGTCGTTAACTTACAGGGTCTATCAAATCTATTCCTGGCTGGACCGACATTTGATATAAAATTTAATTATTAATTTAGATTAATTATTTTCGATTCTTCACTATTTCCGCTTCACTATATTTGTCCGTGGTGGGAATCCCCTGACTGAATATACAACTTAAATCACAACCCCGAGCCTTCGTTGCCCGAAGACCACCTGTTTGTTTACGTTCGGAATTTGGCTGAAGTTTGAATCAGTGCGCGGCGGCGGCGTGGAATTACTTGGAAGAAATAATGTAAATTGTGCCGATTGGGGAAAAATGAGACTAGTGTACTGGATTGACTGCATTATTACCCACACATTTTAGTGTTGAGATCATTTTAAACAGATGCAAGTTAACATGGCAGCCGAAAACTCAAATATTTCACTTCTGGTATTACTTACTGAGCCACTGAAAAAATTGAAATATCGTATTATTTTTCTAAGTTGGTATTTTACTACGTTGCTGGTCAGGGGCACCAAAAACCTAAAACGCTAATGGAATCACCAACGCGTTATCAATTAAACAGAAGAGGATGACTTTTTTACATAAAATAAGTGCTTGACAACAGTGGGACTGTTGGTCTGATGGTAATTTTCGATGAAGTCCAAAATTTTGGACGCATTAACTTATCAAAATCCTATTCACTCTTCTCTTGAAGATCACAAACACCAATTAACTGGAAAAAATATTTTAACATAATCATTGTTGTCCAGTGATCTTTGTAGGTACTTGACAACATCAATGGTCCCTTTGGTAAATTGTGATCTATTTGTGGTATCTGAACGAAATATATTAAACCTATAAAACTAGTTAGTTGTACTTATGGATCCGCTCCGATGATATTATTGTAACTACGGCTGAGAAAGATAATTACGGAACATATGAGACAGAAAGATGGAAAATAAGCCACTTAGCAAAATTTGCCTGTCCCACTTTTTACACGCTAGTGACATATTTACATACTATAATAGGAGTACCCATCATTGGCCTGAACCAGTAGACTTACCAGCATAAGCATAATATATTATTTTTGTTAGGCTATAGAGAAATAATATCCCCTAAAGGCGTAAAATGTGGGGTAAATGTTAGCATGATATAAAAGTCACGGGCACCAGTTAGTCATCCAAACTTACTCTATAATGTTTCGTTGTGTCCGGTATCGAAGGCCGACTGTGCCGCCACCTGGCCGCCCGTTGCAAGTCGTAAAGTCTATGGTGGGACCACGACGTGTTCATGCCACGGAGCTCTTCTACTGCTTCGGCTTTCTAAAAAAGTTCTACCTTTAACTTGAGCCGTTAAATAAGGCGCCCTAGAATACTAACCGCATTCCGACGCCTGCGCACCAAGGTGTCGTAAAGGCAACAGGAGCTGACACTCGGCTGACGCCGCCTGTTTGGCTGCTACTATCTTCCTTTAGCGAGCTGAACAAGTTGTCTTGCCGGCTGTGGCCGAGAACCAGTAATTTCTTTCTTACCTCTCTTCTTTTCTGGCCAGCAACACATCTGTGTTGCTTTTGGTACTAGTGATGTCCACGAGCGAAGGTGACAACTTGCCATCAGGTGGCGTTGGCTATTAACATATAAAGGGTAAGTTTAATATTGTTGTGAATATTTTCAATTATCCAAAACTAACAATTTAGTTGAAATGAGAGGGGAGGGGGCACTTCGGAGGTACCCTGAAATTTTTTATTGTTAATTTTAGTCGGCATAATAAAATATGTACCTCCATGCCAAATTAATAATATACTGTCTAGTAGGTATTGTTAGAGTTCTTCAGTGAACTAGGTCGTGAACGGACGGACATAGTGAAAACTGAAACTAGTTAATTTCGGAACCACCGAGCCATTACCAATAAAAAATGGTGGAGATCATTACCCACCAGAAAATGTTAATATATTTATGTATATACATACATATATACGGAGCTAAAGAAGTTTTTTAGGACACTCGTTTTTACGTTTCATGCCAGTTTTCAAACGATATGATAATAATAATATAACTAAGAGGCTCGGAATTGGGAAAAATAACAAGTGATTAAAAATATTTTATTTACTAAATTCGAGCGTCCATATTATAGATTTGAACAAAGTGTTCAAAACGATTTTCACCATCACTATTAATTTCGGGTGAAAAGGGTTTCATCTTTCAAGCCAAGCATACCTATGCTTGGCTTGAAAGATGAAACCCTTTCTAGTAGCACTACGCTAGGGAGTACCTACTCCCTAGCGTAGTGCTACTGAACAACACACCAAGCTATGGGGCCGGATCCCTACTACCCGGTACCTACTACCCAGGGTATCTCACCAGGTAATCCCTAGGGCGGTAACCCTAGGTAGTCCATGAATGGTTACATAGGGTGGTAACTATTCATGTTGGTAGGGTTTTTCTTGTAACTACTAATGCCGTTCTAAAATTACTTTGAAAAGCCAATTATCTGACGGAAATTATATTTCGGGTGATTTAATAATAGCATATTGGGCACAATACAAGCCTCGTGACTGCGAAACCTAAAACGATCCAACGTGCTGGTTCATTGTGAAACGAGTCAAACAAAGTTTATTTTATTCAAAGGCCCCAACCAACAATTGGTAACTTTTTGAACGTTATCGGTATGGCTTCATCCCGTTAATGGCTAAATACAAGGCACGTTTCTCTCCTTATTACTGAAGAAGCCTAGAGGATACCCATCCACGCTGCTGCAGCGCGGATAGGTGCAGGTGTTAGTGGCCAACCCAAGTGCCGAAAGATTTTATACCGCTCGGAAGACTTAGACATTTCGTAAAACTACTGTCATCATGATAACAACTTGACTTAATGACGACTTAAGAATTTTTCTCAAGTTATGCCAAGAATCATCTAAATTAGTTTAGTCATTTCCACGCAACGAGTTTTCATACCTTTACCACCAAAATACCAAAAAATGTTTGATCCCTATATCGTTAACAAAGCCTGGATTAAAATTTCGTTATCCTTAATCTTTTCTAATTCTTAATCTTAGTTAAAACGGTCACCTCACGTTTCTGCTCTTCCTCAGCCTCTATCGCCCGCTGATGCAACAACTCTAGATCTAGCTGTCGCACCTCTTCCGCCTCCCGCGCCTGGCATTCTTTCCCCTGTATTCGTGAAAGAAGAAAAGAATGAAAAATGTTCATTCGCAGTCGAAATGCCGCAGCTGTACATGATAAATACAGTAAATGTACGAACTCGGATTATGTAACACAAGTAACAAAAAATAACAAATCTTAATAGCATTAAGGTAACAACAATAGTCTCGGTCACAAAGTAGATAAGTAAATCTCGGTGAATGTCCGTCCTGCAGCATAAACACCTGTATGTGCAGGTACATGACATATTCTGTATAATTATTTTATTGACTACTAGCTGACCCGGTAGACCTTATACTGCAAAGTAGGATAATTTATTCTAAACCCTTACTAATGAAAATGTCGAGTACATATATTAATTAGGGCATTCTGTCTAGCGAATAATAAAGATTTTATAATAATTTTTAATTTGCTGCTTAAGTCCCTATGAAGAAACTGCTGCCAAAAAGAGACAAGGACAGAGATAGAATTTAGTCATGGGGCGGTAATAATAATTTACTCGTATTTATTTACTTGTAACTTGTAACATTTAGGGATATGAAAAATAGATGTTGGCCGATTCTCATACCTACTCGATATGCACACAAAATTTCATGAGAATCGTTCGAGCCGTTTCGGAGGAGTATGGTAACTAACATTGTGACACGAGAATGTTAGTTACCATACTCCTCTATATAATTATAAGAAGAAGACAAGAAGGTTTAATACATTTAACAGTTAATTAGTTAACTTACATGACCCTAAATTAGTGTGAACAATTATTTCATGCTGTAGAATACAGCGACATAAAAGTTGATAGACAGTGGAGATCGCCGAAGAAGGTGAAAACTTCAAAATTATGAAGTAACCGTGCTTTTTGGTATTAAAACTACAATATCACTGACAGTTTAGAAACCACCTTATTACAAATGCATGGAGTAGCTTTTGGATAGTAAATTTCGAGTTAATCGTTTGGAGGGGGTCAAAATCATGTTCAAAGTTTCCGTTACGTACCTAACATGCGTCTGAAGCTAAGTAATATGAGTTTTCTTATAAATTAAGTAGGTAGGTACATAACCTGATTTCGGTAACACTTTTCAACTTTTACAATAGATACGCATTCTGTACCAGGCATTGAACATTCCTACCCAACTTCTAATCAACTTTCACATAAATTATACGAGTATCCTTTTAATATTATAAATGCGAAAGTTTGGATGTATGAATGTTTGTGACTCTTTCACGCAAAAACTACCGAATGGATTTTTCTAAAACTTTACATTAATATAACTAACACATCAGAATAACATATAGGCTATAATTTATAAAGATATAAGTAGTGTGAATTATCCAAAGTCTCCCGAAGCGAAGCGAGGGCGGGTCACTAGTACATAATATACCTACCTAATAGTAATTTTATGATTAGAGGATAGCTTCCCTAACAGGTTAACTAACAGGGCTAACTATCTCTAATAGTTCCTGTCATAGTTCTCATATTATTTAATTATATAAATATAGGTACTAACAAATTAACCAACTTACAACTAAATAAACACCGTCTGCTAACCGCACCAACTATCCTAGTCCCCATTTGAATCATATTCTGTGTCGGTAACAGTTGTCATGGGCGGCAGCGAAAGGCTGGTGATGCATGTTCGTTTTTTACCTTAATACCATTAAAAATTTTCAGGTTTCTGAACTTTTCACTAGCTATATAGAGAAGTGTTTAAGTAGGTACCTACTTTGTGCCATGTTATTGAAAATGCCAATTAAAGCCGTATTCACACTTTACTCCATAGTGAGTAAACAAAATTGAGTTACGACCATGTGAAACAATATATCGCTGAAACCGAAATAGATAAAATTTAGCAATCACTTCATAAAGGGTTCCATACGCCACATCGAATTCCATTACATCGAAGTTCTGAACGCCTGATAAAAACTATTATCAATTGTTAAGACGGCACTATATTGTAATCGTAAAAATATTAGAGGATCCGAACTATACCAAGACCCATCTGTTTAATGGATGAAAACCATTTAATATCAAACTTTATTATATTAAAAAACATATCTCGAGTGGGCTGCCTAAAAATTCCTGGCCAGAATATGATTAGATATTTTTAATAAATATTGCATTTATGACTTTCACGATTAATTTTAATAACAATCGAAACTGTGAAGCCTGTACAATGTACAAACGTTGGGTTGGCAGACTTGGCAGGTACAAACAGGTAAATCGATAATAGTTATTTTCAATCTTATATCAAAATGAGCGCTATTTAACTGCGAATACGAACGAGGTTGATCATCGTATCTCATCGTATTTAAAAGATTCTGGGGCGGTACGAAGTTTGCTTTGCCGTTTGGTACGGCTCAGCTAGTAATTTATAAATCTATCCACTTTAGACTTTGAGGTGATCCCCTTTCCGGGGGCATATCACAATAAAAAGTAGTCCATGTGCTATTCTGATGCTTAAGCTATATTACTGCGAAGTTTTATCAAAATCCGTTCAGTACTGGCGTGCGCTGGTCAAGTGCGGACTTCACACTCCTTTGAGAACATTATGGAGAACTGTACAGTGTGCAGGTTTCATCACGGTGTTTTCCTTCATCGAAGAATGTGATCGTTAAATTTTTTTAAATTAATTACAGGTGCATGCGGGGTTCGAACCGCAGGTTCAAGAGTCCAAAGTTCAATCAGTTGGCTATCATTGCTAGCGTGAAAGAGTATCAAACATACATAATGTATATAAATTCATCATCACAAACTTTCGCATTTATCGATAACGCAACGGTAAAACCTTTGCTGACTGCTGTCCAAAGAGGCGCTCTGCGACCGAACCGTTTAATTAGGCTGAGATGCATAGACGATACTTAGCCTTAGCTCACACTTTACTTACGAAAAACTTAACTTTGAAAAGACTGCGATTTGGTATTTATAGACATGTTACGCTGAGATTGTGCTCAGCATAAGCTGTCATAATTCGAAGCCCCCGGGGAATAAAATCGTAATAGACAAAAGTAAATTTTACAGGACGAGCAATAAACTGTTATTCTGTTTTAGCTCATAAACTAACCGGCCTATATTAACACACAATACATCATTTTTTTCAGTATTTTTCTTAATAAGTAGCTATAATAAAAAATATATAATTTATACTTTTAAAGTTATTACGAAAGATGTATAATACTGATTTTATATTTAAGTGTATCCTAAGTAACGGCACATAACGATTTTATTCTCGTGAAATTGTAATATCATAAAAACTATATCCCTACATTACGATGTTTTTCTACAGTATTTTCAAGAATGAATGGTAATTGTAATAAACTAATACGATTTTGTTCTTGTAAAAGCTACCAGTGTCTTTTTTCGTATAGCTATATAACGACTTTGGAAATAGTATCACATTACTACATGTTTTCAAATTCATAAAGAATATTGTAATAGGTGTTTCCGTGAAATAGTATTGATAATTATGTCAATAATAAAGCAGTAATATACGTTTACCTTTCAAGATTTACCAAACTAATTTAGGTAAAGCATGTTATTGAAAAGAGTTATCAATTTATTTACGTGAATAAAATCGTATAATGCCTTACCTATCGATTTCTCGCGACATGCGTTCGTTCCATAATGAACGACTACGATGTTTTTACAGGAAGAATTTGATACATGATTTCCGTAGAATAAAAATAAAAATTGTTATTACTTTATGAATTTTCTGTCAAAAAATCTAAAAAAAATCAGTAGGTGTATTTCTACCCATAGATGCCGAAAATGCAAAAACATTAAAATAGTGGTAATAGCGCATAACCATTATTCCCCGGGGGCGTCGAATTGATTGCTGCCATCTATCCGTTTGTTAATACGAAAAAAAATGTCTTAGAAACCGACTAATATCAAGGTTCATTTGGGACCATTATTTTTGTTCGGATAATGGCCATAGTTGCTGGTCTATTTCATGAACTTATTAGACTTTTCTCAGCTCGTAGGTACTCAGCCAAGTCAAAGATCGCTTTAAAAATACGAACGCTGTCTTAAGTCAGAGTAAAGTCTGAGCTAAGGCTAAGTATCGTCTATGCATCTCAGCCTTAGTGACGAATGTTGTTTATACCTTTTGCATCTGCCTCTCATGTTCAATCTTTTGTTGTTCCAGTTCTTCCTCCGGGATAGGAGGGGTCTCATCACCGCTGGACGTATGTTTGCCGCCTGAAACCAATTGTTATGCCACAGGAGTCAAGGTTGGGCCGCATGGTCACATATGTCTTAGAGTTAGATAGGGTAAGATTGAACTGTCATCCGTTCAAAATGTAGTGGTCAGTAACCAATGTGATAAACAATGGTTGCATGGGCGTTGCCGGCATATAAATTTGAATCTCTACTCATTTTGGAGGACAGCTTGAGTAGTAGTAGTTATTATAGTAGAATATTGCTAAAATTGAGGTGGTAATCGGCTACATTAGCACAAACCGAAAAGCACGGTCTTATTTTGAGTATGCAATCTTTTTTGTTTGCTAGGCTAAGAAATCTTTATATATTTGTGCCTAAGTAAGTAACGTCTCAGTATTAATGACGCGCTTGGTATTAGTAATATTAGGATATGCTAGAAATTATACGAAGGTATATTTATTGCAAATAAATATTTGAAGTCGCCTGTTCTAAATATATTTATAAATTAAAATATATAACCTAACACTACGTAACCACCATAATATTATCTGTTTTTGTTTACTATCTTAATCAATCATCATAGTATCATACTTAGTTTAGTATCTACTATATAGGAACTTTGTATTGGGATCTCAAAGGTGATGGGATATTACATATATGTATGTTAGTGGGATGATGCGATGTACGGAATAGCAGTAATTACTTATTACTAACAGCAAACATCAACAACACTCACTGCTCCACAATAATCAGTACCTATCCCGATGATAGATTCTAGGTCACCATATCGTATTAATCTCAAAACGAATCTTAACCTATGTAGGTATTTTTGTCCAAAAGGTGATTGAGACCTATGTTTTAGTTATCAAACGCATTGTAAACTTACTTTACAGCTCATACAATAACGTCTGACGCTCTGTAGGTACTACTATTTAAACTCCGTGCAGAGCTCTGTAAACAATAATAATCAAGAGACTATGCACCTTCTTACTCACCAGTCGGTGGGTGATACGAGATCCAAAATTGGTGAGCCAGGGTTACAGACTCAAGTAACCTGACGGTGTAAACCACGCACGTTTAAGACACTGAACGTTAGCTGATTCGTATTTACACGTAAGATTATTCATAGGCGTTTATTTTCACGGATTCAAACGGAGTTGGGAGACCTATTGGCAGCCGCCCAAATACCTAATCTCGCTCGACACAGGTCAGTTTTATGTATCTGCAAAGAAATCGTTGAGGCCTTGTGTCTTAAAAAATAGTTATCAAAATCATTATATTTAGTTCAGTTATATTTTCTTAAAATTGGACAATTTTTACATAAAAGCTTAATAAATAATTTTTAATATTTTATTTATTATTTATTAACAAAAAACAAATTTACCACCTGCAACGTTTGACGAGTTAGATTGCCTTCTTTTTATTTTTGTCGTTTTTCTGATCGTTAAGTTCAGAAGTGCATTAGGTCAATCCATTCGGATGCCGTATCGGTGAGGATTGCATACGTCATAAAATGATCCTACCTATCCTCGACATGTTCCTGTAATTACCTACCGTTATAGTAAAAAATCATCCCCCTACCAAAAAAGAGAAATCCTTAAACCATCTCTGACTACAGACCTATTTCCATTTTTCCAATCCTTTCCATTTCCAGGTTTTGTTGCAGTACAATGTATGTGTAAACATCTGTCGCTAACCGTCGTTAATTAAATTGGAAAAAGCGAGGAGACTGCGCTATTGACAGAGAGAGAGATGATGGATCGAGAACGTACCAAATATTTCATATTTTTTCCCAAGCTTTTATTTCATTGGCTAAGGGAATTGTGAAGTTTTATTTACTTATATAGCTTGCAATGTTTGTGTAAAATCTTCCTACTTTCACCCTTGCCGTTAGTGATATAATGATATGTACCTTCATAGCTTATTAAGTTGGCAATCGTATCACCGTCCATTTTTCTCTGCAACCCATTGTACGTAAATTGTTCATCGTGTGATGGATTTCTAAGTATGTACCTAAATAGCAAACAAACGCTCAGGTTGCCTCTGGCACCTCATTTAGAAGTGGTTACCGTCGCCTATGGACATCAGCCACACCAAAAGCGTCACGCGTTTTGTTGTTAGTTTTTAACTTATAACCAAAATTTACGGGAAGTAAATATACGGGAATAATGTTATGTAGGTATTACTTATAATATGGATGGAAGTAATTAAACGTAGGTACAAGCCTGTAAAAGAGGCGAAGTTAAAGCGTGGACGCCAGGGAAGCTAACAGAATATCACAATCTACTCTGATCAAGGGCTAAGGCCCAGGCCGGGGCGGCGCAGCTACGTTACCACACAAAGCTTTTAGATCGAGAAGTCCTTGACGTTTTTTACTAAAATAATTTTATCCATTGTGTGTCTTTCGTTTACTTATGTAATAAAATGAATGAACGAAAACAGCGAAGCTACTTTAACTTTTTTTTTGGTTTGTAAGATCGTGAGATGAATCATCACCATCATCATCATCAAGTATCGGGACCCACTATAAACAAAAAGTACAAAAACAACGAATTAATGCCGCCAATGCCATCATTGCTGCAAACGAGCCAAGTTCGATCAGTGTTTTTTCATGTACGCTCAGCCAAAGACAACCATACCAGTTATAAAGGCAAAAAACTAAACTATAGGTGCGGCACAAAAGGAAGGCCCCGATGAAGTTTATTTGACGTCTGTCCGATCATCAAGTTTCGTATAAATTATTACATAAATTTGAAGGAGCAAATTGCTGTTCTTCATGGTCTATAGTGATGTGCAAAATGTCATAAAATTTATCGAATGTATAACTTAGGACCCAAAGTTAATTAATTACATGGATATTGAAACAATATATATAATTAAATATTATGGACTAATGCGGGACCATATAAACAAAGTATATGGTACCGCGAACAAATTCCTTCACGTTTTTACTAACAAAATACAGTGCCACCTATAATAAAGTAAGTAAGTCAATTACATAAATGAATATACTATAAATCATCTCAACCCAACAAGGCCCACTACTGAGCTCAAAGCCGAGGAGACCTTAAATATAAGATGATTCGTAAGACTCTTGTGATATTAATAGGGGGTACTCAGTATTCGATTCTCATTCCAAAATATGTAATTAAAAAGGGTGCTTAAAATTTTTATTCCAAAAATGTATCGATGCGACTCACACTTGACCATATTTTTTCGATACTAAATTAACATTTTTCACGTCACTATTTTAATGTGTCAAAGGGGCCTTAATTTTTTGCCGTTACTATAGGTGTATGAAAAAACAGTGTTGCCAGCTTCGAAATATATATTTATAGAGAATGCCACAAATTAACTTAAATTAAATAAAACTGAAATATACTTAAGTAATATGCAACTAAACAATATGCCAAATAAAATAAGTTGTAACATTTTCCCATGCTAAATTACTTGTTTAATAAGTTACCAAAGTCTGTTATTGATTTGCCCTTACAAATATTTAAGAAACATGTAAAAACACGACTAATAGAGAAAGGTTATTATACAGTAGAAAAATATATTAATGACAAAGATGCTTGGACATAGACATCTGCGACCAGTTCTACTCATGTTAGTATGTATGTATCTGTATGTAGGTATAAAATTTGTAATCTAGCATTTTTTTTTAAAAGATGTGCCGAGGAGTTTCTTTCGCCGTTTCTTTTTCTCCTCAAAGATTTAAAAAATCAATATTTAAAGGCACCTTAGCGAAACGGTGGTAAATGCAAAAAATTGACGTTCATAAGTGTATGCATCATACCTACATGAAATAAATGATTTGAGTTTGAGTTTTGAGTTTGATAAGAAAACTGGCAACCCTGAACCATAAATAAGTTGGCTGCATTGGTATTTCCTAAGCCTTTGTTATGAAATTGTAATTTTAAACAAAAAAGAAAAAGTTGTCTATGCTATGGCAAACTATGGGTGATTGTCGCCTTGAGCTTGATGCAGTGATGCTATTTATTTGTTTAATTAATAGTTTTGCTTCAATAAATAAGAAATTAACGCAAAATAGTCTTTTAAAAGGTGTAGGATGTATTTATATTAATTAAGTGGTCATCCCATTCATCCGAATGAGTCGATTCGGAATAATATTATTAGGGAGTGATAAACTCGATCGAAGTAGTGTTGTAGCTAATAACATTCTACATGTGCGCGAACGATATGTCAGAATAGAAGATAGTTTAATGCACGCAGAAAAGTGGACGGGCGGAGGATGTTGCTTGGAATGGGTGCGCACGCTGTTAAAGTATTGAACTGGTGCGCGGTGGAGCACATATAGCTCAGTTGTGATGGTGGCGATTGTCGGCCGTTAGATATATTTGACAGCCGGCTGGCTCGTCGTACGTAACTTTAAACCGGCTCACAATAAAAATGAACAATCGCAGTGGCGTAAATGAATCGAGTTTGGTTAATTTTTCGACGGATCTGCCCTCGTTAGACGCGAAAGATAGTTTGTTGAGCTTCCCTTTCGATCATCTGTACGCATGTCACTCGGATGGTACGGACCAGAGAGACGGACTTCAAGCTAATAAAGTGGTTGATTTAGCTGCTCAGTGTGTGATCGGCGACGATACGAGTTTCGGCGTAAGTGCTACTCGTGAGGTGGAACAATTGAACGATCGATTGATTGCAAGTGAGGTTCAGAACAAGAGGTTGAAAGACCTTCTGATCTACCACTTGGATCTTATCCAGCAGCAGAACGAGCTTATAACGAGGAGAGACAAGTTGTTTCAAGCTCTCCGAAACGAGAATGAGAGTGTAAGTCTGTAGATTCATTACATGATGACAGTAACCCCAATTGTAAATCAAAACCTGCATTGCATATTAATAAATAGCTAAACTTATATACCTATTTATTTTATAGGTTTAGGTAAGAAATGTATTGATACCAATTTTTACTATTTATTGGCAAAAGGTGTTTACCGAATGTATATCTATGACCAAATAAGTTTTTGTTCTGGTTGGGTTTAAAGTAACGGCAATATCTTTATAATAGTCAGTGAAATTTAAGTTGCATAGTTTCCGTCCATACTAAGCATAAGAACACACAGGCCAGCAAACTGAAGGTTTAAATTATACTCTATATACCTATTACTTATAAGTAAAGTTTACCATATGACTAATCAAGTTATGCATCCTTAGATATTTTTTAGATATGATGGAATCTTAGATGTGAGGTTAGTTACGAAAATTAGGGTATTGATAATCAAGTTAAAGCATTGTTATATTGGTACCTCAGATGTGAAGCATTTAACAAATAAGTTAATAAGTTTTGATAAATAATTAATTTATACCAACTTTAGTAGACTTCAACACCCCCTATGATATGAATATATACAATTAAGTCAATTGTGTAGAGTTTAAGCAGGCCACAATAGTATGATATCTTCGATGCAATGGTAACCTAATGATACATCAATCAGTTGCCAGTTCAGTTTCTGTATACCATGATACATACCTTAAATGAGGTTAGTATTCAACAACCAAGTAAATACTAAGGAGTTAATTAACATTTAATAAGTATTTTTGGAAGTCTCTTTTCTGTACTCTTTGTGAAATGTTTCAGGAGCGTTTCTTGTTGTGAGAAATTATGATAGGGTTCTAGAAACACATACATCTTGATTATATTGTTGTCAGAACAAGATATATTTTTCCAGCTATTGAACAAAAATTGTTAGAGATCTAAATTTGTTCTATTGTCTATGTATGGGTCCCATTGCTTTTGTAATCCGACCACAGCTGTTATCTAGGTTTGCATCCAACAAGCATTAAACGTAATTGACAGTTCCCAATATGTAGGTAGTATTTAAACTTTGCTCTGGCGTTACTATTTTGAATGCTTTGTGGGTTGTGTTATCTTGTTGAACTTTCAAAAACCGATCTCTAAATGATTTGTTATACACAAATATATTCAAATATTTGATGCAAAGAAGTGTGCAACACATTCTTGAAAGGCAAAAGACCTAACTAAGTGTTAGCATGAGGATAATAATAATGCTAGTGTATTTTGAATAGTTGCTTATGGCTTTCAAACTGATATAAATTAAGACACCCAACTTCTCAATATTGATTTTATTTTTTTATGATAAATGTATCTTGCAATGTCCTGCATAAATAACATTTTCAAGGCTCGTCTCCTAAGTATTGTTTATTTTATACAGTAGCTCATGGATATAGGTACTAACTTACGCTTTGCCAACCACAAAGGAGGATGAGCTCCCAAGTTACTGGCATACCAACACTGCAACTCAAACAAGTATAGATAGTTAAATTAGTAAAAAGTGCCACACACCATTACACCATAGGGATTAAATAGAATTATACATAACTATAATGCCCAACTAACATCTAAAAAAGTTATGTGACATTACCTCTTGGAACAGGTTGCTCATACTGCCCATGCATCCGAGCTTGCTACCCTTGTAGAAGAGTAAAATATCTTTTATTTTTAGCTCAAAACCAGACTGCACCGGCGATATGGTCTGATCTTGCCACCGCCGCCCCCAGCGCCGCCGCCGGTAATTCTCCCCCCACCGCCGCCGCCGCCGTTTCTCCCACCGCCGACACCGGCGCTTCTCCCCCCGCCGACACCGGCGCTTCTCCCACCGCCGATACCGGTCATTCTCCCTCCGCCGCCGCCGCCCACGCCGCTGCCTGCTGCTTCTACCGTTGTCAAGGCTGACGGAAGCCAAGTGAGTGATCATGTTTTTGGGGATTTTTTAATATTTCAGTTTTAAGAGAGTAGGTTTGGATCTAGACTTCAAGTGCTATTTAGTTTTTGATGTGTGACAAAATTTTATTTAGTATAGAATTACCAATCAACAGTATGATATTAAGCTTTATTTGTAAGTGTTGATGATTGCGAGAAATATTATTGTTTGAAAATATGATTTTTGATGTCATTCAACTATGACTTCATGATCATTGACATCAATCAATTTTTATTAACATTTAAAGAGTGCAACTTCAATGTGTAACTTTGTCATTTTAGAGAGTTGTATATTCAATAGGTTCAGTGTATTTTCAAAAGATAATTTAAATAACTTGAATTTTATTAATTTAGAAGGAATTGTAGAGAAATCATTAATAGTTTACTAGATAAAAGCAAAAAACTGAAAAACGGGGTCCTTCCCCACCGCCGGCTCACCCCCCACAGTCGGGGATTTTTGGTATATTCACCTGGACACCTCAAACAATAGCTCTAGCAACTTTCAAAACTACACGAACTATATGGTCTGATTGAAGATTTTTATGCTAATTTTTTATTTGACTATACTCATTCTAATTGCATGTTGTAAATACAAATTCTTTTATTGCGCAAATATGGTTCATACAGGCGTTAAAATTACATGAGAAAGTTCAGACTTATTTGGCCATTTACAGCATGCAATGTATTACATAATTATTACAAAGTCTATAGGTACCGATAGTTTTAATTAATACAGATTACAAAATTAAATTTTAATATTTTAAATGTAAAAATTTTAGTAGTCACAGTAATTAGTATTAAAATATTTATTTTTATCCAATGTCACTGTTAACTGTTATTTAAGATTTCATTAATGTTATAGAAATTATATTGTAGTAGAAAACTTTTTAACTTCATCTTAAACTGTTTGTCGTTTGCACCTTTATTATCGCCAGGTAGTTTATTATAAATTTTTAAGCACATCAATATGCACTGTTTTGAAGCAGGGAAGTATGTGGGGTTGTGTCCAGAACTAATCGCTGAGGATTTCTGCTGTTTCTGAGATACAATTTATCAGCTGTTTTAAATAATGCATTGTGTTTCCTAACAAAGTTACATATCTCTTCAATATACATAGATGCTATTGTTAAAATATTTAATGTTTTTTAAAGTAAGCTACATAATTATATTAAAGATGGGTTATTTAAGAAATTGTGTTCTGATATGTCTGTATACTTTTTCTTTTAAGGTCATGCTAAATAATTTGCAACTGATGGTGCCGGAAAAGAGGGCCAGCACCTATACCTTCGATAGTGAACATTCAAAACCTAAAAAAATTAAAAAAGAGCCCTTTGGGATAGCAAGAACATCTACTGTAACGGAGCCCGGTAAGCAGACCATTTCCTACAGTAGACTGTACTTAGGCCGATATCTTGTTGGCTACCAAATTTATTAGAAACGTTAGTTCCATTAGCTTATACTCGTATAATTTTTTACAATATTGTAGTTAATATATATTTTGTCAGTGAAATGTACTCTCTTTATATTGTGCTCATTTCTTTTATATACTTAACGGCCTGTTATGTGTTTAGACACTTTAACACACTAGTTACCGAACAATTATTTAATGAGACTTACTTTCCTTAATATAATATGTCGTCATGTTTGCGTCTGTTGTACTGTAGTGTACTCACATAATTATAATATACTCGTATATATACATATATGTGTACTAGTACTACGAAATTAAAGTCAATGTTATCGGTTTCTCCTTCAGAAAATCGTATAAATTTTTCCCAAAATGTGTTTTATAAACATTGACATAAATACTAGTAACGTAATATTGTGATTACTTAATTATTATCCCAGTTTTTGACAAAATATGACCTTGTAACGACATAATTATTTTGTCAAAAAGTGGGATAATATTGAATATTGGAGGATTTCAAGTCTATTTACGAATTAAATGAGTAAGAATCGTCATATCAATATGTAGTTATTTATGATATTGTGACAGTCAAGTCAGACACAGCCGCAACGTATAATCTGCAATAAGAACATGTAACGAAGCTGATGATATATAAATAGGAATAACTATATTTTCTTTATCATTTCCATTTTGTTGTCATGAAATGAAGATAACATGAGATATATTTAGAGTTTGGTGTACCTACATTGTACGAATGAATTAACTCGATCAGAATTGAAGACTGGTTTATTTATTTATCATTCGTCAAATCAAGTTCATTCCGATTTGGTTTGTTTTCATTTTGTCAAACTGTGACGATGTCTGGACGCGATCGCTGTCTAGCGAAAAGACTGCCTTTTATCTATATAAATATAAAAGGAGAAGCTGACTGACTGACTGACTGACTGACATATCAACGCAGGGCCTAAACTATAAGAGTTAGAAACTTGAAATTTTGCATGGGGGTTTCTTTTATAACGTAGGGGAGCACTAAGAAAGGATTTTTGAAAATTCACCCCCTAAGGGGGTAAAACGGGGGTGCAAAGTTAGTATGAAACTTTGCCGTTTTTGAGGGTATTTGAATGAAATTCAGTATGAAGGTATTTCATTGAAAGTTATGAAACATGTTTAAAATTTTTTTTCGAAAATCATGCCTTAGGGAGGTAAAAGGGGGGCGCAAACTTAGTACGAAAGTTCTCTGATTTTATCAACTGTTATATAATTATTTAGGGATTTTTGGCGGGCGAAGCCGCGGGTATAGGCTTGTTTTGCCATAAAGTTGGTCGAAAGTTTCCTTTGTTTAAATATTAAATAACGTAAACAAATCCTGGCGTCAGAATGTCCGGCTATTTAATTTCGCATTTATTTCTCAATTTATCAGGTACCAATTTGAAACTAGGAACCAAATAATACCACGAACCACGTTCCACTCACCAATTAAAATAATGTAAACATTTTTTGAGATTACTTAAATGAAAATAGAAAAAGTAAATATAGGAAGGTTAATAATTTTATTACAACTATTTAGTTGTAATGTTTTTTTCAAAACGGTATGAAGATTAGTATTTTGTTATATTATGACTAGTAAATCTGCCCTCGGCCTCGCTTCGCTTCGGGAAACCAATCCCTTAGAACTCTCACTACAAAATTGTTAGAAGCAACCCGCGCACGAACTTATTTTCACGCGCGTTCGTCCGTTCCATCCGCTGCTTGGTTAAAAAGAACAAACATACAGACAGAGGGGGAGAGCGACTTTCTTTTATAATATGTAGTGATAAGATACTAGCTGTCCCAGCGAACTTCGTACCGCTCTATAATGAATAAACAAATTCGGTGACATATCGACAGCACGCGGGACCAATTGTGAATGTAAACCATTCTTGGATTCACCTGAAGGCACCAAAATTTTCAACCAAATCGGAACGGCCGTTTAGGAAGAAACTTTACGTTTACTCCGCTCCTATAGGCGATGTATAGCCTTCCTCTATATGGACTATCCATCACAATTTTTTTTTCAATTCGAACCAGTAGTTCCTGAGATTAGCCCGTTCAACCAAGCAAGGAAAATTATAAAGCTTAAGCTTTATAAGATTTATAATATAATATTACTTTAGATAAAGATAGAACTTAGAAAGAAATAAGACGGAAAGGTAACTAAAATAGTATACAAGTTTGAGTTTATATGGGGATATATCTAAATTGTGTAAATAAATACAATACCTAACGAATAAATTTGCACACGCTTATAGCTGACCCGCACGTCACACTTCTACGCACTGTTAAAAAGGAAAAATTATATCACATAGACATAATGCTCGTAAATATATTGTGAGAAAAAATTTCGTGATGGCCAAAATCTTAAAGTTTTTCGGCCTAGAAGTAACTGGCAACACGCGAAAAGAAAATTAGTTTGAAAATAACAATTAGCCATAATTATCCATTTACACAATCACGCGTGAGCGTCTACAGCTGATGAGTTCGATTAGATTAGTTCTATTCGTTTGATTAGGGTGTTATAATGAGTTTTGTCTAGATTCGTTGGATAAATCTCTTAACAAATGAGTGTTTTATACATACTTTGTGATATGTATATTTTGTGCACCTCTGTATCCTCGTGCTCTTCGATCAATTGTGTGGGTGTCCGACAAGAGGTAAGAGGCAAATCGATTCATTTCTCAGTCGTGTTGTTAACGCGTCACCTGCAAGTTGTCTCGCTTCGAAAAATGATGACCAGACAGAGGAAGGGTCTGTTGATATTTTTTTTATATATCTTTTGGATCATCATCATCATCATCATTATCATCATTGCCTCACATCATCAACAGAATCGTTTTAACGGCGCTTTCAGTCAATAAGACATTAAGATTGTCTAAAAGTTGGAATTAAATATTTATTAAACGCATAATCAATAAAACAAATTAAATTTAAAAATTCATGATTATGCAGGACCTTATTGTTGATAATTTAATTTTTAGAAAACCTGAAATTAATCATGAACAAAATATTTAAAACTAAATTTAATTGTTGGTTGGTTATTAAGTTTATCACATAGTAGGTATGTTTCTATCTTCATCATATAAGTATCATTTTACAATTTTTTCACTATCATGAATATGAGTAAAATATTTTTCAGACTAAAGGTAGACAATGTTGGTGTCTTGTAATCGAATGCTGTTAATACGAATCACACGCATCTTTCATTTTTATTTATTTAAAAATACCAGACCCGGCCAACTTCGTACCGCCTCAGAATCGTTTTGTTTTTACTATATTCCAAGGTTTTTTTTCATATTGACTTACCTGTTAAACCCTCCATGGCCCACCCGTAGGTAAGGGGGTTTATCTATGGCCCACCCGTAGGTAAACCCCCACAATCGCTATTAATGGTTAGGCAAGTTATAGTGAAGAATATGTTTTTGTTATAAGTAATATAAGTTGCAGGGACAGTGTTGTCTTTAGTGGCAACGTGTGACGTTAGCAGAGTAGAGACAAATAGAAGGACAAGTGGGATTCGCACCATAATTTTTGGTATTGTTTCTATCCATAACTAACAGCGTAAGCCGATTAAGCTATTAGACTTCTCTTTAGAAAAGTATTAAATATCTATGTTACTGCGCATTAAGCTGACTACTATTCGGCGGATCAGGGTTCAAAGCCCACAAGCAGAGGCACAAGGCACATTATTTAGAATTGTGATAGAAATGTCGTGAGGAATAATGCGTTTTCGCTGTGGTGTGGCTTCAGACCTTTTATTCTAGGTGAAAATCGAAGACGGAATTCGATAGCAGGTAATAAATAGTAAATTGGATACCAGAAGGTCATTTGTTAGACTACTTGGAGGTTGGTACGTCATTGGTCGGTACGTCCCAGAAGCATGCAACTGACATTAATCATGTAAGCAGTATTAAATCTATATCGAGGGTTCGTTCTATGTTCTATGCAGATATTATATGCTGAGCGAGCGACCGCGTCCATACCTATATGATTTATTATTGCATTGACACGTTATATTGTCTGTTACTATGTCTGTGCAATTAAAAGGACTCGTTCGGCCCATACCCACGAGGCCGGGCGGAATCCCCGCTAAGAATGCATCAAAAGGTATTAAATAAGCTTTACCTATCGATGTTGTATGTATTATGTTCATTGTTTGACGTTGAAAATTATTAAACAAAAAAAAAGTTGGTACGAGTAACATTGCGAATTGACGCTTTTTTATTTTTAATGCTCGCTAATCAAAATGTTAAATTAAGTCTTTTAACACTTAAATTCAAATGTCAGTCGCCATAAGGGAGACTCTGTCAGAAGTAGTAGGAGAACTCGTTTATTTTTTATTTTAATTTAATATAGGGGAATTGTCTCTGGCGACTACAATCTCAGCTTGGATTGACTTATACATTATGATGTATATGTTACATGTTTATTAGTAATTCGTTACTTGTTATTTAAATTTGTATTATGTTATCTTTTTTAGCTTTACGTTACATTTGTCCTAGAATAACGACAAAAATAGGCAAACAAAAAGCGCAGCAGCAGCTAATCCCAAAGAACATAATTATATTAAATGTATAATTAATTATATTAACGTATTGTCACTGTAGTGTTGTGATCGTAAAAGTTATAGAGATGAAACCATCCTTAATTTAAATATTTACGTAAGTTCATTAATTCAATTTAAAACAAGGTACCATGCATTCGGACAAAAATGTCATAAATATTTTTAAAAGAAGGTTATAAGTAAATATAAATATAATCTGTGATAGCATGAAATACTCGTAATATGTATATGTACTCGTAATACGTATAAAGTTAAAAGTTTTACTCTTACCTTTAAATTACCAAGTCTTACTACATAGTGGTTTTGCTTTGCGCTGTTTAAACTGCGATTGATTGATTGAACTTGTATTTACCGAATGTTTGCGATATGTGATAAATATCGCATATTTCTAGAATAACTTTAAAGCTTCTTGTTATTCTGAAATTGTTTGTGCAGTAACGGAATTTTCCAAAACAAAATCATTATTCTCGCGTCCCACCACGGCACTACGAAAAATGCATTGCGATAAATTTTAATAATAAATCTGTAGGTATATTAAAGCCTGCGATACGAGATTTAAACTGGCGTGTACTCGTGTAACTTACAGCAGCGTTTGTTTAGTAGTCCATCCCATTCCCATTTCACATTTGACAACTACTGTCGTTGTCAAAAGGGAATAATTGAGAATCCTTTGTACGGCACTAATTAAAAACAAATTGCGAATTCAATTTCAGCGCTGTTGATATTCCAAATTCATCACTTTTTGTTGGTTGGTTTTTTTTGTTATTATTCTCATTTTTTTACAGTGCAATTATACATGAATCAAAGTAATTTTGTAGATGATTCTGAAAAAAAAAATGTTTTACACCTCTGAAGCTTTTTCATGTGTTGTCTCGCTTATTAGGCTTTCCTATAGTAATTTACATAATTGGGAAATATCCGTAATTATTTTTATCAAAGGGTCCTCCTTTAAATCTGTTCTCTTGAACTCTGGGAAAGATAATCGAATTACTGTTCAAGCTTCCGACCTGTAAGCTATGTAAAAAGAGTCTACTCGTAATATAGCTAATTGCATTCGAATTAATTAAAGTACGTGCTGAGCTAGGCTGTTGTTAATTACACGTAGCAAGTTAAAAATTTACAATACCTACATTGCTGCATTTTTTTTGGATTTTTTATGTCACACTTGATGCACTATAAGAATATTATATTTCTGCCAGCCACGCGAAATCAGTAGACGTTCGGATTAAATGTGAAATAATAAAAACAAAAAATAATAATTTATTGCTGGCTATTTAGGCTCATTAGTGTCAGTAAACTATTCTAGTATTGTTATAAATCTATAGTATTATAATTAAATTAAATATTGAGCTTGACAATTACTCAAAGGAGTGTTCCCCTATGTTAATTCTGCTATTCATGGCTAACCTAAGCCTGTATATAACCTAAGCACGTTGCACAGAATAATACCAAAAAACGTGTATCGCGCTATCTCAATTTCGTGGTTTCATCATCACCGCTACTTGTTGTTGTAATCCTTTGTTATTGTAATGGAGGTTTTCAGGCGAATACAATGTCATTATGATTCTTTTCAGAAAAAATGGCGCAGGCGGCCGCCGATTTGGCTGTACCTAGCACATCGGAGGCCAAGTCTAAGTACACGAGCATGAGGTGCGAAGGTTTTAAACCTATAGATAGTAAACGTTCCCTGATAAAAAAGGATGCGACCAAAGGCGAACCGTTATATACAGTTACCACTAATAGGTAAGTAAGGCTTGTCGGTTTATTAATATTTAATTATCACTTGCTTCGGTGAAGGAAAACATCGTGAGGAAACCTGCACACCTGAGAGTTCTCCATGATGTTCTCAAAGGTGTGTGAAGTCCGCTAATCCGCACTTGGCCAGCGTGGTGGACTATGGCCTATACCCCTCGCACTGTGAGAGGAGACCCGTGCCCAGCAGTGGGACAGTTATGGGTTGTGATGATTATGGCAAGCTTTATTAATTTATGAATGTAATTGCAGTGGCAACCCTGTCATTCAAAGAGTACAAAGGACTCGGAAAAGGGGATCCACGGGGGTGGGTCACTTGAGTCGTATGGCTAAGACGCCCAAAGTTGAAGCGCCAGAACCTGGTGAGTATATGTTTTACGTCACGCTTTAGGGCCAACTCTAACTAGCGCAGAGACGAAGCACAGCGAAGGAAACATCTAAAGTTAAAAAAGGAAATTCTCTATATGCACGTATTTTTAAAAATACAGTAGATACGAGAAATATTAGCAAACTAAACGAAAAACCACGCGAACCGAAGCGACTACAAAGTATGAAATAGAAACAGAGAGTATTTTATTTTATTAAGAATTGATCACAAATAAATAAACACTAAATGCGTATTTTTCGTAAATAAGCATCCATTGTAAATCCGCCTTTATTGTAACGAACTTATTCTTCGCTCCGCTTCGACTCTGCTGCAGTATTGATTTGACCATGCGAATTCTTATGAACTACCTACGGACATAATGGCATTTATTATATTTGTGAAAATCAAATTTCAGCCAAGGCTGCAGACGACCCGACGTTTGATCATTTTGGGATCAATAAAAAAAACAAGTTCATAAATACGTATGGCAAATCTAAAACCGCCGTAACTAGCACAGCAACTAGCACCACTACTACGATGTCGAAACGTTCCTCGTTCGGATCTCTCTCCGAGAGGCTGCAATTGATCGACACTACGCCCACTGGTGAAGATCCTTACCAGCTGGGCGAGGCGGACCTTCGGGAGCAATCGCCCATCCCGAAGCTGATGCTGCAAAAGACGAACTCCGGGCGCATGAAGGTCCTCGACCAACCCACCCGTCGGATATACGATCCCGACTCGCCGGAGCCGAAGGCTCCCAGATCTCGTTCCAATCGCTTCCTATCCAGCACTTTCACTGCCGACCTCAAGAAGGAGGCGAAGACATTGCTGATCCAGGAACCGGACCTCGACCTGGTGAAGACGGAGCCGGAGATAAATTGGCAGATCTATTCGCCCAAACAGAAAACTGCTGCCGAGACCTCCACCAGCGCCCCGTCCCCGACACCCAGTAGTGAGTTGTCCCTAACGGACCCCAATGCGCTGAGCGCGTTGAATTTCAATTTGGACTGCTCAGAGTTCCCAGATCTGCTTTCAGATTCGACGCTCAATCTCGACGAACTGAATGTTGAAAGTGGTTTCAACCCGGAGAAGGTGGAGGAAAGAGATGAAACGGAGCTGTCCGAGATGCAGCACGATTTAGAAATGAGTCAGAGTTACATAGCTAACCTCATTTCTTCGACGGTGAGTAAATTTTCTTTTACACTCTACTCTCTAGTCTAGATAATTCATCTATACTGACGCGTGTTATAAATAGTTAAACCTTTTTTTTTTCGAAGGGGAAATAGTTAAACCTAGTTTAGTAAAAATCAATAAGCTCTAACGTTTAACTACTTATAGGCAATAGAGGAAGCAATAAAAAAATAATTGTGATTAACTATACATTTTCAGGTTGAGCAGTCTCAACAGGCCATTGAGGAAACCCCTGTCGGGATGTATGACGATGAGGCCCTGGATCGTGCCATGGATTTCACGGACATAGACCCCATGCTATCAGCTCCGCCCAGAGAAAGTAAGCGTGGGAGGAAGCGGGCGCACTCCACCGCAGGTCTTGGCCGAGGCGCGAAGGGCGCGAGGGCTGCGGGCAGGGCCCGGGGGCGTGCACGAGGAGGTACGTTACAGGGCGTAGAGTGAAAGAGATAGAGAGAGCGCCGCGACGGGTGGGATTGAAGGACCAAAGCGTGGGCTTTGGTCCTTCGAGCAGTTGCGTTGCGATCTTATATCGCTTCGAACAGTGCAACGCTACGGTGGTCTCTGTGGCCTCATTCGAGTGGTTTTTTTAGGCTAGGCGTATGTTAAGAAGCAACCGACGTACACAGCGTTAGAGCAGGGAAAGTGTACTCGGGCTGATGTTATGAACAGATAGTTGAACATTAAAACAAGGTTATAAGTTACATAAAATTTTCATAGTGTGAAAAATTGGTCAAAACTATGTCACTAAAACGATTCGTTTACAGGTCTTTCGTTTACGTCGTTACGTCTATATGGAAACTATACAAGGTGTAACATATTAAACGCACATCCTGAAAGTAGTTTGTTATGAATGAATGAATGAATGAAGTGAATGGAATTAATGTTAAGAATGAATGACAATATGAGGGTAATTAATAAATAAAACAGGAATTTTGTATAAACGTGTAATTTTATAAAACGTGTAAACCTTGAAAATACGTGCTCGGCGCTAGGGGCACAATTTTTTGTAGGATTGCCTGGCGGTTAATAGGTTAACGACGAATACGACTATTGCAGCTATTTGCGCTGTAGCATGGAGCGGGTGACAGTTGCCTGTATGACGTTCACATCTGACATCAGTACCACTATGCGTTACGTTATACGCATAACACTTAGTTTAATTTTCCTTTCAATTTGATTTTACAGTCTGGTTGGGTTTAATTTAATTTACTACAGCTATTAATGATTTCATATAATATATGAAAGTATACATTCGTAATATTATTACGAATGTGGTACAGCTGAAATACTAAGTCATTCAAGAGTGAAACGAAATGTTATTGAAACTGTCACCCGCACAATGCTGCGGCGCAAATAGTATAGTGGCATTTTGAAATCGAGCCTTGAGTGACCAGAAATAGAGATAGGTTTTGATTGGGTATGTCCTTGTGTTGACCCGTTTTGTCAATTTCAGGCTCCACTCGTGGTAAAAGGACACCGCCGCCAGGAAGGACTACCAGGGATAGATACTTTACCCATGTGGGCGATATTGATATGTCCTGGTATCGGGGATTGGACACAAGTCTAAAGTTAGATAATCTTGATATTAAGCCATTGGAAGATCCTACTCTCGGAGTCGAGGTGCGTATGCTTTTAACAATTTAATGTTATATTATGCAGTGGTAATTAGTGTTTCTAGAGCACAGATATTTACATTATGAATAAATTGGATGAGCTTTTTTCTAATGCATTATCGTGTTCGGTACAAAATGGCGCGAACTAAGTTATTAATTTACTGTGAGACTTGCTAATCCAATGTAGTCATATCAATTATATCAGTGTTCAAAATGCATTATAAGAAAAGGAGGATGCGCTTAGCGGCGTAATGCGACGAGATGTAAATATTTGTTAGGAGAAAAAAACAGTTTCTTTTTGTAAACTTAACAATATGTTAAGAGTAATAAATTTCGAGTTAGAGAACCATAAGCTATGCGATACTTGCCAGATAGCGATAGAGTAGCTAAGCTTGTAATTTTAAATTGCCTAACTTAAACTTAGTGTACAACAGTTCCAATGCGTCGAAATGACTGTGCAGATGGGAAACACATGTTTGGTGCACTTCACAACTGACTACTTCGCCACTTATCATCAGGTGTAATTGTAGTGAAGCAATAACTTTGTGTTTTTGAATAAATGGCAGCACAAGATAATAGTTTAAGTGATTTCTCGTTAGGTCATATTGTGTGAATAATTTATAATTTAGAGTAACAATATAATTAGAAACTGGTTACTGGCTAAGGGCACATGGATGACACGCTACTGGATTTATTAAGATACCGTATTACCTGAACGTCTTCGTCGCTGCATCTTTCCTTGTTCTCAGCTAAATTATGTATGTACATTTCTATATACGTCATTGTAAAGAGTTCCGACAAATGTCTACCCGAGCCGAGGCGCAGCCGAAGGTGAGGGTTGACAGTCGGAACAAGTTGCAATGACGGTTCCGCACGTGTACTGAACAACTATTTTTAATAAAGTTGCGAAAAAAGTGGCGTATTGCAGGGACGTCTAGTGTTCGCGATGTGGGCTATTACACACTCGTGCTTTTTCTTTACCTTTTCCGAATTCGTGCGTTCTCTTTCCCAACTGTCAAAATAATGTCTGAAAAAAACCAACCACGAAGTTTTTACAAAAAAAAATCATAGAAGTTTTTATGATTCATGCAAATATTTCTAAAAAGAAGCTACTAATTTGTTTCAATATCAGATTTAATGATTTCATTCAATGAGTTAGGTTAGTTTTCATTTCATTTCATCTCATTAAATTTCATATTCATTTCATATCAATAAAAAAATTCTACTGAAGACTTGGCTGCATGGGCATAGTTCCCTTTGCCTACCCAGAATGGGTGAAGAAAACAATAAAAAATCTCTGCTTATATTCTTTTACGGTTGGCCCCATTTTCCAAAAATGTTCTTTTTATTATTTTATTAAATTGCTTCATTTTTTCGCAACTATATTAAAAAAGTCTTTACGTACTTTGATCATTCCAGAAGCAAATAAATTATTCAGAATGTTTTGATAATATAGTGTCGAATCTATTAGCTGGTAGTTTACTGGAACCACCTACCTTTGAACAGCAGACGTCGTCCAGATCGATAGAGGTAATTATAAGTATGGAGAAGTCAATGCTATTGGATCAAGCGTAAAATACAACTATAGAATAGTTATCAGTTGATATGAGGGAGTGTATAGGATCGCAAGAAACGCGGATGCTACCGATTTACTAGCTACACAGCTAAATGTTGAAAGGCAGTCAACGTGTGCAAGTTGGCCTTGTCCCCGAATTCATAAACGCATTGGCGCTATAGGGCAGTGAAAATGGCGTCGTTTTTAGATGCGCGGGCATTTCAAGTTGTGGTATAGGAGGAAATAAAAATTTCCAACTTTTTCCAACTTTAGGTGCCTATAAAGTCTGTGGGGCCGTTCAAGTACTACGTAAGCAGATTTTTTGCAATTTTTAACCCCCCTCCCCCGTCCCCCTTGTCAGCAATAGTAAGCAAATCACTTACCCCCTCCCCCCCATGCTTACGTAAACATTGGTACTTGCATTCAATGGTTTCTTTATAGATTCAAGAGAATTTTGAGAAAAAAATTGTAGATAATCCGAATAAGTGAAAAAAAAATATTCTGCTGACGTAACGTAACGTAACGTACGTAATCACCATATAGACTCCCCCACCCCCCATGTCATACGTAATACTTGAATGACCCCTGTGGTGTGTTACTTGGTCAGGACAGAGTGGGGCACTCTGGAAGCTTATCTTCAAGAGTGGGAACGGGAATGTATCTGAGTTTGTTATCGGTCAAAGGTCAGCCGTACAGATAATACTATAGACGAATGTTATGCGTTTTTAGTTTAGCTTTTGCGAAAATGTAACAATTAAATATTATGAATAATTATGTATCACTGTAGTTTCACGGGTCCTAGATGTATGGACCCGGTCATTTGGAAGGAACACAGTGCGTGGGGACACAGGTCCGACACCCAGAGGCCTTTTGAGATACTTCAATGTATAGCTGGGGGCCTGTTCTTCGATCTCCGCTACGTGTATTAAAGATAACGAACATTATTACATATCATCAGAATTGTTATTATTATAATTTTTACCGTTCTCTATTGTTTTCAAGTAATTTACTTTTGGTTCTAAAAAATATTGCATTTTTTTTTATTAATCAATATTATTAAATTTCAAAAAGTATATTACTATTTGTATTTTCGAATTAAAATTTCTTTATTAGGACATGGTACTCGTAAATAATTTTATAAGCGTGTTATAAAATCATTTTGTAGCAGAAATAAGACATTAAAATTACGTAGCTACGGCAATTATTCGTCTATAGTATTCTCTGATACAGTCCAATAATGGCGTGAAGTCACTCGGCCAAGGGGATATCTCAAACGTAACTGCGTAATTTCTCGTACTTCGCCTCATAAATTTAAATAAATATCCTCGGCATATGGAAACTTATTTAACGCTGTATTATATAGGCTTTGACTCACTCCATGCTTAAGATGAATTCAAATACAGATGATTTTTTTAAATGCTTAGTTATTGTAGTATTATGTTGTTTGTTTAAGAAATATTTTTGTGCTACTTAGTAGTTACTGATGTTGTTATTGTATTATTATTATTATTTTATTTTTATAGTAAATGTTGTGTTGTCTTAGGTTATTATAAAAGGTGTTAGTTGTTTTATAGTTGTGATGTCTTTATTATATTATAGTAGGGGTTGTTGGTGTTGTATTAGTTGTTGATGGTCATGTCAACTTAACTTTTGGGCCTATCTGTACCTATATTAATACATGAAGCTAATCTTTGTATCCTTACAAAATTACGCTGGTGGATAAGTAGGTTTGAAATTTGGCACAGCTAAAGTTTAAGAATAGAACATTACACACACCAAATGTAAGGGCGCGTACACATAGAACGTCCGTTTTACAGGATCCGTTTTAACGGGTCAGTATTTCCGTTGTGTGTGGTATTTTTTACTGATCCGGAATACTGTCATGCGTGTGAACTGGCTCATTCAACTACATACCCTAATAACATATCCGTTTAAACGGACCTGTAAAACGGACGTTCTATATGTACTCGCCGTAAGTTACTCTATGTAACCAACCACGCGTATGACTCAACGTTACGTTTCAAATGTGTATGTAATTTCTTTACATACACATTTGAAACGTAATCTTTTGACAGTAGAATTTCGAAATTCTAAATATATATATTCTCTTTAATAACTAGAGAGTTATTAAAGAGAATATTCTCTTTAATAACTAGAGAGTTATTAAAGAGAATATATGTAGCCACCAGCTCCACATTTTGTTAAATGAGCTTGTGTTTAAAATATATTATGTGAATAAGTTTCTCCTTCACTGTCTACTTAGATTCAATGTCAACTATTTCTTTATTAGTAAACTGCAGTAAATAACTTTTGAAGCTTTTGATGTGTGGTTTAAGCATGTCTATCTGTTTTTCTATATCGATTATATATACATATTTGTGGGCTACGTATAATATACATATTCGTGGATACAATAAATGTTACAATAGGCTAGTTGACTCATTTAGAAAACTAAATCATAGTTTGCCAAATGGTGTAATTTAACTGAAATATTAATATTTCAGTAAAATACTAACTGTAACATATTTTAATTTATATTTTCATGAACTACATGACGTTTCCGTCAAAAAACGCGTCATACTGTCATGGCGACTCGCGTGACGTCATATGTTGGAAAACGAAGAGCTGTTTGGTTGAGCGGAAAGACCAAAATGCTATGTCAAGTTTGTTTAGTTTTGCAACGTGTGACGTCACGCGTCGTATTGGCGTTCGCTGTCACGTGACTAGTGACTGTAATTTCGGGATTTTCTTTCTCAAAAATATTAAATAATCATGATTTATTTAATCAATAAGATCGATTTTTCGCATTTATAAATATTAAGCTACCATAAAAAATAGAAATATTCAAAATATTTTCTTACTGTCAACTACCCGATTCTGGGGCTCTATGTTTGAATCGCTCGTCTGGTGAGCGAAAATAGAGCCCCTGGCAGCATTGCGAATTGGCAGTGATATTCAATTGGTAAGTGAGTTGACTGATGCACTGTACCTTTATTAAGGTAATGATCATATTAACTACAATAGACTGAAATTTATTTTTTGTACATTGAATATTTTTTCAAAGTTGATCACATTTTTTATTATTATTCGCTAACTGTCTGTTTTCTGACTGTTCAGGCATCAACACTGTGAAAACCCGTGAATTGGTTTATATGTAACATAGCAAAGTTATTATTTGGATTGTTTTAAAACATCGTCTAATGAGTTGCTCATTAGCTACAAACCTTCGTTATTTGAATTAATGTAATATATCCCAGTTTTTCAGTATTAAGTAAGGGAGGAAAAAGTAAAAAGAAAATATTTTTTAAATTATTTTTCGAGATTAGCTATTGGATGAATTATTTTTTCCTGTGAACTGATCACAAATAGTCAACGTCGTTTATAAATATCAGTAACTATGCCGCCATAGCGAAAGTTACTAAACGTGATGAAAAATCAAATTCCTACATCAGTCTCCTAAGTGTGTACCGTAGGAAAGTGCGAAATTTTTTAATGTCAGATAATACTCGCAAAAAGTAATCTCATTATAGTTTAAATAGTGTGATGCTTTTTCATTGCACTGTGGTTCTTAGTTTAGATTTCGTATAGGTAGGTAGTGTACTCACTCTACCAACCTATACTTATAGTTATTATCCTGAAGCGAAGCGAAGATGGGGTATTCTATATGTATAACAAAAATGCAATATTTTTGTAAGCTTTCCTTAAGTGACCTTCCCTTATTAGGTGTTTACTATTTCAATCGATTCATAAATCAAAAAGTTATGTCACTTTAAAGAATCACGCGTAACTATTTTCGAGTGTAGGTAGGTACTAAGGGACAGTTTTCCCAACGCGAAGCGAGGGTGGGTTTACAAGATAAAACTAAATTTGAAATAAGCGAAAAATTAGTGTGTATGGAAGTTTAACCCCTAACAGAAAGAGTAAAAGGAAGGGTTAATTTCTAAATAAAGATAATATTTAATATAATACTTACTTTAAAAATGTCGTAAATCTTAAAGTCGTTAACATTTCAATAGTAGCTTTTATGATATATATTTATGCTCTTGCCCTGTTAAGTTGACACTGGTGCCTTCAACACAACACTCTAGTAATTCAGATTTGGTCGAGTAAATCGGACACGACACTCATAAAATCATTTTGCTGAGCCGCTACTGGCGAAAGAAAATGTACGCTTGCACTAACTGGTTGATTTTTCTAAATAATTCTGACACAGGACAAGATCTTTTTTCGTCGACAGTATACTGTACTTTGTTTTAAAAGAGCAGTGGAATTAATGTTAGAAGAATGTCATTGATTATAATTATTACATTGTAATAACCCTAAATACTTACTATATTAATAAATATTTAACAAATAATAAATCAAATTACAATCTGATCGAAATCCTAACTTGGTAACGGCTACTGGTAGTTTGGTCAAACTATATTTTTTAGTATTTTGACAATTGAATTTTGGAAAATTCCGTATGTAGAAAGATGATATTAAATATAAATCGGTACTTTATAGGTTGTTGTATTAGCGGATTAGTTTAGTGCTTCGGCAGTGCATTGCGATCGAACTATTTGCAAGACTTGCAGGTAAGGGCGAAAGAAGATAATCTTAAAAATTAAGCCGTTAATTACTTCTCAACCAAACTGGCACGTCTTTATACAATTTTGGGCCCAGAGTGATTCGGAATGAAACAAAATAATGTCGATTAAAGTTACTATTTTTATAATTATGGTCTAAAAAATTAGGCAAGTTTTGGCAATTTGTGAACAAAGTTAAATAATACTGATATGCAAGTGAGGTAAACGGCAATTTAGACATATTAAATAAAGAAACGCTAATAAAAATAAAGATTTGTAAGATTTAACTAACCTGACATCAATTTATTTGAATATCCATTGCAGTGAAAAATGATTATATTATGATGATTATGTATTTAGTGCTTTTGGTTAATAATTTTCGATTTCGATATTCGATTTTATTTCCACTGGTTATTTTCGATAATTCTTTTATTTTACAATTCCCAAATTGCTGATTGCCTAACTTTGTATTTCAAAACGGAAATATAATGCAATATATTAATATTAACTCGTTTCGTTCAGGCCCAGAAGTTCCAGTTCTGTTTAGCTTTAAGTTTAGCGTTAAAGTTATCTTTAAGTTTAGGTATAAGTTCAACTGTAAACTAGCTAAGATTACACACATTAAATATATTAAATAGCATTAAGACATGTTAAAGGTCTGAACACAGTGCGTCAACTCAAATCCAACTCAACTCCGACTCCGACTCAACGCCGTTCCAACTCCGACGTTCGGTTCAACGATCAACTCGTCGACCACGCGTGGGTCACTCGTTAAGGAATGTTTCGTATCGTGTTGTGAGACATAGTGTATTTAGTATTTCTTTTGAAACGGCTCAATTAACATAACGTGAACTCGCTATTATAGCTTTCATACCTACTTGGTGAAAAAAAATTGAGGACCAGAAGATATTAGGTTCATGATGATGTTACCGAGTCCCAACTTTGCGCCGGTCAGTAGTAATAAGTGTCGACGCGTTTTCAACAGATCACAGTTTGTGTTCAGCGCACTGACCATGCGTAGTACGTCATTCGAGTACATGTACGTTCAACATTCAACCGTGAGTAAAAAAAAAGTATTTCAATGCTTTGAGTGAGTTGAATTGGGGTCGAGAGTTGGAGTTGATTGGGTCTAATGTGCGAATTCCTTAATACGTTACCGTTTAAGGTATGTATGTACCTTAAGCGGTAACCGAGGGTTGTTCAACTAAGACGTTGTGCATTTTAGAAGATCACCCTAAAAAACAACTTTTATTTTCTAAACATGGATTGTCCATAGGTGCCACGTTGGCGTGAAATGCCTTTTACAACCCTCTATACAATGGAAGGCACTGAGCTCGTTGAAGATAGAGTTTTTGAAAAAAGACATCAAAAACTCGAAGCCGAGGAACGCCGTCAACTTAGGTACGTACCCAAATAAATCGAATCCTATCCCAATAAAAACCTACCTGACCCCTTGTATGGTGAAAATTGGTTTAGTCTGAATATATATTGGTGAACATTGCCGTTCGAATGCATGTCATGAATGCAGTTAAATTATACAGTCCTGTTTTCTAAGTTTGTCTTATATAGTAAATAAACAAAAGTTAATGTTTATAATCATATTTATTGATCCCCCTTAAATTTTTAACTTTATTTAACTATTAATATTAGTTGTTATGGCAGATATAATAATACATACTTGGTAAACATTTCAAGCTCGGCTTTAAGGCTTCAATAAGTAATATAGACGGACGGACGTACAGGTGGAGACTTAGTAATAGGGTTCCGTTGGTACCCCTTGGGAGGACTGAAAAAAAACTATAGCTATACCAGTATCTCATGGCCACAAAATTTAAGGGGTTTTATTATGGCAATGCTAATCTGTCATCTGTCAAATCTAAATACGAGATGTATAAAATTTTTTTTCCTTTCCTAAAAATTATTATTTTGGATATAAAGGCAGTAAAACGACTGCGATCCTGTGATCACAACCAAAACGTATAATTACGTATTATTATTAAATAAGACAACTTTGGAAAATAAACGGACTACAACTTTTACTAAATTTCAACTTTATCAAGAACGCTTCACTCTCACTTAAGAACAATGCCCGTTTCCCAAAGTGGTGGGACCTTTCGATTTATTATTAGATAAATAATAGAGAATTAGAATAGATTTTTAAATTATATGAGTACTTATAGTTGATATTAAATTTTATCCATATTTAATAAACATGAAAATTTATGAGTCCGTAAAAAATTTGAAATTTATTTTTATATAAATAAAAATAAGCGGCCCAAGGAATATGAAAGACACGGTTAATTCATTCATTATATTAATAAACAAAACTTTACGCGCACTCAGTCACTCATATACATACGTCTATTCACACTTTGACACATTTGACACAATGTCACAGTCATAGTGTCAATGGGAGATAACTCTTTGACAGAGTCTTTTTTGGTCTTGTTTATCTATATTAATATTAGGTATATAGAGTTAAAGACTTGTATGTTTGTAAAGAATTGGCTTCAAAAGAACTGGAACGATTTCAAAAATTATTTCTTATAATCCTTCGCGGTCCGCATAATAAATGTCGAACCAAAGCGCGTCGTCCGTAGAGGAGGTATGTTTGCGACGAAGGGATGTATGCCCGTCGTGCGTCAGGACATCCGATGGTGGAAAGGGAAGGGGGAATTAATCGTACAATATCAATTACGATAGAGTTACGAGCGCAGATCGGGTCGCTACAAAAAATATTACGCTAGACATTTGTGAAAAATGGAGTAAACTATCTGTGCCCGCGACTTCGTCCGCGTGGAATTTCATTTGTTACGGGCAAATGTTTAAAATAATCCCAAGTTACTCCTTATTACATCAGTTATCTGCCAGTGAAAGACCCGTCAAAATCGGTCCAGTCGTTCCAGAGATTAGCCGGCACAAACAAACAGACAGACAAAAATTGTAAAACAAAATATTTTGGTAAAAAGCAGTTATTTTAATATTACAAACAGACGCTCCAATTTTATTTATTTGTATAGATCTTAATCAACAACACATTATAAAACAAAACAGATAATGAGCGGAACAGTGCAAATTGTGATTTTATAATATAGGTTAACATCACATAATTATTCATACCCGCCAATTAGTTCTTCTATGTTTGAGAGGTCTAAAAATGGGCATTCTTCTTACGTATCACATTCACCATCCTGCCCGAATCCAACTTTTATATAGCTTGAAGAATTAACACCAAATGTCGATTTTAATTATTTGTATTCGCAATAAAAGGTACGCTACTCGTTTGTTATTCTTTTTTCTTCTCCACAGCTAATCTAGTGTACATTTAAAAGTATGTGTAATTCAGCTGTCTACGAATTTTTGGGGCTGGCTTATTTACCAGCTAGGCCACAGCCGTTATTTACTAGCACGTAACTAGTTTACATGTAACTTAAGTAAAGCCAACGAAACTTCGATTTCTCATAGAAACCAGTATTATCGGGAGAATGAAAGGATATACAATTTTAATCCGTGTATAAGTAATAAGTCTACTAAATATCTAAATCCGTTGTGGTTTGGTTTTGGTGAATGGTTTTCATGCGATTTCCGATCAGATACATCGCAGGCCAGGCAGGCAATAAAATTATTCCAAGAAAATGTTTTTGACTTCCAACTTGCTATTTGAATGCAGGGGCATCGAAATTGTGAAAAAAAATCTGTTTGAAAAATTCGTCCTTTGAGTTTAAAAAAAAGCAAAAGTAAGCAAATCACTTACAAAATTTCACGGAAATTAATAATAGTTTAATGGAATCTCCATACAGTTTTTCATCGCGTATTGCACACCCATGGGGCGGATTTCTAAAATTCGTCTGATATTTTCCTTTGTATTTAACTGAAATACCAAATACCAATTTTCACGACTTTTACTATAAAATCTTTCATACAGTCGTTCATCCCGTGTTACAAACTGGCTGGTAGAAAATGATCTCTATCACTATCCTTTCGTTGGGTCACTGATTACGGAAGTCCCTGTATTGATAAAATGCTTTAAAGTTATGTGTAAGTAAAAAAATCGATCAAAACTAATTGTATCGTAGACAGTTGGAGAATTTATTGCTAAATTTAGTTCATAGAACTTTACGTAGGTAAAGTAACTAAGTAATATAACGTACGTACCGGAACCTACGTAACGGATAGTCAATTTAGCATTTTGTCTTATGTATTGCAATTATGAATAATGACAGAGATTTTCTTAAGTAGCATATCCCTTGTTTGGTTGTATAGTAGTAATTATTAAATGGCTCAGGGGGACGTCAACAAACATGGTCTTATTTGTATTTTATTCATTGGTGTCAATTTAATATTGTATGCCGAAATATTCAAAATCCATTTTGTGTTTTTCACTAACCAGCTTCGCTTTTCGCGCTTTTACATTGAAATAATTTTGCATAACTTAGATTTCTTGCCTATCGTGACACTTTCAATAGAACCGAGATATTGAAAAAAGGAAATCGATTCAATTTTTAAAGTTTATTATTTATCATAACACCCACTCAATGCATAACAGGGATGTACAGTTCAGGTATACTTTTGTTGAAGTATCTATATTTCACTCATGTTCAGATATTATGATCAAGATAAGCAACCTGTAGCTTCGGGTATCTTTGGAAGATTTCGTATATGTATAAGGCAATAGGGAGTAGGTTAGATAAAAATCCGTTAAATACGGTTGATGACTCATGTTTATGAAAGTAAACAAAAAGTCGTACCTACCTCGTAAAAATTGCAAAAATGAAATCCAATTCAAATGCAAATGTAGTAGGATTTAGTATCGGGGAACCACTAGATATATTTTTATTTTAAATTCAAAATCGTTTATCCTGTAGATATTTACTTGTGAACGTATTTCTCATGTCGTAAATCTACTTTTATATATTTTTTATTACAGCGCTGGTTGTGTGCTTTAAATAGATGTATTCAACAATATTTAACACGGCGGCCCCACATATTTATTATTAATACTTAATTATATTCTCGTTAGCTAATAATATACTAACATGTCTTAATGCACATTAACATAATTTTTATGCAAACTAAATTTTTTAATTCAATAATGTTTTTCTAATGATTGTCTATATTATTACGATACACTAATCATTGATTTCAGCTAACATTAACAACATAATTATAATCTATAAATTATTTCATGAAAATGTCGTAATAATTGTAGTTTAACAAAATTTTATTACCTCCCATTACCATTTAGAAATAATGACTCATTGAAATGACAATTCATTAGCTTGAATTAAAAAGTTAAGTTTACACGTGCCATTAGATATCATAAGTTAAAACTGTTGTATGATATAGTTATAGATATAGGTATAGATCGTCACTTAGGGGGTTAGTACAGGCTATAGATACTTAAACGTTCCATTTGTTGATGGAAGTTTAAATTGACTGAAATAGTGATAAGAATATTATACTTGACAAATAATACAGTTTATATCGACTCAAAACTGACTACACCGTAGGATAGTCGGTACTGACTAACTTCATTTATGCCACTTACAGCAAAATAAAGGGCCGTTAAATTTTGATTATCGCCTCTCTGTTAAGCCCGGTCCATGAATTAAGTTCTGTTCTTCTTTTCATTAAACTGCCTGCCCATACCGTGAACCTTCAAACGGACCGCGTTCATTTAAAATACAAAGTAAGCATACGGATTCCCAGAACGACAGTAGGTCTTTCTGCGACCTTTCTCATCTGAGAATAACACTTACCTATCTCCATTTATTCTTACTCCAATTTAGATGCTTTTGAGCAAATATTTGTCGTAATTGTCTGGGAGCTGCACTGAACTGTTGACCGTTTGCGGGTTAAACGTTTAATGTTTTCTTTATGATACATGTAGGTACTAACTTAATTCAGAACTAATTTTCAATTATTTCATGTTGGTTCCATAATTTAAAAAAGATATTGGAACTGAAACGCACAAACGTGACAAAAGACGTGGCAAAAGCACACAAACTTTTTAAATAACAATAATTAACGGAAAAGTTTGCACATTATGTGTGAAAGTAAGACTAAAAATGTTCACATAGTTTGATGCCGGTTATGTGCCTCTGTGATACTGCATTACCAACTTGATTTGCAATGTAGTGTAAAAAAAATGTAATGATTCGCCGCATCTTACCGAAACTTGACACTTAACTAACACTATGGGTAAAACTATTCATTTATAGCGACTGTATTCGGAATGAAATGCTATACACCGGAAATGAACTGCTATATTTGCACGGTCGATTCACATTGCCAGCCATGTGTACATACTTTATTACGTTTTTAATAATGTTAAAACCTTTTGCAAGCAACAGGACTGAAGATTTGAAATTTTAAGAGTACCCACTTGATTACTGTATTTTTGAACGTATGTAGATAAGACCTCAAGTGGACCATATCTAATGGTCTACACTGTAAAGGATATAATTATTGTGAAGAATAGTATACGTCGGACCAGTGATTTTCTCCTTCTTGGACGGTCAGATGAAAGGCATTCTAATAACAACTAACTATAATTGCTAAATTTTTTCAGTAACTAAACAAATGGCCATTTCGAAGCCGCTGTGGAAAGGGCGCAAAATTTTGATATTCAAATCAAAGCTATTGTAATGTATTATCTTTAATTAATCCGTTTTTTTATTAATGACATAAAAACTAAACGAAAATTAGGTCAATTCATGATAATTATTGACAAATCCATATTGTGGCATTTGATTGGATACTTTAATTTTTTCATTACGTTTATTTCTTTGAGTTTTTTTTTTGGTTATGGATGGATATATATTATGTATGTTGATGGTTAATGTTAGTTCGTACTATAACGGAATATAGGTACAACCTTCAGATATGGTGTTTGCATGATAAGTGGGTATTTAGTAATTTGCTTGACCAACAAAAGCTGTTCTTAGTTCAAGAATACAGGAATGAAGGCCAATATTGCAATAAAAATTAAATTTGATTATAAATACGATACTATTATCATAAAATATAAAATGCTATATAAAGAGTATCTATGTTTAATATGACTAACAATTTAATTGCATAATGTTACTCAAAATATATAAAATACTAAGAAACATGTACCTAATATTGATCACATTGCAGTCCTGTACTTGTACTGTTTTGTTGAAAAATAGCTATTGATGGTCAAGGACCTATATCCATTCCAAAGCGAGAAGTATATATTACATATAATTAATACCGGTATGTACCGTATAATAAACGATACCTTTTATATGAAACAGTGACGCACGAAGCGGGTAAGCAAAACATGACCAATTGGCAAACGTTTCCGGTTTAAAAACGTACACAATATATTGGGTAATTACTATGCGACCTGAAATCATCACCCGATTTGATAATTGGCTACACCCCGTTCACGGCCCAGACGCTTAACCCAGTAAAGATGAGGCCTGATTTTTTTTTAATTTTTCCAAATTCTTTCCTTTAACAACTTTCACAAAATTTCATTAAGTTCACAGATTATTTTCAATGTTTTGTCAACCCTCCTGTGTTTTTAACTAACGAAATTGACGCTTACCCCGTATTCTTAGTCGAATCGTTAAAAATATATCACCAGAGCATTGGATTTTGGTCTGAATGCTGCCGATTGCTAATAATTAATATTGCACCGTCTTTAAAGCTATGACAAATTAAATAATATGATAAAAATGAAGATTCATTTATTTGTAATTCAAGATGGCAGTAAAATAAAAAGTAAATTTATTTATTTTTGATGATAACGACATTGACAGTTAAAAATAATTTGACAACTAAGAGTACGTTGGTCACATTCAGTTAAATCAATTGAAAAAAGGTAATTAACGCGTTCAATATAAGTACATTAATATCGTAACCCGAATTGATTATTTAAATTAAAGAATAGGTACTTAGGTGCTCTCTAGTACCAGTTAACTACAGTCATAATGAAGTTTTCGTGATGATTTAACAGATATCGAAGCGTCACGTTTATATTTGTTTCAAAATATATTTCACTCCAGCAGGAGTAGTATGCTTGTTACGACATTTATCTGGTGAAAAGCGGTCCGCAGTTAAAATAATAAATTTATCAAATATGTATTGGAATTGGGCATTGAGAAATACACTTAGAAACCGGATCCACTCCGGGAATAGTTAGATTCATTAGAAAACAAATATGTGAGTATTAAAATAAGTAAAATATTGACTTAAACTTGATGCCACTAACCATTGCACTATACATCACGCAAGTATGTACCTACTGCAGAAGAGTATAAAGTATAAATTTCGTATCAACTTATTGATTTTTTCGTTTGTTACATGACATTTAGGGTAGTCAGGTAATGTTGTAACAAGCATGTTGGGCCTGCCTAGGTGCACAAGCGTACGTCATAATACACACACAAGTACCTATAATAAATTCAAATGCATTTTCAGAGTATGAAATGCCGATGTTATTAAATAGTAACAATTGATATCGGTGCACACCGTGCATATGTCACACTATAGTTAATGAAATAAGGAGGATGCGGGTGTGAATTGGTTAATGCATCTATACCATGCTTTTAGAATGTTCGAGAAAAATATTTTTGTGTTTGTTATAACGAGTACTCCCTTCGAAGTCACTTCTCAAAACTTTTTCCACCGTAGCCCCCGTAGCGGTAATGAAGTCACATCCCCGCACCATGATACCCGTACCTATATCAATATTGATTTATTAACTCTAGTCACCCATAATTAATGCTTGACGAGAGGTGTGATTTGCGAATACGCAAATGATTATCTAATGAAATTAAGTATAGACTCGTAATAAAATAGAAAATTTGCGATTCAAAACGTAATCTTGACTACTTAAAATATCGGCCTCCTGATTACTTTTGAAGTGTTTGAAATTATAAGACGTATCCTTGTGTAATTAATGCCACATTATTGAAGTGAAATATTTTTTATTTCTTATGTAAATGATACATTTAATGGTAAATCGTCATGCGTCACTGATAACTATAACGCCCGGGGCGTGTCGTTTGGAATTTGGAATGGATTGTAGGCAAGGTTTGTGTCATAATTATATTATGTCACAACGCTCAGATCAATTCAAAATCTCCTGTTTTGCGGCTCTGTAATAATAGTCTCACTGCGATACAAGATCAAATTACAGTATATGACAGATTATTGACCTTACACATTATAATCGTTTTTTTTATAAATTAAATAAATATTTTATAAAATTGACAACCGTACGTATGCCACACTATAAAAAATACCTTTCAATAAATCAAATTCAAATGTTTGACCCAAATAATACACTTTTAACATAATACCTATATTATATGTACTGACGTAAGAGTAGGTACCTATAGGTAGAGATCATAAAGTTATACAATTTCAATGTAATGTAAGAATAATAATGGAAAGCTAATTTTATACAGTTTTATAAAAGCTTGCTGTTCATAAACATCACGCATATTACTTTGATACATAAGCTTTTGATATAAGATTTGATACATATTATTTTGATACATAAGCTTTTGATATCCATTAATAATGTTTTTTAAATATTTTAAATCATAATATAAATCCATATCAGCGCAAAAACTATAATCATAGCTTGAGTCGCAAAGCAGGTTAGGTTTTGGTATACAACTTTCGTTTGCCCGTCTCAAAAGAGTACCGGCTAATCGATACCTTGGTAACTACAGGTGGCACATGAGACGGATACGGGAGCAACGGCATGTGGAGAAGTTGAAACAACGGCAGAGGGATTCATGGTGTCCGACAGTGAGCCCACCTTCCGTGTATACTATTTGGCCGCAACCACAGAGGGATATCCGATTGATAGAGATTTCGGATACCCTCCCAGTTACGGCCTTTGGGGAACCTATCCCGGATTTGAGGGAAACGTAAGTATTTTTTGTGTTTTTAAATGTTTGTAATGAACTACTGGACCAATTACAGAAATTCTTTCACCATTAGAATGCTACATTATCTCTGAGTAACATAGGCTATATTTGCTATTGTATATACCACAGATGGCTTACTATTGATATTTAAAATTTTCAGGGACTTCATGCTACCCTGGGTTCGGACCTCGAAGGCTTTGAAGAGATCGAAACGTTCGAAAACTTTACACTAGTATAGGGCCCTGTTCTTAGTATATAGTTTGTTGGACTCACCTTTTGAACTAGGAATTAGCTGATACATAATTATTATGTAGTTGTACATTGGTAACGATGAGGAACTCGCCTTGACAGTTATACCACTAAGGGCCGATCTCACCAACGTCGTATAAATCTTGTTCGCGGAATTAGTTGTCAGTTACTCGCGAGTAAGCCCATTTTACGTTTCACTAACATTTAACCTCGGGATAAAATCTCTATACTAAAGTATACTAGGGTAAAATCATATACCGCCGATTTCGGCCGTGTAAGCTGCTATTCGTAGATAAGTAGTGTCACTGTCTCTGCCACTAGTCACGGTCAACTCAACTGTCAGGTACGTATTATTCGAATAAATAAAAGAATCGCAGCGCTATTGCGCAAGTATACGTCAAACTGTCTATTTTACTTGGGTGCATTATGCATTCATTCAATTCATTCGTTCAAAGTCGCAGAGTAGCTATGCGAGAGTAAGATATCTATAGAATAACGTGGTGAGACGAATTTGAACTTAATGAACGCATAAATCGACAGAGTAAAGTTATACTGGGATAGCTACTCTAGTGTAAATTCTGTGTTGGTGAAATCGGCCCTATTATACATTTGTATTAATGAATATTATATTTTATTTACTGACTTATTGATTGACCGAGCAGACGTTGGCCTGCAACATATATTTTATTTATTCGAACTGCCTCACTAATAATTTTAAGCATTATAAATTAGATTAGAGCATACCGAAGTCTGGATCATAAGTTTTTATGTACTCTAAGTAAATGGCCGTCACATACTATAACTTTTGCAATGGTGCCCTTCGATATCTCTAATAGTCTGGCTGATTCTAAAGGGCATAACATGAATTAACCTGGAACTTAATTTTTTATGTAACCCGATTAAATGTATTACACATACAATATTTTTTGCTATGGGAGCACTTCGAATTCTCTATCTCACTTACTTACTTACTTATCTGGTAGATGTTTTTTGATGTCGGGGTTATCTTGATTAAAGGATTTCCAAATTGTTTTCAGCTGTAGCTTCATATATTTCTAAACGTATGTGTATGTATTTATCTTTCGGTCTTATTTATAATTATTGTCTATTTTGATAAATACTGATATAGTTCATCTACAAAGTTAGTAATCTATAAAGTTAGTTCAATCTCGTTGAATCGGCTTATGGGGTATTTTTTTTTTCATTTTTATTTGTTGACAACCAAAAAGAATGTCTTAAGAATATTTGTATATAATTTAAGAGAATGGTTTTTTACTTGTATGTACTGAAATTTATTCTAATTGGTCGTATCGACGTTTACTTTGATGGTTACTTTGTGGTTTAGTTTTGTCCTTTGGAGTGGTAGTTAAATTAAAAATTGCTTCTGTTGAATAAGGAAGGTCATTGACAGCTTATTAATAACTTTGTTCGTTTTTTGAGAAAATTTAGGGTGAGGGTTATGGTACATTTGGTTTTATGGGTCATAGCATCGAATAACTTTAGTGCGCACTAATATTTTTTTTTAATATGATAGGTAATTTTACAGTTTGAATTTTATGTAAAAATCGTGTAGGTGATATTTGATGCGTTGAAATTAATAATTTATTGTTTCTTTAAAGTCAAGAGTGATACCTACAAGCGTCGGAACAAATCAGTTTGAATCATATACGATACTATAAAAAAATTATATCAAAACCACTTTAAATCATAATAAGCATTCGAAACATGAATAAAAAATAAAAAATTCCTTAGTCGCACACCGGTCACAAAAATCACAATCACTCATCAAAATCACTATACTAAAATCAGAGGTGAAAACAAGTTATGAACACTGCTTATAATATGTAATTCTGATTCTTTATACAAAACTTACAGCGATTTATAGAAATATTTTATTGTTGCTTACAATTAAATGTTGTGAAAATTAAACGTTAAAAAGTAGTTTACCCACTTTAAATATGGGCTCATATTATTATAATTGTGTTCAGTGGGCAATTATTGCAGTATATGTGAAGTTTCTGTGATTGGTTTGTTTACCAAAATTCATATAATTATATAACTATCTAATTTATAATACATTTAAATATAATTAAATAAAACAAGCACATTTTATGGATTTTTATTTAAGTTTACAAAAATTAATCATTTTACCTAATCTGTAAAAGTTATAACGCCTTCCATTACTTCATTTTGATCGGGTTGAGGTCTGGGTGATTAAAATTTTATTTGAGTCTTGTCCGTGGCATTTTATTGTAAACAACGATTTTATAAATGTTGTAAATAAATCGGTTTATGCTTTATTACGATGAAAATCTTTATTTTCGTAAATATTCCAATTTAGTAATAACATTTTATACTTTACACACAGTTAATTGTACCAATTTTATGTAATGAGATTAAATTCTCAGCACATTTTTTATCCCTTGGAACATTTAAATTATTATTACATTGAACATAATTTTATTGTCAAATTCATTCATCTTCCAATTATGGTTTCATCAATTAAAATATTCTATGAAATTAAGGCTCATACATACGAGCATATAAACTTAAACGAATAAAGCATTGTGTTTCACCATTTCATCGTAATAAAGTGAATTGTAACATATAGTTCATATTTCCATATTTAAAGTACCATTCGGTATTTAGAATAGTTATAAGGATTAGTTAGCAATGTCTGGAGTAAGCCGAAATATCGATATGTTCGCTGATCAGCAAAATATTAAGATAAATGTTAAATTGTTAAGTATGTACTTCAATATTATGCTTATAAGCAGCTTTTTATGGGGATTCCTATTATTAGTTGGATATTTATATCCAAAAATAATTTATCTCGATCGTAGAAAACTCGAAAATTCTTCACACATTTTTGGTGAAAGTAGCTGAATTACTATAATAGTTAGATAAAACCATAACATTTATGAGATAAGATTGCTCCAATCATTTATTTCAATAACAGTGTAGTTTAAAATACATCGTCATAAATACATAATAATTTTTATAATGAAATCATTTCAAAATGTTTGAATGACCAGCGCGTATAGATTGTCTACTCAGATATTCTCCAGGTAGTGTTAACTATAATGTAAGTCAATAAAATGAGGGCGTTGATTCAGAGGAATGCGAGTAGTATAAGTAAGCATTACAGATTATTGAATGCCATAAATATAACAACTTAAATGGTCCAATGAGTAAGGCATAAATCGTTTGTTTCAAGAGTCTTAGGCTGAGATGTATAGACGATACTTAGCCTTAGTCAGGTTTAAAATATGATTTATATCGAATAAGTCTTATAATCGTAGGACTTGAAAGTCTTATTTCATTCGTAGACTTAACTGTAGGTATATTGTGTGAAGTCAAGTACCCTAATTTGAAAATGAGGCAGATGTATTAATACGAAATCACGTTTGTAATTCGCATATTTATGAACACACCATACGCCAATGTTAGGCAAATGGTAATTATGAAAAGGAATAATTATGGTAATGATAAATAATTTGTCGAAGAATCACTGAGTGAAAAATTTGCGACGTTTTGTACGAGGCAGGCAATAGAAATGAGCTAGTTAAGACGACATGGAAAGTCCTTGAAGAGTAATTTTCTCTAATTAAAGTTGCGACTGCTAATTTTCATTCCCGCATTTTACTTAAAGTCGTCATTTAAAAATCGTATAAACAAAAAAATATCCTTATAAATAGTAAAAAATGTGCATGTCATTGAGATACATGTATTTTGTTGTTTTGATAGATTGTAGGTACCTACATAGTTTGACTGAATTGGTAATGGCAAAGACATTGGGAGGTGTGCCCAAAATGTCTCTTGAAACGGCATAGAATCCCGACCGGTAATCAGAATAGCTGGCTTAGTACCTACTAATGTCCTCTTTAGTATACCTACGATTATATGGCCCCGTGGTAACTGAATTGGTATATACCGCGGGCCCATATAAACTTAGTATATGGTCCCGCGTTAGTCCATAATATTCTAATATATATATTGTTTAGAGTTCCGTACCTAATTAATTAACTTTGGGCTCTAAAACATTAGATAAATTTTATGACTCATTGCACATCACTTTTGACAATAAAGAACACTAATTTGCTCCTTCAAATTTATGTATTAAAATACGAAACTTGATGAGTGGACGGACGTCAAATAAATGTCAACGGGGCCTTTATTTCGTGCCGCGACTATAATTGACATACATTTTTCTAGCATAATAAAATGTTCTACTTGATTGGCGATAATTTGCCAATACAGTGTTGAGAGCGACGTCCCACTTTATTCATTATATTTTTATTTATCAGATAATTATGTAAATATTTATTTAGTGATAATATTGTAAATATTCATTCACCGTCTTATTGGTTAAGATTATGAATTTTATGATTTTTTCAATTTTTACTTACTAATTAACGTTATATACCTACCTATAAAGTTTTGTAACTATAAAGTTTTGTGTATCCGGATCTTAATTATGTTATGTTGTATTTGTATTTATAAGTGTTTCGTGTATAGTAATCGCTACAAGTGTATGCACGTATTTTGTCATTGCACGATGTTCTTGCGAGTGGCAGCACATGCTCTCACATTATACTTGTATGTAATTAAGTGAAATTTAATCGATTATATTCGATTTGAAAAGTACAACATTTATTCGACATACACTTGTAGTAATGGTTGAAAGTATAGATTAAAAAAAACATATTGATGTTGTTAAAGTAAGTAAACGTAGACAAATGTGTCTATTTCGCACACTAGGTGGTCGTGATCATAAAATATTGTTTTTTTTTATTAAGACTTGAAATATAATTTCACTCCTAAAAGTGATTTAAGTCTATCGTTATATCAATGTTAATCATCTTACGCACTGTAATGTACTTATTGTAGGATGAATTTTATTCGAATACTGTCCCGTTCTTTATGTAGTTGATGAATAATTATGTTATCGTGTTTGATGTGAAAGTATTTAATTCATACTACTTAAACTTTGAACGAAAGTACTTTTAATTGAGTTTTCGATTTATGTGTTTTAAATGTAACTTGTTATGTAAATAATGCGGTTGGTTTAGAAGAGTGATAGGCACAAGAACAAAATTGATTGTGTGGATTTTTAACGTAATATATGTAAATCTACATTTATATTACGTAAGTTGTGTCAGCGCTAGTTTTGCGATTACACTATGGCAAGACATTCATGTTAAATAGATTTGGTGCCTGAATAATTGTTCTTAAAGTAGATATTTACTAATACAAATGGAGATTCATACGGGAATTCGATAATTATTTACGTAAAAAGTTCTGTTATCACTCGTCTAAACCCATAAAATATTAAGTACTTGTCACTAATATTAAAAGATCTCATTAATTTATAATTTTTGAAAAGTAAATAAATAAGTTCTTAATATTCCATACACTTTATTAGTACCTACGTATTGATACATGATGACACGAAAGACTGGTTATGTTATTAGAGGTAATTGTGTAAATTTGTTACGGCAGTATAGATTGGTGGTCGTTTGACGTCATACGATCTTGTCTCACGACAATTTTATTACGTATGGTCGTACGACCAATGTTAGACTGAGAAAGAGAACGGAATTTAGAACTTAGAAAGAGAAACATAGCTCATTTAATGCAACTCTGACGTTACTTATTTGGTTATTGAAATATTAGGCAGATTTTAGAAATATTGCTTAACTGATACTTTTCGCTTGATAATATGATGAGATGTACTGATTATTCTGATCGGCACGTGCCAATAGTATTCCATAGCTCATTCTCTGGTCCCTAGAAAGTTCACAACATTAGCACAATAAAATAGTCGCCGGACGCACGGCGGAGATAATTTTCGAGTCTATCAAATTGAGCAGTTGAGGATTTTATACGCTTTGTGTACCTGCAATTTAATACTAGTGACCGAGTGTATCAAACCACTACATCAAGTATACGAATACACATAAGTCCATACGTATACAAGTATCGTAAAAAGTATATACGTGTTGGACCTGGGTCCCCACGATATAGCCTTCAAATAACCGGGTCTACTTCCAACTAGGACCCGTTAATATTATACCACTATTATTACTATTATTGGTATTCATTGTTTTGACAAAATTTCAGTGACGTCATTGTTGTATCAAATGAACGATATGTTTTTAGCACAGATGCGAAGAGAAGGGTATTGTCGCGTGTCGTCACGTATGAGTTTTGTAAAATATGTGATGCGATTTAAATATTATTAGCATGTCATTAAGGCTATTATTAAATTATACTTGGTATTTCAATGTTTGTCTGTGTTTCTGTGTATTTTGAATTAACTTCAATTGCTGTAAATTATTGTGTATTAGATAGTATGGAGTGTATCGGTGCCTCCAGTCAAAAGTTTAGTTTCTATGCAAATCTGACTGCTTATCCATGGCTTTGATCAGTTGTCGGTCAATGTCTTTATGGAGTATCCCTGAGGAGCGAACAATAGTATTGAATAATATAAACAAAATGTAAATGTACATTATGATTAAGTAAATCATGATTTTAAAAATACGACACTTGAAATAGTTTTCACATTTTTATTTGATACGAGTAGGTAAACATAAAATTAGTATACAAATTAACGATCTTTAATAAAAATATAAGATTTTGGATCGGCGTGACTTGGTTGGTGTTTATTATTTTAATTAGGTTTCCTATATGCGTATTTTTATGTAGAATAAATTGAGACTTACGTCGGTTTGGTTCTGAAGTTTTCAAATGTAGTGTTGTTCTTCCCATCCACTAATCAGCCACAATACATTTGGACATGAGGCACTGAGCAATGGCTTATTTTTGCGTGTTTAATTATTGCATTTAAGTAATATCGATTTGTTTATTATTATAATTAATATGTTTATTGAACAGCATAATTAGTTTGCTAAGTATTTAACTTAAATTTCATTATTACTATATGTTTACGAATTGATGTGATACTTCAGACTAAGATTTGTAAGTACTTGGAATTAAAGGTTCTACGATTCTAGTGCTGCGATTCGTTTTTTTTTTAAGTGTATGTATTATATTTATGATGTTATTTTAATTTATTGATTCATTTCCAAATGATTTTACAATTTATCATTTTCAATCTTTCCTGTTCTCCTAGTCTTTTTTATATGAAGTAAATTTCTTTAAAATACTAGCTATTAGCTATATTATTATAATAATAGCTTTTACGGAAAAGCTGGGTACAGTTGGTATTAATACTTCACGTGAAACTGTATGTTTATTAACTTTCATAATAATTCACTATTAAATTAACTACATAATTATGTACTTAGTAACGTTTATTAAATTATTTATGACCCTATTATTTGTGTATTAACTTTATTAACATCCATCTGACTAAGAAAGCGGAGTGATTTGCTAGTTGATTTTATAAAAGACATAACATCAGAGATTTTAAAATAACTTCAAGGTCTTTTTTTTTACATGAGATAAGTTAATGCTTGACAACAATGCCACCTGATGGTAAGTGGCGATGAAGTCGAAGATGTTGGTCGCACTAACTTATTAAAAGCCTATTCAATCTCCTCTTGAAGACTCCCACATTATACGCAGGTGAGAACACCGACGCAGGCAACCTATTCCAGTCCTTCGCAGTGCGGATGATGAACGACGATGCAAACCGTTTCGTTCGTATCGGTGGAATGTTCACGACGAAAGGGTGGATACCGGCTGTACGTCGGGTTGTTCGATGGAGGAAGGGGGATGGGGGAATTAATTCGAACAATTCCTGCGCACACTCTCCAAAATGTACCCTATAGAAGCATGAGAGGCTGGCAACCTTACGCCGGTGCTCGAGGCTTTGCAGTTTGGTTTCCAGCCTACCAGCAAACGCGCTCAGGATGCCATTGGAACCGGCCCGAATCCTGCGCACCAGGGATGTGCACCGTTTGCGCATGGTTGTGTAGAAACAGTCTACATGCGCATCGGCGAACATACCCGAAGCGCTACAGAAACGAGGCAGTTCCATCAGCATCCTGAAAGCATTATTGTATTGGACACGCAATTGTACTGTTTCTGCGTGTAGTTGATCCACAGGCTGCTCGTGTAGAAAGATGTACAAAATGATCTGAAAAGAGTAACCTTGACTGGGACACTACAACGAGCAAACCTGCGCGCGATCATATTTGCCCTTACAGACAACGCCCTGCGTTCCCTCTCTATATCCGCATCATCTTTCAGGTCAAAGGATATCACATGCCTGTTGTAAATGAAACACGTGTATTGCTTAGGCCGTTTAATGGTGAACTGTTTGAACACAGCGCATTAGGTATATACATAACACCTCCTCCCTTATTCACTACACCTTAATCTATAAAAAAGTAGAAAAACAAGTACATACTCGTATCTAAGAACAAATAACAGCACACTGTATCGAATAACAACTTATTATCAATAGGAAAGTATCAGTTCAATGGTTAAATAACAAATAGTACCTAGGTAATATTTCTTATAACTAGAAGATAGTAAAAAGCAGTTATTAAAAGTAGCTAATCTATGTGTTCGAACCATTGACTTATTATTACTATGGACATCTAGTCTCATACTAAAATCGCGATAAAAATGTCCCAATCAGTTATGTCATGTCATGTCATGCAGTTAACAAGGTAATTTAAACACTAAAATCATTGTGTCATGGTTTAATTTCGATTGCAGTCGTGAACGCCAGCCATTGCAAGAATAGAAATGTTAACAAGGTAATTTAAGCACTAAAATCATTACATCACGGTTTAATTTTGATTGCAGTCGTGAACGCGGAATTGTTTCTCTCCTTGCGTTTTGTTACTCATTTGGCTCGGACATTTTTCAGCGCGGACCCGACGTCCATAGTAATAATAAGTCAATGGTTCGAACCCATAACGTAATGGCGGCTTTCGCTCCCTAAGGGGCCTAGCTGTGCGCTTATTGTCACCTCTGATCTCTGTAGTGCCGCCAGTACTTATTCCTTTGTCCACTGGCACATTGGTCTCTCGCGGCGGGTTAAGCGGTTCCTCATCAGAACTCTCTAACACCTCCTTTGATTTTTCGGGCGATACACCGTCTTCTATCTCACCTCTTCCTGGACTCCTACTAACCCGGTCCGGGTCGTCGTCACTGGTCGTGGGGAATACTAAAGATTTCCGCGATAATCTGGCAGTCTCCATTTTCTGAGCAGCCGAGGTTTTTGTCTCGGTTTACGTCTGCATTTTTTGTTACCCTTAACCGTAATTGGTCTACATGTCTCTGAATATCCGCTCCGAAAATAGATTTTATACAGTAATCTCTACTGCCCAAGCGTTTAACGACGATACCTGCTACCCATTTATCCGGTCCCCTGAATTCACGATACCAAACTGGAGTCCCCACGTCTATCTGACGCTGGCTACCGCCTGTGCTCCGCTCGGTGCACGCCTGGCGTGCCGCCACCCTAGCCTCACGGTCCGGTTTAAGATTATCAAGTCTCATACGAAGACTTCTACCCTGTAGAATATTAGCGGTACTATCGCCGGTAATAGCGTGCTCAGTGTTTCTATAAGCTAGTAAAAATCTACACAAAGCTATAGGTATATGTATCTAAATTTTGTTTAAATGCTTTCTTAATAACCCGCTTACAAATTTTTACCGCACTTTCGGCCGCTCCATTGGAAGCCGGGTGATAGGGGGCTGAAAAAAGGTGCTCAATGCCATTATGTCTCAAAAAATTTTGGAATTCTGAACTTGAAAATGGGGGCCCATTGTCACTATTTGTTTTGGGAGGCCGAACCTCGACCACGTGTCACGTAGTACCGCTATGACCGCTCCGGCTGTAGTCCTCCCTAACTTGATTGCCTCAATCCATTTTGAGGTCGAATCTACTGCGACTAAATATGTCATACCACCTAGAGGCCCTAAAAAGTCTAAATGTAGACGGGACCACGGTCGCGCCGGCCACGGCCACGACCGCGGAACGTGCGCGGGCGGCGCGCTCGCCGTCGCGGCACACACGGTGCACTCGCGGCACGCGGCTTCCACTGCCTCGTCTACGCCTGGCCACCATACGTAGCTTCGAGCTAAAGACTTGGTCTTAACCATGTCCAGATCAGAATCGTGAAGTTCAGTAATAACTTTCTCCGTACACGAAGACGGTATTTTGACACGCGAACCCCACATAAGACATCCTAATTCAGAATATAGTTCGTTCCTTCTATTAAAATACGGTTTTAAATCTTTAATCTCCATCTCTGATGGCCAACCGTCGGTCATGTAACTAAGTACGCGACCTAAGGGGTCACTACGGGTTTCTTTTTTAAACACATTATAATCTAACAGCAAAGCCTCCGTCGCGAAATGTAGGTATCTATGTTTGTTCGGGTAATTCTGCCTCCTCAGATGCTACCTCCGAGCGCTGACTACTGATTAATCGTGAAAGACCATCGGCCGTATTTTTATCAGTTTTAACGTATTCGATATCAAAATCATAAGCAGATAATTTAATCGCCCAACGTTGCAGACGGCTAGCTGTCGCGCTAGGAATACCTATATTTGGACCGAAAATACTAACGAGAGGTTTGTGGTCCGTTCTCAGTATAAATTTCCTTCCATAGAGATACTGATGAAATTTATCAATTGCGAAAACGATGGCCAAAGCTTCCTTTTGGATTTGGCTGTAGTGTACCTCGTGCGCGGTGAGTGATCGCGACGCGTAAGCCACTACTCGCTCGGCGCCGGCTTCCGCGCCGTCGGCGACGGGCGTGCGTTGTGCTAAAACCACCCCTATACCGCGCGCACTTGCGTCTAGGTTACTATTGACTCGCAAGCCATATCAAAATGCGCTAACCCCTTAGTGTCACATAATTGTTTATTTACTTTAATAAAAGCATCATTTTGTTCTGGTCCCCAGATCCAAAATGTACCTTTTTTTAAAAGACTATACAAAGGTAGTAGTTGGGCGCTTAAATTTTTAATAAATTTTCCGTAAAAATTAACCATGCCTAGGAATGATTTTAATTCTGTAGTGTTATTAGGGTGCGGCATCGATGCTATCGCCCTTTACTTTCGCGGGGTCCGCTCGTACCCCGTTTTTATCGATTATATACCCCAGATATTTTACTTCCTTTGCTAAGAATTCACATTTACTCTTTATAATTTTCAATCCATTTTGTTCCGATATTGTCAGTACTTCTTGTATTGATTGCAAATGGCTTTTTAAATCTTTGTTTTTAATTAAAATATCATCATAAAATACCACAACGTTGGGGCAGTTTTTGAACATTTCTACCATCAATTTTTGAAATATACTTGGACTAGAAGATAAGCCGTAAACTAGTCGTGTATATCTAAATAAGCCCTTATGTGTGTTGATGACTGTGAATTCTTTGGAGCGTTCCGATAAAACTATTTGATTGTACGCTTGCGATAGATCTATAGGTATAGTTTCGTAAAAAAATATTACACCTGAGATTACTGAATAAATCTTCCATTCTCGGAACCGGAAATCTGTCGACTTCCAACACTCGATTAAGGGTTACCTTGTAATCAGCACATATCCTAAGACCTCCGTCGGGTTTGCGTACCACGACCAGGGGCGTGGCTCAGTTCGAGCGCGCCACGGGCTCGATGACGCCGGCGCGCAGCATCGCGTCCAGCTCAGCGTCCACGCGCTCGCGCAACGCGTACGGCAGCGGCCTCGCGCGGCAGAACAGCGGCGCGGCGCCCTCGCGCACGCTCAGCTCGGCCTTGCCCCCCGTATATTTGCCCAATGTGCCATCGAACAATGCTTCATGTCTAGAAATAATTTCTTCAAATGGTTTATAACTCGTTTCCTTAGCACTTACGAAATTATTCGCTATTTTATTCTTGGATATCTTAATGGGAATATTAAATTCTGCTAGCCATTGTCGACCTATTAAATTAGTAGTACCTTTGTTTAAAATATATAAATCTAACTTTTTAATCACACCTTGGTACTCGACAACAGTTTCAATGTATCCTAGAGGTTGCACAATGGAGCCATCATAAAATGTTAGGTTCAAATTACACGGTACAATTCTTAACTTGTTAAACAATAAATCATATACACGCTTATTAATACACGATAAGGCGGACCCGGTATCGACTTCCATGTTGAGTCGACAGTAGCATTCTCGACTTTAACTTTGATACGCACCGGACTATAATCCTTCAGCGACATTTGATACACAGGTTCGTCGCCGACGACGTCCTGTTCACACAAATTGTTTACACAATCCTCACGCTCGTGTCGCTCGTTCATCGAGTGCATAGGAGCGCGTCGCCTCGTGATTGTCTCGCCTGCTCTCGCTCCCATGACAGCGGCTTTACACTCCCGCGAGACTGCTAGCCGAGTGCACTCGTACGAGACTTCGAGAGTGTAATGGGTAGCGCCCGCCTCGCCTCGTGATGTCTCGGGCTGTCACGCTCGCTCTCGCCTGCTCTCGCTCCCGTGGCGGTTTATTGCGCCCGAGTCAAAGGGTCTCGGCATGTTCGCGAGGAACGCCGAGAGCATTGCTCTACAGTCTCGCGAGTGCACAGCGAGAGCACAGAGTACTTTAGCGAGAAAACACGCTCGGAAAAGAAACTACGTAAACAGACCGACTACCTTTCTACAAATACCATGTAGTAGAGTATTTTAATATACATTTAACAATACCTGCGATATTATTTGGTTTATTAATCTGTAACTACTTAATTCATCGACTATGAATTTGTAGTTAGCTTATCTGTGTCGTTGCCATAGATTATATTACATTCCAGCCATAGATTATATTACATTCCAGCCATAGATTACATTCACTTTGTCTATGTCGATACTACTTCGTTTGGCTTCAACCCATTAATGGCCCACTACTGAGCACGGGTCTCTCCTCATACCTGAGGAGGACTAGAGCATACTCCACCACGCTGCTCCAGTGCGGATTGGTGGAGGACTACTTCGTTTATATTTGCTAAATTATTTCTCCGCAATTATAAATCCATTAGAAATAATATTAGTTTAATTGTTTATAAAATATTGAAAGGAATTTTTAGTGCCATATGAATTTAGTTTTCTTAATTAATATAAAACTATAACTTATTAACTATTAAACTAATTAACAACAACCCTTATCACTTAGGGGTATGAAAAATAAAGGTTTACTCCCAACGGCCACCACTAAAACAGCCACCAGTGGTGGCCGTTAGATCAGTAAGAAGTCGATTCTCAGACCTACTGAATATGCATATAAAATTTCATAAAAATCGGTCATGCCGTTTCGGAGGAGTAACTAACATTGTGACACGAGAATTTTATATATATACCTACTTATTGTACAATACACTCTAATCACTTCCAAAACTTGAATATTATTGCGTTAAACCAAATATAAAAAAAACATCCTTATCAGTTTGTAAGTGATAGGCCTTAAAGTTACCTACAAGTACACTCAGGTTTTTAGAACATTTTCTCTGATTTCGTTCTGAATTGTTTGTTACTCCAAAATACAATAATTATCGTGTAATTTATTATACTTTCCACATCAGCGTGATGGAGTACACTCCACGTATAAAAAGATTCAAACTATATTTAATTACATTAAAAATAAGTATTTTAATTAATAATTAATTTTTTGTCGTGATATGTTTGGATATTATAATAATTAGCAGCGCATAGTGCAAAAGCGGATACAATTTCTAAGACGTCCATCTTCTCGACGTCCGCAACTGCAACTGAGCCTGAGAGAGTGAGTGAGTGAGAGAGCCTGACCGCCTGACGGAAGTGTACGAGTGCACAGCCGAGTACGCTCCCGACTGCGCACGTTTTGGCCGAGGCGCTCGGACGAGACATGGCCGAGTGCTCTCGCACGAGAGTGTAGAGCCGCTATCACAGAGTAGTACTTGACAGTTTGCTTTAAACATAATATTGCTGAGTCCGTTGACAGACCCGCTCTAAAACCAAACTGATTGTCATGTAGACATAAATACTTGTCAAGCTGTATGTTAAGCAAACCGTCAAGCAGTTTCGCAACAATAGAGGCAAGGGAAATCGGCCTATACAGCGATATAGAAAAAAAGGCAGATGGAGCGTGCAGAACAAAAAAGTGAAGCCACAAAAGCAAATACAAATTCAAAAGCGAATACAAACTCGCATTAGTGCTATTCAGACCGTCGTACTGTTTAGACGTCACGCGTAATCACGCGTCACGCATTACTACAACTTAAAAATGCCGTCTTGTATATTTAAACATTGTAAAAGTTGTTCCCAAACACATAAAAACGAAGATGGGATATCTTTTCACAGATAACTATTTTTATTTCACTGTTTTGTTGTATATTTACCCATGTAAATAAATAAAGAAATTAATAAAATAAATAAATATTTTATAACCAAAAAGCTACTCAGTTACTTGGCAATAAGGTTCGTTTTAAGTTTTAAGTAGTAGTGCTACTTCCAGAACTTTCTATGCTACTCGTGAAGGAATGGGGTAAAAATTTATCGATATCGACAATTTTATTATGTTATTTCTAGTTAATAATTTTCAAATGAATAATTATGAGTCTTGTTCTAAGTCGGTCACAGTTGTCATGGGCGGCAGCGGAAGGTGGTGCTGCATGCTCGTTTGCTGCCTTAAATCAATAAAAAAAACATGTGTATACAGTTCTGCTACATGGTGTGGAATAAATAATTATTATATTTTGCCCTCTACACCACTCCAAGCTGTTCATCCAATTGTAATGAGATTTTGGTTAGTTGTTATGCGTAAGGGATGAAAATGCAAAATAAAGGTGGTTAAGATTTAATACCTATAATTATCTGTGATTTGAATAAATATTTTAAGTTACCTATGTATTTATGTCTCTCAAATTCAAAACACCTTAATATGTTATTACCCCTGTGTGTGATAAATTAATTATATCACAATATTATCATAAAATGTAATCACGGCCGTCTGTTGTAGTAATAACGTGACATGTCACTACATGTAAGATGGCGGATTCAAAACCCGCCACGGACAATATATTTTCAAAAAACGTTCATTAAAGTTTATTTATTTATTATGTATATTATATTGAATTAATATATTATTTATCTTTTATTTTAATTATAATAATAAAATATTTTAGTTTTAAATAACGGGAACTTATTCAATACCTAGCAACATTACACTCACACAGAGATACACGTGTCCCTACAGTGGCATTCCTCGTTGTCACGCATACATACATCAATGCTAAAGTGGCCTATGTTCTGTCTATTGAATGTTATAATAAATAACATAATATTATAATAATATAAGTAATAGCACTAGGCTATTACTGCCTTTTATAATTATGATTAACAAATATTATACGAGTAAACAATACAGTACCAGTTTCTATCGTTTTCATATAAAAAAGCAACATAATAATAATGTATTGTAGATCTAGTTCTAGACCATGCAACAATAAACTGTCGATAATTGTCGATAACGTGGCAAAAACACCGGCACATCACTAAGCCTAAACCGATAATGGTACTATGCCTGAAGCAGTTGTTAACCAAAAATGTAACTTAAGACTATATGCGTAAGGTCAATCTGTTATAGATACCAGTCACGCCATCTAGCGTTCAATAGCGTTACATAAAATTCCATTGCCATCTAGCGGTGGATAGACGAACTTTATAAATATTATGTACTTAATTGAAGAAGGTAAGAAGACACCAAATATGGCAAGGAAAAATAAAAATTAAGATAAAGTGTTAAGGTGCATTTTCAACTAATAACAGCCGGTTTGATAGACTATTTGAAGTTGACAAGTACCGACCAATTAAAATGTAAGTTTCTTAGTGTGAATAATACTATTAGCGTTGTCACGCACACATAAATGCTAAAGTGGCCTATGTTATGTCTATTGAATGTTCCATCTAGTTAATCTATGGGCCTATAGTTAGATTTATCACAGATGTCCCCAGTTTTATTTTTCACAATTGGTACCACCACAGTTTTCATCAGCGCCGCAGGCAAATACGAATGTAAATAGGAATCTAGGCAGATGAGGACCAGCATACCGCAGATTCTCAATGCTAAGCCCTTCGTGGCCAGGAAACTTGCCCCGTGACATAGAAGTGATGACTTTATTTACGTCTTTAACTGTAAATCGGATACCAATCTTTGACCACACGGCCCCTCACCCAGCCCGGACTGTGATGGTCCCAATGGTGAAGTTACAATAAAGTGGTCTTTAAACATGGCAGCTATAAGACTGTGGTCGCTAATACCATTCACATTTACTGGTAGACCAGGTCTACTGTTCGACTTATTAGTAGCCTTCCAAAAATTACGGAAATCGTGTTTCGAATGGTGTGAAGCCAGTATATCCATTTTTATCTGGTCAGCATTGTTCTGACACCATTTTAAGCGCGACTTAAAAATACAGCGACTTTGTTGCATTTCTTCATACCCCCTACCGTTGTTTGGTTTACCGCACCAAACCCACGTCAAGAACTTAGACCTGGCCTCCCTGTGAGCTTCGCTAACATACCTATTCCATCCAACCACAGGACGCTTCCCCCTGCTAGGTTTTACAGTATTAGAGTCAACAGCGGCCTTAGATAAAATATCAATAATTTCATTATATAGCTTTTCAATATACATTGCGTGTTCGGTACGATTGCAAAAATAATCACAACAAGATCGAAACTCTTCAGGAAAATCTAATAGCCTTAATCTCTTATGACATAATTTATAGGTCTATAACTTCTCGCTTTCTATCGCCCCATAGAATTCCGTTAAAAGATTTACTAATATCACTAGTTAACTTCGGTTTGACAATATTCAAATCACACTCAATTATTAGAGGGAAGTGGTCGGACCATAACACGTCGTATACAACACTTATATTCACAATAGACTATAAAGCAGATTTAGTGGTTACACAATGATCTGGCCAACGTCTCGACCCATGGGCTTCACTAATAAAGGTGTACGTGTCCGACTTTATACCTAAAAGTTGTACATCCGCACAATTCCACTCTAACTCGTCGCAACAACCTATCAACTCGGTATAAAACCGTTCGCCTGGATGCGCGTTAAAGTCACCGAGTATGTATACAGACTCAATATTTAAATTCTCGATGATAGCACTCACCGCACTGAGACAATCCGTAAACTCCGCTAGGTTCATCACTGTATCCGTCGGCATATACACACTGAACACTAGAATTGACCTATTGTGTAGCACTACTCTAATCGCACATAATCGTGGGTTGTCACATTGTACCACTGACACATTTTGAAAAACACTTTTATTCCACAGGAGTGCAACCCCTCCTTATGGTCTCCCGCCCACCAAGCCTGCCGCTGTATCCATCGCTGACGTACCTGTGACGCCGAAGCCCTTATCAATCTCGCTGAGAAACTGTAAATCGTGTGGCGGTAGCCAAGTTTCCTGCAGCGCTATTATATCCGCCGACCGACACATATGCCATATATTATCAACAGAGCGTTTTACATTTTTGTAGATGTAACTGACTAATTTACAGTTAAAACTGACTAATTTATTATATAATATAATTTATTATTGAAAGTTAAATTCATTCTACTTCGGCAATTTACTTAATCCGAAAATCCCGGCGGAGGGGGGATTATAATGTCGGTTATATGTGTCTCGTCTCCAGCGCTATTCGACGCGCGACTCGACGCTTTCTCACAGCAGGGCCTGAAAACCACGAATTAATAGGGTGAACCGTGCTACTGTACCTACTGCTTGTGTCTCAGTAAATGATAGTTTATAAGTCTACAATCTTGACCCTAAATTACAGTTGGTAATTCTTCCCAACGCCAGTATTTAAAGCTGAGCAGAGATAGCATAAAGTGTCATTCATAAGGGTAGATGTCGTAAGTGATATAGTTTAGGTTTCTTTATATATGCTTTATATATTATTTATGCTTCTATCAGAAATTTCACTTTCATATAATACACCGCTTAGAACTTGAGATATCAATAATGTTGCAGGGCCACGTCAGCCTTGTCAGCTAGTTTTCAATAGCTGTTGCCTTTTTCCTGAAGAGGGTGAACGTATCGTATAGAACAACAACAAAGAAATAGAAAAGTTTGCAGTGTATTCCATGTATATTCCATCTAAATTCCCAATCAAATTATACTAGTTGTTCGTGCTCCATGTTTTATTGAAGACGAGCTGTGCCGGCGACTTCGTCCGCGGGGAAAAAAAAGGATAAAAAATTAAAAGTAGCCCAAGTTACTCCTTATGACATCAGCAATCTGCCATTGAAAGTCCCGTCAAAATCAGTCCAGCTGTCGCAGAGATTAGCTCAAACAAACAGACAGACATAAAAAAATTGTAAAAAATATTATTTTGGTAGGTATACCTACTTATGCGCCATGTAAATTTACATCCATATGCATTTATTTAGTAAAAAGTTTTTATTTTAATATTACAACCAGACACTCTAAATTTATTTATTCTGATAGATGAAGTTTTTATTTTCAGTTAATTATATATTATGTATATAATTATATTATATATATTTATTTATTAAGTTTTCGCGGAGGTTTACGTGCTATCAGTCCGTTTTCAGCAAGACTTCGCTGAACATTCTTTGAGACATAATAGGGTAGGTATTTGACGGATTTTAGAAAAATATCTCAAATTGTTCAATATAACATAATATGCAGTTTGCTTAATTCTTTGAATTTCTCTATTTTCTATGAAAATCACCATCAAAATTTAAATGAACAAAAAAGCCGCCAAAACACTAATACGCCATATTAAGCAGGTCATGACGTCATCTGCTTGTATAAACAAACTTAGCTGTTTTTTCGTTTGGGTCTATTAATATCACTTACGCAACTGTTCACTTTTTAAAGTTTTCAAATTAGAACACATCTTTTGTTCTACTGATAAGTTGGTTTTGACGCTACTTAATTGTTGATATTTCTATCAGTACCTACCTAATGTTTAATTTTGGGCCTAAACATTTTTTTTGGGTTCGGTTAAGTATCTACCTACACCAAATTTATTTACCTGTTAGTCTCCACCTGGGAGGAATTGGAATCTCGGTCCACAAGAAATCCGCAACATAGTTTAATAAACCAACACCTACAACATGAGAATCATTTTCATTAGGATGAAGGAAGCAGGCATGAAAATAGCAGACGATTTATTTTTAGATGAAAGAAATGATCCACTTGTAGAGGATGACGAAGTCGAGCGTGTCGGGACAAGTCATGAAAATGCGACAAAATGAGTGCAAAATGTCAAATGATACCTAAATGTTACGAGTGATTATTTGTCATGTTCACAAAAATACCTACAACGTTGCTGAATTTCGCAGCAAATGTTTTATTTTACTTTTTCTTTCTGTGCACAATTTTTTTATGTCATGTCGCTGGATAGGTACTAAAGTGATATCAAAATGGCACAATCAAAAAATGGAATCTTTCGCTTATTATAACAATAGAACGAAACTTATCAATGACTTTAAATATTTGACTTTAATATAAAGCGATTATTTTAACCTTTATACGATATTCCTTCTAATTTTAAACCATTATAACGTCGCCGTCGTAGAGAATATCAATATATAATTATGTAGGTACCTAAGTATTTATATTTGTACAACTGCCAACAAGTTAAGTTTACTTATGTTTTTTTTTTGCCTTAGGTGCAAAATTTATAGTGTCTTTTCTGTCTGGGAACTTATTCCGATACATTTTAATTTATTTTAACGCAGTAGTATGAGGCAGTAAAAACGTAGTCGTACTCGAACGATAAAGAAATCGTACATTTCACTGTAAATTGTTGTTTCTTTAATAATACGACCATGGATTTATTAAAGCAGATCATAGCAGGTGTTATGTAAAAACATAATTAAATTGATGTAAGAGACAAATTCACTGTTAAAATGAAATTACTGATAAGTAGTCATTAAAAGGATATCCCGTTCTGAAAAGCCCACCATTCCCTGTCTTTGGTAAAACCCGTGTAGAGCCTGTAAATTTATTCTCAAAAAAGAAGACGATGGATATACCTACTTAACATTTAACTTGCACAATGTTGGTTTGCATGTTCGGAATAAATGCAAATCAAATTCAAGTAGACTTACTTCCTCTAACTCTCCGAATTAGCACAGTGAATAGAATGAATTAGCATTAATGCACATGGTTGTCGCATAGGTACCTACCTACTCTAATAATGAAATGCCATTCAAATAAAATGATCTTAATTAAAATAATGTAACATTGAATTGAAATGATAGAATAAAGATGACATACTTAATAGATGACATGACTTCATTCCATCCATTGTATTATTTTCTCCTTAATTATTATCTAGATAGGATCCCTTGATTATAAACACTTTAGGATCATTCTTCTTTACAAATACTAATTCGATTAGGTACCAACTAAATTCTAGGTATACTCGTAGGTAAGGCAAATATAATAAAAAAATATGTAATTACGCTATTTGTTCTTTAACTCCAATTCATAATAAATAATCTAAGTACGAATATTTATATCATCAACAGTGGAGTATATTTCGCTAGAATTACGCTGAGGTAGGTATATCAATTGTTTTACGTGATTTTTAAAATTCTTATTATAAACATCATCATCATCATTAATGTTTTGTTCTAAAAAAATATTCTAAATACATAATTATAGAAATTCTTTGATATAGATTTCTCATTTCAACAAAAACATGTAACGGTGGATACGAGTACATCATAAAAAGAAAATAATTCAATGGTTGGAGTATTTATCTATATCTACTTACAATTATAATATATTCGTAATCCAATATTATGTTTAACACATTTATAGACATAGGTCTATAATTATATTTAAGAATATAACGTTATACAGTCATGATTTCTAAATTTGTAAATCTAGGAATGGACAATTAATTGAATAACTTTCTTATACAAATGTTCAGCAGTAGTCCTACATTGTTTCTCACTGTTCCGAATCAATACAGTTTTTTGTGGTATTAATAGATTTTAAGATAACAAACGATCACGTAGCACCACCCTTCTGATGCCGCCCATGACAACTGTGACCAACCTAGGACGAGACTCGAATGGGTGTTTAGTCCTGTTAGCAGACGGTGATAGAACATTAGTTGGTTAGTTTATTAGTATGTGTGAGTACAGGGACAGGTAGTAATTGTTAGTAAGAGTCTCGTTCTAACTCAGTCAGATGTGTTGCTACCCTTAAATAATGGGATAGTCGACTCTAAAAAGTGTAACCGACGGAAAATAATATTTCTTTCGTGTGTTTTACAACATAGTAATTGTAATGTAGGTATTATTTATGTCCTAAACATCTACGTCAGTGCGCTTTCAAGGACATCATCGCCACTTACCATTAGGTGGGATTGTTGTCAAGCACTACCGTATAAGAAGTAAAAAAAACAATTACACCTAATAATCATATTTATAATCTACTATATTAGTATAATAATTATATAAATAAATTTTAGTACGATTATTCTTTAAAACGTAACTGTCGTAATTATTTTAAACGTCACACGTTTAACATGTGGTAGAGCCTAGAGTTCGCCCGGGGTAGTAGGTACTACTACCGCCCACCTCGGTATCTAGTACCATTTCTAACGTGTAATAAAATTATTTAACAGCAATTGTGTTCCGGCTAGAAAGGTGTGGAACCGGTAACACTTTTTTAAGCTTACATCTTAGTCCTGAAGAGTAGCAAAACATTAGTCGAACGAGACTCTTACTAACTAGACTAACTATTACTAACAGCCCTTGCCCCAGTTCTTATACTTTACAATAAGCTAACCAACTAATGTTACACCATCTGCTTACCGGATCTTTGGTTCTGTGTTGGACACAATTGTCATGGGTGACAGCGTGCTGCATGTGTCTTGGCTACCTTAATTCCATAAAAAAGTAAGTCAATACCTCTAAAATTCAACATCAGTAGCCATTAGTAGTGGGTTTATAAACATTACACAAGACGTACATACTCGCATAATTTTACTTACTCATTGCTGATAGTCGACCCAGAACTGTCGAGTTCAATTACATTAAATTCGGGCTCCAACTCGCCGCCACTCCTGGTTGTAACAGTAGTGTCAACACCCGAGTTACTGCAAGTAGTAGATAGGTATATAATATTATTATTATTATATTACCCAAGTTGCGCGCACACGATGCAAACTATCAAATGAGAATTAAATTCAAAACAAAACATATCCATAGACCGAGAAGGATATAGACACCCGGTGAGCGTGGCCAACAGCACGCGAAAGTACAATTACATGAGATAGGTCAAGAAGCATTCGACTGCTTTCCTTAAAAACCCAAACGCACGCAAAGTGAGACAAAACAACATCATTCTGTCTGCCATGCGTTTTTCGTGCCATTTGCGTAAGTTGCATCTTTTCTCGTGTCAGTGCAATAGATGGCATCCATGGGTCTTTATGCTTCACTGTATACACCGACCACACCGCCAATATACTCCTAATATATGATTTTCCATATGGAAAAAATTTAGACGACTAGCTGAGGTAAGAGGAAGCGGGGTCACTGGCTAATTCAACGCTGTGATTGGCCAATTCAAGGCCACACGAAACGTTGGAAAGAAATAGGTTAATTTAAGCAACGGGAAAGAATGAGACGGCACGAATTTGTATCAGTACTATAAGCCAGATGTGTTGTTGGAAACCATTCGCCTGTTATTAGGAGTCTATTGGCTGTGTGATCGGTGACTGTATACTAGAATCCGGCATTATTACCTACTAAGTATAACCTTCTTAGGAGCAAAGTAAAATAAAATACCTAGAAGGTAGATTTCGCGGTATTATTTTGGATAAAAAGCTATATCATTATGTAACTGTATAATGTCCGCATGTAACCTCAACTCAATTGTGGTAAACGTTTGGTATGATTTCTTAACAAAAACTGTTCTGTTGCTGGTGCGACTCGTTCCCCTCATGAATAAGCTGATTTTAATTTGCTAGAAACGTATTTGTAGTAGCTACAGATGTAATTTGTGTGTGTCAATGTATACACACCCAGCGTTGTCCGGAGGATTCGTTATAATTGGCTGCAGTTCTGTGGCTTTACTGGATTCGACTGGCTCACTGAAAGAAATATACATTCCGTTTGCTAACAGTAACATAATAGGCATCTGAAATAAAAAAAAATCATGGGTGATTCCTGTGTGGCAATATTGTGGTCCAAGACCTAAGGACCAAGAGACGTCACGTATTTTCTGACGGATGAAATGTGGATGATTGGTAGTGTTGCATGTACTACGATCGTACGTATGCCTACCTGCTAGCTTGGTCGAACCGTCAATTTCCAGGTATCAATTATCAATTAACAGGTGATTAAGGTACATAACAACATAGGTACCAAGGTACACGTATTACGTTCACGTATTTTCTCAAGGCTTATCTTCACGTATGTTTTAGATATTATACTAAACTAAAAGGCACTCGGAGACTGCCGCGGTAAAGCTATTGCATAGCATTTTTTATCAACTTATGCAATTATAATTATTAGACGTTATATAGTTATATCAGAACAGCGCCATTTAGTTTGTAGAAAACATACGTACCATACCTTAGTATTAAGGTACTAGATGGCGCTGATTGGGGGTGTTAGGTTTTTTTCGTTACGGAATTTCTGGATTCGGTCCCCACGCTCAAGGCCCGCGATAAAAGCTATGCAATAGCTTAAAAAATTAGTCGTCAATACTGCAGATACTTTCCGTCGGCCATATTGCTTAAGGCTTCTCGCCCACGTCCGATAATTGGTGACCGATTATTGTAGGAGAAAAATAGAACGTACTGATAGCAATAGTTCAACGCACACGTCCTACAAAAAGTCGATCAGAAATAAAATCGGTGCATCTCGACCGATCCGATTATCGGTGAAAAATGGAACGTTCGGAAACGTATGCGTAAACGCACATTGCTCACGTCGGCAACAAAATCGGTCATAAGAATGGGAGGAAAAATAGGCCCAATTATCTGCCCTACAAAAAGTCTGACGTGGGCGAGAAGCCTTACAGACTTTAAAGCTTCAAAATACATGAATATATTGCTGCGTGAGATGTAATTTGTGTGCGTCAATGTATACACACCCAGCGTTGTCCGGAGGATTCGTTATAATTGGCTGCAGTTCTATGCCGTCACTGGATTCGACTGGCTCACTGAAAGAAATATACATTCCGTTTGCTAACAGTAACATAATAGACATCCGAAATAAAAAAATCATGGGTGATTCCTGTGTGGCAATATTGTGGTCCAAGACCTAAGGACCACGAGACGTCACGTATTTTCTGACGGACGAAATGTGGATGATTGGTAGTGTTGCATGTACTACGATCGTACGTATGCCTACCTGCTAGCTTGGTCAAACCGCCAATTTTTAGGTATCAATTATCAATTAACAGGTGATTAAGGTACATAACAACATAGGTATCTAGGTACACGTATTACGTTCACGTATTTTCTCAAGGCTTATTTTCACGTATGTTTTAGATATTATACTAAAAATAAGTCGTCAATACTGCAGATACTTTCCGTCGGCCATATTGCTTAAGGCTTCTCGCCCACGTCCGATAATTGGTGACCGATTATTGTAGGAGAAAAATAGAACGTACTGATAGCAATAGTTCAACGCACACGTCCTACAAAAAGTCGATCAGAAATAAAATCGGTGCATCTCGACCGATCCGATTATCGGTGAAAAATGGAACGTTCGGAAACGTATGCGTAAACGCACATTGCTCACGTCGGCCGCAAAATCGGTCATAAGAATGGGAGGAAAAATAGGCCCAATTATCTGTCCTACAAAAAGTCTGACGTGGGCGAGAAGCCTTACAGACTTTAAAGCTTCAAAATACATGAATATATTGCTGCGTGAGAGACAGCGAATTGTAGTAGCGACGAAGGCGTACCGCGTTATATTGTGTTCTCAGTCTTTGTGTTACGCTCGTTTTTTCGTTATTAATATAAATCACTTCTAATTCGGCAATGGCGAATAGTCTACTACTAAATTGTAAATTTATTTTTTTATTGCGCGGAAGATCTTTTTTGGAATATAAGGCCTACACTATTTCGGTACGAACAGCAGTTACAGTTGTTTAGTAAATATTTTATATCATCTCCTAACAACTATTGTTCTGGGTGTTGGTAGGATATGTTACGTACAATCATTAGGTAGAGTAGTATATTTGTAGTATAATAAATGTAATTTGTGTGACAAATACATACCGCTCATCCTCTTGAGTCACTATCACAATAGGAAGCGAAGTACGTCTTGCGCTCCATTCGCCTGGCGCACTGAAAGTAACATAAGAGGAATATGTAATGAAAATATGTTAAAAAAACATTATATTCAGTTTTTTATTAAATATTGCGTATTACATGGATTAATAGGTAAATTTAGGATTTGTTCCTGAAACTTGTTAGGTAGCTGATGGTTAGATACCTATTTACTTGCATATAAGTAGTAGGTTTAAGAATGATGGATAAGATGAGTAACGTTGTGTCTGAATAGAAAATAGAAATTGAATAAATTTGGTGTTGGTCGTCGGTTCCTTATCTAGAATATCTAGTATACTTGTGTTGTAAGAATGTGTATGAAGTTACATTAGAGACAAGTGGTTTATCTTTGTTAATTTTAAAGGGTTACATTTTGGAAAATTAATCATTCTTATTAAGTAGTTGTAAACCGAAACCTTTTGAAATAGTTTAGATTGGGTAATGTGAAAATGAAAGAAAGAATTTTCAAATATCTTTTGAAAGTGAACAACAATTTTATTATTTTACTATATTTTGCAGCAACAGATTGTTGTGGTAAATGTATGATTTCATAACAATTATTGTTTTATTGCTGGTAAGTGGTAACATTGACGACACACTGACGTAAGGAACAAGCTTATTTAAACTTCTTCGAGATGTATTTCTAACATACCTAGAAGTAATTTGTGTGTTTAAATGTAGGTAGGTATAAACATACTTATTGTAGTCCATTCGGCCCAACGAAGCTGGGTATGAAAAAGTAGTGTTTCTCCATCTTGCCATACTGAAAGTAATAAACAATCCGTTTGCTAACTGTGACATAAGATCCCTACAAAATGAAAATGTTATCATGTCATTGTGTGATTCATGTGTAGGTAACAATATTGCGTTTCTGTACGTCGTTAGTGTTGATTTGCAATTTTAAACCTCATGGAGACTAATCGATTCTGGGCGAAAACGAAAGCTATTTTTTATTGGGTACTCAAATGAGCAACACAGCATTATATTTACACAATAATGCATAATATGGACTCCGTTATTTTTAACTTCCCGCTAAGAAAATTGAAAATTTTCTAAGATAGGGAAGTTATTGGTTTAGCCCAGATTTTCTAAAATCGAATTTTCACCAGATCTCCACGTTTTGAGTTCCTATGAAGCTATTCTGACTATTTCCGCGATGGTGTCTGTGTGTGTAAACCTCTCGTAACTTTTGAACGGTTTAACCGATCGAAACGTGGTTAACGGCATTTGAAAGGGTTTCACTGTACCTACCTAGATTTTTTGAAAACTAGCTGCCCCGGCGAACTTCGTACCGCCGTATTATTACTTAGTAGGTAAAGGTTGAGTCAAACAGCCGACTGTTTGACTGACTGTTTGACTCGACCTTAAATGTTGTGGTAAATTATTCGCTGATACACTTGTTACAGTATCACGAAACAAAAACAAAACACTGTCACAAAAGAATTTGTGTGCAGTTATTTCTTGTGCTTGCCGACGAGACGAGGTGTCTACTCGACCCGCACAGGTATAAATATTTTCCCCAGGTTATTGTTGGAAACTTTTGGAATGACTTCATAACAAACTCTTCTGCGCTGGTACGACACGTCACTCTGAAGAATAAGCTGATTTTTATTTGTTAGAAGCGTATTTGTAGTAGCTGTAGATGTAATTTGTACGTGTCAATCATTGACTTATTATTACTAATAAGTCAATGGTGTCAATGTATACCTATACCTAACATACCTACCTTACATACCCATTATTTTCCGTTGAATACGATGATATTGACTGCGATCCTGTGACGTCACTCGATTCGATTATCTCACTGAAAGAATAAAACATTTCGTTTGCTAACTGTAACATCTATGAAATGAAAATATCATGTGTGATTCCTGTTTAGCAATACTGCGTCTCTTTATTGATTTTCTATGTCGTTCGTCATATTGGAAATTAAACTGTAGCGACCCTACAATAAGGAAGGAAAATAAGACAATTTACTCTCAGATTAACACAGATAGAGTATTGCATAGAAAAAACATAGGCCGCTTTAGCATTTATGTGTGCGTGACAACGATGAATGCCATTGTAGGGAAACGTGTATCTGTGTGCGTGTAATGTTATCAACTAATTATGGTTGACATTTTAATCATCTTCCAAGTGACTTGTAAAAATTATTGGATAAATATACTAACAAAACAGTGAAATAAAAATAGTTACTTGTGAAAAGATATCCCATCTTCTTTTTTTATGTTTTGAGAACAACTTTACATTGTTTAAATACACAAGACGGCACATTGTACACTAATGGATAGAATATAACTAACAGATACGAAAACGCAAAGGTTGCCTACTTTTACCACTGCGCAACTATAGGGTTGCCGCGTATAAACAAATGAGTAAATGTTGATTATATACCCTCATCAGTTATTTGGTCGAAACAAATGTCAAATGAAACCTTATTTTATTTATTGTTCTGGGTGTTGGTACAACATGTTAGCGTAAGGAATACGAACATTAGGTAGAGTAATATTTGTAGTATAAATTTAATTTGTGTGGCAAATACATACCGCTCGTCCAATAGACGCATTACCACATCAGGAAGTAATTTACGAGGATGTCTTGCGCCCCATTCGACTGACGCACTGAAAGTCATACATAATCCGTTTACTAACAGTAACATTATAGGCAGGTAATGAAAATATCATGTGTGATACTTGTCAAGCAATACTGCATTTCTTCTATGATTTTATATGTCGTTCGTGATGATTAATTCGTGATTACGAATTAAAACGTTTGTCATCGTGGACATTAAACAATTCTATTAGAAGTTCTATTATTCTAATAGAAAATGAAAGAAATTAATTTTATAGAAATGTATTTGTAGTAGCTGTAGATGTAATTTGTATGTGTCAATGTATATACCCATCCCCATCGTATCAACATACCCATCGTAATCCGACTCAGGTATGGAAATCTGGTACGAAGGAGAAGTTTCGCTCCATTCGTCTGGCGTACTGAAAGCAATACACAATCCGTTTACTATCTGTAACCATCGTCTTTTCCAGAGGAAAATGGTCTGGACCATAAAACATCATTCAACACAAATATATCATGCACCGAGTTTTTAGGGTCTTTAGCACATTCACAATGATCAAGCCAACGTTTCAAAAATGTATAAATATCCGACAGCGATCCGAGAAGTTCTGTATCGATACAAGTCCATGTTTTGTTCTAAACAGAACTGAGAGTTCGTGAAAAAACCGTTCAGAAGGGTGCGCATTATAGTCCCCCAACGGTTTTCACGGTATGATGTGAGTCAATAATAGCACTTACCGAGGTAAGCACATCCGTAAAACCCGTTGACCATTGCATCCGTGGGCATATATACACTAAATGCTAAAAATGATTTCTCATGTAACACCTAATAGCGCAAATTCGCTAGTAATTGCACTGTATCACTGCCACGTTTTGTAAAGCACTACGCCTACAGAACAGCGCCCCTCCGTAGGGTCTGCCCCGCAGCATACCAGTCAGCGTATCCACCGCGGACACTCCTGTCGAGCTGAAGTCATCGTTTAATGTGTCGAATATAATTCACAGGGCGTAAGCGTTGTTTCTTGTAAGGCTATTATATTATCATAAGTTTTACATAACTCTTGATTATATTGGGCCGAACGATTTACCCTTTTACAATTAAAAGTGACAAATGAACATAAAATATTTCTATCCATTAGTAGTTGACCGGTTTGTTATTCCGTATTCGTCAACTCAACAGGTGTTACGGTATTTTTCTATCGGCTGCTCTAAACTTTTCCTCCCTTTGTTGTAAGTAGGTACTACAACATTCCCAATTTTGCCAATAAAACGGTTTTCCGAATTATGCGACTTCCTTTGCACGAATTTCAATCCTTCGTTTGCATTTTGGGCCTGAACCGCGCGCGTAGGGTTGCCATTTGCCCGCCTCAATACGTTGGCCGCTCGGCTCGCTCCTCTCGCTCGTCAAACGCAGTGACACAGACAGCCCGTTCGCGCCATGCATCGATGTCGAGCTCGGGTTTCGAATCGCTGTCGTTGTGGGGCTTGTGGGCGACGCACCGGTCGGACGGTTGCTGAGAGAAATGCGCTGCTTAATAATTCTTCAATTGATCTCTGTTCCGACCATAAATGTGTATAGTCCTATCGTTCATCCCTGGGTTTCCGTTGCCATAGCATTATTAATAACATCATTGTCAAAATTATTCTTTTTCCATCATGTTTTACAGCTGTATAATTATATTGGAGTCAGTTAACAACACCTTGAACTTCATCGCCACTTACCATCAGGTGGGATTGTAGTCAAGCATTAACATATTAAAGTTAATTTCCCACGTTGCGACGCACAAATTGTAATCTCTCGGAGATAATGCCTCACTACTAGATTGATCCAAATGCGTAGTAACGATAGTGTCGTCTAGTTGAGACAGCCCTATCGGTCCACTGTCACGGCACGCTCTTCTTTTTATAGTATTTTTTGCAACCGAGAAAGATTTTAGACATTCACTCTTTACACTCTCAAGCTGTTCCATAGTCGCAGGTCTTAATATTTTGGATTTCGGAGACATCCAAATGGTCAAATGTTGTGTTAGTTCTCTCAGATCAGATCCCTCGCCACGAAGACGGGTAGTAAATCAGGTTCAGTTACCCTTAGGACCCTTGAGGTATCGTGAAGAAGGCGGATACTCTTGCCTTTTCCTTTGCGCATTGTTTTTCGCATATCAGACGATAACGAATCCAGTAGTAGGTAGTCTATTTGCTTTCTCGATCTGTTCATACGTAAACGCAGCCGTACATATCTGCACCAAATTTATTTCATCCGCGATTGAAATTTTTTTTGTATATAACTAAGATAATAACTCGTTTATCACAACATTGCACACGTTACACTTGGTACTCGTCATTTTCAGGCCAGCACCTTTACGACATATCACTCGAAAAAGCACCCGTCGCGGTCCACTGCGCGGTTATATAGATTAATATATTATGTCACTGAATGCCCATAGTTACGGCAATGCCCATAGTGTAGTCACTTTTTTATATAATTTATATTAGTCTATAATAAAATTATATTCAGTTTTCAATGAAGTAGGTATTGTGCATTAAACGTATTAGTAGGTACGAGTAAGTAAATAGACCAACTGTTTCCTTTTGATTGTAAGTTATGATCTATTTACTGGCTAATACGCATGCTTAATAAAAAACAGGCAAAAACGCTAGCTATATTTGTCATAGAACTAGCAGGTTTCTTTCAACGGCCGATTTCTTATGTAAGAAAAAGATATTTTAGGTGAATTATTTACCTTAAATATTTACCTTTAAAAATTTCAATATAAAAGTGATTCCAATACAACATTGTTTTATTTACTCGTAGTTTTACTTTCGTAATGAAATAATAAACGGTACCTAATAATACTTACATGAAAATATTTTTTAATTACAACATGTTTGGCGTAACACGAAATTTCGCCGAATTTAAATAAAAACCATAAAACGCGTCTTTTGGAGTTGAGATTGCATTAAAAGTAAATATCAATTAACATTTTTGTACAAAAACGAATTAAAATTTTAAATTTTAATATTAGTGAGTTGAGATTGAGATGTTGAGATTTTTTAATTAGGCTGGTTTTTATTATGCATGCGAATAGCAAGTTGAAGTGTGCGTGCATACCTACTCCAGTGTGTTTAAATAGAAAAAATGAATGGAATTATTTTTCTACGTTTAAAAATATAAACATCTAATAATTATGACACCTTCAAAAATGAATCGAAAGTGTAATAGAATGTAATCGCATTTCGAGCACATGGCTCGAAATACGAGTGAAATAAATAGCGCAAATAACGTTTGGTATCAAAATATTAAAAATAATAGTAACTGTTGCGTTACTTTCCTTACTTACCTACTATTAAGTAGGCACTGCTACAGATTTCGATTAGAAAACCAAAAAAGAAACAAATGTATAACATTTATTATAATAATATTAACAAATATAACAAAAACAAACAACATAAGTTGACAAAAATAAACAAATCTCATTTTTGCAATAACAAAATAAAATTAAAAAAAAACCTAAAGTAATTTATGTACAAACATATTGCTTTCGATATCAGTTTAAAGTTTTTTGATATCTGTAATAGTTACGGAATAATCGCCTGTGCACACTTAACGATTACACCCGGTATATAGCTATAGAACAGTAGCGAAGCGATTTTAATTTAGAAAAACCAATTTTAGGGATTGTATGAACGTGAAAAGACTAGAAGTGGTTGTTAATATCCTGGTTTAAGTGCTGATTTCAGTCTTCGGGGCTGTGGACTATAATCTGGTTCTGGGACTAGACGCGGCGACTGCCACTGATCCCGAAGCCAAGATTCGGTAGGCATCTGGATTCGTGACCATTCAGAAGTAGGTACGCTGGCATCATTCCTGTCTGTAACTGACCTCGGCCTGTCCACATGCTCTGGGCGCATTCCACGGTACAGCATGTTAATCGGTGACGCTTCCCTTCTGTGGAAAAAATATGATTTATTAACATTAGGGGAAAGCTATACATAATGATCCGTGGAGGTAAAACGATCCCCAATTGTTTTATTGAGTTAGTAACGTCATCTAGTAGATTTGATTGGCTTATGTAATTGCGCACCATCCGCGCAGTGCCGTGCAAAGTGTCATCACGGTGTGAGTGTTTTTAATAATTTTATGACAATAAAATTAAAATTAGTGTATTCAATCTAAGGTAAGCACATAATTTGATATTATTATAGTTAGCTGTAGTACTAGTAATAGATTGAGAGCTACTGGCAATTTTTGGGTAGGTATTTGAGGCAAGCTGAAAACTTGTCTCATAGCTCTCCTACTAAACCCCAACTCGTAGCTGCAGACCTGGCTGCTGAGTAGCGGGGCATTATGGACCCCTACAATTTTAAAAATGTTATTTTTTTATTCCAAAAAAAATGTTTGAGGCAATATGCAATTTTTATAATGTTGTAGTTTAATGTTTAAAGAATAGAAAAAAAAATAAGCCAGACGATTTAGTCGGGGCTTTGACATTGCCAGGCGCGTGCAAAAATTAAAAAAAAAAAGTTTAAAAAAAGTGTTTGAGGCAACTTGAAATTTTAATAGGGTGTAATTTATAGCTAAAAAATAAGATTCTCAAAAAGACAGATCATTTCGGTGGGGCTTTCTACCCGCCAGGTGATCTAACAAATTAGGGTAAAAAACGGTTTATCTCGATTTCAGGCAAAACTACAAGTCCGATGGAAAAAAGTTTAATGACAAAGTTGTAGGTAATAAAAAGATCTATAATCTTTGTCTTGACACTTTTTTCACATAACCTCAAAATGTATGTGAAAAATTAAAAAAACCAAATTTTTGATTTTTTATTTTTATCTCTTCCAAAAATAATTTTTTTTCACTAAATTTGGTGAAAACCTACCTTTTTTTTGTCTCAAACACACTGTAATTTTTTTGATTTAAAATATTTATTTTTGCACCTTATATTGACTTAATATCGAAAAAGCACAATAATTTTTAATCTAAGTCTTCAATTCAATCAAAATTTCTTTTTTTTAAGTCGGTGAACTTTTTATCGTTGACATTTCGACTTTCTGATGGTGTAAAAAATATACATTACTATGGTAAATTTTCTCAGAAATGTGCAAAATGTGCCTGATTTAGTCGCAGTAAAGGCGCATTTTCTGAGAAAATTTACCATAGTAATACTCGAATATATGTCGGAGATGGTAAATCGATGGTACGAATTAATCTGTGATACGCGTTAATCGATGGTATTGTTTATCAATGGATCGGGACTCCCGATCCATTGATCAACGCGTGATCTGTCAAAATGCAGTTCATTAAGATGTCGTTCCACATAAAAGGAATTCTCGGGAGAAGTTATAAAGGTAATCTTAAAAGTAGCATTCGGTTCTTAGCGACCACGACCCGCGACCGCGCGGCTCCACGCGTCTCATCCACTGAATAGGCAGTGCCGTGTTACTGATGTGCCATTTCTTCTTGGTCTGATGTCTTTATTTATTAATCTGTTTACAAAATCAAACTGTTTATGACTTACCTACAATATTTTCTGAACTTTTCTTTATTTATAATTTAAATGTCGTTTTATGAGTATTTGAAAGCAACCCTCAACTTCTGGTGATGTGAAAATTGAGTCAATCTTCTTCCTTTCCTTCGGAGGCATAGATAATAACATAATAAGAATATCATCATCTTCATCCACCAATAGCTGATGGATAACTTTTACTTTGCTGCGGATAAATTGTCCGACATATCGTACTGCAACAGAACGACAACGAACACGACGACAACGAAATCTAGGGGTCGCCCCGCGACAGGCAACCATGGTCGCGTAGTTGAATGGAGATGGACGCAGTCGCGCGTCGCGGTCGCTAAGAACCGAAGAACCGGCGAGTAATCGCTGAAAGTGAATAAAGTTCTAATAAAACGTGCTATCACATAACCCGCGGATAGAGCGAGTGGTTCGATCGATAAATCAATATTGCGTATCGCTGAGTAAATTAAACAGGTCGGAATCGGAGATCCGCGTAAATAACCAAATAAACAAAGTAAAAGAGCGTTAAAACGGAGCCAGACAGTGATCAGTGAATAAATGAGTTGTTTATGTATTGGTCCGCACTCTTGTCTTTTATTTGAAATCCTAATCTGAAGTCCTGGCATGAAACAATCCCACAATGGATGTTTGATGAAGAATACCTACTTGCATGAAAATACATGCTACACAGAGTAAAATCGAGTGAAAACCCATACAAACACCCTGCCTACCTGATGCCGACATAATATATTTTTTTAACACCATCGGAAAGTTGATTTCAACGAACAAAAAGCCCACCGACTTAGAAAAAAAGAAATTTTGATTCAATTGAAGACAGATTGAAAATTAGGGTGCTTTTTCGATATTAAGTCAATATAAGGTGCAAAAATAAATATTTTAAATCAAAAAAATTACAGTGTGTTTGAGACAAAAATAGGTAGGTTTTCACCAAATTTAGTGAAAAAAAAAATATTTTTGGAAGAGATAAAAATAAAAAATCAAAAATTTGGTTTTTTTAATTTTTCACATACATTTTGAGGTTATGTGAAAAAAGTGTCAAGACAAAGATTATAGATCTTTTTATTACCTACAACTTTGTCATTAAACTTTTTTCCATCGGACTTGTAGTTTTGCCTGAAATCGAGATAAACCGTTTTTTACCCTAATTTGTTAGATCACCTGGCGGGTAGAAAGCCCCACCGAAATGATCTGTCTTTTTGAGAATCTTATTTTTTAGCTATAAATTACACCCTATTAAAATTTCAAGTTGCCTCAAACACTTTTTTTAAACTTTTTTTTTTTAATTTTTGCACGCGCCTGGCAATGTCAAAGCCCCGACTAAATCGTCTGGCTTATTTTTTTTTCTATTCTTTAAACATTAAACTACAACATTATAAAAATTGCATATAGCCTCAAACATTTTTTTTGGAATAAAAAAATAATATTTTTAAAATTATAGGGGTCCATATTGCCCCGCTACTCAGCAGCCAGGTCTGCAGCTCCGAGTTGCGGTTTAGTAGGAGAGCTATCAGACAAGTTTTCAGCTTGCCTCAAATACCTACCCAAAAATTGCCAGTAGCTCTTGGACCATAAGCAAAATGCAATGGCTGAATTTGTAGCAGATTTTGGTGAGTTTTAACATCATAATCAGTCATATTATTTCGTCGTAAATAAAGCAACTGCTTAAGTTGAGAAGTTTTAGGTAATTTTGCCGTTTGAGGTAAAATGATCCCATCTAATTAGGTTGATATGTATATACGATAACGCATAACGATACCAGGATTCATTTTACCCCCTGTTGTTTTTATTTACATATTACATTTTTATTAACATATATTTTTCAGATATTTACAATGCCCCAAAATTAAGTAAGATAAAAGCACGTCAGAATTGGAGCGAGAGTTCACCGATCCCAGGAATCATTTTGTCCATACTCAGGGGATCGTTTTGTACACCCCGTGTAAAAAATGAGGCTTTATTGCACCTGGACAAAAAATGAGATAGGACAGAAATTCTTCTAGATATTTGGAAAGAAAGCTTATTAGTTTGTAGGGTGATAAGTTAGCTAACGCCATAATTGACTAATTGAACGATTGAATTGACTTATTTACACACTTTTAGAGTTTTCTCTTAGGGGGATCATTGTGTACACCTTTCCCCTACTAGTTTTAGACCTGATAAAATTTTAAAAATTGAACGCAGGTTTGCAATAAGTAGGTATAATTTGAAATCGGTCACGTACGTTTCTCTTGCTGAGAAATTTAGGTTTTAAGTTTAAACTGGGGAGTTTAAATATAGATTCAATATAACAACTATACCTATATATTATCACAAAATTATTAGAAAAGAAACATTCCTATATATTACACAATAAACTTTTCACTGTACGGCACACTGCTATTTATAATTATGTATCTATTTTAATACATACCTATAAATAGCAGTGTGCAGCACAGTGAAAAGTTTATTATGTAGTATATAGGAATGTTTCTTTTATAATATTTCAAAGTAGGATGGCTTTATGTGTGTCCGATAGTAATAATAATCAGATAAACGAAATTTGTCCATTGGTGGTATGACTTAAGAGGGGGTATAAAGCAAAATTGGCAATCGTAGATTCAATTTTTACAGTAGTAGATCAAGTTCTAGAAGCTGAAGAAAAACATAGTTATACTTCATTAAATTATTGAGTGAATGCAAGAAGCAAAAACATAAAAAAATTAAATTTTCTCGATAGAAAAAAATCACAAAGTTAGGTCTAATTTTCAACTAAAATCAATTTATTTTCAATATGGTGCATGTTTTTGAGACAATATTTTAATATATTATGCTAATTAGTATCACGGAGGGATTTGTAGATCGATTTCTAAATCAAATCTATAATTTACGAATTATTTAAATAAAATACATTTATCTTTATAGCTCTAGGATTTTGACATGCTCTGTTCCATTTATCAGTACCTACCGTTGCTCCATTGAGACGGGCGGGTGAAATTTGTTTTTTTCCTAGCTTTATACCCCCTCTTAACATCTACCGTCTGCACCTGAGTACATGCTATAAGGACTAAAAGTTTATTTTTAAATTACTAACTACCAACACAGAAACAAACATGCAACGAGTAAACATAGTTACATTGAAAAAGTTCATTCTTTAGTGTCCATAGAAGTAGACTATTGTCAATAAACACGATTACTAAGTGCATTACAGAAGCAGATTAGACAGATCATTTCCATTGTGCGAGGCGTGAAGATGTATCAGGTCACAGTCATTGACGAAGACGATTGAAGAAGTGGCACATGCATGCCAGTGTAATCCTGCAGCACAGAGTATCCTAGAAGCTCAAAAGTTTTTCTACTACATCGAATAAAGTTAAATATATGATTGATTATTTGAATCACTATGTTAAAATAAAAGGATAAAATAAAACCAGGGTGGGATATGGGATATGGGTAGCATAGTATCCTTTGCTAAAAATTATGCATTCAACGTTCAAAACCAACATCAATCGGAAGGAAATTTAAGAAGAACTAAGTAATTAATTACAATTACAATCAGGAAAAAAACAAAGATGGTATCTTTGTTTTGGTTTGGTTAGTTTCGTCATAATAATATTATAAATGCGAAAGTTAGAGAAGATGAATGGATGAATGTTTGTTACTCTGTGACGCAAAAACTACTGAATGGATTTTTGTAAAAATTTGCAGTTTTCAATTTATTCATGCAAATATCTAGGTACATACGTCAAAAAGACATGCCAGAATAAACCGAAATTGAACGAAACAGATAGGACTAAACTATTTGAAATCAAGAATATAATACCAAAATGAGTGAAGACAACAAGTTTAAATATTATTACTCTGATAATCTTGACGAGGCTGGTGAAACTGGCGGTGGCAAAGGCGTTACGGTAAGGCCTCGCACGGTCGTGCGTCGAAACGGACGTGAATATGTGCGGCTTAGCGACCTAAAAGTGTTTTCAACGTTATCTCGCTGACAGTATTTATATAAGACATAACAGACAGACAGACATAACAGACAGACAGACATAACGTGACATAATACGTTTACAAATTCGTAAAAACAAGAAGGTTCTTATTTGTTTTACGGGGCCGAAGATGACTTCCTTGTTTAAATATACCTACTCCGGCAACCCCCAGCAGCGTTTGGGGTAAATTAAACGTGCACACCAAAAAAATATATTTTTAGGTTGTTGTGCGCCAAAATTGCCAAAAATGTGGACAATAACGCGGTAGACTAAGCGTTACTTTTTACTGATGGTCAGTAGTAAGTAGTCTTGGGTTGTGAAGCGCACAACTAGAAGAGGCATATTCACTCCCGATTTTACTTAACAATAATTATGTCTGTTGTTTTAGATTTTGTTTTAGATTTTGTATCCATGGGAAATTTACAGAAATCGATGACATTACTTCGTTTCGCTAACTACTCTATATAATATCATAAATATTTTGGAATAGTTCACCTGTAGATCCCCCAATCACTACCGTGGTGTAAAATATTTGACGGTAGAGCGTAACATGGGTCATGTACGGAGCTGATTGCAATATTATCCTCCTCCATTATATTTCTCATTCTGTCAAACAATGTAAATATATTTTAAACAGTTTCAACTATGACATGATTATTCATAACTCCAAGTTCAATAGCAAAGTAAATATTATTAGATTACTTATATATATTTTGTGAATGATCAATTTAAGCCATATCGGGCGCTTTAGTGAGTTTGATGAGTTGATGATTAGATCGAAGAGCATAGGATCTCTCGACTTTAGGCTACTGACTTTCTGCAGTTATAAAAGATTTAAATGACTGCGACGTTCACCAACAATGCTATAATACAATAAAAGTTAACACATTAATGCAGCCGGACTATTTCACACCACATGTGTTATAGGCACACACAAATAACAAATCACAAACGATCGCAACCCAACCGCAACCTGACAAAAAACATGACATAAAATTGACATCAAAACAATTCTCTGACAAGCAACCATTAGATGACGTAGGATGACGAACACCAACATCATAGGTTTGATTAATGTTTTTATCTCATGAAACTCGTCGTCGTATCGTATCGTCATACTTTTACCCGATTTTGTTGCTTCTAAATTTAGTTTAGTTATTTTAATTGCGGAGATAAATTTATTAAATAGTATTACAACGAATTCCACTTAATATATTCACCTAATTAGAATTTGACTACATTTTACCTCGGGTTACGCATATCCAAGTACGAAGTTGTTGGACGCATTTCCAGATCATTGTCGTTATACCTAAAAATGTAGGAACCATTAAAGTTTTATTAACGATAAAGCAGCGTCGTGGAGTATCTAGGTCTCTACAACTCATGAAATTCATGTGACGTAACTATGAAATGTCTTTAAGCAACGACGGACTTCCGATATTCGGGTTGGTTGATGGGATTGGATTGGATGGGGATGGGATGGATGAACCTGTGGAGTGGGAGGTATATGGAGTGTGAACCGTGGCGGGGTATAATCTAGTCACTTGCACAAGGATATGTCTTATTGTACTGTGCAATCAATCAATGAATGCCTCTTTAATTGATCACTATTTGTCTACATTCAACGGGGAATTCTTTATTAAATCTAAAAGCTATTTAATAAACTTTGCATGTAATGAAAGGTCACAATATTGTAATAAATATTGTGTCCCTACTTACTCATAAGCTCTAATCGGCCCTCTTTGGCGAGTAGGGTGATCCTGTTCAGCCTGAAATAAAAATAAATATTTGAATAATTCAATTGACAGTCAATTGAATTTAATGAAATACCAAAAATTAACACAGAAATTCCGAAAAACATTGTAAGCATTATTTTTCTTTATTAATCCCCGACGCAAAAAGAGGGGTCTAGCGAATCGATCGAATTAGATACGTTTTTGCGAAATGCGAAAACTGACGTGACGTCACATGGTCCCCGTTTAATTTATGAAGTTTTAATTTATCCGTTCAGGCGTTTGATATTCAATTAAAAACCAATTACAGATTTTCTGAATCGGGAGCTTTTAATGTACTAGGTAAGTATTGATAAATTGAAGTAAAACTTCTATATCGAAAGAGTAAAATTAAACAAGGGTTATTAAGACAATTTTGCACTATTGTCTCAGACTCTCAGGTTTTCTCACAATGTTTTCCTTCACCGAAGCAATTTATTTTAATTATTATTCAATTGTATACCGCACATCATTTTTGAAAATTAGAGGTGCGTGCAGTTTTGAACTTCTCGGCTATCACTTATTCTAACAAATATAAACTATATTAAATATTTTTGGCTTTACTCCCTTCAGTCGCTAAAATACCTTTGTATTGTGCCTTTCAATCAAAATATGTACCATTGCCTATGTCTGTGTTATATACAGTGTGAAGTAATAAAGAGTCCAACTTACCAGAATTTCTTTGATATGATGCCTGTTACCATTAATATATAACTTTGTATTGTAAACAAAACTGTAATGTACTACATGAAACAGACTCAAGAAGGTTGTGATAGACGCTAGGTAAATTGCACCAACCCGAGCGAGGTCAATTAAGTATTTGTCTTCCTTGTTTTTAGTCTGAAAAAAAAGATTAGATAAATAAAATACAAGTGAGTAGTAACCGTGGAAGTAATAAGTACCTGTTGTACGTAGTACAACAGTAGGTACTTTTTATTTACTTTTTATTATTTTTACTTTTTATTATTTTCTATTTGTTACCTAAATATCCTGATATAATATCCTGATATAATATCATTGTCATGGTGTATTGCGTTAATAAAATACTACTGGCCAACCACCAAGATTCATGTAACTGATTTGAAATATCGGTATTTAAAAAAACAACGATTTGCAACGGACACTTGCAATTAAATGTTTAGTATTCACGATGATAAAAGTTTAAAATCACTTCTACAAATAGTTTTTTAAAATAAGTTCCAGGTGTAGACACTATCCTAACATTTTTATTATATGGATGTCAACAGAAGGACATACTTACCAAAAAATCGCTTAATTTCGCTGCAGATATTCCATACAGCACGATCAAACAGACGTCTATCACAAAATGGAAAGCCAGAAAATTTATTAAGGCCAATATACCTCTTTCGAAGCACACAACCACGGCCTTTCTAGGTGTTGCTGGAACATAAACCAAGATTGATTGAGTATACTTTCCTTCAAATCCCGTCACAGGCGGACAGAACATCACTAGTTGCTGTTTATTTATGTATGCCACTTTGTAATAAAGGAGTAGATGTGTATGAGCTATAATAATAGCTTTGTGAATGTGCGTGTGAGCGCATGTCGTAAGTGGATTCTAATGAGATGTACGTGAAAATTTAATTTAATATAGTAATAATAACTATAAATAAAATTAAATTTTCACGTACATCTCATTAAAATCCACTTACCCATATGTCCCATATACGAACATACGCTCACACGCACATGAGTGTGACTCACACAAACAGTCACACACACATCACATAGATATAAGCACATATCACACACAAACAAATATTTTGCACACAAAGTTGCACTTACACGCATGATTTAATTATAATTATGTTAACCGAGTTAAGTGTCAGTCAGCTGATAAATATTGGGCATTTACTATATATTTCTTTATTGATTACAGGCAGCAAACGAGCATGCAGCACCACCTTCCGCTGCCGCCCATGACAACTGTGACCGACTTAGAACAAGACTCATATGGGGACTGGGATAGTTAGTCCGGTTAGGTGACGGTGTTAGAACATTAGTTGGTTAGTTTGTAAGTATGAGGACTGGGTCAGGGACTGTTAGTGAATGTTAGTCCTGTTAGTTATTGTTAGTAAGAGTCCAGTTAGTAAATGTTAGTAAGAGTCTCATTATAATTCGGTCACAGATGTGTTGCTACCCTTGAGGACTGAGATGGTCGCCTCTAAAAAGTGTAGCCGGCTCCACACCTTTCTATCCGGCACACAATTGCTGTTAAAACAATTATTACACGGTAGAAATGGTACTAAGTACCGTGGCGGGGGGTAGTACTACCCCGGGCGAACTCTAAGCTGTACTACCTATGCAAAACAATTAAAATTAATTATTTTACATAGGTAGTATATAGATTCTAGGCTCTACTACTAACAAATATAATATTTAATGTAGTTTTTCCACCGATGTTATTTTCTAGACTTCTTGTTAGTCATAAATCAAATGTGTTCGAAACAATAATGTAAAACTAATGTTAGTCCTTGAGCTAAAAAGCCGGTGCCAGAAATACAGGCTTTAATCCTAGTCTGAACTACGGTCAAAGCCTGATTTAAACAGATTTAGATGACTGTAACTCTTGTATTAACAAACAGTAAATCGCATTGTTAATAAAAGATTTTATTATTATTATTATTTCCAAAATCAAATCTGTAGCGCTGTCTTGATGACCACAACCTATTCAAGAAAAGTTTGTCTGCGGCATGAATTCCTATTGCATTGTTCTTTTTTACGGTTCCTAACTCAAATCGTAAAAAACGGAAGCCTAAACGAATGCCTTCGTCATTTGTTTGTCTCAGTTTAACCCTATGAGTACCAGTCCGATTTATTCTTGACCGGTTTTTGGTGTTTCGTCCGCAGTACTACACCGGCCAGAAACAAAATGAGCCCCCGCCTATTTGGCCTTTAACGGACGGCGTCTATCCCGGGTATTTAATAATTAAAAAAGTTTGTATATAAAAGAATAAACTTACAATATGTTAATATTAAGAGTGTAATTATTAATAAAAATGTCATGGCGGTCAGAGCAGTGGACAAGGCTGTCAAGAGGATGAACAGGTTCGCCCGCGGTATCATTGCACCTGTCAATATCTTAGGCCTTAGTTCACATGTAGGCTCTGAAAAGAAAGAATACACTTATTAAACAGTTGACGACCCATACGGCGCGATGGTTACTATGCCGGGCGCCGTTCGAAGAGTCCATTCGATTCTCTCTCGGTATGTGTATTCTTGTCTCGTGTGTAAAGGCGTGCGATGCGTGCGGCGACTGGCGCCAGAGTGAAACAAAATCGAATCGTTGATCGTACAGAGCCATACAGTGTCGATTCATCGTTACGATATTCATGATTGCATGGGTTTTTGTTGCGATTTCCGACATCGTCTTCGATGAAGTAAATCGTTAACGATCTTGACATACACCATCGATTCGTCGTTTTGATCGGTTTGACGCGACGGATCGTACAGATAAATCTTACCATGTATGGGGCCCTTTACGACCAGTCCATTTACGATCGAACTTGTCGCATACGACTGAAATATTGTGCGACGGTCCGTGCGACCGTTGCAACGTGAATGCCCACCTTACGCATGGCATCTACGACATACAGACTCCTAGTGTGGGGCTACGAGTGTCGCAGTATTTATTTATTTTATGTGACTTTCGACTCTGTTGTCGGTAGTGGGTTTGATTCGCGGCGTAGCCAGACATAATTTGGCTTTAAAATTAAATTTGGCTTGTAGGGTGTGGTGTATCATTGTGAATGCCTCCAACAGTTTATACCGACATGTTAGGGCCTATTGCTGTGCAAGATATTATTACGCGACGATTAAAAATACAACTCGATAATAAGACGATAAAATTGAAATTCGTCAAAAACAGACATCATCGAGGCATATTATTAATAAGCCGTGAGCTTGTTTCAAGGTTATGTACTTATGTGTAGAGACTAGAATAGAAAACTTTTATAAACTTTTTAACAAGTTATGAATGAAAAGTGTTGGTGTGTTTTAATGAAGTTTCAAACAAAGAAATACCTAATGTTTGAATGTAGATCCCGAGTTAATAGTGTGCTGACCAAAAAGTGTGAGTTTGATGAGGGGTCTTTGGACGCACTGCACTTGGCAAGCGTGTTAGTGGCCTTTCGAGGAGACAATACTTATACCGAAGCAAGTGGCAATTAGTTTTGTATCCGTATTGAAAAGCTATTTATCAATCTGGCTAACTGCTCCCTTGTACTGTATCATGCAGTTAGAACTTGATATTGTTTAATGTCCTTATAACCATATAAGATTGTATAAATACTTACTTCTTTGATATACTCTCGTAAATATGACCAAGAACTTCCGTTCGGGGTCATTTGAATCAAATCCCTTAATACCACAGGAGTAAATATTTCCCACAAAATAATAGAATATGATTAAGTAGGAAATGGTGAGCTGAAAAACAAAAGAAAATATTAAGCGTTAGTAACTAACGAAGTTATTAGGACATGAAGAAATATACGACGATGTAAACAATAATATTAAATAGGTTTTATTAAAATAAGTAAAAGATTTTGGACAAATTTTTTACAAGACACTTCAAAAAATAACTCTAACATTTTCTTTTTATTAAAACCTAACTAGACTAATATATATAAACCTCTTTACATTAGCTCACTGAGCTTCGTATTCCTTAATAGAAGTAGGTGATTCGGGGGTGAAATTCTTTACTCTCTACACATGCTAAGGAATAAAGTAGTGATTTTCTTTGATTCCATGAAAACTGTTTTGGAATTATCCAGAGATACCTATAAGTGTGCTAATTTATAAATTTTTCAATTTATACGAAACTGAAGTATTTATTATAACTATATAATATTATGAACATCGATTTTTCGGTTTATTCGATTTTTCGGCTTTTATATCGGTTTTCAATAATATGATTGTATTTTTTTATCTTTAATTAAATTTAATAGATACAAAAACATAACAATAAATAAATTAAAATACATTTTTATTAGTGATAAGAATATAATATCTACATTAGAAAAAAAATTAGATAAACTTAAATAATAGATATACACAAAACCTAAAACTAAAAAGTTAAAAAATAACATAATAACTAAAAAATATTATTAAAAGGAGTCCCTTTAGGCAAGGTTCCGAAGATACTGGCAGCGTTCCCCCTTTGAATAGCTAGGCTAATTCTTTGTCCGAGGTAGCTGCCAGCTCTTCGGTCTCCTGTGATGTCGACTAACCTTTTTGCTATTTCCTTAAAAAGCTTAAATTAACTTATGAATTAAAATAAATTTATATAGCTGGGCCCCTGCGATGCAGTACCCAAGATGCTGGCAGCATTTCCTCTCTGTATAGCAATGCTAATACGCTGAGCGAGAAAACTGCCAGCTCTGGGGTCGCCAGTCTTGTGTTTTAATTTTTTTGTAATTTGTCCGGTAAGGTAATGAATAATAATTATGTATTATTAAAAATTATATATACCTACTAGCTGACCCCGCGAACGTTGTTCCGCCATATAGATTGTGAAATTTAAATTTGAGGTGTGGGGGTAGAGAAATGAAAATTTGGGAGTATGTGTATTTTTTATGCCACACCATAAAAAAATAACCAAAAAAAAGTTTTGTTCAAAAAATGAAAATTTTTTTTTTAGGGCGAGCCACCCTTATCACTTAGGGGTATGAAAAATAAATGTTGGCCGATTCTCAGACCTACTCGATATGCACACAAAATTTCATGAGAATCGTTCGAGCCGTTTCGGAGGAGTATGGTAACTAACATTGTGACACGAGAATTTTATATAATAACAAGTTGTCCCGGCGTACTTCGTACCGCTTTATAATTAAAAAATGTTTTGGTGATATATCGACAGCAACGCCACCTATCGGGTCCAATTGTGAATCTAAACCATTCCCAGATCCCCTTGAACACACACAAAAAATTTCATCCAAATCGGTCCAGTCGTTAAAAAATGTTTCGGTGATATATCGACAGCAACGCCACCTACCGGGTCCAATTGTGAATCTAAATAATTCTCGGATCCACCTGAAGACACACAAAAAATTTCAACCAAATCGGTCAAGCCGTTTAGGAGGAGTTCAGTGACATACACACTCACACTCGAATTATATATGTCGACGCATTTGCGTGGAAGTTTATATTATTTTTAGTTACCATTTATTTTACATTAGAATTTGTGATTGATTTCAAATAATTTCATTACTTTTGTTTTGATCAATGAATTGATTAATGGATTTATTAATTAATTAAGTAATTTTATAAGAATATTTTAATCAATTACAATATTCCAAAAGCAACGATGGTTTAAGATTTCAAATATTAGCAGTTGTTATGACCTGTTTGATTTATTCGAGCTGCCAGAGGGCGCTGCGAGTTCATTGTTTATCGTTGCTTTTTGAATATCCGTTTTCTTAATACTGTTTCATAAAATGAGCAAATTATTCGACAATTACTTTGAAATTATTTTATGAATTATGAAAGATCACTTTGATTGTTAAAAATAAGAAGTAAAAATGTGTTATTTTAAATTCCGGTATCGAGGAGTAACCGTTGTGACATGAGGTCGCCATGTTTTTTGGTAGAGCGAGCCACTAGGATTTTGGCGAACGGTTGTCTTGTGAGTACTCTTTATATTATTTCTAATTATAGGTCATTGTTTAATTTTAAGGATTATTATTACATTACTGTAGTAAGAATCATATGACTTAGTTAGGGTTGGACCATTAGTATATCTAACTATGACCAAGCCTATCAATTTATAATAAATAAGTGTTTTGCATTATAAATGTGTGTTTTGTTCATCTGAGATTTTGGTAATCTGAGACATGAGTGAAAATAGTGAAGATGGTGACGTCAACGGGGCTGACGTCACCCTTCCTAAAAACTCGGTTGGGATAAATGCCTCGTTATCCGAAGCGGGATCACCACCCATTTCTGCTAGCCATTCTGATGTACCTCCCGTAGTTAACACTTCTGTTGGCGGGGTCCCAACCGAGTTCTTTGCTCAGATGATGCAGATGATGAAGCACGTGTCGGATCGTTTGACGATGGTTGATTCTAAAATGAAAATTAACGACATATTTTTGCCGTCATATGATCCGGATAGTAATATAGGAATTCGTGAGTGGTGTAAGCATGTGACCACTGCAATGGATACGTACAACTTTAGCGATTATGATGTTCGAATGAAAGTAGGCAGTTTAATGAAAGGTCGCGCGAAGTTATACGTGGACAATTGGTTGGTGTCCACGGGGTCTTGGGGGGAGTTGCGCGATGTTTTGATTACGACGTTTGAACCTGAAAGTCGATATTCGCGAGATGTGATTCGGTTTAGAGAACATGTTTACGACAGTACTAAAAACGTTGCGCAGTTCCTATCTGAGGCCTGGGTATTGTGGCAACGTGTGACCAAAGATAAGCTGACGAGTGGTGACGCGGTTGAGGCTGTCATTGGTTGCATTAGTGACGAACGGTTACGAATTGATTTATTAAATGCACGTGCAAAATCCGTACCAGAATTATTTCTGTAGCCTCATCGATACGCCCTACAAAACGCGTAAATTCGAATCAGACGTCACAAAATTTAATCAAACGCCCGCGTTTGGCGGAAAAGTTTAACTTATATTGTCAAGTTTGTAAGAAGACCAACCATGACACACGTGATTGTCGTTTTGCAAACAAAAACACAGCTCCTCAGCCGCACCATGATTCAAATACCGGAACGTCAAAAACCGTCAAACCCACCTGTACATTTTGCTCCAAAGTCGGTCATACGTATGAAATGTGTTTTAAACGCGAACGCGCAGTTGCTTCTAACGTGAATTGTGTTGGTAAACCAAAACTTACTTGGTTACCTGTCTCTATTGGAAATTTTGAATTTACTGCAATTTTTGATAGTGGAGCGGAATGTTCATTGTTACGAGAGTCGGTGGCTGAGAAAATTCCGGGTAAACGCGTTAATGAAGTCCATTACTTAAAGGGCATTGGGCAGTTTACGTTGGTATCTTTGACTAGTTTAACTACCATTTGTCAAATTGATAATTTACGCGTTGAACTACAATTTCATGTTGTTCCGGATTATGAGATATGCTCTGATATATTGATTGGTACTAACCTTATTAAGGACACAAAGTTAAGTGTATTAGTTACGGCCCAGGGTGCCAAATTACTTCACCAACCGGTGGTCTATCACATGCGATCACAAGATGACAAATTTGATAAACTTATTACGGACTTATCTAGTGAGGATCAGATAAACGAATTAAAGATATTGTTGACCAAGTATACACATCTGTTCATTCGTGGATATCCTCGTACGCGGGTTAACACGGGTGAATTAGAGATTCGATTGAAAGATCCCAATAAGTATGTAGAGCGTAGGCCGTACAAGTTGAGTCCTGTTGAAAGGGAGAAAGTCAGAGAAATTGTGACTGAGTTGTTGGAACATAATATCATTAGGGAGAGTACCTCTGCTTTCTCCAGTCCCATAATCTTGGTAAAAAAGAAAAACGGGCAAAATCGCATGTGCGTGGACTACCGGGAGTTGAATAAAAATACTCTTAGGGATCATTACCCTCTCCCTATCATTTCTGACCAAATTGATCAATTATCAGGGGGTTTCTACTACTCTACATTCGATATGGCAGCGGGATTTCATCAAATCCCGGTGTCCGAGAGCTCTATAGAGAAAACAGCCTTTGTAACGCCTGATGGCCTCTATGAGTATTTGGCTATGCCATTTGGTTTAAGTAATGCCGTTTCTGTGTACCAAAGATGTATAAATAGAGCTCTAGGGCCTCTACTTTACGGGTCTAACCCTTTATGTCAAGTATACGTAGATGATGTCCTCACAAAATGTAGAGACTTTTCAGAGGGTTTGTCCCGCATTGAGAGAATACTCATGACTCTTCAGGAGGCAGGGTTTTCAATCAATGTGGAGAAGACGGTTTTATTTAAATGCTCTATTGAGTACCTAGGCAATATCATATCAGACGGACAAGTTAGCCCTAGCCCAACGAAAGTAGCGGCCCTAACGAAAGCCCCCATTCCCACAACCGTTAAACAGGTACGGCAATTTAACGGACTAGCTGGATATTTCAGACGTTTTATACCGAACTTTTCGCGTGTTATGGCACCATTATACGAGTTAACTAAAAAATACGCTAAATGGGAATGGGATACAAGGCATGATCAGGCTAGGAATTATGTAGTTCAACATTTATCTACTGCGCCGACCCTTTTGATATTTCAGGAAGACGCTCCGATTGAGCTTTACACCGACGCAAGCAGCATCGGCTACGGGGCAGTATTGGTGCAGATAGTCAACGGGCGCCATCATCCAGTTGCCTACATGAGCCTGCGTACCACCGAAGTAGAGAGTAGATATCACTCCTACGAACTCGAAACCTTGGCGGTGGTAAGAGCAATCAAACATTTTCGTCAATACCTGTACGGGCGAAAATTTAAGGTCATCACCGACTGTAATGCGCTTAAAGCATCAAAATTCAAGAAGGATTTACTTCCACGAATCCATCGCTGGTGGGCGTTCCTCCAGAACTACGATTTCGAAATAGAGTATCGTAAAGGTCAAAACCTTCAGCACGCCGATTTCTTCAGTAGAAATCCGAATATGGAGAGTACGGTCAATATTCTGACTAGAAATACGGAATGGGTTCAGATAGAGCAGAGACGAGATAATGAATTACGCTTACTTATTGATGGCATTGCCAACGGTAACCCAGTAGAAAACTATGTTCTGGTGGATGGCGTACTCAAGAAACGTCTTACAGACTCACTATTCAGCAATCGTGAAGCCATCGTAGTGCCCAATTCATTCCAATGGAGCTTAATTAATTCGTACCACGCTGCTCTACAACACCCGGGTTGGGAGAAGACATTACATAAATTACGAGAGTCTTATTGGTTTGATAAGATGAGTTCGGTAGTTCGAAAGTTCGTGGATAATTGCATAATATGCAAAATGTCAAAAGGTCCATCTGGTGCCAGACAAGTACAACTTCACCCAATACAGAAACCAACTGCGGCGTTCCAAATTATCCACATGGACATTACAGGCAAATTGGGTCCTAGAAATCAAGAGGGTCAGGACGAGTATGTGATTGTAACTATCGATGCGTTCACCAAATACTTGCTCCTTAGTTACTCGAATGATAAAAGCCCAAGCAGCTGCCTCGCTGCATTGAAACGCACGATTCATTTATTTGGAACACCTGTACAAGTAATAGTAGATGGAGGGAGAGAGTTCTTAGGAGATTTCAAAAACTATTGTGACAACTTCGGGATCAACATTCACGCGATTACGCCAGGAGCTAGCCGAGCGAACGGGCAAGTTGAGCGCGTTATGGCTACACTAAAGAACGCGTTGACCATGGTTAAAAATTATGAAACCGAGAACTGGCAAACTGCTTTGGAAGCTCTGCAATTGGCATTCAACTGCACACCTCATCGTGTAACCGGAATGGCACCACTCACACTCCTAACTCGTCGACAGCATACTACTGCATACCCCCACAACTACTGAGACTCGTAAACTTTGATGATGAGACTATTGATTTCGACATACTCGACCAACAAGTCCAACAGAAAATGCAAGCTGCTGCTCAGTATGACAAACAACGCTTTGACCAAAATAAGGCTAGGATAAGACCATTTCAAAGAGGTGATTACGTGTTGATTAAAAATAATCCACGTAACCAAACATGCCTGGACCTCAAGTATAGTGAGCCTTATGAGATCATGAGGGTTGAAGACAAGGACAGATACATCGTTAAACGGGTAACAGGAAGAGGGCGACCCCGTAAGGTTGCTCACGACCAGCTTCGCCGGGCGCCGCAACCAGGTGACCAGGGTGCCGTGTCGACGTACTCTGATGATGACCAACAGAACAACCACGATGACCTTCAGCCCCAGACGAACAGTGACCCGCAGTCATCAACATCACGAGCTGCGATGACGTTTGATTGCTAAACAAACGGTGAGTTCATTTCATAACTTAATCTGGGGCTTAAACACAGATGAAACAATTAACTAGTAATAATAGCCTACTTTAAAAATAACAATAATACACTAACATCAAGACTGTACTATCTTTGCATGTCGTGACTCCCACCTTAAGCTGTGATTTTCAGAGCCTCTGTGGACCACGGCGTACATGACCGCCCAGACCACAGCCACAATTTCCTTTGAGCTTTATTATAAAATAAAAATTATTTCTTAACTCACTATATAAACTAAAACTGCGTGGACCACGGCGTACAAGACCGCTCATTACCACGACAGTAAACTGTGTGGACCACGGCGTTCAGGACCGCTCATAACCACATCAGTAAATAACATAACATAAACTGTGTGGACCACGGCGTTCAGGACCGCTCATAACCACATCAGTAAACAACATAACATAAACTGTGTGGACCACGGCGTTCAGGACCGCTCATAACCACATCAGTAAGACTAAGATGTTCTGTGGACCACGGCGTACGAGACCGCCCAGACCACATCATCAATAAAAAATGCAAGGATGCGTTGAGACATTTGCATTTAATAACAAAAATATAAACACGGTATATGAGAACATTTGCTTCTTATCATTACAGCTCATTCCTAAAGTACAACAATAAGTCGTATCTTAATGTACCTACTGTTAGTATAAATGCTGAGTGCAAATTTAAAAAATGTATTTTAATGAGGCATTGTGTGTTGGGTTATGATGACCTCTAATATTAATATTGAAATTGATTGAATTATAAAAGTTGAATAAGATCTAGCCTAGGTACACTGTATAGATACCTGGTACAGATAAAATGTTTTATACTTTTAGAGACGAGGCAGGCGCAGAGCACGCACCGCCCCGCAGAATGGCCGTGTCGACGCATTTGCGTGGAAGTTTATATTATTTTTAGTTACCATTTATTTTACATTAGAATTTGTGATTGATTTCAAATAATTTCATTACTTTTGTTTTGATCAATGAATTGATTAATGGATTTATTAATTAATTAAGTAATTTTATAAGAATATTTTAATCAATTACAATATTCCAAAAGCAACGATGGTTTAAGATTTCAAATATTAGCAGTTGTTATGACCTGTTTGATTTATTCGAGCTGCCAGAGGGCGCTGCGAGTTCATTGTTTATCGTTGCTTTTTGAATATCCGTTTTCTTAATACTGTTTCATAAAATGAGCAAATTATTCGACAATTACTTTGAAATTATTTTATGAATTATGAAAGATCACTTTGATTGTTAAAAATAAGAAGTAAAAATGTGTTATTTTAAATTCCGGTATCGAGGAGTAACCGTTGTGACATGAGGTCGCCATGTTTTTTGGTAGAGCGAGCCACTAGGATTTTGGCGAACGGTTGTCTTGTGAGTACTCTTTATATTATTTCTAATTATAGGTCATTGTTTAATTTTAAGGATTATTATTACATTACTGTAGTAAGAATCATATGACTTAGTTAGGGTTGGACCATTAGTATATCTAACTATGACCAAGCCTATCAATTTATAATAAATAAGTGTTTTGCATTATAAATGTGTGTTTTGTTCATCTGAGATTTTGGTAATCTGAGACATGAGTGAAAATAGTGAAGATGGTGACGTCAACGGGGCTGACGTCACCCTTCCTAAAAACTCGGTTGGGATAAATGCCTCGTTATATATATTAAGATATAAGATAAGATAAGAAGATATACTTCTTTTTATAAATCAAAACGAGCACAAACTCGATGAGGTTGTGTGGTATTGTTTCAGTTTACATTACAGTTCTAACAACAGACAAGCTTCATGATTACATTATTGCATTGCATTACATATTGTGTGCAAAAGTTTCGTTCAATTACATAAGCGCTGGAAACTGCGTAAAAATTAATTTGCGAAATTAGATTACGGACAGACACCGGGCTAAGGAACTATAAAATCAAACTAACATCAGTTGGGATTGTTATCAAGCACTACCTTATAACAAATATTAAAATCATAGATACCTAAATAAAACAAATTTTAATGTAAATATTTAATTATGATCTTCAGTGTTTTCTGTTTTTATAACTTATATTACGTATATGAGTATAATATAATAAGTTACATTGTTATTAGATACTGGTTATTAAGATTCTAGCTGTCCCAGCGAACTTTGTTCCGCCCTATAATTAATAAACAAATTTGGTGACATATCTACGGAAGCGCCACCTGCCGGGTCCAATTGTGAATCTAAACTATTCTTGAATCCACCGGAAGACACGCAAAAAATTTCAACCAAATCGGTGAAGCCGTTTAGGAGGAATTCAGTGACATACAAACACACGCAAAGAAGTAATATATTGTACATATTGTACTTTCCCATCGCCATCTCTTATTACATTGTAAATAACATTTAACAACAGTGAATCGTGAAATTGGTGTCTACTCTCACGCCATCTTACTTTTTAAATATTTATTACACTTTATTGTACACTATACCTAATTATAAGGAGTAAAAATATATAGAATACAATTTAACAGAGTTGTGCAGAATAGGCGGTCTTATCGCTGAGTAGCGATTTCTTCCAGTTAACCTTTGGGAAGATGAGAGGGAAAAATCGAGAGATACCATCTTACATACAGTGGCACCTAGTGTCGAGATATGGTACTACAAGAATGCTACGCGCACAACACGACAAAACAATCCGAGTTATCCGAGGTCATGGAGCAGTAACTCATTAATGAGAGGGCATGACCTTCAAGAAACGCCAAAAGGATCATTTTTTATTTAATCACTGATTGATCTGATATTAAAATTTGTGGTCATCCAGCATAATTCGTGCACAAATCGGCATAAAATGTATTAATTGTACATTTTTTTAGATTTTGGTTATTTTGTTCATTTGTTAAGTAGATAAAATAGAAGTTAAGTATATTTCTTGTGGTTTTAATTTCGTGTGTTTCTGTTATCTGTTTTCCCACGCCCATTTAGGGTTGACCGTGGGACAATTTAATTAGACATTAATCAGACGTTCCTGTATTTCTTTGACCATACTACTCGTCACTAGATGGCGCTGTAAGTATTGCATCGAAAGGATTTGCGCGTTTGAACTAGTCTCGTTAGTGGTGCCAGGTCCGTCCACATGAAGGTTCATAAATTTAATAGACAAGTGCTTATTTATTTTCGTACATATTTACATCAAAGAAGAAATATAGGAACGTCTGATTAATGTCTAATTGAATTATCCCACAGTCAGCCCGGATTGGAGGTGGATACAACACGCTTGCCCGCAAGAATACTGTATTAACTCTAAAAACTTACTTTTTCAGGAGAAACGATTAAAGCTTTTAACTACAAATATTGTGGTACTTTCTTACGAGGGGGATATTGACACAACTTTCGTAATTTGCTTATTCAGGGAGCAAACGATTTTCGACCACCTTCAAAAGGTAGAACGGACTTTTTTTATTCGAACTGTATCATTAAGTCAGTTGTGCCAAATTTTGACTTAATACTGTATTCTTCCGGACAAGCGAACAGAAACCAGAACACCACGAAATTATAACCGCGAGAAATACGCACTCTTTTGTGTAAAAAACTTACTGTACATAAGTCCTAAATATACAGACCTTATAAGTTGCTGTGTAATAGACGTTTTGCATTTTATTAAAAAATATTTTACTGATCAGATTAATTTGTACGAGAATTGAGTATTATACCTACTTTTACAAAACGTATTATACTATACTATACTTCGATGGGTCCTACGTATAAGGGCCAAACTAACAATTTGACGATTTTGACTTTTTTATGATAAACTCATCCTATCGATATGACTAATCGTGTGAGCTTTTAAAAAAAAAGAAAAACTGCATGGAAACACGACTTTCTATTAAAGTATAACGGCATATGTAGCGTGGATTGAAACGTATAAGGTCCAAAGAGTAATTTGAGACTTATTAGCGGGGACTTCCCGCGCGTTTGTTTTGTTGTTTGGGCCAATTGACACTTATACGTCAGACGGAGCAACGCCCGCGCTGTGATCAAAACAAAATCTCGTTACTGTGTTTTAGCGTTACAATTTAGATGAATAACTGAAAGATGGCATCCAAGTATCGTGCTAAGTTTAGTAGAAGTCAGAATTTAGTAAATTTATAATAATTAATCCAAAAATATTTAAAAATACTTATATTAAGCAACTTGGCATAATACACAGAATAAAAATACATGATTTTGACAAAAAAACCGATATTACGAATATTTTATAACAAGAATCAGTACGAACGTCACGCTTTGCGTCGTCATTCATCATACGTACCGACAACAACATAGTAAAGTTCGATTACAATGTAGGTGTCTTCAAGTCAAGAGTGAACAGGCTTCTAAGTTAATGCGCCTTACCACCCACGACTACATCGCTGCTTACCATCAGGTGGGATTGTAGTGAAGCATTAACTTAATATAAGTAAAAAAAAATGTACGCCATTGACGCAATTGCCTACAAAGAGGCTTATAATTAATGTTATTTACAAGATTTGTATTTATGAATGCGACGAATACGCTCAAAAACTGCTGGGCCGGTTTCAAAAAAACTTTCACCATTAGAATCCATTCACCATTATCCATCATTATATTCGAGTAACATAGGCTACATGTATTACAAGAAAAAAATGGGGATTCGTACTAAAACCTCAGCGATGTAACATCACATGCGCTACGGAAACTACTGCTGATAGAACAAACAGTATTCCATAATATTAAGGAACATAATTAAAAATATCTGCAAAGAACTCGCAATACAAATGTCCAATTATTGTAGTTATGTTACTAGGTATAAAACTACTTTCAAAAGTTGATAGAAATGCCGACTGTAATTAGACCATGTTTTCCATTCTTATCCAAAAAAAATCATTTCGTGTTCAAAAGCGTTTTAATGCCTGTATAATTAATTTGAATTAATCAAATCGGACATTCCGTTCAAAAGATATTACAAATTTAAAAATGTCAATCTAAACGAAATACATAATAGAAAAATATAAACAGCATCGCACCGTGGCTAGTCCTGCATAAAGATACATTTATTTATCAAAAAAAATTTAAGAAAATGTCCACCCGCACGAAGCCAGGACGAACCACTAGTAAATAATAATGTAAAAATAAATAATAAATAAAAATAAGCCGCCTTTTGTTCCATTACTTTTGTAAGGTTCACAGCCCATTGTTAAAGACTGAAGTAAACTTGATATACATGTAAAGATTGAAGGGAGGGAAGGGGAGGGGGAGGGGGAGGAAGGGGATTTCCCCACAGTTACCCCCCGTAAACAAAACTTTCCTGAGACGCGTAGTATTTTTTTATCGAATTTTAAAGTCATAAACTCAATAGTAGTTCTCACCTCTAATTCTAAAACTAACAACATACTAGTACAGCGGCGTGGGATCGGTTACGTCTCCACAAACAACAATTACTTGACCTGATTGACTAACCTTGTGCGCCGTATGTGTTTGCTTGTGATTTGAATATTACGAGAAATTTAATTTCTGTAAACTGGGACATCAATTTTTTATATAATACTATTGTACTGGGTGATTTTTATTTCACTTGACATACTCGAGGACATGAAACAACATGGTCAACGGTAATTATTAAATATATATATATATATATATATATATACCAACAACCCTATATATATATATATATATATTTAGTTAATATATATAGTTTTCTTTAACTATATTTTATTTTAACTATATTTAATATATAGATATATATATATATATATAGGACACGCTTAGGAGTAGACCAACAACCCTACACTATTTGTATACTATAGTCAACCCTAGTTTAAGTTACCATGGCATCTTTAATATCACGACTGTCATTCATTCATGAATATTCTTTTCCTTTGTACATTTTCTTATAAATCGTCGTTGCCAAAACAAGACCTCTGATGTGCAAAGATGCAAGTTTTGTAAAAACTAAAAAAAACTTCCTCGTGAAAAAAATATATGTAAGCATTCCAATTTTATTTTTCTTATTTATGTATCTAGATTTCAGCCATTTTTTATACTTATTACGATATTGATACCTGGTCAATATACCTCGTTTTTATTTTTTTATTACTGCTGCTGCTCATGAGAGGTTTTGATTGCTAATTTAAAAGTACGAAATCAGCCTCTTTAATCTCACGTTCATCACGCACATGAGATATTTTGATTGTCAATTATTATTGAGTGTCAAAGGAAGCTTTTTCGTCACCTGTACCACAGAGTACCTTTTTTAACTACTCTGTGCCTGTACTGTGTGTTGACATGTGAGTTTTTGGACAAGGTGGAGAATTTAATTCTCTACAATATGGTGTAAAAAAGTCATATTCGTCCAGACCGTCACATAAGAGGTCTTGTTTTGGCAACGACGAAATATAATTTAACTCATAATTTCTTTACTCTGTACATACTTAATTATTATAAAATCATTTATCCTACTTTGCACACTTGTCTCAAAGAATAGAACATTGTATATTGTCTCGATCGAACAAATCAGTGTGCTTAACATAGTTCGCAAAGTCATCAATAGATGGCTTGGATAGATGAAAATATGGATCTATAATCTAGAAAATTATAGTTAATATTCTTACCACTGACAGGTAAAAAAGAACCTTAATACTGTCACATAGGGGATTGGAAGAAATAAGGCCGGCTTCAATAGATGATCTTTTATTTCACTGGAAAGGGTAACACACGCGACACAGTACTGTACACGTTACTTCACTTCGCACTTCATTTCACACTCGCGACACTGTACTGTGAAACGACAATTCACTGTTCTTCTCTATTTACTTCTTCTCCCCGCTGGCGCGCTTCCCGACTCGCTACCAAGACTCGACTGACTCTGACTTCAAACATTCCAAAATCAAACGTAATTTTTTAATTTATCATCGAAAACATTTTAGAAATTCTTTTTTCAAATTTTCTTTTTCTTTTATTGTATTTTATTTTTAATTTACGCGACAATACAAATGCATTGAGTAGCCTTTGGATAAATTTCGAGTTAATGGGACGTTTTGATGGGGGTCAAAATCATGGTCAGTTTCTGTTACATACCAACATACTAACATACGTCTGAAGCTAATAATAAAAGCGTGTTAATAAAGCCAAAGTTCTACACGACAATTATTTCAAAAATGGCTATGAAAATTATCTAAAAATACTCGGAATGTGTGGACACGCCCGAATCACAGCTGTCTGCGGTACGCCGGGAGGGGTTAATGACCTTAGAGGAGTAGTTTGAACCGCGTGCTCAGTTTGTTCACATTATGAATTGAAATGAGAATCGAATCCTGAGTACCCCTATTAATATGTGTGTCTAAGTGTGTCTAGTGACTAAAAAAATTAAACAGACGAACAAAGAACCTCCTTCTTTTTTGAAGTCCGTTAAAAATCACCTTGTTTAAGGATAAATTGTTAATTTTGACAAATTACGTCATCATTTTCGTTGTTCCTAAACGTCACGTTATTCGAAGCGAAATACAATGTGGAGACGACATTGACAAGTTTTCTATAATAAGAAGCATATGCTCGAGACAGCGTGTAAGGTCAGGCCAACGATTAAAGAAAAGATTAATAATAATATTAATAATAATATAATTAATTTTTCATTTCTTAATTCGTTGGGTCAGGCGCGTCACTACTCATGTGTCACTAGGTCTACATAGTGGTATCGTCAATGACATTGTAATCATTGGGTATCGTACTGTTAATTTAGTTCATCGTCCGCACTGGGAAGGACTGAAATAGGTTGCCTGCGTCGGTGTTCCCACCTGCGTATAATTTGAATAGGCTTTTAATAAGTTAGTATGTCCAATATCCTCGACTTCATCGCCACTTACCATCAGGTGGGATTGTTGTCAAGCATTAACAATACATACTACACCAATCACACATAATCTTACCCTTCTACCTAATGGGACTCATTATTCGAAATATGCGAATCATTTTATTTATTGAGCCATACTTAAGTAACGGAACAAAAGGCGGACTTTATGCTAAGAGCGTTTGTTACCTGCCAGTCAACCTTAGGAAAGTGGGGAACTAAAGAAGTTTTGCGAGCACACATGAACATGCATTATGAAATCTTACGCGCTATAATCATTAAACTTTTTAGCTCGACGCGACGGCGTCTGCTAAAAAGGTTCAAATTTCCCATTGAAAATATTTTGTTACTGCAAATAATTTTCCCTTTCAGCGCTTTTGACTATCTATCAAGGTGCGCTGCGTCGTTCAGCGCTTATTGAGCAAAGGTATGCCAGGAAATTATATTACAGCGGGCGGTGTAGCGCAGGTGTACGAATACTGCGACTACCCACGACGAGCAATATGTTTACGAGAGTGCAAACTGATCATTGACTGAGATATTGCAACCTATCTTAAAACGACAATTCAAGCATACATACATTTCCTTCTGAATAGAATATCAGTCTGAATGCTATGTTACGGACCTACACAAATAGAAATCAGTCGACCTTTGACACATGCCGGGAAATCCGATGCACGAGTATATACATAAATCCGATGTATTGCAATACGTAGAACTGACAAAATATTTATTTTGTGCTCGCATTGCCCGAAGCTTCATTGGTTGAATGCTTTTATTAATAATCCACCCTGACTTTGTTCAGTTACACGTACATAAAATAAATAATATTTAGTATTAATGGACGTACCTACTAATAAAGTTTTCATTGAATAAACTTCATTTTCATGTAGAAAGATTAAATGATTTCCACGTATGGGGTGATAGTGGTTGGGGCTTTTAGGATGTATTGGAAATCATTGCACTTCATTTACCTTTGTTTTAAAACGTAAAATATTTTGTTATTACGTATCAAAATCAGTAAGAGAGTGCGCGCACGGGGGATTTTTGTCGCCGTGACTGTTTAGTCGCTCTTATCAAGTCCTTGGATATGTATGAAGGTGCGCGCACGTTACGACGCGACAACTGGGTGACTAATATGTACGCCGATCGGCGTCGGTGACAAAATTGTCACTCTCCGTTCACATTGACGAGCCGGATGGCGCAATGGATAACATGCCAGATCGTCGTTCCATTGACGTTTCCATATGAAAAAAGTTTTGTCACTGTCGCCCTCGTGAGCACACCCCACTTTAGAAACGCGACGCGACAAAGACAAAAATTTTTATGTCACACAGCCAGTACAGTTTGGTAAAACATGTGAAAATAAATGTCATTTATGTAGATTAATTTCTTAAATTGTAAGCGATGAAGGCGCGACAAAAAACCTGTTAGCCTTTCTCTACGATGCCCATTACTATGATACCTACTATTACCGTGCCATTACTATGCATGGAATCTTTGGATCTTGGATCTACTCGTACTAGAAACAAACGATGTTGTTGACGTAAGCACATACCCACACATTAAACTCGGTGTCACCGCACTGGCGAGATCTGGCGTCATGTTCGTTCCGATTCTAAACGAAATCAAATCATACAAGTATCTTTTGGGGACGAAGACGCCAGCAACAAACGCCAATAAAAATGCTATTATGATTATATACCTACACAGTTCAGAACAATCGCAGGGCCGACATATTATTTAGTTCTAGATGACGGACGCGGCGGAGTATAGTCCTATGCCAACGAAGCAAGGATTACACAAATAAATAGGACAATACAATAAATAGGATTCAATAGTCCAATGAAAATCTGTTTGCGTTCTAAGTTGCATATGACATGAGACAGCGTTTACACAAAAAAGTCGCGTTGGTACCTTTTTTAAAAAATGCGTGCGTGTGCACAACCACAAACTCACGCACACTTACACACCGCAACATGTCGTAACGCGCACGCAAACAGCAGGCAACGAATAGCTATAACAAAGTGTGTTTATAAAAAGGAACTAAGATATTTTATTTTTATTATTGAATTTTCATTAAAGGTAATCAGGCACAGGCTCTCTCTGAGACAGGTTTAAAAAACTTGTAATATAAATAAACTCACCGGCACGGAAACTTGGCCACATACAAAATTTTTGATAACTTCAGTTTTTTTTGTTTGTACACTTCTAATTTAGGCCAATTTGATCGTTGTTCATCCACTTAACGTCTTTAATATTTTTTACTCATAAATAACGTCTTTTTAAGTTTTTAATTAAGTTTAAGCGCAAAATCACATTTACACAAAATTAAACACTGCAGTTTTGAGCACTAGTAATTAAAAACTGTTTGATCTTTGACAACATTTTGTACTTTTTAATATCGCGTGTTTCCTCCTCTAGCCCTTATGACCGTCTGCATTCGGTCTGGCATGCTTTGGATGACATTCTTGATGTCCACTTGCGATAAGTCGCGCCACGAAGTCAGTTAAAGCGATCCTGCACTCGTCCGTAAACAAAACCCTTTCCCATTGTTCATGAGACCAGTTAGCATGTTCGCGGGCAAATTGAAATCGCGCTGTTCTATGCTGTGGGAGAGGCTGTGGGCCACGGACTGGTCTTCTTGATCTTAAAAACTTCCTCCATACGTCTTCTCACCGTACGCTCACTAACATTTACATTCCTGGAGATATGAAGCCGCTGCCGGATCTCGACATCAGTAAGAAAGCGATTTCTTAAAATGTCTAACACAATAAAGTGGTCGTCACGAGCTGATGTGCAACGTACACCGCCATTACCTGGTCTGCGTGTGCAGAGGCCAGTCTCTTGGTACCGTTTTAGTGCATATTGCATCGAAGAACCCGGTATGTTAAGGATAGTAGCCACTTCACGATGGGTCATCCCTAGTTCGACTAATGCCGCTGCTTGTGCTATCTGACTTGGTGATAGAGGCATTTTTATGGATCCTAAGGCGCCTTTAGATGTTTATTTATCACAATGAAACCAAAGAACTTCGACAACTTAACGCTTGCAAATTCCAGAACACAATTCAAAACGTAGACTTCGTCGGATAAATGACACGGTTCAACTAAACTTCAGAAATCAAATCAAAATGCACTTCAACTTAGTTAATTAGCCTCTTAGGATTAACGTAAACATTATTTCCACCCAATTATACATTAAGAACAAAGTTACACACACTTAAAAAATTGTTATCGTACGCTATGAGTTTGGCCAAGATTCCTTGCCGCTGAGTGTAGTTTAATAGACCTTTTGTGAGAGAAAATAAATGATTTTATTATTATTATTAGTATCGAGCTTTGTGAGGGCTCGCTTAGTTTTTCTAACGGCTAATAATTTTAAGGGATATTTTAAGGCTAGGGTTTTCTAACAGATGACGTTCGTAGTACAATAACATTCTATCCAATGCATACAAAATTGTAACGGAAGATTTTTGTACCTCTACTAGAACAACTGCGAGGAGCAGAATCAGCAGGAAATGGTCATATGAGGTGTCGGGACGTGAGGTGAGGTGTGGTGAGCTGGTGAGGCGCGGTGTGGAGTGGTGAGGAGCAGGCTTGAGAAGTGGAGACGAGATTGAGGAGCGGAGAGGAGAGATATTCAGTTGGTAGTCTTTCATAGGTTTCAGGTATTCTAGAAAAATTGAGCTCGTGTATTTAATTTGCCCTTTTACAAAATTGTTAATGTTCATTTTTTTTAACTTCATATAACTATGTTAAAGCACAAATCTATAGGCGTGATAGTTTATCAGCAGTGTACCACAAAGTGTTCAGGTTATGGGATACTGATATTATTATTATTAAATATTACCTAATTGTTTAAGGCCCGATTTCACCAACATTGAATTTACACTAAACTAGCTATCCCAGTAAAACTTGACTCTGTCCATTTATGCGATGGTTAACTTCAAATTCGTTTCACCACGTTATCTTAATCTCGCATAGTTACTCTGCGACTTTGAACGAATGAATTTTTGAACCCAAGTAAAATAGACAGTTTGACGTATACTTCCGCAATAGCGCTGCGTATTCTTTTATTTATTGGAATAATACGTACCTGATCGTTGAGTTGACAGTGACTAAAGTAGCGGCACGAAATTAAGGCCCCTTTGACACATTAAAATAGTGACGTGATATATGTTAATTTAGTATCGAAAAAATATGGTCAAGTGCGAGTTGCATCGATAAATTCTTGGAGTAATAAGTAGTAACTAATTAAATCTTTTCATTAAAATAATAAATGTATATAATATATAAATGTATGATAATGTATTAAAATGGTGAACAATGAAGAACAGAAGGACAATGAAGAACAGCAAATTGCTCCTTCAAATTTATGTAATAATGTAAAAGGGCAAATTAATACACGAGCTCCATTTTACAATACATTTTTATTGAATTACAATATTGACATAATTCCTTTGTTCTTCTTAATCATCTGTTTATTCTTGAAGTTGGCCTGTTCGGCGGCCAGTAACATTTTGTTAGAATACCTGAAACCTATGAAAAACTACCAACTGAATATCTCTCCTCTCCGCTCCTCAATCTCATCTCCACTCCTCAAAACTGCACCTCACCACTCCACACCTCGCCTCACCAGCTCACCACACCTCACCTCTTGTCCCCACACCTCATATGACCATTTCTTGCTGATCCTGCTCCTCACAGAGTAGAGGTAGAAAATTACTCCGTTACAATAATTTATACGAAACTTGATGATCGGACAGACGTCAAATAAACGTCATAGGGGCCTTCGTTTTTTGCCTCTACTATAGTGGCAGAGACAGTGACACTACTTATCTACGAATAGCAGTTTACACGGCCGAATTCGGCGGTATATGATTTGACTCTAGTATACTTTGTTATAGAGATTTTATATGTTGGTGAAACGTAAAATGGGCTTACTCGCAAGTAATTGACTACTTATCCCGGGAATAAGACTTTACGACATTGGTGAAATCGGCTCTGAATGTATTAATACATCATTGTAGCTTTGATAGGCGACAGTATCAGCGACGTTACGGTGATATAGCAGAGACGTAGCAGACCCGTAGCAAGGCCGTAGCATAGACGTAGCATGGACGTAGCAGAGACGTGGGAATGTCGCACGTAATAGTATGAATGAAACTGTAGATGACCCCGTAACCTAGTTGGTAGTGGCACTGCCTGCGTAACAAAGGGTCCAGAACTTGGTTACCGGTTTGAAAGATATTTATGTGAAAAATAGATATTTGTTATCGGGTTGCGGGGGTTAGTGATGTATTGTATCTTTGTTGCCACCTGCGACACAGGAAATCCTGCTGTGGGGTATGAGTGTGTTAGCGTGTAACAATGAATTTTCATACAATTTTGCACCCGCCAGTGTGCGACACTTTTGTCAAGCGGTCGCAAGTCTGAACGGACATGAGGCAACCGTAGCGTAACCGTAAGTGTAAGCGTAAAGTGTATGAAGTCTGCCGATCCGAACTTGGCCGTGACAGTTATGGGTTGCAGAAAAGAAGATTAGTGATAATATGACTTTAACCCCTTAATGGTCCAGTACTGAGCACGGGCCTCTAATCATTATTGAGGGGGGCTAGTATTTTAGGAGTTTTATCTCTATTCAACACGTTTTTGGACTTGTGAACTAGACTACAATGCTTACTGTAGTTATGTCAAAGAAATGAAAGCTGTATTTACAAAAAACACACTACTTATAAGTAATATAGCAATGTGAGCAAAAAAATATTTCTCCGTCTATATTGAAGTACCGATTCGTTAAAAAGCCGCTACCAATATCGTTTCGAATTCTTTATAATTATCAACCTTTCCTTCCACTTGAACCCTAGAATTGATTTACTCACTATTCCATTTGGATTCCTGGAAGTTCATAATTATATACTGTTATTAAAAACGCTTTTTTTAAACGCGTACACATTCATACCCCCGCTGTAGGCTTCCCTCGCGGATCGCGGGTAGCATGGACAACACAATTAAAAATAACTCGCTAACGCTCACATCGCTAACACCCATGATCCAAAAACAAACACTTTATCATCATGATCGCAACCCATAAGCGCTCGTACGCGCTTAAGCGGTTAGCCGGACTGCGGCCAGCCGTCCAGCTAACCGGAAGATGCGGTTGCGCTAGCGGTTATCCGGATGGCTGGCCGCATGCCGGTTAACCGGACAGTGCGTATGAGTAACCGTGGTCGTTTGCGGTTGGATCGACTCATTTCCAAGATGGAATTTGAAGAAGTCACACCTATTTATTATATTTACTCGTCATATATAAAAAAAGAAACAGAGAAAAAGGTACTGGGTGCATCGAAATTCATTGTTAATTATTTGTTATCGTCAATAAAATGCGCGAGCGTCGGTGAACACGTACAACATCCAACCGCAACCGGCCAACCGCATAGTGCGTATAGCGACCGTCCGGCTAGCTGCATCACAGTGTGTATAGAAATCATTTTTTCATACATATTTTTGATTCCGGTCAGCTGGACGGCTGGCTGCAGTCCAGCTAACCGCATAGTGCGTACAGGCGCTAACTGTCCCACTGCTGACATAAATATCTGCCCCGACCGTGAATCGAACCCGGGACCCCTCATTTCGCAGGCAGGGCCACTACCAAGCATGCTACGGGGTCGCCAGTAAAACGTAATTAAACCTAAACTTCTAGACGTGAGTGGAACAAAAATGCACCGTGCATTTGATTCGCTAGCGGGCTAGACGGGCGGCCGGCCCGCACTTCATTGATTTTCGAAATGGGGAACGTGTAGCCCGATATGTTAACTTTATGTAAACAAAGCAAGAGTTAAATAAGCGATCACGTTCACTATTGGAAACAAAGGAGTATAAAATCAAATAGTGTACGAATATCCAAGCAGAAATATTATAGCTTCAAAATGTTAAATTCAATAATTAATTTTTATTCCGTAAATAACTCAGAGTACCGATGTGAATTCAATATAAGTTTCAATATAAGTGGACATTGTGAATACTTTTCCCGAGTATTGTGATAAAACGTATAAGTAATTGAACGATACGATAATAAGTATACGCGTAAGTAATAATGAAGGTTTATATAATTATGAATTATGTGTATGTAATATTTAGAATACTTTATACCTTCACTTAAAAGCAGAGATGAGCTAGATTAACAAGAAGCGGGGAGATGACGTGAGGTGGGGTGAGGAGAAAGGAGACGAGGAACCAGTCTGTCAAATGTTCCCGGTTAGAAAGCGGACCGTCTTTGAGAACAGACAGGTGATTGAGTAAAACTATTTAGAAGATGGTGCAGTTTAAAAAATAATAAAATATGTCGTAGGTATCATCATCATCATCATCATCACAACCCATAACTGTCCCACTGCTGGGCACAAAAAACAGGTCAAATAAATAATGATTAAAGTAAATAACTAACTATTACTATATAGTCACAAATGTTTACCTATTATATTTTCCCGGAATTTCCTAAGATGTTTTGTTGAGCAATTAATTTATTTGGTTTCTGTTTACCAATTTGTATTCAACGAACAGCCGTGTTCACGAAACAATTTTAACAATAAGTAAAATTACTCCACCTGCTCTCCAAAAACATAGTAGGTATGTACGTAATCGTTTTTACATGCTTTTAATTAGCTTTCAATATTTGTATGTATGTCCCGGTCAAATCTTGCAAGCTGAATTAGAACTATCTTCTTACTCTAAAATGTTGCATAATTATTGCTTTAGTTTCAATGAAAATGCAATTACATGACAAGCTTGACCGGATACTAAGTAGGTACGCTAAAAATTGGCTCCAGGTGAGACAACCCGACTATGTGTAACAGTACAAGAACTTAATTGGTTGCTTTGAATTTACAATTCTTAAAAAAGCGTCCTTTTAGTTTTGAAAGTATTCATTTTTTTATTAAGTTTTAGTTTCGGCCGCTGTTCACACGGCACATAATTGCTCCGAACCTTTTTTCATTTTACATTTTAACAATTTTATATCACAGTACAGTGTAATTGTACATCAATCAAGAATTCCATCAGATGCAACGAGCTATAATATAATAATTATAGAGAACGCTCCTAATAGTCATTCGAAAATGGTACCAAATCACCCGCGTGACTTAAACCGCTAAAAGTTCACAATTGGTTCTTATTTTATGCCGCATTACATGGCCAGAGGTGATTGGCTAATTTCAATGTCAGTAAAAAACAAAAAATGGAACGACGAATGGGCCGACGTTGCCTACGAGTACTAGGCCGCAGCCTAGTATTTATTACGCTTCCTAGCATTAATTACTTAATTTTTTAGTTTTTGTAATACAATGACAGGCGTTTCTGTATTTTTTCATTTGGTGTGAAAAATAAAAGTGTCGTACTAAAATATTGTACTTTTGCGTACTTATTTTCTTTTCAACAATAGATGAATATCTACATAAACCAGCAAAATAACATTCAAAACAATATAAAAAAAATAAACGACTATCAAAAACTTTCCAAATCCAATATGGTTTCTCTATTTTACACTTTTTTGAACTTGTGGTGGTTTCACCTGCACCGTCGAGTCCTCATCCCCGTTTCAGTCTTGGTCTAGTCACAGTTGTCTTGGGCGGCAGTGAAATGGCGGTGCTGCATGCCCGTTTGCTACCTTAATTCCATAATAAAAAATACCGAGACTCCATTCAGGAATAGATAAAAATAGTTATAATTATGACGGAAAGAATGATTGAATAAGCCTTTCATTGTGATGCGCCTCTAAGAGCAACTTATGCTGCTTGTAGCGTAGTTAAGTACGAGTATGCAGGTGCTGTAAATAAACTTAAGTATTATATTTCCCGGACGCGAAGCGAGGGCGAGTTTGATAGGATTATACTTATACAATAACCACCCTTCCGTCATGTTATAAACTTATCTGAAGAAAAGAGAACTTAATTTTTGTTTTCTGACTTGTTTATTTCGCCATAGCTTCGTAGTCTTCGTATGTTAGGTATTTATAGTTTTAGTACTGCATTATTGATTAAAAAACGTTAAAGGAGAATGATTATTTTTGCCTGCAAAGTTCAGATGAACTCCAGCACCATAATTATTAGTTTTTAATCAAACCGTCGTTTAAGTATTACAATCAGTATTTCGTATGGGAGATTTTATTATAAAGATATAATAAGTAAGAAAATATATTAAAAAAATAATTTAAACAAAATATTATGGTATAAGTGAAATATGTTTTTGATGCAGCACGTGATTTAGATGTAAAATCATGGTTATCATGAGTATAATGAATTAAGTTGTCATCTATGTCGAGAAGGTATGCTGAAGTGTAAATATCTTAATAACATAAATATATTTCTAACCCCTGTTTAGCTTTGAAAAATACTAACGTGACTTGGTATTCAATGTTATTAACTAAGCTGATCAAATTAAATAATTATGAAGCCATTATAGGCCATTTCCCCATACTTTATGGTCATTGCCCTTTGTATCATAAATTTAAACTGACCGATTTAAGTGTTATAATAATTAATTAGTAATCGATTATATAAATCAAAATGTGTGCGATCTCATTTGTTAGAAGTGAAACTTAAAAAAAATTGTAACGTTTTGGTCGCCAGTAAACTATACCCTATAAGGCGATCCTGCGCTGCATGTTTTAATAGTTTGGTTAGATGTCATAACTATTGCTTTATCGCTGCAGCGAACTTTAGTTCTAACTCTTGCTAATCCACTGTATCTAACTGTTCCTTTCTCATTTTCTCCTACATTAAAATGTGTCTCTGTCTTTTTCGTTTCCGTATCGTTCCGTTTGCGTGTCATTTCCGTTTCATCAAATTCCAAATCACAACGACACTAAAGAAGTTTTCACTTCATTAAAGCATTGATTACACATGGCCAGGTGGCTTGTGATGATCCTTGGTCAGGCAACAGCGGACGCGGTCAGTAGGTGGTTGGATAGGTGACCGTTAGTGGCAAAATGTTCGTGAGCGAAACCGTGCTTCGGAGAGCACGGTACGCCGTCAATCCAGATTTTTATCTTTAGACAGCAGTTGTTTGGAGGACTTCCGGCAGTATAAAAACATCCAACGCATGACTTGGCCACTGACCCCTCCACGAATCCACATTGGAGCAGCATGGTGGAGTATGCTCTAAGCCTGCTCAGTTGTAAGGAGAAACCCATGCTCAAATGTTGGGCCATTTGTTTATTGAAGCCTATTATACAATAATAAAAATGACGCACATCCGTCAAATTATCCATCTACTAATAAAGTATATACATATACATGTATGAACCTATCTATTTATTATAATAATTAATATAATTCTGGAAGTTGCACAAAGCTGTTCAATAAAGTAAATTGCGTCATTAGCGCTAATGAAAGCTCAAAGGAGTCAACGCTTGATTGCAGTCCCACCTGATACATGGCACGGTAATAGTATCATACAGTATTGTGAGTCGGCGCTGTCCTTGAAATAAATTCCTACAGCCCCGCGCGCTAGGGCCGCCGCTTTCAAGTTGTAGTGAATGTAAGTGGGTAGGTGAATTGCACGCTTCCTGAATTACAAACCCACACGTTTATTCTTTACCACGGTGCGTCTGCGACTGTTGTGTACCGAGCTGTATACCAAACTCCGAAGCGCGTAGGTATAATTCGCGTTCCGACCGTTTGTATGAAGATGGAATATTGTATGATACTATTACCGTGTACATGGTAATGTGCGTCCGGTGATGGGAAAGTGCATAAACTTAGAAAAGCCTATTGAATTGAAGACGTACGTAGTGGCTGAACGGGAACGTGAAGGGCTGTCAAACCAGCAGTCGTTTCACCTGATGGACGTGCGTCCGAACGCTCTACCCTTGGGCTACGAGAGCTGTGAGTGAAACGGCGAATCATCCCTACACTAACTTAGCGTATCGGAATAAATTAAGTACATAGTTTATTCCGTGTTTTTTATTCTGTACATGACAAAATTTTTATTTATTGCCAATAGATTTACGTATCTATGTTACCGGCGAGGATATAATTCAGTTATTGCACAGAATATCTAAGAAATCTACAGGTGCCAAGCTCATCTATTACAGGCATTGTACCATGAACTACATTGAAGCTTAACTTCATTACCGAAATTTTTGCTTTACAATATCAAGGTACACTCATGATAATGAAGTAATTTTGGAGTTGAACCTTTAATGAAAAAAATATTTTTAATAATGAATCGCTGAACGTGTTGCTAAGCGCAAATCTCTAGAACAGCTGAACCGATTTCGCTAATTATTATTTTTTAACATTCCTTAAAGTACGATGATCATTCCAACAGAGAGAAAATTTAAAAAATTTGCCTGAAAAAGTCTAAAAGCAACACTTATAGGTGCGGCACAAAAGGAAGGCCCCGATGAAGTTTATTTGACGTCTGTCCGATCATCAAGTTTCGTATAAATTATTACATAAATTTGAAGGAGCAAATTGCTGTTCTTCATGGTCTATAGTGATGTGCAAAAAGTCATAAAATTTATCGAATGTATAACTTTAAGACCCAAAGTTAATTAATTACTTGGATATTGAAACAATATATATATTTAAATATTATGGACTAATTCGGGACCATATAAACAAAGTATATGGTACCGCGAACAAATTCCTTCACGTTTTTACTAACAAAATACAGTGCCACCTTTAATAAAGTAAGTAAGTCAATTACATAAATGAATATACTATAAATCATCTCAACCCAACAAGGCCCACTACTGAGCTCAAAGCCGAGGAGACCTAAAATCTAAGGTGATTCGTAAGACTCTTGTGATAATAATAGGGAGGTACTCAGTATTCGATTCTCATTCCAAAATATATAATTAAAAAGGGTGCTTAAATTTTTTATTCCAAAAATGTATCGATGCGACTCGCACTTGACCATATTTTTTCGATACTAAATTAACATTTTTCACGTCACTATTTTAATGTGTCAAAGGGGCCTTAAAATTTTGCCGTTACTTATAGGTATCTATATTTCCCATTGACATATGTGATATTTCCATACAAAAGATTCGTAACAATACTTAAAAGTCAATTTGAACTTTAATACCATACCATAAAGTTTAAGTATTACAGACGTTAGTATCATATAAAATATGTTAATGTCAATATTTTTAATGGTAAGAAATCAGACATTGTAATTTTCATTGTGACTTTTAAGTGCCTATTAAAATAATTTTAAGTGTTTTATAATTTTTATTTTTGAGTAATGTTATTGTTGGCTTATCAAGTTTCTTTTTTCTTTTTTTTATCGTAGTAGCTGACCCGGTGTCCCGAATAGCAGAATAAGTATTAAAAAGATAAAAAATTAAAGAATCGACTGTTAGGCGGTACTAAGTTCGCCGGGTCAGCTAGTATGTATATAAAAATGAATCCCATTTTCCCCTGGTCACCGCATCACGCGTGAACGGCTGGACTGATTTCGCTAATTCTTTTTTTTGTTGTGTTTGTTGTTGTCAGGAGAAGCATAATGAAAGAAAAAATTAAGAAAATTACGCCTCCATACTAACCATATAATGATTTTCTAATGTAACCTTGGCACTTTTGACAATATAAACTTTGTCGATGTAAACTTATGGCGTTTGACAAAACATTGACAGAATGCGTGCTTCAATTCTTCGAATTCCATATTCATAGTTAAGACAGGACAACGTCTGTCGGGTCAGCTAATTAAAGATATTATTTGGATATCCCAAACGTGATCCGTATTTAAAGAATTCCTAACAGAGACAATGTGGAACATCGATATCTTATCAGTCTTATCACCTTGACAGTTCATTTTAAAGTACCTACGCTTGATCGTTGACAACGTATTAAATTACTGTCCAGAACCTCTCCATTAAAAGTAGATCGTGCCCTCGGGGGCAACTGATAATGTAGGCCTGTGTTATAAGTATCTATTGTCTGCTACTTACAACAATAACGGAGGGCCCTAAGTAAGCGATCACTGGTGACCGGTCCTGCGTTCGATTCTCAGCAAAGCGCAATTTGAATTGTGACTGTTCTTCGTCTGGCGGTCTGGTAGATACCAGACCGAATTTTTTATTAAAAATCGATAGTAAAATAATTAAATTTTCATGTTTGATCACGTTTGAAAACACACGGGATTGGCTGAACCTGGAATAACGTCACCTTTTTATAGTCAATGAAGTATTGTACGGTTTGACAGCAATGACCACGGTACAGGAATACTATACGCAATGACAGTATTGACAGCTAAGTTTGTTTATATAAGTAGGTGACGTCATGACCTGCTTAATATGGCGTATTACCGTTTTGGCGGCTTTTTGTTCATTTAAACTTTGATGGTGATTTTCATAGAAAATAGAGAAATTTACAAAGAATTAAGCAAACTGCATGATTATGTATTATGTTATAACAATTTGAGATATTTTTCTACAATCTGTCAAATACCCTATTACCTTTTCTTTTTCATTTTCACCGTCGGCGTCGCAATACATAATATGAACCGGTGATTTTGTTTAAGATATAATAGGTAATAACCGGAAACTGAACAATTTACTATTCTGTAACAGATAACTAAAACAATTTTGCTGAATATGATTTCATAATTATAACCATATTCAATAATATATTCAATAAATAATTTTATATTTATTATAATGTTTCTCATAATATCATCATAATAATTAATGTTGTGTATACAATAATATTTTGTTAATTTTTGTCCTGTTCGTCGAATTTTACTAAATACATAAACAAGAAAGTTATTTAATTAGTTGTGTTTATGATCGTAGTCAGGAAAATTTTAATGTTTGTAGGTAAACATATTTGGCTTCGTAATTTTTTGTATTAATTTCGTTGCTATGTACTTTTTTAATAATTTCGAAATTTCTACTTGTTGGTTGGAACTAATCTGACGTCAGTCCGCAGCAAGAGCATCAACAAGTGGATTGGGGTTTGTTAATATAGTTGAGTTTTATGTAACTTATAACAGTGTGTGTAAATGTCTATTTCAGGTAATTTACTCACTTTTATAACTTTTGGAAAATTAATACAAACGACTGCTACCAAATGATAAACACCGGGACCGAAGACCGAAGGCTTTATGTGCCCCCCGAGCAGGAGTGGCTCTAGAACATTTACCGCCCGGGTGCAATCAATGCCCTGGCGCCCTTTTGTATCAAAATGCGCGGTCGAAGGCGATTAGGTCTAGGTGTCGAGAGCGGCAAGAAATTTATATCACTAGCGGTCACCTCCGCGCCCGCTGTTGTTTAACTTTCTCGCTCACATAAGATCGACGCAAGCCGCCGGGCTGTGAGCGCTTCAGATAAATTATAATTCCAGGAACTAAGTTTATCAATATTTTATAATATTAAGATTGTACATTACGATGTAGATTACTGTCACGTTATCAAAAATAATAACCTATCTTAGTGGAAATCCACTAAGATATTCGACCGCGGCGCCGTTGTTCAATGAATTTTCAAAACGAATTATAAATACTAAACTAACAAACATAGCACTTCCATATCCAAAGCTTGACATTAAAATTGGTAAATACTTCCAATTAATTGTTGCTCAAAAACTTCAAACACCGGTAACTGTTAATAATTAAGCGCTGAGTATATGTGCTAAGCGTAAAAATGTTCGCATTGACATAATTATACAATAAAATGGTATTTATATTAAGTACTTACAAGTGTCTTAGTCAACATAAAAAACATTTGGATCCGCACAGGCTTCAGCGGGTAGACTGGTCCGTCCAAGGCCATCATTGCAATTTCCGCGGAAACTGTCAATCGAAAAATGTTTCTTTAATCACTGATAATTCTTATCGCGATTAGGAATTATAATTATCGCTGACGGCATCGTATGTCGTCGTATCAATGCCAATTACTCATAGAATTCCGGTAGTGAAATAAAAAATTAAACTTTTACGATATTTTTTTAATCAAGAATTGCTTTTAGTTTTAAAAATCAAGGATAATTAATAATCCACAAAATTTTTACAAACATTCACCATAACAAGTCAAATTCAAACAAAGTTAAGAGTTCCGTTATGCTGCGAGTGATTGTCGTGTACCTAACTTTAAGGTGAAGTTATGTTTTTAAGAAAACTTCATTTAAAATTTAATAATATAGTTATCAGAAAATCTTATATAATAAAAAAATTAATCCTTAACATTTTCACCAAATATCAAAAAAGAATCGTAATTTAAAAAATGTATTATTTAAAATAAAAAACTTACATTGGTTCCTTGCGAGATTCGTACGCCGCACGGGGCACTTTATATTTTTCTGATTTAATTACTGCAGTCACCACACAATTTTAGAGTTCACAAGAGAGCCAGTTCAGAAGCCCTGCCAGCCAGTTCAGAGCTATGACAACTAGTGGTCGGCTCCGAGTCTAGTTTGCCCGACGCTTATCGCACTGGAATATTTGAAGCGGCTGCAGGCGAGCTGCTACGCTCCTCCTACAAAAGCTCCGCCCACATTCCCACTATATTCGCGGAATTTAAAGAGAGACAATACGATTAATAAGAGACAATTTTTATATGAGAAATGAAAATCTGCCCGATACTGAAAGTAGGTTACTTGTGGAAAAAATTGCATATTTTTTTATTGGTAGCATGCATCTTGAACAATAATGCTATTTGAAGTAATTTGATCTTTTTACATAAAATATATTTATGTTTGACAAAAAGTGCCATAATTAGTCCGAAGCAAAGTGTAAGATAGTATTTATTTATTCACATTCCATATCGATTCACCGTAGCGGAAGGCTACTTTTAAAAAGACCTTCCGCTTTCGTCGAAACCGAATGACTGCGTAGACGACGCGACAGTTTTCGCGCAGTGGCCGCGCGGCCACTTGTCGGCTATTTACAAAAAGAAATTTGTTAACATGTACGTTGCCCTGGCAATTAATTACGTAATTGGCGAACAAACGTAAATAGGACATTGTTTTGTTTCAATACAGTAAACGTGTGGACGTGATATCATTATCGCCCACGCCCATTAGAACGTGTAAGCAGAGAATGTCTTAAGGTTAAGCGTATGCTGGAACGCAGGTGACGCAGTTCCACGCAGCGCAAAACAATTTTGCATAGCATGGAACGTCATTCGTCTCGTTATAGTGCCGGCACAGGCACAGAGAAACGGAACAGAGTCAAAGCTCCTAAGAACCGAGCAAAATTTATACCTATTTTGGTAGGGTTGGCACAGGAGGATACAATTTAATAAACAATAGTTATTTGTTCAACAAGATGGCAAACACAAACTAAATAGCATAAGCGAGCTACGACGCGAGTTTGCCGACGCTACGGCTGGCCGGCGAACCACGTGCGTCGTGCGTCTCAGTTTAGTCGAATTAAATGGATGCGGCTTAGAATAATGACATATAGAAGCGAAGTCCGCGCGGCCACTATGACAACTTTAATTTGGAGTAGTAAATGTCACCAAACGCCGGCAATGACAGTGCGCGGCAAACGCGTCTCGCGGAAAAAAAAATTATGACAATTTGTGCGGTTAAATTTTGTCACAACACATTTGAAAAACAAAAGAAGTGTAATTACATCACTTTTCACAGGTAATTATATTTCATAATATCTTGTATACAGGGTGTTAGGGGCTCCACCAGAAACCTCGTAACCACGCTTTCGGACCGTGATTCTAAGTAATACTGCATCGAGAAAAAAAAATTCAGTGCCCTTTTTTTATTCCATATAAAATTAAATAACTTTTTTTTTCTTAAATATTGAAATATGACACTATTCTTGCGGCCCATCCGAGCTACAGTGAATGAAAATTACTATTCCCATTCAGTCCTACACGTAGACCTCAAGGTAGCGCTATAATTTGTCACGGTTCGAATTGTCTTGGTACTTGATTTTAAATTAATCTTATTCTGCGATGAAAATGTTAGAATTATTTAATGTAACTTACATAATTATCTTCGTAGTGAACATTACGATTAATGTTATACCTACAACCTTAAAATGATTAGACGAAAGTTATGGTAGAATTTGATACCTAACGAAAGCCACTGCCTAGCTCAAATGTACTCTGACAACAAATTAATCTGAATTCTACACTGTCAGAATGTGGCTTGGCAATAACAACACTATTAAAGAATAATTTACCTACCAATACCGAATTATCTAACTTAACATACCTTGAAACCATAAACATAAACTTAACATACCATTACATTGAAAAGAGAAAATACATAATTAAATAACAGACACAACGCAGAAACGCACACTAGTTTGCAACGTTATAGGTACCTATCAGGCATCAGCTTTGAATGCCGCCGCGCATCAAAAGAGGCCGCCATGTTCGCTCTTGCCTTTCAGGCGCTTCCAGTTTTCGAGCATTTGTTGTTATAAAAATTGATATTTCACTGTTGAGAATGCAATCGATTAATCGTAAATTAATCGGTGTGTGTTAACATGAAAAGTACGTATGTATTTATTATGCAACATAGATAAACAGTCAATTAATTATTAATAATTGTAATGGTCGGCATTATGAGTAAATAAATAAATAAGAATAAAAACGATTCCGCCTATCTACTTAGCGCGTACCTACTGTATCTAGAAATAAAATATTAAAAACTGGTCGATAATTCAATAAAAAATTCGTCTTAAATAATATCATTAGATTCTAAATAATAAAATTTAACTTACATTTCAATTGTAAAATATGATAATGTAAAAAAGATAAATAAATAATATGCCTTGTGTCACTTGTGTGCAGTTTGCATACAAACATAACATAACATTAAAGATAAAACATAATGATAATAATAAATACATTTATTTATTATTATTTTGTAGCACATGAGTTTATCGAATAAATCCATTTTACAAAGATACCTTTGAAATTGTACCTACTTCTGAACCGTAAACGTTACCTAATCGATTAACGTTACACAAGCACTTGAAGTTATATTTATCTAAATTAAATAATAAATGTAAGTAGGTTTATTTGGTTTGCCAAAGAACGGATTTATTAAAAGAAAATAATCGATTCTTCTATTCAAAGAATTCAAATCGATTGAACTGCTCTATGATTACGGAGCCTCGTCGCGCCGTGCCTTTGAGCGGCTTCGCATTCTTTTGGCGGTTTGGCGGCAAAACATTGAAAGATGCGGCATGTGTATCAGGGATGTTATGGATATGAAATTTCGGATCTGGATACGGATATAGGAATAATTTATTATACTGGTTTCAGATACGGTTACGAATATGTAATTATTCCGGATGATCCGATAGTTTCAAATAGTTTCGGTTACGGATATTAGATATAATTCTGACTATGCAAAAGAAATAATAGCAAACTATGCAAGATTCGCGCGTGGCTAGTGTCTGCTCAGCCGGCATACAGAAAACCCTGTCATTACATGTCTAATTTAGATTCCGCCCCTATTCGGAATTAACCGAAAATTAGATTAGATACAATTTTTATTTCGGATATCCGATACTTTCGGTTACGGTTACGGAGGTCCATCATCCCTTATTTGTACACTCGGAAGTCTTTCAAATTGACCGACTCTGTGTTATTTACCTACTTATAAATATTTTCGCTAACTTTTCACGTAATAAGTCACCTCCACCAGTCGCTTGGTTTCGCTCATAGGATATCGATGTGATTGTGACTGTTTTGTGTGAATTTAGTTATTTTATCAATAGGTATGTCTAGATATTGCGTGCAGTTGAGATCCGGACATTTAAAATTACATTTGTTGACTTTGCATAAAAGTAAAGTGTGTTTAGTGTAATTGAAGTGCTGTGGATTGAATCACATTTAATATTAATACACGCTGCTCGGTAAGTAATTTTATTGTTATCTAACTAATTATGTGATGTTTTATAAAAGTAAAATTAGTAGATATTTCGTTTATTAAATTAATACCTAATTTGCAAAATGTCATAAAAGTCCTTGTTTACGTCTATTGAACGCACAGCTGGTAGCGGACCTGCTGGCAATCAGACGAGACAGATAGAATGTTTTAACGACTTTCATAGGTGTTTATTTAGTAAGTATGTATTTTTTGTAATTGTGTTTATTGTGTGCACGGTATTTATTTCTTATCAAAGTGCAACATTAAAGTAATAATGATTTATTTTAATCGAATATGCAATATCAATAAAAACAAAGGACCTGTTACAAAATCAAATGTTTGAATAGGAATCACTTACCTATACCTGTGCCTATACTAAACATAAATTAACCTACCCTTAGAATAATGAAATATAGAATGACAGTCTTCATACATGCGCTCTGTCTAAAGTGAAGCACTAATTTTCTTTTTTCTTTATTTTTATACTTGTGTAATGGTTGCCAGGGGAAGTGCAGTTTCCCGAAAGTGGGGAATGATTCGGCCGCTGATAAGAATTTGTTTTTAGCAATAATACCTACATAAATAGCTACCTATGTGTGGTAAAGTATGGGTATGGTTATGTAAAATTGTTATATTACGAGAATGTTTATTTAAATTTTATGAAACGAATACAAGAAAATATTAACACCAATTTTTTTTACTATTTATTTTTTTACATATCTTTTACGTATCTGAACATAAGCATGAACACAGGAACTTAGTATATTTTAATAACAGCATTGAGTTAAAGATTTGTTCCAATATTAAATATACTCAGTGAAAAAACAAAAAACAATGGGCTTTGTTGATTTACTACTCTATGGACCATATTATATCTGTGAACTATTGTATCTGTGAAAACAACAATAAAATTAAGATGAAAATGACATTGACAATAGGCAGGATATAATAATAATAATTAAAATAATAATGAATAACAACTTCAATAATTATAACTTAACAGGGACAGCATTTTCACGCAATCTACACGATCCACACTATGTAATGTACTTATCTTCATTATTAAAATATTTTGAACATATTCGTGTATTTTTGGTTGGCTTCCAATAATTATACTTCTCCACGACTAAGCCTTATATCACTCGTCACTTAAAATGGGAAAATTTATTTTCACAATTGGGCAACACTGAGTATTGAAACAAAACGTTTTTATTTAAACCTTATTATACACAAGATATGAAATATTGAAAGATTACCTGTGAAAAGTGATGTTATTACACTTCTTTTGTTTTCCACTAATTTTGTTTGATTTCAAGATATATTATGTAACGGCATTAGCTTATTAATAGAAGCTACCGATGTCATAACAATAGGAAAAATACGACTCAATAATATCACATCCTAGATAGGTACAAGTAAAACATACTAAGGGTAGGTTCTCCACTTAACCCTATCAAAAGCTTTAAGAAAATCTACAAAGCAAATAAACAGCGGGTTATTGAACTCACGAGCTTTTCTATGATTTTTCTAAGATTGAGAATCTGTTCACGTGTTCCTTTGCCTTTGACAAAGCCGGCTTGTTCTTGAGCGATCTCCCAGCCAATATATGCTCGTAGCCTAATGTTTATTATGTGGAGGAGGACCTTGCCAGCGTGGGACATCAGAGATATTAGGCGGAAATTATCACAGATTTTAGTTGAATATTTTTGTGGAGCGGGATGAATAAGGAGTGCGACCAATCCTTGGGCCACTCTCCCGTGTTCCATATTTGCTGACAGATGGAGCGTAAGATATCCACACAAACATCCCCCATGATTTTAAATATTTCTATGGGAATTTCATCAGCACCTGTATCCTTGCCACACTTTAGATGTGGCAAGGGTAGGTATGGGGTTGCATTGCGTACTCAGGTTCAGGGGCCAATAGTCTCTGGTTATCTAAGAACAAGGACTTGCAGTAATCCTCCCATACTTTGACAATCAGTCGAATTTCTGTAACAGTGGTACCAGCAGAGTTCTCTATTGCCCAGGACCTCGGTTTGAATTGTCTCGTAATTGTTTTTATTTTCATGTGCAGGTCCCTGGTCTTGTAGTTTTGAGCGTGCTGTTCCAGTTCTGTGCAAATAGTTTTCAGTTCCATATTGCGATCTCTCCGACAAGCAGTTTGAATTTCAGAACTAAGCAGATTTAGTCTCTTTATATTGGCTCCAGATGCTTTTTCTTTGCGCCGCGAGACTCCACGTGTTACTCGACATCCAATGCTGACGTTTTTCAACCTTCAACTTGGGTTTCGAGATCTTAACCGATTCTTTAATAGTTGTTTTAGTTGATTGCCAAAGTAACTCGGGATCACCATCGCAATTAGTTGCTTGCTCTACCCACGTACGTTTTACATCTTAGATGATTAGATCTCTTTTTGGATCTTAGAAAACGCCTCCTTGTCTACGATTTTAATACGTCTTGACGTTGTCTTGGCTATGTATTTACGTAGTTTAAGTTTTAGGCTGCAGATTAACAATTGATGATCTGCTCCAGGCAAGGTGTGCGCGTTAAATGTCGAGCTCCTCCATCTATTTTTGATCATAATGTAGTCGATCTGGTTACGATGATTGCCGTCAGGGCTGGTCCATGTATAGAGCATCCTTGGACCATCCAAGGAAAACGGTTTGCTTTAAAAACGGTGTTCATTATGGTGAGATTGTTATAGGCGGCAAATTGGATTAAACGCTCACCCCTGTCATTGCGTGTACCTAGACCATATATGTAGACCAACTATGTGTCGAAGGCCGGACTCGTTTTTTGTACAGCCCAATTTTGCAATGAAATCTCCTAATGCAATCAGAGGTTTCCTCTTTGGGACTTGACCAGGCCATGCAGGACTCCAGTTCATTATTAAACGTTTCCAATACTTACATAATTATCGGATGCCGATGTAGGTGCATAAACTTGAATTATATAAGTCGGGGAAAAAGTTTCTTCGCATTTTATATAAAAATTCAAGACATTTTTTTTCAAAGTTTATTTACATTTAATTATGGTATATATATACCATTTTGTTCGATAACTTTTTGCCATCTTGTAGGTATGGACATGATCCCCTTGCTCTAGAAATTTTGGGACTTCTGATCAAAAAAACGCGATAAGTCGTTTTGGCAGTCCTCTCTTGTGGTTAACCTGACACTGCCTAAATAATTCTGTAGAGACCGAAACAGTTAGAAATCTGAAGGTGCAAGGTCAGGGCTATATGCCGGATGCATTAACAACTCCCAGCCAAACTCTCTTAATTTTTGCTGAGTGGCTAAAGATGTGTGTGGTCCAGCGTTATCGTGATGAAAGACAACATCCTTTCTTTTGATCCATTCCGGCCGTTTTCTCTGAACTTCTTGCTTTAATCTCATCAGTTGTTGGCAGTAGAAAACTAAATCAGTAGTTCTGCCCGGTGGTAAAAGCTCGTAATGAACAATGCCCTTGCAATCCCACCATACACACAGCATCACCTTATTGCGAGTTTACCCGAGGTTTACCACAGTCTGTGAAGCCTGAACGACCTTTGACCACGACCGTTCTCACATGTTCTTGTCGTACGTGATCCACTTTTCATCACCAGTTATCAATCTCTTCAAAAAAGTCTCGGTTTTATTACGTCTCAATGAAGAATCGCAAATGAGCACACGGTTCATTAGGTTTCTTTCAGTGAGCTCGTGTGGCACCCAAATATCCAGTTTTTTTGGCTACCCAGCTTTATTTAATTGGGTCAAAACTGTTTTGTGGTCAATTTCCAGTTCTTCAGCTATGTCATAACTGCTGAAATAGCGAACTTATTCCACTTTTTCAAAAATGGCGTCCATTTTTTCCGTAACAGGCCGACCAGAGCGCGGTGCATCTTTGACATCAAAATTCCCGGATTGAAAACGCTTAAAAAAACTTTGTGCTGCTCTTACTGTCACTACGTTAGGTCCATAAACGATAAAAAAAATGTTGTGGCTTGCGTTGCATTTTTTTATTTATTTTAATGAAATTTTAAAATGTATCGAATTTCTTCATTAGATTCATTCACTCATTCACTCATTTTGACAGAAAGAAAAACAAATGAAAAAAGGCTGGAAACAATATTTTACTAATTTGTTTCTTTTTTTGAAAAGTAACCTTTTAAATGACATCAAAATCAGCCAGATACAAAGAGTACAGCCAAAGATATTTTAGTACAAGTTTACACATACTATAGGTGCGGCACAAAAGGAAGGCCCCGATGAAGTTTATTTGACGTCTGTCCGATCATCAAGTTTCGTATAAATTATTACATAAATTTGAAGGAGCAAATTTCTGTTCTTCATGGTCTATAGTGATGTGCAAAAAGTCATAATATTTATCGAATGTATAACTTTAAGACCCAAAGTTAATTAATTACATGGATATTGAAACAATATACAGGGTGTCCCGTAAGTAGTGGACCAACGGGTTATGGGGGGTAGTGGGACTTATTATCTACCAAATATACTAAATTTTATTGTCCTAGGCCTTGTAGTTCTTGAGTTATGCTTTTTTTTCAAAATGTGGTGAAAATATCATCGAAGTAAGCTGAATATTAAATTTTATCATATCAGTTTTTTTATTTTATTGTTATTTTTTGTTCAAGGTAGTTAAGAATACATAAGTCTTCCTAATTAAAATGATACTCAATCATAATTAACAACAACAAGAAAATTAGACCAAAAAATAGGTACAAATTTTACGTTTAAAAGTTTACGAACTGAAGTTTGAACAAAGAATGTGTAAAAAAATTGTATGGTAACCCTGTGAAACTTTATTTTAAAAATATCTACATCTCATACAAATAACAAAAAGGTATAATTATGTAGAATAAATTTAAAAAAAACTTATTTTATTCAATATCGTAGGATATTTTCAGGAAAATTTAAAAATACGATTTTTGTAAAAACCCTTTTATCAAACTTTTTTGTTACATTAAATGCTCAAAATGTCTTCCTCTTGCTCTTATACATAATAAACACCTTCTTATAAAATTTCTTCGTAAACTTCTAAGAGCACTCTCATTGTATTTTACTATTTCAGCTACATTATTTAATTTTCCTCGTAACTCTCTTTCATTGGAAATATTTTTCTCGTAAACTGCTTCTTTGAAGTAACCCCATAAAAAATAATCCAAAGGATTCAAATCCGGAGATCGTGGAGGCCATGCAATAGTACCTCTACGTCCAATCCATCGATTTGGGTATGTTTCGTTTAAAAATTCAGTGACTTGTCGTGAATAGTGCGCGGGGGCACCGTCGTGCTGTATCCACATTCTCTCGCTCACTGGCCGGAAATAATTATTTCCGGCCAGTGTTATCTTTTTCTATCCCGCTATCCCGATCACCGAATTTTTCTAAGAGTTAATAACGCCTACCATGAAGGTCGTATACCTGGAATTGGACATCAAGAAGGAAGGCCTAGATCAGTCGATGAACATCAGATACTGACAGAAGTAGAAGAAGATTCTTCAACTAGTACTCGCCGCATTGCTAGACGCACTGGTGTACCAAGAAGTACAGTACAACGCATATTGAAGAGGAATAATTTACGCCCGTATCATGTACAGCGAGTGCAAGCATTATTACCTGCTGATTATCAGCAACGAATAAATTTTTGTCGAGAGATGCTTCGTCGATGCCGACAAGATCGAAATTTTTTTAACTCCATATTATGGAGCGATGAATCGTGTTTTAAAAGAATGGGAGTGTTTAACATGCATAATCTTCACCATTGGAGTGTCGTGAATCCTCGAATAGTCCGAGAGGATCGCTTCCAGCATCAATTTGGAGTGAATTTGTGGGTAGGAATACTAGATGGCAAAATCGTCGGCCCATTTGAGTTGCCACCGAGACTTAACGGTGCCCGTTACCTCCATTTTTTGAGACACAATCTTCCTAATTTGCTAGCAGATATACCGCGAGAAGTTAGCGAGAGAATGTGGATACAGCACGACGGTGCCCCCGCGCACTATTCACGACAAGTCACTGAATTTTTAAACGAAACATACCCAAATCGATGGATTGGACGTAGAGGTACTATTGCATGGCCTCCACGATCTCCGGATTTGAATCCTTTGGATTATTTTTTATGGGGTTACTTCAAAGAAGCAGTTTACGAGAAAAATATTTCCAATGAAAGAGAGTTACGAGGAAAATTAAATAATGTAGCTGAAATAGTAAAATACAATGAGAGTGCTCTTAGAAGTTTACGAAGAAATTTTATAAGAAGGTGTTTATTATGTATAAGAGCAAGAGGAAGACATTTTGAGCATTTAATGTAACAAAAAAGTTTGATAAAAGGGTTTTTACAAAAATCGTATTTTTAAATTTTCCTGAAAATATCCTACGATATTGAATAAAATAAGTTTTTTTTTAATTTATTCTACATAATTATACCTTTTTGTTATTTGTATGAGATGTAGATATTTTTAAAATAAAGTTTCACAGGGTTACCATACAATTTTTTTACACATTCTTTGTTCAAACTTCAGTTCGTAAACTTTTAAACGTAAAATTTGTACCTATTTTTTGGTCTAATTTTCTTGTTGTTGTTAATTATGATTGAGTATCATTTTAATTAGGAAGACTTATGTATTCTTAACTACCTTGAACAAAAAATAACAATAAAATAAAAAAACTGATATGATAAAATTTAATATTCAGCTTACTTCGATGATATTTTCACCACATTTTGAAAAAAAAGCATAACTCAAGAACTACAAGGCCGAGGACAATAAAATTTAGTATTTTTGGTAGATAATAAGTCCCACTACCCCCCATAACCCGTTGGTCCACTACTTACGGGACACCCTGTATATATTTAAATATTATGGACTAATTCGGGACCATATAAACAAAGTATATGGTACCGCGAACAAAATCCTTCACGTTTTTACTAACAAAATACAGTGCCACCTTTAATAAAGTAAGTAAGTCAATTACATAAATGAATAAATACTATAAATAATCTCAACCCAACAAGGCCCACTACTGAGCTCAAAGCCGAGGAGACCTTAAATATAAGGTGATTCGTAAGACTCTTGTGATATTAATAGGGGGTACTCAGTATTCGATTCTCATTCCAAAATATGTAATTAAAAAGGGTGCTTAAAATTTTTATTCCAAAAATTTATCGATGCGACTCGCACTTGACCAAATTTTTTCGATACTAAATTAACATTTTTCACGTCACTATTTTAATGTGTCAAAGGGGCCTTAATTTTTTGCCGTTACTATAAATGCGAAAAGACTTTTTCCCCGACCTATTATTTACGGGAACTGGTGAAGCATTCATTTTTATAGATATTTTCTCTTATTGATTGGATTGTAGCCCAGGACAGATTTATTCCATGATTTTGGTATAGCAATAGCGACTCCAGGAAAGCTGTTTACACTTGCGGAGTGATATATGGTATATTTGCCTGTGTCAAAGTGGTCGCTATCTTGCCAGTGAGTTTCACTAATGCCAGTTACAATAGTTCTCTCTAATTCAGTTACCAAGATCTTCAATTTGCCGTCTTTGAGGAGACCACGAACATTCCATGTTCCGATGCGGATCTTATTGCGTAATTGTATAGTTCTCCGTCCATTAGCATAATTTCCAAGGGATGCCTGGTTGCCTACATCATCCTGGCCGGTAGCAAATTTCACACCCTGATCCCTGGAAAGATCATAGCGCCGGATGCTACTCGGATCGCTCGGCTTCTTCGAACTGTTTTTAGAACTTTCCATAACTCTCATGGGAAAAGTAGTAGCAGTGATTTCCCGTTGCCTTTTCCTCCAGTACTTTTAGAGGTTATTTGGACCTCAAGGCTGCCTCCTCTACTCAGGTAGGCGAGTGGTTACACTGCCACTTGCTCGGTCGCCAGGGCTCGTTGGTTATCCAGCATGGGGCACCACGGAAGTCATTTTTGTCTTCCGCCGCCATCCGACGCGTGCAGGTGAGGTTGACATTTAGGATGGTAGAGATGTTGATTACCTTTCTCTCTTACTCCCCAAGAATGGTATTACCTTTGGAGAAAGTTCATAGTGATCTTGTTTTGAAATAATTATCGTGTAGAATTTTGACTTTATATTTTTAGTCATTATCTATGTCGAGTTTGTGAAAAAATAATCACGACGAGAAACGACGAAGTTATCTGCGAACACTTAAATATATTTATACAAGGTGATTTTTTAGTCAGTTGACATATTAATAGGGGGTAGGTACTCAGTATTCGATTTTCGTTCCAAATAATGATGTAATTAAAAAGGGGGCTTAAAATGTGACCTAATTATCCATTAAAACCCCACATAGGTAGAAATGGAATTACGCTCGTGGAGAATCGCGCGGCGACTCAAAGGTCACGAACCCCACCGAACGCGCACTCTCTAATTCTGGATATAGACGTCCGTTCGTTATTTTCCATCAATTAATTATTTAACAGATCAGAGACGGTACAAGATAACACGAAGAAAATAGCAGACAGCTCAACTGATGAACTCAAATAAACAGCTCAAATGAACTGTTGACAGTATTGACGTCGACATCATTATTTTATTTATAAATAAATAAATCTCTATACAGTGTTTCTCCATTACCTGTTAGTACTGCTATAAAATATTTGTAATGGATTTTGCACAATATCGGTTTGGTCTAAAAATAAGTTATTTACGATTTTTATATTCATTTTTTTCCTTTCATCTCAAAGTGGTTGGACGCTGGTTATAACTGTTTGAGATAAAGACCCAGCTTCCATACGAAAAGTGGACTTCTGCTATGAACTAAAGTTTAAATACGAGTAAAGTAAATAGATAAGTAAATATGAATTCAATCGGTAAATGCTATGCGGGGCCTATCTCTGCTAATTTATTCATGTTTCAATTGCGTCGTGTTTGAATAGTTTGACACGTTTGTATACCAATGTATAATACTTCAGAACATAATTCACATTTAATCATTTTGACGGTTGCGAACTTTACAAGCTGGTACGCGCGACTTCGCCTGCGGATATCTATTTTTTTATACTCATACAAACTTTTGCGAGTCGCCGCGTTGATCCCAAGTGATCAACTGAATTAAGCAACAGTGGCTCTTATCATAACTGAAGAGGCCTAGAGCATGCTGCACCACGTCGCTCCAGTGCTGGTTGGAGAAGTCGTAGTGGCCAATCCAAGTGTCGGAAGTTCGTGCGCCGTTCGAAGGCCTCCGACAAGGCTATACAACTGCTATCTAACTATAACAACTGACCTACGGCTTTACGTACCCTCCAAAGAAATATTGCCATTAACGGTCACCTATCCAACAACTGACCGCGTCCTCTGTTGTTTAACCGTGTCGATCACTTAGTGTGAGATAGAGGAAAGTCCCGTCCATAATCTCTGCGATTGTTTGGCAATAACTAACTGCAGCCGTATATTGGAAGGTAGCCCAATCAGACCTGATCAAATCAGCTATCTGGTACCCAAGGTAGTCCTACGGTTCATTCAAAGGTCTCGGGGACCATATTTTACGTAATTGGCTCTACCTATAATAGATCAAATATGGTCGCAGTAGCCTTTGGAATAATCTTGACCTATAGTAAAACTGTAGGTTACTGGTTTAGATCTGTACATAGGAGATATTTGAGAAAAAAATTAAGGGCCTTCATTGACCCAATAGAAGCTAACAAACTTATTTTTAGAATTATTGTCCGTCTTTGTCACAATATACTGATTAAACTTAATAAACTAACTGACGCAGCTTAGAACCAATATTTGTTGCAGGACTGCTAGGTGAGCTTGTTAATGATATCAATAATAATGTGCAGTTGTAGAATATTTAACATTCTCAAATTTAATGCTCCATCATCAAGCTTAGTTTTGCAAAATAATATTAATATCGAATTATTTAGATAGAGGATAATATATGACGGATGAATTAACTTCGTAGCGTCGTAGCTCGGTCGTGGGACGCCGATACAAAAGTATATTATTTAAATTGTTCAATATGAAACGCGAAACTGTAACACTTTGAAGGCATACCAAGCAATAGGTGCACACTCTTTGGAAGTTAGAGCTCGTACAAAGTGATTCCTTAATATAATTAAATTCCATCGAGATATAAGTACTAAGTTAAATTCAATTAATTTTTTTTTCAACGCTACATACTCGTAGCCCCCAACTACGATTCCCTGTGTCGTTGGTGCCATTGAAAACAAACACGACAAGAAATACCGAAAACAGAAAAGAAGAAATTTGAACATATCATTAAAATTTTTCCTTGTCGCTGGGTATCACCCCTTTAACCGGGGGCGGTCCGGCATGGTCAAACTCAAACTCAAACTCAAATCATTTATTTCATGCAGGTATGATACATACACTTATGAACGTCAATTTTTTGCAGTTACCACCGTTTCGCTAAGGTGCCTTTAAATATTGATTTTTAAATCTTTGAGGAGAAAAAGAGACGGCGAAAGAAACTCCTCAGCAAATCTTTAAAAAAAAAGTAATGCTACATTACAAATTTTATACCTACATACATATACATACATACTAACATGAGCAGAACTGGTCGCGGATCTCTATATCCAAGCATCTTTGCATTAATATATTCTTCCACTGTATAATAACCTTTCTCTATGAGTCGTGTTTTGACATGTTTCTTAAATATTTGTATGGGCAAATCAATAATAGACTTTGGAAAAGCGCGGTGTACAACAAATGACACAACGCCCCACAAATGACCGCTGAACCCTAAGAAGGCGGTACGAGGAAGTCAACATTGTTCCCTAACGGTCGTCAAAGTCCGTACACCTTCCCATAAGCATTAGCGCTTGAGTTTGTTTGTAAGAAAAACATTTTAAAGCTTAAAATGACAAAGATGTAAGTTCATTTATTATTTCGAGTATTAAACCACTCTCTATTAAGGAATTATGTACGCCGTCGACACCTCAGTTTAGCCATAATTCAAGTTGACACGCGTGACTTTCAAGGCTCGCGCCTGTGTGGCGCCATTTCTCGTACCTTTTAGCTTGTGTACAAGTAATATCTTCGGCTCAAGAATATAATAGACTGCCGTACGTTGTCCTGTTATAAAAGAATGTGAAAACAATACGATGCGACGACCTTGCTCAGTTGCAGACAGTACACAACCGCAGGCATTATGGTTTGAACTATCTGGTATTTAAATGAAATCTGATCAGGTTCGAATATGCCGTTAGTGTAGGATTTCATAATATAATGGTTTGTAATTTTGTAAACAACAGCAGAAATGTTACTAATCGTTTGATATAGTTATGATTGTTTTTGTTATATTTTATTTTACCTATTAAAGATCCCGTAGCCTAGTTGGTAGTGACCATTCCTTTGAAGCGAGGGGTCCCTGTATCGATTCCCGGACGGGACGTCTAGATGATAGATAAATGTTTGTTCTGGGGTCGTGAGTGTTGTAATTTTGTGTGTAAGCGTAAGTGCACTGAATAATTCAATGCTAACGTTAAATCCAAATAAACGATTACTTTTCTATTAAATTCTTTAGTAAGTATAATCTAAATCTTAAATCATAAATAGTTTTCAGTTATAAATAACCAAATAATAATAAGAGTATTCTGTTCTATTCATCACAAAATAAACAAAGTCACAGTGAATAAAAAGTTGAATCTAATTAGTAATGAAATCAAAGTATTTTTCTTATAATAGAAAAATACGTTAATTAACGGAAAGTACAAAACAATAATAATAGGAAAATAGGCGGCCTTGTCACTTAATTAGCGATCTCTTCGAGGCAAGCTATATACGAAATAAATAAATTCGGAAACAGGGTAGGGTGCGCAATAATAGAGTATAAGTTTGTTTTTCAGCAGTTAGTGAGTAGGTTAGAAGAGTAGAGAGGTATCAAGAGAAGGGAATAGTAAAAGGTCATTATTAAATTGACAGGTACTAATCTGTACGAATTATAATAACATAATACGAGTAATGCTAAAAGTAAACATTAGGCCTACAAAAATAGTTTTTAGTCAAAAACTTCTTAGGCAGTCGCATTCTATAAACTCACATCATAAAGTTCGTGTAATTTTCCATTTGATTTTAATACCAACAATATCAACACACACTATTTGTACCTACTATGAAAACGATTCCCGTAAAAATTACAAAATTCGCTGTGCCTAGGGGTGAGTGAATGTTTGCTCGGGCTGTTTGACTTGTTCAGGGACGTCAAAATAGTCAAAGCGTTTATCATCATACATGTGTACAATCAACATAGGCTACACTGAACATGTCATTAAAGCTATCCAAAAATACAAAGTAGCTTACATACGAGTATTTCAGTGGAAACAAAATACAGATTTACGGTGCTCTAACGTAAATCAATGCTATTGAAAAAATGTTGAATTTAGGCTTCATTAATAGCCTATTACCGGACACAGTTTACTGACGAGGTCTACAGGGTTGTCCGCCACACTGCTCCAGTGCAGTGAAGGTGTTAGTGGCCAACGCAGGTGTTGCACGTTTTTATACCGACCTAAGGCCTTATGACTAAACGACTACTATCCATCGATAACAACCAACCAACCAACGAAACATAATCTCAAGAAATAATTGCCACTAGCGTTCACCCATCCACCTACTGACCGCATTCGCGGTTGCTTAACTCGGTTGATAGGTTTGGATAGACACAGGCTTCAAGGATATGAACTTAAAAAAAATTATGTTCTTTCCACAGAAAATCTTTCTTAAAATGTTTTTTTTTGTCGTTAATTACCTAAGTACCTACCTTATTTAAAAAAACATGCTACTGAAACATTAGACGCCAGAAAAATCGTATTCCATTTCCTTGACCTTATTGGAATACAAATTACTGATTCTCACTAATTAGCGATTTGTTTACTGTTAAAGTGAAATTATTTATTTCGTTCGTAAACTAACCGTTCACATAACACTGTCAAAGGATCTTATAGTATGGGACCATGGGCTGAAATGGCGTCAAAAACAATCTTATTGATCAGCTTAGTAAAATCGAACCGAATCGAAAACCGGGGTTTGAAATATATCTATGTTATTACTAGCTGACCCCGCGAACGTTGTTCCGCCATATATGTAGATACAAAAAGCGCGATTTAAATTTTATGGGTGGGGGTAGGGAAGTGAAAATTGAAGATTATGTGTATTTTTTTATGGCACACCATAAAAAATTGTCCAAAATGTGAGAAATTTTTTTTTAGGGTGAGCCACCCTTAACACTTAGGGGCATGAAAAATAAATGTTGGCCGATTCTCAGACTTACGCGATATGCACACAAAATTTCACGAGAATCGGTTGAGCCGTTTCGGAGGAGTATGGTAACTAACATTGTGACACGTGAATTTTATATTTAAGATGATATTTACAGTTCAACATAATGATAAATATATTATTTTGGTTATTCTTGTAATAGATGACAGCTTCATTGCTGAATGAAGTACAGTAATGACACGTCATGTTGGGGTCTCTTAAATCCATGGACGTATTACAATAGGGACACGACATAGTGTTCTATACGTACTACTACTACCACTACTACTACTACTACTACTACTACTACTACTACTAACTGATGAGGCCGAAAAATCCGCCATGTTTACCGACCCAAATGTCATTGTCAGTCAATCCAGCCGGTACTTGTTTTGTCAAAAAGTCGTGGTCAAAGTCAAATCACCCATCTTTAACCATACACAGGTACGCTATAAATAACATTAAAAATATTGGTTATTGTTAATGTTGCCGGGAAAATAAAGGAAGATTTACATTATAATTAGCAAGGTTCTTATGTGCAGTTATAGGTCATGAGTAGTTGATGTCATGAGTTATAGGTCAGCACGAAAGCCGCCATGTTTGGTGGCCAGATGACGTAACAGTGGCACGCATTTTTGTTTGACATGTCACTTCCATAGGTTTCATACTTCCATGCTTTTATATTGATACAAAATTATTTATTGATACAACACCTGATTTAGAAAAAAACTATGACATCTACGCCTTTGTGAGAGGAGACACACTTACTTTGTACCAAGACAAAGCAATAATTATGGGTTGGGATGATAACGATGTGCTGAATTCAATTTTTATAAATTTATAATTAAATCCTAATAGTATTAACAGAGGAAACATTATGTTTAGACGACATTCGACCTAATTGCATCCGAACGGCTGTATGAAAATATTATGATGGGTGTGGAATCAATTTGGTCGATTTTACATGGAAGATATAATAATATGAGAAAACATTTTACTGGGGATCTTTATTAACTCAATAGAATTCAAGAACATTTTATAAATATTTGTTCTCAAAATAAATTAATTAATTTACATTATATTATAAATTGTTCGAAACGTTACATATTGTTCGAAATAATATTACTAACACCCTAACACCCACGACCCGACCCGAGAACGATTGTTATTTATGCTGACCATACATACCGTCTGCGACACAGGGAATCCTAGTGGGAGGGTATGAGTGTGTAACAATCGTTTATATATTTATTTTTGAAAGACTTAATACGACTTATGAATTCAAACACAAAGTCTTTACACTAACAATACACAAATATTTTCTGTTTTGCAAAGAAGATTAGTGTTATTACTGAAATTTGAGACAGACGCTTGTAAATAATATCGTTTCTGTATCGTACAACGGGCATCGGTGGGACTTGCCACACAAATTTCAAACACGGGTACGTCACCGGTTGATATAAATTACGTATGCGAAGGTCGCGATTTATAATGAACATTGTAATTTATTATCTGTTTATCCGGACAGTTTCCTTAAGCCATCTTCTATAATACATAGATAAGAATTATAATTATAATGAATCTCTTAAGCGCGACTTAAAATCCACACTTGTATCAATTAGCAAGTCATAGTTGTGCACTTGATAACTATGACCAACAAGGAATAAGACTAATAATGTGACTAAGATGGTTAGTCAGTTAGAAAACGAAATTAGAACGTTAGTTGGTTAGTTCGTTAGTAGGCATGAGGACTGGGGCAGTAACTGTTAGTGATAGTTAATCCTGTTGGTAATTGTTTGTTCCGCGTCCATAGAAGACTATAAAAAAATAGTAGTTGTTCGGTCACAGGTGTGTTGCTACCCTTGAGGACTTAGATGTTTGCCTCTAAAAAAGTGTAACCGGATTACTACAACAATTATGACTAAATACTAATTACAGTAGCGGCACAAAATTAAGGCCCCTTTGACACATTAAAATAGTGACGTGAAAAATGTTAATTTAGTACCGAAAAAATCTATATTTTCAATATCCATGTAATTAATTAACTTTGGGTCCTAAGTTATACATTCGATAAATTTTATGACTTTTTGCACATCACTATTGACAATGAAGAACAGCAATTTGCTCCTTCAAATTTATGTAATAATTTATACGAAACTTGATGATCGGACAGACGTCAAGTAAACGTCATAGGGGCCTTCGTTTTGTGCTGATACTGGGTTCCATACGCCACATCGAATTCCATTACATCGAAGTTCATTACATCGAACACGTTACATCGATAGTTTATTATATCGAACTATCATCACATCGAATGTTTATTACATACTATAGGTATGTAAAAGGCTACCGGTATAATACACCTGACGAAATGAGCGACATCAACAATAGACCAGGGTAGAAGCCTTGAAAAATAATGAAAAGTGAAAAAAAATAATAGTAGGATGAAACCCATTAGAAAAGGAGGGAAATATTATAAATTTACGGGCGATCTGAGGTCGGGAAGGGGATGGGGGTGAGTTTTTAAGGGTAAAAAACGGTTTTTCTCGATTTCCGGCAAAACTAAAAGTCCTATCGAAAAAAGTCAAATGGCAAAGTTGTAGGTAATAAAAAGATCTAAAACTTTTGTATTTACACTTTTTTCACATAACCTCAAAATTTATGTGAAAAATCCATAAAACCAAGTTTTTGGTTTTTTATTTTTATCTTTTACAAAGTCAAAACAATACAATCTCAAAAGAAAAAATTTCATGTGTTCAAAGCAACGATACAAGATATAATATATTACAGTATATTCAAAAACAGAACACATTCTTATGAGATATTACCGAAAAATCCACCGCAGATAAAGCAATGAGATTCAAAATTACTTTTGTCCTCCGCGAGGCAACAATAGTTCAGGTCGGTAATATTATAAGATTGCACTCTAATGCAATAGGAGCCGATGGAGTGACGCTGGACATGCTGCTATTGACCCTGCCAAGCTCTCTGGATGCTTTAACTACCACTATAAATACTTCGTTCAAGACTTGCGTGTGTGTGATGTGGCAACAAGCTTTAATAAAACCTATACCACAAAAGAATAACCTATAACACTACAAGATTTAAGTCCGGCATGGTATACTTAATCATCGCACCATACACTTACTATCAGGTGAGATTGTGGTAAAGCATTAACTTATAATTATAAAAAAAACAAACAAAAAAATACAGATCATACAGATCTTCAAAATTATGATCTTATTATCTCATTATCTTATTATCTGTTCTTATTTATTTGAAACATATATTATTAAGCAAATCAGATTTGGTAGACCGAAATCTCGGTCTCGGTATACCGAGGGTATACCGAGATACCCTATTCTCGGCCAATAAACGAGCCGAGACTCTCGGCCATGGCCGAGATTATTAATCGTCAAATTTTGCATCCGTGCGTCCTCTTGATTGGTTCATGTGTACGGCACTGTGACGGTCGGACGACTGTAATTAGTTAAAACTGTAACGCCAAGCGATGCGTCACTGTTTTTTTAACTAGTCAAGTCACAAGCGACGGATCACACATGAGCGATGTGCAGGCTCTCTTGTTTTTGTTGCTTAAACTAATAGCTAATGTAAATAAAGAATAGTTGCTGATGCTTTTATTACAATAAATGAATTGTTAACAACATAAAACTTTACACCACTCATCCTACTAATATAATATTATAAATGCGAAAGTTTGTGTTTGGTATTCTTTCACAAAAAAACTACTGAATGGATTTTAATGAAATTTTACAATAATTAGCTCACACATCAGAATAACATAATAGGCTATAATTTATAAAGATTTTCACAAAATTATACATTCTCGGTCTCGGTCGCGGCCTCGGCCGAGAATGTACCTAATATTCGTCTCGGTCGACCCTTATAAATTTGTTCCATAACCTTCTTCTCTAATTGAAATCGACGTGGGGGTCAAATTGCTTGACAACAGGAATTCACTGAGCGTCATAAGGACGACATTATATATTGACGAATAATATTTGTCGTTAGATCGGGGTCACCAGTCAATGCGTAATTTGGACTAATTTGGAATAAGATACAATATTATATTATTGCTGAATTCGCACAGATATTTTCTTCGTAACGATGTGCGCACTAAGCAAATAAATACGCAAATAAAATCTATTTGCGCAGCTTACAGGGAAAATAGAATTTTTCCGATAACATCAATTTGTCAGGCAATTGTGAATTATAGTCGTTATGGGAAGGTAAGTGTAACGTAAAAGTATATCTGATGTGTAGTGAGTTTATGAAACACATTTTAATATATGTTTCGTCCCGTGTAATTCATCTGTTGCTGCAATATAAGTATACACAAGATAAGTTGAGTTAAGCTATGCTACATTTAAAGTGGGTAATAAAGAAATGAAGCCTACCAGCCTCGGGTAACTTACGACAGCTTTGATTACCTACTTATTATATTGGCCCTCCCTCTCGCACTTAACAAATCGATATTATACGTAATTAATATCGGTTGTGTGAAAGATTCAGACCCGTTTCAATACTTTTATTTATGTAGCAAATAATGTTTTTAATTAATTTTATTTGTAGATCAATCTGGAAAATTAATTATAATGTTTTACATCATCAAATTAACTTATTGTTGTTATAAGTGGTAACGGTGATGTTTTTGGCAGTGCCTCGTCATGTGTAATGTCTTTATTACATTATTTTATAAGTTAGTATGTAACGGAAAGTTTGAACATGATTTGGTTAATAAATCGAAATCTATAATTATATAAAAGAAAGTAGTGTTAGTTACACTATTAAATTTATAACTGGCTCAACCAGAGTTTATGATTTTTTTTATTTGCCTTCCTCGAATAGGACATAAAGTATTAAAATATGATATTCATCAATAAAAAATATATTAATTAAAAAACATTATTCGTGCAAATGATATAAAAAACGCAACCGAAAGCTCACAGTAATATTGTCAATCGTTTGTTTTGTAAATACCGCAAAACGTTGAAATTGAAGTTGATTTGACAGTATCGAGGAACTCCCATACGTTCCATGAGTGTCCTCCATCCATGTCCAAACATATTTATTGAAGAGAGCTTCAATAAATATGTTTCAGCTTCATAAATAACCGGCCGTGACTATATTCTATCCATGCCAGTCTCTTTTTGGCATCCGTTTATAGTAATAAAAGTTATTATAAAACACGCTTCTCGGTATCTATTTCCATAACATTTTTCATTAGTAAGACAATTAGAATAAACAATATATCGCATCTTAGAATAGATGTGGCATAACTCAAAATTTGAAGAAAATTACTTTTCCATCTTATTTTCTTAAAATTATGAGTTATGTTGCAGGTCTGTGGGGCCAGCTAGTAAAAAAAACTCACTATAATAATACTTATATTTTTCGCCAATTACCTAAACTTATATTAAGAATTATTAATTTTTTATATCAATTTATTATAAAATCGTGTTTTTTTACTTTTTTAACTATATTTTATCGTAATTGTGCACTTTAGTTATATATTTACTTTTCTTATAAATTTTGCTAATGTCATATTTTGGTATCATTCAAAATCTCAGCGCTAAATTAGACACGAAGGTATAAGTTTATTGTGACCAAAAGGTCGTTACCGCCATGAATTTCACGGCGCTTACGTGTTTTATACTACAATCATAAGTCGTCAATAAATGCAACACAGAACGGTTGGCGTTGGCGTAGGTATTTTACCTATCTGATTCAATTACTCTTACGAAGTAATATTACAAATGTGAATGTTTGGATGGTAGTGGATTAATCACGCCTACGAATTGAAGCAAATTTTGAGAGGGGGTATAAAGCAAAATTGGCAATCTTAGATTCAATTTTTACAGTAGTAGATCAAGTTTCTAGAACCTGAAGAAAAACATAGTTATACTTCATTATATTATTGAGTGCAAGATGTAAGCAAAAACATAAAAAAATACAATTTTCTCGATAGAAAAAAATCACAAAGTTAGGTCTAATTTTCCACTTAAATCAATTTATTTTCAATATGGTGCATATTTTAGAGTCAATATTTTAATATATTATGCTAATTAGTATCACGAAGGGATTAGTGTAGCGATTTCAAAATCAAGTCTATAATTTACGAATTATTAAAATAAAATACATCATTTGTAGGATTTTGACATGCTCTGTTTCATTAATCAGTCACCATTGCTCCATTGAGACGCGAAGACTGCGTCAGTCCACAGGTCAGTCTGCTCGACATGTGAAATTATTTTGTGGTGTACATTTGTGACTGAGAGCGTAGTTTTTATTACAAAAACAATAATTGTGTGTGTGTGAACTAAAGTTAAAGACACTAAGATCCAACATGGGAAACAAACGGAATAAAATCAACATTAAAAAAGGGAACATAGACAGCTGAAAATTCAAGTTAGGCTAGTTGTCAGAGGTAAGTTGACAAGTACTATTTCATATTCAAAATTAGACCTTATTGTTTTAACTTTTGTGCTCACAGTACAATGTTGATGTTGATGTTTGATCGATGTATATACGAAAAATTCACATTGTATGTATCATTAATAGTTAGTATAGGTATGTAATTCAACAATGGTATGTAAGTCAAACAAAATATACAGCTTTATCCAAAAGCAAATTTAATTTTGAGTTAATTATTTCCTCTTTGCCCCATAATTTTGTTTTTAAAGCAACACCTATATTTCTGGTAGTCAATTTGATCAATCCCAACAGTAGTTGTTACTTGTGTGTGTTTGAAACTATTATTGTATTTTCATTTCAGAACAAGATTTAATCCACAATCAAGATAAGAGAAGAGAGAATAAGAAAATATTCTAAAATGACGGGAACATTACACCAGAGAAGTGCGTATCAATTCATCTGTCTATGTATTGTTTGATTTATTATTTGCTTGTTGTTGCATTGTAAAGAATCTACAAAATAACACATAAACTAACCTTTTTTTATACTATACATATTATGCATAGTTAGGCAAAATGACTTTAACAAAAACATAAATTTTGTTTAAATGCATTTTTAAAGCGACTTTTTTATTTACTTCTTAATTGCTAATTGTGTTTTCTTAAAGAAAAATATATATATTTTCAGGCTTACTATTACGCTTTTACAAAATGTAGAAATTTTAGAACATACAGATCCAAATGCAGACAAATTTATTTCACCAGAACGGTTGGCATTAAAATAAAGTATTTATGTAATTTAGTCCTATCTAAAACTTTCAACCGATTATAAATGGCGCAAAGTGATACCTGACATCATCAGTTTCAATGTTAGGAAGTATAATAGTGTTTGACTTTTTTTTTTAATTTCAGTAACATCAAGCCTCGTGTTTATGAACGGGTCAAGACAAATATCAAGACTAACGACGATACTAAATACACATGTGATACAAGTCAACGACTTATAATAGACAAGATATATTTTTTTGAACAATTAAAACTTCCAAAAATGCATAGTTTTGGCATTTTATTTTTTCTAGCGGATTTTTGAGTTAGTGAATTAAACTGGATTTCGAATAAATTCATTTTGGTTTTAAGTAAGCTTTGTTCGATTTTATGCTTATTTTTAATATTTTTACTAAAACTTAAATATTTTTACTAACCATTATACATTTTTCCTGTTCTCACGCATAATTATATCATCACGCATCATATTTCACAGTTTTTTTCCTATATTTTTAAAGCTAACAGCCGAAAATTGTCTCATTTTTTACATTATACTGTGTCGTATTCTTGACTGATGACATGTTATATAATAGCGGCTGTACACTCTCGTGCGAGAGTACTCGCTATGTCTCGTGACGCCTCGGCCGAGATGTCATGGGAGCGAGAGCAGGCGAGACCCCCCGAGACATCACGAGGCGAGGCGAGCGCTACCAAGTACACTCTCATACGAGTGCACTCGGCTAGCAGTTTCGCGAGAGTGTACAGCCGCTAATAAAGTCAGATGCAACCGGACGCTATTTGAAGGGTGGGGCGGGGTGTGCGGGTGAAATTTGATTTTTTCCTAGCTTTATACCCCCTCTTAATAAACTCGTACAGGACACTTTTATAACGGCAAATGATTCGGTCCCGCGGGATAAAATAAATAATTTTATAACTTGTTTATGAATCCATTTTGATGTTTCTCTTTTATGGTGTGCTAATTTTAAATATTTCTTGAATATGGTGTAGGTTTAATCATAGATTCTGTAGAGAGAGATTGGAACTTAGGTACATAGTCCAGTCAAATGAAGAGTTCAACCTCGGAATGAGAAATAATAAGCTGAATTTTCGTATGTATGTACCTAAGTATATTTTGGCGTTGTATAAGTTATCTCAAAAGTCTCATAAAATCTCGTGTCTGCGTCGCAATTCACCATCATCATTATCACAACCCATAACTGTCCCACTGCTGGGCACGGGTCTCTTCTCACAGTGTGCGGGGTATAGGCCACAGTCCACCACGCTGGCCAAGTGCGGATTGGTTGACTTCACACCTTTGAGAACATTATGGAGAACTCTCAGGTGTGCAGGTTTCCTCACGATATTTGCCTTCACCGAAGCAAGTGATAATTAAATTTTAATACGCACATAACGTTCAACCACACGGCTATCACTGCTTTTTTAATCACGTCGTAATTATTCAACATTGTTAATGTTATTTTTTTTAATGGTTATAAAATTATATATTTTTTGACAGATTACACATCTAATGGTGAAGTTAAATTACTATGTTAAAACACATATTTAAAGGCGTGATAGTTTTTCAGTAAACTGTACCAAAAATAGTCCCAGATTGTGGGATAGTGATAGGTAATTTATATCCGAAGCACTATCCGACGGCAACCTTATTGTTGTCTACGCGATCCAAGGATATTCAAGATCACGACCCCCATCACCCAATTACGAGTAGTAACGTAAAATTGAACAAGCTTCTAAAAATGGAGATTGTTTTTCTCTAATTAATTAAATTTTGGATGACAATTATTTATTACGACCCCCTACATTTCGTTTATTTTGAAGCAAGACTTATTTATCTTGTTTCTTATTTTAAAATGAAATTTAGATTTTCTTAATTTAGTAATAGCGCAATGATTACCATGCCCGCCCTGTTCAAAGGGATCTGGGTTCGATTCCCAGCGAGGCGGAAATTTAAATCGAGTTTATACCATATTATAGGTATTAGGTATAAATATAGCGAGGGAAGCCAGGCTTCCAATTCCCTCAGTTGGAAAGAAAGAAAAGATTGCGATGCTCTACCTGTCCATCGGTGTTTATTTGACATTGTACGACTACAAAATATACCTACTCGTACAATGCAAATGGGAAAAGAGTTTGACATTGAAAAGCGTCTAGCGGGCCGTGCGATTTGTGGCCAAGAGGATCGATGTGAGACACCGGGCTTTGAGAGCGTCAGTACTATCGACACAAGCCGTCGGATACGAAATTCATTTTCGAATTCATTGTTAATATTTTTGCGTAAGTCATCGTTACTGCAATAAAATAGATACAATGAATTAAAAACATGTAGGTATGTAGGTACTAACCTTTGAACTGAACTTCCATTTTAAGTTTCAATTTGTGTTTCTATTTCTGGCAGGAATATTTTATTGTGCAGAGATACGATCATACGACATGATGACGACGGAGGTATATTCAACACCGTTCGACATAATTACTAAAGTTTAGTTCGATTTAATAAAAATTTTATTGAATCAACATTTAATGTTGTAGTAAGAGTAACCCATGTCATTATTTTTTACCCACTAACCCCTCCACCAATCCGCACTGGAGCAGCGTGGTGGAGTATGCTCTAGGCCTCCTCAGGTATGAGGAGAGACCTGTGTTCAGTAGTGGACCATTATAGGGTTGAAGCTTGGAATAATAACACTATAGAAAGACAGTCTTTATACAAACGCTCTGTCTAAAGTGAAGCACTAAACCGAAACTTTCCCCAACTTCGGCTGCGGATAATCATAAGTTTTTAGCAATAATACATAAATAGCTTTTTAGATATTTTGTGACACAATTTAACTGGATAAAACGTCATAATTCTTTTTTTTTCGCGAAACACGTTTGGCGTGCGGTTCAACATTGCGTGCGTTGACATGAGTTGCCCGGTGTTTGGAGTAATTTCTGACTCCAAATAAGGTGCTTCAAAACGGCCGCGCGGACTTCGTTTCTATAGTGTAATTATTCTAAGGGTTGAAGCCATAATATAATTATAATATCTTATATTACAAAGAGTGATTTTTTTTAATACTATCTATACTATCTTTATTCTGATCAATTCGAAAAGACGGTTGAATCAATGCTTAATATGTCTAAACGTAAACAATAATTTCCCGAAGCGAAGCGAGGCCTGGTTCACTAGTTTATAATAAAATGGAAGGGCAAATTTGACGTATTGCATAATATTCCAAACCGCGGTTTCAACCCAATTAACCGAACTAAGTATCGGCACAAAGGTTGCGGCTTTTTCAATTTACGGCCATTAAGTTACGGGGAAACATTAACTGCGATAATTGTATGCAATTCAATTTTAAAAGCTCTCTTGTGTTTCATATTTTATAGACAGCCAATATTTTATACTGCAACATTTTATTTGGTCCGCTGATTTCATTTAAAATAATATTATTTCCGAGACTTCATCCCATATTAATAGTATCTGCCTAATTAACAAAACGATAAATTCTTATTATTGAACCTATCATAGCCCGGCGGCTTGCGTCGATCTATATTCAGTAACAGCGGGCGGTGGGTGGTTGGATGGGTGACCACTTGTGGCAAAAATTCCTTAAGCGTTGCTCATATTTTGAAGTCCTAATTTGAAGTTGTTGCTCCGACGGCCGAGGGCACGTTAAGCTGTTGGTCCTGGTAGTTATTATCTAGCAATAACTACCGGAACCTACCTGGACTACCGAGGACTACTGCTATGCAGCATTCTTAAAAAAATATAGTCGAATTGAGAACCTCCTCCTATTTTGAAGTCGGTTAAAAACAGATGTTGTGGTTTTCGCTCCGTTTATAAATTACCCCTTCAACGATGAGAGGGTTCTAGTACATGCAAATTAAATGTTGCAAGTGATATTCTCGCTGGAAATCAAATTATACGCATTAGTCCGAGAGCCCAGAGCGATCTGACATAACTTATTTTTACATGGATGAAACCTTAATTTCTCAGTAGCGTCCATGTTCTTTGAATACCTGCGTGCTTGTGGAAGCTCACCTCGTGACACCTGGGCAGGTCATCATCATCATCATCACAACCCATAACCGTCCCACTGCTGGGCACGGGTCTCCTCTCACAGTGTGAGGGGTATAGGCCATAGTCCACCACGCTGGCCAAGTGCGGATTGGTGGACCCTGGGCAGGTACCAGGTAAGAAAGGCAGGTAAAAGTAAGAGCTACTTCAGTTATTTTCACATGGCTGATTTGTATATACTTATTATGTTTTGTAGAATATTATTCATAAATAGTACCTATCCATAATTGTCAGACACTTTCCATGGGCCAAAACTTTTGTCAGACGCTTTAAAGCTCCACTCACCACGAGCTTTAAAGCGTCTGACAAAAGTTTTACACTATATTTTTTTACAAAAATATAGATAGGGCATCCGAAGTATGATACATTTTATACAGTATCTAATATGATTACGATACGGGTAGCAACCCTAAGCCGCCCTCACCCTTACCTACAACCCGAGGTATTGCACCTGCACGCACAGGAGTCGGCACATCATATTGTTTTACCCCTAGTAGGTAAGTAACCCACTCTCTTCGGGAAACTTATTAAACATATTTATATTGGTTTTTGAACCAAATGAATAAAACGAAAACGCCAAATGCTACTGGTACGAGATCCGGTATAAGAAATATATACCTTCATCTTTATTTACTTGGGATAATAACCGGATAATTATTAAATAATTAAATTTTTAATTAAAAATATTTCATATAATTATTTTTTATGGTGTGGCATAAAAAATACAAATGATCCCAAATTTTCACTTCCCTACCCCCGCCCCTCAAATTTAAATCGCATGGCGGAACAACGTTCGCTGGGGCAGCTAGTGACATAATAATATCATAAGCGCGTAATATAGAAAATACTGAATACAATACAGATTAAATATTAACAATAATATCAAATTATTTTCATACGCATTTATTTATTAAAAATTACATAATTACATTAATAGATCAATTAAAAATATCTTCCTATTCTGACTCGTCAGAAGTGGCTACATCAAAATCTACTTCTACTTCTTCATCAAGTTCTTTTCTCTCCAACACAGTCAGTACATCCTCAACTTGCAAAGGTGTGGGATCTCCTTCGAACCATCTGGGCTTCAAATAGCCATCTAAATACCAGCCACAATCTATTAACTATCAGCCTCAAGGGTAGTAACACATCTGTGACCGAATTATAAAGAGACTCTTACTAACATTTACTAACTGGACTATTACTAACAACAACTAACTGGACTAACATTCACTAACAGTCCCTGTCCCAGTCCTCATACTTACAAACTAACCAACTAATGTTCTAACACCGTCACCTAACCGGACTAACTATCCCAGTCTCCATAATATATGAGTCTTGTTCTAACTCGGTCACAGTTGTCATGGGCGGCAGCGGAAGGTGGTGCTGCATGCTCGTTTGCTACCTTAAATCAATAAAAAAAATATTATTATGTCTGTCTCACTTACACAAGTCGCTAGAACAATACCGTCGTGTAGATTAGGCAAAGATGTAATTATATCAATGGTATTAGTAGAGGTAAAAGTAAATTGTATTATTAATAAAGTTAATGAGTAGGTAAAGGTTTATGGTATTATTAATTATGGTTATTAAATATCAGTTACATTTTTATTAACTGTCCCACTGATGGGCTCGGGTTTTCTCTCACTGATCTGATGATCTGAACTCAACACATTTTAAAACATTGTGAGGAGCTCTCTGGGAACCAGGCTCCCTCACGATGTTTTCTTTTATCGAGGCAAATGGCATTTAATATTTAAAATGCACATTTTAAAAATTAGAGGGTTGTGTGGAATTGATACCAAGACTCAATATTCGTGAGGCCAATATTTTAACTACTTATCTATCAACTACCTATACCGATTACCTATTACGCATCAGGTTAAAAGCTTAATATGTTACCTAAATTCTTCATGAGCTTTCCGACTATAAAGAAGTAATAGAAAAAAAGTCAATAAGAACAAATGAAACACAATATTATTATTATAAAAGCTAGTCTCAAGTCATGAGACATGCGACCAAGTTTTATAATAGGCAAATAACTTTATCGTAGCGCTATATATCTATATATTTATAACCCCGCGGTTTGCGTCGATTTTAAGTGATCGACAAAATTAAGCAACAGCGGGCAGTTAGTAGTTGAATGGGTGACCGCTAGTGACAAAAAATTATTGGACGCTTCCGTACTTCGTAGGGCACGTAAAGCCGTCGGTCACCATTTGGTAACAGTGGTTAAACCATGTCGGATGCCATCGGGCAACATAAAAATTTCCGACACTTGGGTTGGCCACTAACCCCTCCTCTAATCCGCACTGGAGCAGCGTGGTGGAGTTGGTCTAGGCCTCCTCAGGTATGAGGAGAGACCTGTGCTCAGTAGTGGGCCATTAATGGGTTGAAGCCAAATAATTATCTTTCTCGCTTTTTCGCCTCCACTGGTCAGTGCACGAAATTGAACGGATTATGGGAAGGGCAATAATACAATCTTGGTACTCACTGGTTAGTCACCACAGTAAATATATAGATATTATTGTGTCAAAACTATTTTTATAGCGACCGTAAAGAATTTAATAAGTTGAGTCCCGTGTCAGTTGAGGAAAAATTGCGTTCTTTCCATTTTATATCGAAGACGAAGATATAATATTATGAAGTTGAAGATATTATTGAAGATAGATTATATTGAACAACGATCCTGTGCTCGGCGTCACAGACCGAGCCATATTTTCAAGCAGAATTTCGGACTGGGCCTGACTCCTCAAGACATCCTAACTACGATATTTAATAATCATTTTGCCGCAAAGACAAGACCCCGACATAGACACATGAGTTCATGTGACATAGATCTTGGAGTCGGAAGAATATGCAGGCGATTAATTTGGACGCTGGATCAACAATTTTATTAAATAAAAATACAAGTTTCAAATCAACTTCATATGGGGTACTGTAAACCCACAAATAAATTGAAAGAAGAAGACGTATACTCAAAACAGCTACGTTTGCTCCGAGACGCGCGCGGAAAGGCAACTGCAATATTCATTGTTATATTGCTCTCCGGGCCCTCACCACGCTTTTACGTGAGGTAGGGCCCGAGTTCAGAGTCGATAGCTTTGTTATAATATATTATTTGTTATATACACACTAGTATTTTGTTATACACTACATTTATTTCACAACCAAGACACAATAATATTTAAAATACATGCATGATTGCATGCTTCGGTGTTAGATTGGTGTACAGAAGTTGCTAAAATTTTTAGTTATCAATTTATGTAATAAAACTCTTGTAAACTTGCGTTAGGTACTGAGTGACTGACAGACAACGCACAGCCGAAACTAATGAACGCAACAAGCTGAAATTTCTCTGTTATGTTCATTGGGGAGTTTAGAGGGGCACTAGGAGAGGATTTTTGGTAATTCTCAGGTGATAAAAACTGAATAAATTGAAACTTATCATTTCTACAATGGATTCACTTGAAATTTTGTAAGTCCATACATATATTATAGGTTCCTCAAATGATGCAAGTGAGAACTAAGAAAGGATTTTTGGAAATTATGAATTCACGCGGGCGAAGCCGCGAGCGGAATTAACCTGCGTCTACACAATTGCATAGACAACAATATACTTCTAAGTGATGTGAAAAATATGTCGATGTCACTCAATGATATTAACTATATACATTTAATGTCATTGATGTCACTAATGTAAATCTGTATCCGATTCGCAAACGAAGCAATCACATTGAAATAATTTATTGTTATTTGAAACAACAAAATGAGTCGAAAGTTTGCCTGCATAAAGTAAATATCTTTATGATAAGTAAATGTTACGCTGATTCGCATATTGATTAATCCGTGTATCAATACGTTATATCAACAGCAGTCGAGATTGCATGGGATTACAATTCACAAAGAGCATCAATGATTTAATTTATAAAATGTCATTGAAGAGCATAAAATAAAAGGCTTATTCGATGCGATTGACTTGTCGGTCAAATTGACATTGACACAATTTCAGCGAAAGAAAACATCGCAATCGTCGATACTGAGAAAATTATTGATAAAATATGAAGAAAACAAAATAATTGTTAAATGTTTAACCGGGCGAATACCAATGTATTGGATAGGCAAAACTGAAGATATGTTATGCCCTCCCCGGAGGTTTTACTCACCAGCTTACTTACTTTGATCTGGACGTGGCGTGTTTTCAGCTTTTTTTACTCAAGCTACTCGTTAGCCGACGCCGTGACGCCTTCCTCTACCAGTGCCGCAGTGAAGATCGTCCTAACCTCCCTCCAGCTGACGGCCTCCATATTGGTGAACCTCCTGCCTATGTCACAGTTCCCGAGACTGAGCCTCGCTAACAGGATTATGAGTATTCCCTCTCAAGCCTACACTGTGTACTTTGCGAACAGATACATAGGCCCAACTATAGACAGTAAACGCGTGACATATTTTGTATACATTGTGTCGTTATTCTCTATTTTGGACACTGTGTACAAGATCAGCGTCGATTGGGATCGCATCGAGTAAATGAAATAAATTATAATTAAATAAGTTTCAGATTTAAATCAATTAATAAATGTAAATAAATTTTAACTTATGATTTTTGTTTTATTTACAAAATAAGACACTATTATGCTGTACAAAATAAGTTATTATAATAATTTTATTGATATGTGTAAAATTTAAGGTATTTTCCCATTAGTTCTGATGACAGATTTGGTGGTATTGCTATTGTGTCAGAATTAGCCAAGTTAATGCGCTGAACATCTGTAGATGTCGTCCCCATTTAACATCAGGTGGATTTTTGTCGAGCATTAACCTATTTTCATTAATCAGTTGTACTAGTGGAAATTAGTACCTTTTTTACTTTTATGTTCCAGTATAAGTAAGTATAAGGCTTTTCGTTCACGTCAGACTTTTTGTAGGACAAATCATTGGGTCGATTTTTCCTCCGATGCTAAATGTACCGTATTTCTGACCGACTTTGTGTAGGCCGTCTCCGTTGCACTATTGCGTACTATTGTGTACGTTCTATTTTTATCGATTTATCGATTATTATCGGACGTGGGCGAGAAGCAGTGATAGCCGAACGTTGGACCTCCGAGCTCTCGAGCCCGTTCGAACAACCTTTCATTTAGTTTCCTCATGATGCGCGGAACAGCAATAAATAGTCAATTTGTTTTCATTCAGATTTTACTCGGATTAGTTTCTACTAATCCGAGTAAAACAAATTGGACTATTATTTTCATGTTGCATGCAACATTTAATGAAAAATCATTTTTAAAAAAATATTAAAAATTTAATATTCTGTCCAGGATTTTTTTTGGTCTACCCATTTTTAATATATTTTCTAATATACGAAATTTATTATAAAATAAGTTTGATTCTATTATCAACCCGGTGAATGTCGATTTAGGTTCGGATCTTAGACCAGATAGTTATATTTTTAATGATTATTATAATTCACTGATACTTACGTAGGAGTTGAACTCTATTCACGTTACTCCAATTTTCAATCCAAACAGAAATAAAAACAGAACCTAATCTTTATAAATTTGAACATTAGATAAAAACGAGAAATATATTAAATGTGGAACATGATTAGCATGTGCTCGTATTTATCATAAAAATGTGAATTTAGCGTAGGGACTCATGGTTACAAGTAAAAAACCAATCGGAAGCGAAAGTTTTATTTATTCAATTGCAATTTATAATAACATTAATAAATTATTATATTTAATTACTACTTAGAAATGAAACATTCAATTTTCTAAAGTCGGAAATACAACGGAGATGGAATGCTACAGCGAAGGCAAAAATTATTCTACTCAGCACGTCGAGCACGTTGAAGGATTCTCCTTTTACGCTTTCAGAGCAGTTCAAAATCTTCCTTCCTTCCTTCAAAAGTAATGTCTTACTAATACGCTTTTTTATGATAGCGACAGGAGAGTAAGCAAACCTTAGTAGCGCGTTATGCTACCAATACTTTAACAACCCATAAGGGAGTAATTTTAACTGGTGTTTATTCGCCATAATAATGATGGTACATTATCGCCCGTGCCGAATTCACTTCTCGGATAAAAAAAAGTTTTAAGTGTATTTCATTTATATGCATTTGAGAAATTGTTTATGTCAAAACTACACATAAGTATTTCTTATTTAGACTTATTTCACTACTGAGAAACATTTATAAAAATAGTTACACATCGTGTTTCGTCCATACTAAAATAGTTTATGATCATTCATAACATTTCTCTCAAAAATACACAACAGTTTTGATCTAAGTTAAATTTGTCTTCTTGTCGTCTTGTCTTTTATAAATATTTTTCATTACTTTTATTCTTTGGATGATATTAACTTAAACACACGTTACGCATGAGCGAATACAAATCCTGGAAGTTTTGTATGTTCAATATACCATTTACACTAAAATTAAAACCACATTAATTTCGATTTGAATCCCATACTTTATTCTCCATTCACAGAAAAAAATCTGTATACAGGATCAAGTAGACAATTAAATTTGCAACGAAAAATGTTATACAATTTTTTTGTGAGACCAATAGTTTTCAAGTTTAACCATAAAAACATCTGCTCACTTTTCCCAAGATAGCGGACGATGGACAAGGTTCTTGACCCCATAAACTTGGATTTAACTTTTGTTTCATTTAACAATAATCCTTGACTCCTAAATACTCAATACTCTTGACGAATACCAGATACTCTTGACATTAAAAAAAATCTTCTTGCGTCATCGTGCTTGTCATGCGTGGCTGAACAATACCCTGATACATGTTCAATTTCAAACTAACATTTTCATCAATTTTTTTATAATCATAATTATTCATACTTACAAATTATGTCACTAAAATAAAAATAATAACTTATATTGTTTTTCTTGTTGGTTATCATGTATTTAATTCAGATTGTAGAAAACCATAATATACAATAATTGTGCAATGTATTTTTTTATTTACACAAAAAAAATATTGCTATTTTTAATACCCCACTTCCATATACGTTTCAAAAATTCTATATATAATAGTATAGAATAAAGAAAATAGAAGGAAGTAAGAATAACATTAAATTACTCAACAGATATCAATCACACTTAAATAATAAGTCAATGCACTTAAAGCTAAAATACACTAACAATATATTATTAAAGAGTATTTTTAGTGATATATAAATTATTATCATAAGTTTTCAATGTTATAAAACAAGAACACAGATGCGTCTTGAAAAATAATATATATTATGTAGTAGTTACAGTGTTGTCGCAAATAAATGTGATTTTTTCTTCATTACAATGTTATTTTAAAATATTAAAAAAAATCTAAAATATTGAATTAATATTTTAATGAAGACAAATTCACATTTATTTGCGACAACACTATAACTACTATATTTTTCAAGATGCACCTGTGTTCTTGTTTTATAACATTGAAAACTTATGATGATAATAATTATAATTGTTATTCCTGAGTGAGACGTTTGCTAAGTAATCGTGTTATGATATTGTAACGTAACTTTTTTTTTGCGATACACCTATTGCGTGATCTTTTTATGACTAACTTGCGTTCTTATAATAACAATTAGTATTTTTTTTTTGCGAGACGCATGTGTGCGCACTCATTTTTCGACGACATTGCAACTTATAACTATTTAAATCTTCTGATCCGTGAGACATTGCCGAGGTTGTGTTATCGCCGGGGGTCCAGGATGTCCAGTGTCAAGATGCATCTGTGTTCTTATTTTATAACATTGAAAACTTATGATGATAATAATTATAATTGTTATTCCTGAGTGAGACGTTTGCTAAGTAATCGTGTTATGATATTGTAACGTAACTTTTTTTTGCGATACACCTATTGCGTGATCTTTTTATGACTAACTTTCTTATAATAATCTTCTTATAATACTAACTAAGACTAACGTTCTTATAATAACAATTAGTATTTTTTTTTGCGAGACGCATGTGTGCGCACTCATTTTTCGACGACATTGCAACTTATAACTATTTAAATCTTATGATCCGTGAGACATTGCCGAGGTTGTGTTATCGCCGGGGGTCCAGGATGTCCAGTGTCAAGATGCATCTGTGTTCTTGTTTTATAACATTGAAAACTTATGATGATAATAATTATAATTGTTATTCCTGAGTGAGACGTTTGCTAAGTAATCGTGTTATGATATTTTAACGTAACTTTTTTTTGCGATACACCTATTGCGTGATCTTTTTATGACTAATTTGCGTTCTTATAATAACAATTAGTATTTTTTTTTAGCGAGACGCATGTGTGCGCACTCATTTTTCGACGACATTGCAACTTATAACTATTTGAATCTTCTGATCCGTGAGACATTGCCGAGGTTGTGTTATCGCCGGGGGTCCAGGATGTCCAGTGTCAAGATGAATCTGTGTTTTTGTTTTATAACATTGAAAACTTATGATGATAATAATTATAATTGTTATTCCTGAGTGAGACGTTTGCTAAGTAATCGTGTTATGATATTGTAACCTAACTTTTTTTTGCGATACACCTATTGCGTGATCTTTTTATGACTAACTTGCGTTCTTATAATAACAATTAGTATTTTTTTTGTGAGACGCATCTGTGCGCACTCATTTTTCGACGACATTGCAACTTATAACTATTTGAATCTTCTGATCCGTGAGACATTGCCGAGGTTGTGTTATCGCCGGGGGTCCAGGATGTCCAGTGTCCAAGCGTGACTTGTTACTCGTCCGAAGAAATGCTGGTCCCTAGTACAAAACGTCGGATTGAGTAATTTTTTCTGTAAAAGAAATATTCTACCTAATTAGATCGAAATCTGAGATAATGTATAGTCTTGTGACGTCAGTAGAGAATGCGCATTCTTAGCCAACAAAGTCACGTAAAAGAAGGTAATGTGAATAAAAGTCTATCTATGTTCATGGCGACTACCAGACGCCTTATTGTGAAAAAGACAAAAGAAAGTTGATGAACTCTAATTAGCAGGGAGTGGGGTATTATAGAATACTCATAGATATTGGAAAATCATCTTCGTTACATAATATGTACCTACGTATATTTTATTATTATTTTATGACATTACAGCCGGGATACTTGTACCCTACATCTAATTCATCTGGACAACAGAGAAAATCTAGTTAGACTTAGTACGAGTTTAACGTTAAGATAGGCCATAAACTTGACCGTCCGCCCGCCCGCAGTGCATTACACTGCGGGCGGGCGCGGGCGGGAGATTAGAGCAGAGACATGAGATACTTATAACAATTAAAAATGATTTGGTGTCGTGGGACACCAGGTAGGAACGAAGTTCCTTCGGCTAGTGTCGCGCCTGCGCACGTCTCATTTAACGCTTTTATTCCACGCATTTTTTCTTACGGTTTTACTATCACATATTTTTCAGTTCGGTCGCCGCAGCAAAACCTATCCCCTCCAAGCCTGCCGTAAGGAACTTCGTTCCAAAAGCTTGTAACAAAGACCTTAACAACTCACTAACATGTAGTATTTTAAAATCGGCTTAAAACTTACGTTGGTGACGATTGTATCTCTTTCTTTTCGCCGCGCTCAGGCCGGATGCGCGGTGGACAGCTTGAACAATAAATATACTATTGTACAAGAGTTGAAAAATTTTGTAAAATTTATTGTATTGTACGAGTTAAAAGGATAAAGTCTTAACCTTTTACAATACAGTATGTTGTAAAGTTCAGATACTGCATAAGATCACAAACCCATATTACAGCTGATTATGCAAAGGGTAAGAAACACAGACTGCTAATACCTTAATTAGCTGATTAGTTCGCACTGTATTTCCAAGTGCATTTTTAATAGATTAGTTCGTGAAACATAATTATGATACAAACACCCTTTCGCATTTTATAAACAAATATGGATTAGCAAATATTTAAATATAAAGTCAGTATCATATCATTTTTAATCACAAAGACTTGTACGAATCAAAATGCGACCCGTATCTACATATCTACTTATTACTACATATCTACTACGTACCTACTAAAATGGACTACTAATAATGGAGATATTAAGTAATAATATCTCCATTATTAGTAGTCCATTTTATTACTTAAAATCTTAACATCAGTGTCCTAAAAATGTATCAAGATTATGACACTTACAACTCTTCCTATAACTTGGCATGGCGGCGTAGTCGGGCAATGGAACAGGAGGAAGGTCTTCATCAGGTGGCAGCTGGTCTCGCATGCGGTTGGCAGAGCCCTCAACGTATGCCCAAGGCAGTTGGCTTTGCAGTTCTGCTACAGTGCTCCTACGGCGTCTGTTATCACCACAAAAACATTTGGAAATGCAATTGTGTATTTAAAAAAAATATATATTGATATTTTCATGTATTTTAAAACTTTATTATTAATAATATTGATATTTAATGCGAAAAACTTGAAAAAGAAGCTATTTCAATTAATTATAAATAATTAAAAATTAATAAAATTTTAAAAAGAATCACGTGACTATGAACGCGCCACAATTGATAACCATGTAACGTCATAATGTTAATAACAGTATAGCGTTTACGGCTATTACACGTGACTTGTTAATAATATTGATAAGTCACAATATAAACTACAATGAGTGAAAACTAACATTATGACGTCACACGCGCTCGAGTTTGTTCGGGAGCTCCTACTAATATCATAAATGGGAAAGTTTGTATGGATGTATGAAAAACTACTGAATGGATTTTGGTGAAACTTTACTAATATAGCTTACACATCAGAATAACATATAGGCTATCATTTATTAAGGTATAGTGTGAATTATCCAAATTTAAAAATTAAATCTTTGCATACGGAAGGAATAAGTTTCCCGAAGTGATTTCGGGCCACTAGTAATTTATAGTTTGATATAACTTTTGAATCATTGTGAAAAAATAAAATAGGTTTATTATAAATTTTATATACTTATCTTCCATTTATCACAAAAAATCATTAAATGGTCAATTCCCAGAGAGGCCGAAATTTGAATTATGAGCTTAAATTTCTATTTTTGGTCTGGGTGTGTGTTTGCGAATTAGGCGCTTTCTCATTATCGGAGCAGTACCTTATGATTTTAAAAGATAAAAAAGATACCTACACATTCACATCAATAACAACATAAAATATTACAAGATCAATAAAGTAAAATGTAGATTTTATACAATCACATAAAAAAGCAAAACAAAAAAACCAACCACAACAAAAATAATTATTGAAAAACATGATCATGAACAAAAACCCACAGATACAAGGGCACAGAACAGGACATATTTAATTGTACCACCAAGCACAGTTACATACACAATAAGAATATCAAAAGGTATTTCGTGTTACCCGCGACTGGTACTCGGGAGATCAAGGTCAGTTACATCGACATCCAGGTGGATAGGCTCGAGAGGCAGAGATTGGGAACCACGATTGGCGCTTTGCTTGCAAGCAGAGTCAACGACCGACCGATCGAGTCGTGTTTCCTGCGCTGCTATAATATCTTCTAAACGTTGCGGAAGTGACAGCAGATTCTTTGGGAATTTTACACTACGTCTATTGTCGCTTCCCGCTGGTTGGCTATAGGAATATTGAAGAGTCTTTAGTGATTAATGAAATAAAATTAAAATTATTAAAGACTAATCTGTCATAACTAAACACATACACTTTTCAGAGGTTTACACAAGGCGGAGGCATTATAATTGCGATTCTTTCAGTATAGTACTCGTATACTGCCAACCGCCTCGCAGAGGTAATACGAGTAGGTACTTCACATTATAGGTACCTACTTCACACCCTGCCGTCGCGCACGCACGCTCCAACACAGCTCAAGCAATAACTTTATTAAACACTTTGCTCATACTGTGTACCTATACTCGTAATAAGCATTAGGTACAATGTCCCTAAGTTCAAACTAGAGGTTTTAATAAATTATTTTCAGATGGGATTGTAGCTAACATTGTATTGTAGGCATTGTAAGCATTTTTTATAATACTGAAGTAAAAAACGTTTGCTAACTTAATCCAATCAATGCTCTTCTTGTTTGTTTCACTTACTTGTTTCTAACTTAACTATAGTAGTGTGACTAAACGGGCAATACTTTTGCTGCAATACGATTCAAATCGCGACTAGGAAAGTTAGTCCAGTAACCAAATTACCAAACTTGTTATTTTTGTTCACTTACCGAATGGTAGTTCCAGTAATATTGTCTTGCTGCCTTGTATTGCTGCCTTGTTTAGTATCAGGACGATTCTCATTTGTAAGAATATTATGCCTTCTGCGCCGGCTGTTCCTAATCACTCTTGGTAGTGTCCGGACCTTACCTCCAGTCACTACGTCATCTTCAGGGATGTGAAACAAGTCAAACTGACTGGCTTGAGTCGGCGGTTCTATCGTCTTAAAAGCGTGGAACATTATTTATTATGCAATCTAAATAATTATATTTAATTCGTTTAAATACATTGCGTTATTCATAACAAGTAAGTGTAGAAGTAGACCTATAGATGTTGGATGCATTAACAGTGCGTGTAAGCTACATATTGAGTGATAATAAAAAAATATATGTATACTATCTGCCCCAGCGAACTTCGTACCGCTCTATAATTAATAAACAAATAATAATATGGTGACATATCGACAGCAGCGCCACCTACCGGGTCTAATTGTAAATCAAAACCATTCTTGGATCCACCTGAAGACACAAAAAAAATTTCAACCGAATCGGTACGGCCGTTTTTTAGTTTTAGCGTGACTAACGCACAGCAATTCATTTTTATAATATATTAAAGATCTAAGCTATCCTATCTCTCAAGTTGGACCAGAGTGCTCACGTTGTGCCAATTTAATTTAAAATCGGTTAAGTAGTTTAGGAATCCATCGCGGACAAACATCGTGACAGGAGATTTATATATATTAAGATGATGTCAATGTTTCTAATATTAAAAATAAATGAATGTACATCATAATTATTACTTACCTCCAGAGCACTTTCTCCATCTCTATACCTAGGTGTATCACCTATGAGGACGTAGACGACGAAAGAGACATTAAGAGCGAAGAAAATGACTACCCGCATATGAATAATAGTCATGATGCACGCTGCCGAGGCGGTCTCTATTCGGATATTGCCAGAACCACTCAAATTACCTCCTATGTATTCCACAAGGTCATCCAGAGTCTGAAAATAATTCTAGGTTAAAGAATAGCGAACCTAATGTAAATATAATGTGTGTCAGAAAAATTTCCCACCACCGGCGACTAGCGAGTAGTTAGTAGATCTAGAAACTAAAAAAAAACTTGAGAGGTGTCAAGGGACACCCGGATGGAACGAAGTTCCTTTCGATTAATTAGTGTAGGAATTGTAAAAAAACTATTATATATGTTATACTAATAATATAAAACATGCGCACGCCGCACAGCTTACTATAGCAAAAAGTGTCGTTACAACTTCTTTCGTATGAATTTTTCGTTACAACTTTTCGTATGAATTCCGTCTAGCCCCCTTTCGCAACGCGCGATAAGAAACTTCGTTCCAACAAGTTAGCGAGCAGCGAGAGTGTAGTTCCAATAGTTTTGTCGCTGGGCTATTAGCGAGTGACAGAGTGCGACGGGCGATCACTCGCACTACTCGGTTGACCGCTGGTTAATATATTATCTCGGCTTGAGTTCTGTCTGTGCAAGTCAATTATTGTACTCTTAAAAACTTTACAGGACGGCGATTTATTAAGAGAGAATGCAACCCGCATTGCAAATATCAAAATAATCAAGAAAAAATAACTAACTAAACTGAAATAACACAGGTAAATAAATTCAAATGTATTTCAATTTATTCAAATTCCGTACACTTCTTTAGAGGCGGTCATCTCTCTCCTGACACATCTGTGACCGAATAAAGTATAAAGAAGTGAGAACGGTGGTGTTGCACGCTCGTTTCCTACCTTGATTCCTTAAAAAAACAACGGGTTGCATTCCGGGAGTGCCGGCAGAAGTGAAAACTTTAACACTTAATTATTTTTATAAACAGAAGTAAATCAGTTGTTCTACTCCTACTTACAACTTAGAAAGTTTTATTTATTAGTTTTCGACTAAAACAAAGCCAGCTATTTTAATTTTTAAAGTTCATCTCAAATATAACAACAGCACTTCTCAATGTTTTTTTTTTTAATTAGGGACGGTAATTTCACAAAATTTTCTATCTCCTGGTAGATGTGTAGCAACACTACATTAAAAAAATATAGTGTACATAATCAACTCTAGCTTTACGTTGCCATGGCATTATAAATAACATTCGAGTGTCACTGTCACCCCTGACACCTGGAACCTGATTACAAAGTAGGTGTCTGAGTAGATTCGTAATTTCCCATCCCAAAAACGTGCACAACGCCGCTAAAGAACTTACACTTCAAAAACTAGGACACTTACCATGGAAAAAAAAATATCATATGCGAACATGAACCCCGATAGAAAGTCCATACAGCACAGAATTACTGTGCACAACACCCACGGCCAACGGGCGGGGTAAGAATACTTCGACGTAGCTGCAAAAATATGAAGGATTATTTTTACTGACAAACGAGCACGAGCATGCGAAAACCTAATCAATATAAATATTAATGTTTAAAATTTTTTCGTTACTAAGTGAATGTCAGACAACGCACATTCAAAACTTCTGAACGCAACAAGCTGAAATTTGGTATCTACGAGTAGGTATGTTACTTGGGGAGTGTAGGGCTTAGAGAGGATTTTTGAATATTCCCCGCCTAGGGTATAAAAAGAGGATAAACTGAAACTTTTTACTTCTTCAATGGATTCACTTGAAACCTTTCATATTATGTAAGTACGTAGGTTCCTCAAGTGACGCAAATGAGCACCAAGAATGGATTTTTGAAAATTACTTAATATTTCAGCAAAAAAATGGTGCGCGCAAAGCGCTGTCAAGACGATATAACCGAATTTCATGCGTGCAAAAACACTGGCGGAAAGCTAGTGGTATAAATTATTATAATTATTAAGAGAAAAAGAGCTTGTCGTATTCTAGCTGGGAGCTTCTACCCTGTAAACCCACGACAACACGAACACGTCAAGTCGTTTGGCAGACGACCCAAACACGAGGTTTTTAATTTATATTATACAATTTATATTGTATTATAAATGGATAAACGCTACCACACTCATACCCCTGCACTAGGATTCTCGGTGTCGTGGGTAGCATGGACAACAGAAATAACACATTACTAACATCCATGATCCTTGAACATTATATTTGTCTGTAAAAGACACTTGTATCTTTTTAAAAATAGCAATCTACTATTTTTTACTACACTATTTTAGCGCGCACCCGACGTCCAAAGTAATAATAAGTCAATGCATCAAACACTAATATTCATTAATTAAACACCACAAGTCGTTTAAGTAATTTTACCTGCATTATTATCTCAACTGGCAACAAATAGCCTGCTACTAATAATTGTGAGTTGCTTAAAGCCTCTTCGCGTTTCCTAGCATGTTATGAGTGATACTTAAATACATTTCCTGCATTGGAAAATCAGATTAAGGCAATTATAATGTGTAGAACCAGCAATTGAGAACGTCTTCGCCCGCGTCGTACTTTCAAGAGATGTTTACGATATTTTTAAAGATGATTCCTTTTTAAAAATACATTTTTTACATAATAGGGGAGTCCGGAAGAGTATACCGAGCCTTCGACTATAATCGTCATAAATCTTTCTATACTTATTAATTGCTATTTTTTATAAATTGTATCTTAGCTATGTTTTTGTCGTAATAAAGTTTGATACATCATTAATAGTAACATTGACATATTACTATATGTCAATGATGAGTAATTAACAATTTTTACCAAAGTGACTTTCGGCTAATATCTCCCGCCTGGGTGGGAGACTTGACCCCCCAAGTAGGGAGCCTTTACCCGGTTTTAAAATATTAAAATAAAATCATTACAAATTATAATTCTGTAAAGTAATTTAATCATAAACATACGTCACATAGTATTCTTTAGTAAGTGAGAACACGAGAAAGGTACTTTTATGTATATTTTAGATATATATAAGTGAGAAATTAACTAATAGCACATTTATAATTCTTAACATAGATACTTTTGCAATTGTGAATGTTTATAAACTTATATTTAGAAATCCTTTTTAACCAACACTATATTTTTATGTAAAGCAACAATATTAATTACAACTTGCACAACTAACGATAATAGAACGTATAAAATATATATATCTTTTACATAACTAGGTTATAAACCTTATAATAATATAAATCATTTTTTATTACTGACAAATGTATATTGCTTCTGTTTCTAGTTGTTTCCTTTTTTATATTTGAAGGGCATTTTGGATAATTATCTGAAATAAAATATTACTGAGGGAGAATCGACGGGAGAGATTACCCTGGGTAAAGTCTCCTCCCGACGTCAGGGTAATGTCTCCTACCCCACCCCAAGCTGTCGGTTATTACATTTTTATAAAAAAAACTATTAGACTAAAGTAAAAAGTGGCTGTCGTGAATGTTACTAGGATAATTACACTTACGATGTATATAAATGACATGCTTGAATATATTCACAATAAGCAACAGAAATCGAAATATCGAAAATTGGAAAAGTTACTTACTGGCACGAAAATGTGTTGTCACTTCTCACTCCTAAACTAAACTACGGATGACAACGGCATCATGTGAGCGAGGTGGGAAGCGCCTATAGAGCCTTAATATGGTGGCAACAACGCATTTTCTAGTTCCACAAAGATTCTATGAGCAGTGGCTATTGTCTCCCACCTGATAAGCTCTCCCGGACTCCCCTATAAGTTAATGCTTGACTACCATCTCAACTGATGGTAAGCAGCGATTTAGTCGTACCTACGTACGGTACACCATCCCTGTATTCTTTATTTTATACTTTTATCGATAAAAAATTCCAAAACGTCGAAATACATATTTCATCGTTCCTAACCTGGAAGCCGAATATAAATTATCATAAAGTTTGTTTCAAATTTATTGGATTTTCAAATTTATGTTGTCGATTGGCAATTTTAATATTATCTACGACAAATATCTTCAAACAAGGTTCAAAGTCTCATCCGTTAAAGAGTTACACTCTTAAATCTCCAGAACCCATCATCATATTTTATCATATTTAGTGAATATCAGTTTGAAAAATAATTATGAAAATCGATTCATAAACAAGGGAGTTATAATTTTATCCCACGGGAACTGATTTGTTCTCGTATAGATAGTGGTTCAGCTTTTCAAAAATGTGTAATATACTTTGTGTCATGCGTTTTAAAAATCACCTAATATACAATAAGTGCTTGTTTTACAAAATAAGGTAACAAGATTTTAGTAACAATAACAATGAACGTTTTAAAATCATTTGAATTCAAATAAAATGAAAGATGCGTCAGTAAAATGATGCCGCTATTTCACTTGTAAACCAAACCTCCCCAGTTGAAGTTTTGCTTTCCCGCCAGACAACGACAGTAAAAGCGCCTAAACCCGGTTTCTCCCGAGCGCAGCAGCAGCACCGACTTTGTGCTTGACGCTTCGAAAGCAGCCAGCTTGTGAGTGTGAAATGCGAAACTGCACTTAACTTTGGAGCCCCTTCTAACGTCATTTTCAGTAAAGCACTAGTATTTTTCAATTCAACCTTCAACCTCAACCTCCCGACCGGAATACGCCATCCGTTTTGCCTAGGCCTACCTACTGACGCAATCAAGAGGGTGGTTGCTAACCAGCCGCGCCGCAGCCCAAACACAAAGTAGGGCTGGTGCAGGACATGCTGAGCGTATAAATGCGCGTGCGTTTCTTTTCATACGTCATCCCCGTAGTCCGGTTGGCAGCGAGTAGTGATCCTGTCTTGCGATGCGAGGGTGCTAATGCTAAGCCGAAACTCTAGTGCCTATTGCCAACCTGATGCTACTAAAGATTTTTTTGTATCCATTCTTTCTTGGCCGACAATAACCTACGATGAGGAATTTATTTGCAGATTGATCAGAGTGTGTTTAATATTTGATTCTAAGCGTTGTTCGCGTTTGTTCATAAACTACTTAGTCGTCACTACTTTACTCACCCAAAACGTATAAGCTGGCGAAGAACCACGTTAAACTAATAACGAAGTTAACCCACGATATGACGAATGTACGCGTTACGGTAAACGGCACTTCGCTTATCGTAACGAACGCTGCGTCGGGCAATACTGAAATTATATTTCCCACGTTTATCCTGTTTTCACAATCCGGGTCTGAAAACAATTAAAGTTGTAAATAATCATAATGTAATAAAATAATCTGTGAATAATCAAATAATCAAATTTTACAGGCAAAATCTGTACACATCAAAATCTTATTACAATTTTAAGGATAAAAATAATTTACAATATTTTTATAGTAATCTCAAAACAAGCATTTCTTTCATGTTAAGGGGTCACTTTTGCCCCATGGACCGTAGTTTAACCAAAGACTTTATTGTGTGCGTGCGTATGTGTACATATTACATAGGTACATTCGAACAGTATCGTCTGCAGACCTCCAACAAAAATCTTTGTGTGCGTTCAAAGCTGCGTAGGAACATGACAGCAGCGCGGCAGCGTCCAAACAAACTATGTCGCGAGTACGTTAAAAAAATATAAGTGTTGAAATAATATAAAATAAATGGTTAAAAGTTTTATTATATAAAAGTTTCACTGAAAAAATAAACGATTTTTGTTTTGTTTTGTAATGTTTTTTTGCTATGTCTTGTCTACAAGATATACACTATACAAAATATAAAAATATTACACGCTTTATTACATAACGAGACATTGATTTGTTATTCATTTTGATTAAAATATATAATTAACTAAAATACAATTTAGCATGCTGCATCTCAACAACTATTGCTGAAACATATACATTAAAATTAATAAAGATTGGCAACCCTACATCTTAACATCTGATTGAAATGACTTTTACTTACTGCAGAAGTAAAGAAGTTTAATATAAACGAGGAAAGGGTAAGCGGTCAGGACGTCCAACGAGCAATTATATTGTAATAGACATAATAAGCAGTACGTCGTCTGCAAAAAGCCCTGGATCTGTAACAAAAAATATATAAGTACCTACAATTAATTATTTGCAATTTCTAATCAACTTCCAATAAGTAGGTATTTTTTCGTAATTTTGCACACCAATATTTGTAATTTGCGTCACATTTTTTTATTGACGGTGTACGGTGTGTGTGTGTGTTTGTACTACTTTAAGGAGGCTGATTTAGTAAGTGTAGTAATAAATAAGTGCACTTAAAAAATCAGCTGTCAAAAATACCTATTGCATGTGGCGACAAAACTCAGTACTCAGTAGGCGAATAACGCTACTACAAACTTTATTTTTAACTTATTATTCATATAAAATTACATTTGAAAAACAAGGATCGTTGGTTAGGATTCCCAGTGTTGTGGATAACCAATTCACTCCCAAAATGTAAAGGTAATGTTATTCTTAACAAAACAACAAAAATTGAACACATTCAAAACGAGCATGTATCAGTATAAGTGGAGCAAAACGTTGTACCACTCTGAACGAAAATTACGTGAACGAAGGAATGAAAGGACAATGATCATTAAAGTATGGGGAAATGGCCTATAATGGCTTCTCATTTATTTAATTTGATCAGCTTAGTTAATAAAATTGTTTACCAACTCACGTTAGTATTTTTCAAAAGTAAACCGGGGTTAGAAATATATTTAGGTTATTAAGATATTAACAGTTCAACATACCTTCTCGTCATATATGACAACTTATTTCATTATACTCATGATAACTAAGATTTTCCATCTAAATCACGTGCAAAAATGTAATAATATACTGTATAACGTTTGGTAGTATTTAGGTATTATTGGCGGGCGAAGCCGCGGGTGTAGGCTTGTCTTTAATAAAATCCCCTGTTCAAAATACTGATTCTAATGCTTAGAAGATGGTTATATTAAAAACTAATAATTATGGTGCTGGAGTTCATCTGAAGTGTGAGAAAATTGCCGGCAAAAATAATCATTCTCCTTTTAAGTTAAGTATTATATTTTTAGTTTTATAAAATAAAGGATTAGAAATATACATTAAATATACAAATCATCCCAAACAATTAAAATAAACTAGTCTTTGCACACCTTAATGCGTTTTACATGACGTGACATGATGAACGTGACATGTGACGTGACATGTTTGAAATGTGTAAGTTGAATGATGAATTAGAGGCCGAGTGGCGATACATTCGTCCGTCGCCGGTGTCATGCGTTGTGTGTCGAACTGTCGAGTCGACATGCTAGGATTTCCGGAGCGCAGAGAAATACCCCCGCAATACCCTCTGGAAAGTTCAGCGCGGTCTGCCGACTCATACGAGTTTATAAGATAATACGAGTTTTAGGTTGTTTTAAAAAAAATGTTTTACAGCAATTTTTTTTATACTTTGGATTTTTTTTTCAGGAAGTGGATTGTTTTCATTTTTTTTGTCATTTTATGAACGAGAGTTCTGAGAAGCTGAAATCAAAGGCACTTTTTATGCCACTTTTCTCTAAAATTCGACTAAGTTAAATATTTTTTACTCAAAGGTACGAAAGTCGTAAAGTAGTCGTAAAGTAGTAGAAGTCGTAAGTTTTAGGTATGAAAGTCGTAAAAAGTGATACATACATTGTATAGACGACTTTTACAACAATACATTGTAATTTTTTCTTACCGTTCAGACGCCACAACTATTCGTAAATATGGCATATTTTAAACCTCTTACAGCAAAAATTCTCAAAACAGTCACCGGTTTGAGGTCGATTAATGGCAATTAAATAATAAAAATATACCTATATTTTTTATTTCATAGCTAGCTGAGCCAGCGAACGTAGTTCCGCCATATAGATTACTTGTAGTGAACGATTTTAATTTGATTTTAATTTGGGGTAGGGAAGTGAAAATTTGGGATTATGTGTATTTTTTTATGCCACACCATAAAAAAATAACCAAAAAAATTTTTGTTCAAAAAATAAAAAAATAAAATGTTAGGGGTGGACAACCCTTATCACTTAGGGGTATGAAAAACGGATAGTAGCCCATTCTCAGACCTACTGAATATGCATATAAAATTTCATAAAAATCGGTCAAGCCGTTTCGGAGGAGTATGGTAACTAACATTGTGTCACGAGAATTTTACATATAAGAAGACTAGCTGATCCCGCGAACGTTGTTCCGCCATATATATTTTTCATAGAAAAAGCGCGATTTAAATTTGAGGGTTGCGAGTAGGGATGTAAAAATTTGGGATAATGTGTATTTTTTTATGCCACACCATAAAAAAATTACAAAAAAAATTTGTTCAAAAAATGAAAACAAAAAATTTAAGGGTGGACAACCCTTAACATTTAGAAGTTTAAAATTAACTTCTGGGTTATGTTCACTTAAGTGCAGTTTGTCAGATAACAAGCTGTAATTATAAGAACAGTTAGATAGTATCCACAACCAACCAAATTTGTATTATAAAATGTAAGCGCTGTATCTTGTGTTGGTAATCCATTAAAATAAATAAATCAATCAACATTGCGCGAAGTCAACAATGAGACTGCCATTCGAAGGTTAGGTACTCGGATGAGAAGAATCATATGGTTATGTGTTTTTGTTTTTGTGTTGTGTCCGGGGTACTCACGATACAGGGAATCCTAGTGTGTTAGCCCCTCACTGATAAACGTGTGAAGCGTTAAAATAAAACAAAGATGTGAACAAAGCTGGAATCTCAAGTGAGTGCGCTGTATCTGACGCGATATTGCATTTGAATCGTATTTTTATTTTCAGCGTAGTCCATTGAAATGTTACATTTTTCAGGCTTTACCTTGCGTTTTTTAGAGGACGCAATTTAATTTTTTAAATTCTGCACAACTTTGGTCCAGTTACTGGACCAAAGTTGTGCAGAATTTAAAAAATTTTGTCTTAGAACTATAAATAAAAAAGTTATAAGCGAAAATGTTGAGAAATTCGAGAAATTCATCCATTGTTCTGGAGAGACTTGCAGCACCGTAATGAAGCTCTCAGAATTCATAAATGAAAATGACTTTGTTGATGAACCGCCGACATTAACACCCCTTCCTTTTCTGTTCTCCCATTGATATTTAATTCAGAAAGCCGATCAGATGCCGAGCCGCAGCCTGGTCCATCGAAAATACTGAGGACGGAGTAGTTCTAATTTAGAAAATCACCGTAGCTTGGACGTTGGACGCCCGAAAATGGGGGCCTGTGTTTGAATTCTGCAAGCACCCCTAATTTCCAATAGATTATGAGTTATAAATTACGTACGTATTAGAATTTAATTTATCACTTGCGTCGGTAAATAAAAACATGTTAAGGAAACTTGCACACCTGAGAGGTCCGCTTAATGTTCTCTAAGGTGTGTGAAATGCGCCACTTGGTCAGTGTACGTGGTGGACTATGTCTTGTACTCCTCACATTGTAAGAGGTCACCCTGCACAGCATTGGGACAGTTATGGGTTGCTATGATGTTGAAATCTATTTTGTAAGTAACTGTAGTTGGAACGAAGTTCCTTATTTTTTTATGTAAAACTTTATAGTGGACATCGGAAACAGTTGAGTTAATAAACATTTAACTACTATGATGGAGGAACGTATATTACGAGAATGAAAAGGCAGGATACGGTTGCATTGAAACAAAGTTTGTATGAAAAAGAGTATTAAAAACTGCGAAGTTACACATCATCTGCAAACGTGTCCCCCAAACACCAGTTTATTAATTTCCACTTTGCCTTGAGCGTGTATTTACATTCCGAACTCGAGTTCACCGAGCCGCTCAAAGCCAATTCGTTCTGCGCTGCAAGCTATAAAATAAAAAAATAATATTCGCGATTTAATTTGAGTGTCAATTGAAATTGACGATGACATAAGATTCTTCTTTAGAACATAACATACGGCGCTAAAAGCCCGACTTCACTGCGTTTAATTAGTGGTTATTTATTTAATTCGAGCGCCTGAATGTTAATTCGTTTCAACTAACAGGTATGGAGTGCGTACGGCGTCTTCTTTTGGTACTTCGTGATAGACGAGGATGGTCAGACACAAGATGTTCACACTACCCCTGTACATACTCTACTTGGACATACCTAATATTAAATATCATAAAGAAAGCCGGGCTTCCTCTAACTGCCTCGGTTCACTGAATTTTATGGACAGGTGAAATATAAGAACAATTGGATAAACGTTCTAAGTATTGCAGATTGTACCAATGACATTATAAATTGTTACCTACAATGCTTAGAATAATAACACTATAGAAAGACAGTCTTCATACAAGCGCTCTGTGTAAAGTGAAGCACTAAACCGAAACTTTCCCGAAAGCGGGGAATGATTCGGCTGCGGATAATAATTTATGTGTTTAGCAATAATACATAAATAGCTTTTATATTGATACGATATTTTTATACAGATATTTTGTGACACAATTTAACTGGACAAATCGTCATCATTTTTTTTTTTCGCGAGACACGTTTGGCGTGCGTTGACATGAGCTGCCCGATGTTTGGAGTCATTTCTGACTCCAATTGAGGTGCTTCAAAACGGCGCGCGGACTTCGTTTCTATATTGTAATTATTCTAAGCTATATATTATTATACTATATAGTTACCTATACGAAAAAAAAGAACTTGAATAACGGCTGCCAATTATGACACTGACGTGTACTATAAAATAAATAGAGTCATTTATTCTTATGCCTATTAAAAATGACCGAGTGTGAGTTGGACTCGCACAGGAACGGAGTATTAGTATTACTTAATCTGTGACGAAGGAAAGTGCATTAAAGAACAACATCCTTGACTTATTAAGGGACCCTTTAATTTTAGTCTGGTGTATTGCTCTTAATACAATATGACTGTTTAGGACGGCGTGATGGTGTGATGGTGTGATGGCTTAGTAGCTTCAACGGTTGTAGTAAATAGTAATTCAAGTTCGATTCGGGCAGGCGCATCTGATTTTTTAAATGTGTACTTTTTAATTAATCATCTGCGCTTGTTTCTCATCATTTTACTTGTTTTTACCTCATAACTTTTGAGCTGGTGCTTGCCACGTGGTTTAAATTTGAACGACTTTGACGAATACTTTTTGAGTTATCCCTACATGCGACTTTAATTGACGTCAATATGGTGATGATGTTTTAATTTTATTAGTAATGTAAAGTGAAATCAACGTAAATAAATAAGTTATTTACGTTGGGCATTTAATGTACATTAAATATGCCCCTTACAAAAATAGATAATTATTATCAATAATATTTGACAAGATATTTCAGATTTCTAGATCACCATGCCGTTCACGTAGAACGGCGAATGGCGCTTATAGAAAAGAAAGGTATATTCTAATATTATTGCTCCAAATGACACGTCAAACTCCCGCTAGAGATGGAGTTACATCGGCGCGGCCATAGTGTTGCACATTATCCCCTGTTCCGGTATTTCATCTAACAGTACTTACATTGCACAAATTTATGAACGAAAGTGACTTTCAAAATATTACTTTAAACCTATTTCAATACTTTACTAATTTAAAAAGACGCAATGTACCTACACAAACAAAAATCTATAATTATTTACTTGTGACTATCCAAGAATAAATTTACTTCCAAGTGTATGCGATAAAGAAATATCGCGAAAATTGACAACGAATGTTTTAAAAACAATTAAGTTAAAAAAGTTTTAATCTGTAATAATATAGATATTGTAGAAGTTAATTGATACTTACCGTGGTTATAACTTAGATATTGTAGAAGTTAATTGATACTTACCGTGGTTATAACTAGATCATGTTTCCTTGGCATGGTTGGTGATATAAGGTCCACTGTTCACAGAACCTTTGTCCACCACACGCACGGCCAGCGGACAGAGTTACCGCTTGATATCGTTGCTACGAAAATATAAATGATTATTTTAACTTACAGACAAGCAGACGAACACTTAATGGTAAATATTCAACGTCGCCCATAGACATAAATGACACCAAATGCATCGCCGATGCCGTCAAGTAAGAAGGAAGGAGAGATACAGTACTAGCACTTAAAGCTCCCACAGTGTCCTACGTGGGCGATCTGATGCGAACGCGAAGCGGCGCGGTGCGGCGCGGAAACAACAAACAGTCGATAGCTAAGTGGCCTACGTAACCAAATGACGTAAGGACGCGTTGCGGCGCGGCACGAATTGAAGCGATCGCGATAGACGCGGCGCGGCGCGTTGTTTGGCATGACAGATGTTTGGCAACTGAATGACGGCGGCGCCGCGGCGGAGGGCGCAGAAGGTGTAGGACGATTCGCGCGCACGTAGGACAGAGTCGCCGCGTCGCACCGCACCGCATTGAATTCGCATCGGATCGTTTCGCAATCGCGTTCGCGTTGAGTCGCTCACGTAGGACGTCGGGTTAGAACACGACAAGTCATTTGGCAGATGAGTCAAACACGAGTATAGCCAGCCGAGCTTCACGGAATGATAATAACAGTAATAGGTGCAAATAAACAATGATTACCTGCATCTCATTTCAATGATTTTTTGTTAGGCTAATCTATGGTAAACTAACATTGACATATGATATTACTATAAACTAAGCTCAAAATGGGGAAATGCTGACACACTCATACCCCCACACTAGGTTTCTCTGTCGCGGGTGGCATGGACAATACAAATCACGCATCACTAACACCCATGACCCGAAAACATATGTATTTATCTGTTACTTCAATATCTGCCCAGGCCAGGAATAGAACCTGAGACCCCTCACGAAAAAAAAGGGTCACTGCCAAAATGGGCTCATCTTACAATTCGTAATGACCCCAATCCTTTGCGGATTGTTAGATTTCACATATTTTAAAATAGGTAAGTACCATAAACCGTAGAACAGACCATATTGGACGTAACACTATGAAATTAGCTAAAATCTTTCTTAACAGTGTAAGCAGCGGAGCTAAGTCTCCTCGACAAGACTGCATAAAAGGACTCCATTGTATCAGACAATCTATCGTTAGGCCAAGTAATGTTGTAGAATTTATTAGGTCAAGTACTTCCCCATTTAGAACTATTTGAATTCGCTGTTTTACATTCGGCATCGTCAATTTGACACATTTGTTTTTTTTCGCGTTTAACGTCATAAATATTATTTTCAATATCAATTTAATTTCGATTTATTTCTTTGCATTGAATAATACATTTTTATATAATTATATGGTACAGTTATACATCATATTATATAAAGTCACTTATTCAGCTCACAATTATTTAGCATGCAAATAAACGTCAATATTAAAAAACAAATATATATACAGGGTGTAATCGTTAAGTATGCACAGGCGATTATTCCGTAACTATTACAGATATCAAAAAACTTTAAACTGATAAGTAAAGTGCTTTCGATATCAGTTTAAAGTTTTTTGATATCTGTAATGGTTACGGAATAATCGCTTGTGCACACTTAACGATTACACCCGGTATACATATATTTCAAATACTATTACTACTTCTACCACATAATTACATGCGAACTACCTAATGAAATAAAAAAAAACTGAAATGAAATGAAATGAAATGAAATTTATTCGAAGTTGGTTTTTTACAAACACTTTTCGAAAGTCAATCTACGCCATCGCTTCGACAAATCCCTACCGTGAGTAGTCTTGAAAGAAGAAGCGGCAAGAAACTTCCAAGAAGCTTTTTTGCTACTCACATTACAGATAGCACTTACTACTACTTACTAGCTAGAATATCAAACTCATGTCCAAGCATTTTTATCTTTAAAATAATCATCAAGTTTGTAATAAACTTTCGTCATAAGAATGCCTTTGACATGATTTTTAAATTTACAGTATGGCATTTCCGTCAATTCGAACGGAATTTTATTATAGATTTTAATACAACTACCCATGAACGAGCCACCAGTTTTGCAAAGTCTGAAGTATGGTACAGTCAGTTTTGCCTTGTTCCTAGTATTAATCACGTGAACATCACTCTTCTTAAGGAAACTGTCATAGTATTTTTTAACGTACATAATATTATCAAAAATAAATTGTGAAGCTATCAGTTAATAACTAAATATTTAATATTACAATTGAGAAATTCGGTTATCATAAAAACAAATTTACATAAGAAATATTTTAACATTAACTTAAATAGCGACATAGGCATTTTCTGCTGCCAAGTAATTTGTTACAACTTTATTGTTTGCTGACAATACAGTTTCACACAAAATAGCAACGATCCTTATATTGATCCTTGAGGCACACCCATGGAAATGTGTGCTTTTGGGGACACTATACCATTATTCACTACTTTTGAACACGCTCAGATAGGCAAGAATTTATAAATCTTTTTGTGCTGAGATACCAGAGTGCCTCAGTTTTGTCATGAATACCTTTGAGAGGTCACAGATTATACCAAAAGCATCCAGAGCATCTGATTGCACTCCTAGGCAGTAAAAATGTGCTTGTGTAAGAAATGCAATGCCTGCATCAGAGGCTCAAGTTGGCACCTTTCCCTCTTGAAAAGCTCGATTGACTGAGTCCGATGAACTGATTCGCATGAAGTTAATTATTTAATCACCTTGTATCATATCATTGTTAACGAAAACTATTTTCACTCTACTTCACTGTACCTGTTTCTTTATCAATAACAATCCAACTGGTTTTCATTTTGTTTACAGGATTCTTGATTTTATTTGCTATGAAGATCGATTAAACTTTCGCTTAGACTAATTCAAAAACTTTAGAATAAGTTTTTTCACAGTTTTTTCACTTGACATACTCGAGGACATGAAAGTACAGGATCATAGGTATTGTTTAAAAAAATCATAAATTCGTAAAGAAACATTGATGAAAACACGTTGTCGCATATTCAACATTCTGTTATAAATAATGGCTTCCCTAAAGGTGAAAAAGTAAAAGTAAAAGTAAAAAAAAAAAAAGTTATTGTAAAAGTTCTCGAAAAAGCTCGCGTGGTGGCGTTCCAGTTGCAGAACTATTCTAACTGCTAGCTCTGATGTCACGCTCTGACGTCTGTGGAACGGGAAACTTTTTCGTGCGCGCAGCCCTTTAATTTATAAGAAGTTATCACGTCAAAAAATATTTGTCTGTGTTTTACGGTAAATTTCCCAAAATCTCATAATCGTTGGCTACACGGGGCGCGAAGTCAAAGGGTTAAGGGTTAAGTAATAAAAAGTTTAATCGCACAGTTGTAGGTAATAAAAAGATAAACAACTTTTGTCTGCACACTTTTTTCACATAATCTCAAAATGTATGAGAAAAATTCACAAAAAAAATAGTTTTTGGTTTTATCTTTTCCATATAACCTTTTTTTATTTCACGAAATTTGGTGAAAGTCTACCTTTTTTGTCTCAAACACTGTAATTTTTTTTGACATAAAATATTTATTTTTGCACTCACTTTGAAAAAGCACTCTAATTTTCAATCGAAAATTGTCGCGTCAATTTTTTTTTAGGTCGTTTGGCTTTTTGTTCGTTGTTATCTCTTTGTGATGGTGTAAAATAAAATTACATTACGATGGTAAGTAAATTTTCTCAGAAAATGCGCTTTTACTGCGACTAAATCAGACACATTGGAAGGAGGAGACATATTAACTACTTTTTGAATAACTAATTTAATAAATAAATAAATAATTTAATAAATAATAAATTATACTAATTTATTATCTGTATTGACCTCATTATTAATCTGCATTAATAATTATACCTACTACACAAAATATAACTTTTAGAAAAAAACGAAAAGAAAAAAGTTTATAATAAGCCTTTATTAAACCTCACTCGTATGTCCTGGAATTTCGCAATAAAAAATCAATTCATCCCACTGAAGCTACCGGGTTGAACTGGAACACAATCATGTTTGGTTTTCGTGAATTGACAAGTCCAATTACTTAAAAGCCGCCATTTTTAATCCAATATGGTGGAAGTTACAAAATCGCAACCCATAACTGTCCCACTGTTGGGCAAAGGTCTCCTCTGCCAATGTGTCACACAATGGTGTTCACAATGTAGTAGTAAATGTTTTTGAGGAAGTGTTTGTTTTTTAGCGCATAAATAAAATATTATTTGCATTAAAGATTTTTTCATTTTAATTTTTTTTCATTTAGGTCAGGATCGTAGCCAACCAGATAAAGTACGGACAGAACTAAGCTATATAACAGAGAGAAACAATTCTCATCAAACATAACTACAGTTTCCCGCAGGTGAGGTATTGCTGCAAATAGTTTAATTTCAACTAACATTAAAATTTCATATAGCCCGTCCGGCTATATCAAATTTTAATGTTTTGCTCTAACATTCCAGTAAAATGAACTCGACTGCATTTACATGTTTTAGAACCCGAAAATTCCGAAACTAAGTGTATCAAATTCGGGTAATTACATAAGTTAGTTTTTCGTTTTAGAACGGAATGTTAGCCGTCGAATCCTTGTGTTCGTTTCCGAGTATGCTTTTTGGTACCTTTGAAAATCACCTATTATTTATTGTCACAATTTAATGGTAAACTAGAAAAAATCTGAGCTTTGTCAGGGCTCGCGTAGTTTTTCTAAAGTTTACCTAATAATTTTAAGAGCTATGTGACATTGTTGCTTTCCCGCCAAAAATCCACCATTATTTTGGTTTTCTAACAGATTGCGTTAGTAGTTCAATAACATTCTATTCAATGAATACAAAATTTTTAATGTTCATTTTCCTAATGGTTATAAAATTATATTTTTTTGACAGATGAATACATCTAGATATAAAGTTAAATTACTATGTTAAAGCACAAATCTATAGGCGCGATAGTTTTTCAATAAAATGTACCATTAAAATGTTCAGGTTGTGGTGGCTCGCTTCGCTCGCCCTAACCAATACCAGTGTAGGTACCGCATTAATTAAATTAATTACAGGTCAGTTTGTTACTGTCCTGGTACTAACAATATTTCATCAGTATTGCATTGCAATATTGCAATTATTAAAAAAATCTGGAAACCTGTTAACCCTGCAGGCCATCCGTGAAACTTCTCGCTATTTTCGAGCTCTCCTGTCGAAGCAGTCGACAATTATACCCGTAAGTAGTTTTAAAGCTTCTCGAGCTGAAAAATATTGGTTTTGGATGAAAGCTGTTATTACAGTCATGAATATCTAGGAAAATGTAAATCCGTTATTGGCTGTAAGACTAGATTGTAAGTTTTATATTGTTGTATTAAATTTAAGCTGAGGATTTTGTTAAAAATGAAAAAAAAGCTCAAGAGATGTTCCGAGACCATTAAAAAATGTAAGGATTATTGAAAAGATGACCATATTCGATTTTGATTTTGCAAACGGCATTTGACGCATTTTTTACCCATTAAAAATATTGTAATGGGTACAATGTTTTATTTTTCGACAACGATATTTTACCAACGAATAATCCGTTTTTGATCCGCTTTGCAGCATTCGTCGTCGTTTTATAAAGAAAATAACTGATTAGGTCATGAAATTGATCGACAAATGAGTCTGAAAGATATTCCACAAAAACTATTATTTGAATATTTTTTTTGACATTTCTCTAAATTTACTAAGCAAATTAGTTCATAATCACCACGAAATCTATACGAGAACAAAGGAGAGTAAGGTAGGGTCTAGTTGTTTAAATATAAGTACCTAATTTTGTTTACTACTAGCCCTACTATTTTATTTTTTTATTTTTTCATACTATTTTAGTCTCAACAGAAGGAGGCAACCCTGCTTGCGACACCCTAGTCAGGGGATTCGGGTCAGTATGCTACGCCGCCCCCATACAGTCAAAACATCAATATAAAGGTCTGCGCACAGTACATGAACTCAACTCCGACTCGAGTTCGATTTTACTCATAGGAAAGCATTCAAATAAAAGCCATAAATTATTTGCGTAGCTACAATATTTTTTGTGGTGTATAAATGCTCCCGGTCGAATATTATCTATGACAGTTTATTCTACAAAGAGACACTTTTACTTACCTTCATTAAAATTAAGATTATTATGGAATGCGATATTTTGTTATTATTGGGCAGACGTTTATGTGACAGATAAGTTTGTTAATGGGTCGTGGGGTTAGTGATGTGATATTTGTGTTGTCCATGCCACTCGCGACCCAGGGAATCACACTGAAGGGAATGAGTGTGTAAACGTGTATATATGCGTACCCCTCGCTCGCACCTAAAGTTATTAAAATCGAATATCGCACCTTTAGAATTGAAGTGGCATAGGTAACTCAAAATTTTAAGAAAATGAGTTTTCCATCTTTTAGAGTCATTTAGATATTATATTTATACGTATGTATAAACATTATATTTTATACTTATAAACATGTTTGTGAGTCGTTTCATCTATAAAAGTCATGTTCTTAAAATTGTTAGTAATACCACTTCAGTCTTAAATGACACTTAACCCGGCGCACGTCGATGCTCTAATTAAAGATGGATAAGCCATTTTCTAAAAATTTTGATTTATGCCACAATAATATTTAATTCGTGCAGTTACCTTATATACCTCACCTACCTTAACCTTTACCTTAACCAGTATGTATTATAAGTGGTTCAACAGTTATATAAGGTGGCCTGGGAATGACCTATTAATACCTACATACGTGTGTGTGTGTGTGGTCATGGTAAGTAAAAAAATATGTGCTTCAATGACGCTGCGATCCCATTGGTCCACTCAAAACACGCCTACAACTATAAATCATGGTTCGTGCTGGGAATAGGTTACATTCCATTTTATCGATAGTTTTATCCGACGTATAAAATATTGCACTGAGGTATAAAAAAAATAAGGTAGATGAGTTTTGGTAAACAAAATATATCGTGTATTTTTACAAACAATGTACATATCTATCCAATATCTTTTTCTAGGTAGTAGAGCCTATAACTCTACTTCCTATGTAAAATAATTAATTTTGATTGTTTTACGTAGGTAGCAGAGCCTAGAGCTCGCCACGGTACTTAGTACCATTTCTACCGTGTAATAATTGTTTTAACAGCAATTGTGTTCCGCATAGAAAGGTGTGGAGCCGGCTGCACATTTTAGAGGCGACCATCTCAGTCCTCAAGGGTAGCAACACATCTGTGACCGAATTATAACGAGACTCTTACTAACATTTACTAACTGGACTATTACTAACAACAACTAACAGGACTAACATTCACTAACAAGCCCTGTCCCAGTCCTCATACTTACAAACTAACCAACTAATGTTCTAACACCGTCACCTAATCGGACTAACTTTCCCAGTCCCCATAATATGAGTCTTGTTCTAAGTCGGTCACAGTTGTCATGGGCGGCAGCGGAAGGTGGTGGTGCATGCTCGTAAATCAATAAAAAAAACATCGATCTATACAGTATACAGTATACGTATAATAAAACCGTATTCCATAGCCCTTTCACCAGTTCCTAGTAATATAATACCTAATATTTAATCTCTCATTGGAGTTTAATTAATGGCCTATTCGATTTGATTTGATTTGAACAGGGGCGTTGTTATATACTTTAATAACTGGGGCGTTTTGAACAACGGGCAATGAGGCGTTTTGTCATATTCCATTTTTAATATGCCCCACCGACCTACTTTGATGTCGGTTACTATAATCCAGTCTAAAGCGTTAAACAAAATAACAATACAAGATGATTTTTTTATCACTGGGTACTCAGTATTCGATTCTCATTTCAAATACGTAATCAAAAAGGGTGCTTAAAATTTGACGTAATTATCCATTACAAGCGCTCATAGCCCGGCGGCTGAAGCGCTCATAGCCCGGCGGCTTGCGTTGGTCTCAAGTGATCGACAAAGTTAAGCAACAGCGGACGCGGTCGGTAGTTGGATGGGTGACCGCTAGTGGCAAAAATTTCTTGAGCGTCCCGGTTGTTATCATTTGGTAGCAGTCGTTAAGCCATGTCGGATACCTTCGGGCGGCTTATAATTTCCGACACTTGGGTTGGCCACTAACCCCTCCACCAATCCGCACTGGAGCAGCGTGGTGGAGTATGCTCTAGGCCTCCTCAGGTATGAGGAGAGACCCGTGCTCAGTAGTGGGCCATTAATGGGTTGTAGCCATCCATTACAAACCCATAATATGGACAAACTGATCGCGCGGTTTAAACTACACTAACGGAACGGCTGGTCGGTCGCCGTACCGCAAAGCTGTTGTTCATACATTCCGAGTATTTTTAGATACTTTTGATTGCCATAAATATTATCGAAATAATTATCGTGTAGAATTTTGACTTTATATTTTTAATCATTACTTAGGACCATGTTCTTTCATGTCCTCTAGTATGTTAAGTGAAATGAAAATCACCCGGCATAAAGGTGATTTTATCTATGTACCTTGCTTTAGTGCTATTATAACACAAATCGGAAAGTATCAATATTATGTAGGTATACGAATTTCTTGAAAATATATTTTTTAAATGGACATCACAAAATGTCTGCACATTTTTGGCCATGTTGTTTGGCTCCTAGAGAAACCCCGCGCAATCGCGCATCAGTCGCAAGTGTAACAGCTTTCTTAAATTAGAATTAGGAGGGTTGGGTGTTTTGTGAATTGGGGCGTATTAGGTACCTATTTCTTACCGGCATTGTTGTTACCGTGTGACCCTAAAAAATAAATTCAAGCATTCTTATTACAGGGCCAACTTATTTTTAGGTCTTACTTTTATTTGCAAGACCTTTTCTAGCAACTTTATTTGTTTAAGAATTATTTTGAAAGATATATGATTGAATTTCGCTCCACACCCGGATGCGATATTAAGCGATAGTTAATAATAAATTGCGGCGCTCATAGGCCGGCAGGAAGCGAAAATAGCCCGGTGTTTTGCGTCAACCCTAAGTGATCAATAGAGTTAAACTACATCGGGCGCGGTAGGAAGGGGGATGAGTGGCCGCTAATGGCAAAAGCTCTGAGCGCTTCCGTGCTGCGGAGGGCACGTAAAGCCGTCGTTCCTGGCTGTTACCATTAGTTAAGCCATGTCGGAGGTCTTCGGGTGGCATAAAAAATGTAACACCTGTGTTGGCAATCCACACTGGAGCACCGTGGTGCAGTATGCTCTAATGCTCAATGAGTCATTTATGGTTAGTAAGTAGCTAGGTTTGCGGACAAGACATGATGAAGTAAACTTGATAATTGATTGTAGGCATAAATTAACCGTCTCGGCGCGGCGGTGCGGCGGCAGTTGAGTTCCGAGTAAACTAAATAAGAATTGTAAAACGATGAAATCTTAGTATTTTTTTCTTTCTAAAAGTATTATGTTCAGTGTTAATCGCTTGCACTAGTAGTGGTGGGGTAAGAAACAGTTCTATTATTTTCTATCTTAAGTCTTAACTTAATTGTCTCAATTGAAAGTTAGCAATGGCGATGACCCGTAAGTATAAAATTATTACTTACGTTTACATATACATATGTTAAATACATATGTATACGTAAATAACCTAACGCAATTCACTTTACTCAAGTATGTACCTGCTTTTAACCAATAAAATACTGCTCCAATTGGTTCAAAATAATAACTACTGATTGACACAAAGGCATACTTTGTATGAACGACGGGACGATACAAAACTCTTTCAATATTCACGGTAGTCGCAGGGGGAGGTGTACCTCTTCACTGCAACTCAGAGCGAGCAATTCTAGCAAGAAACCGTTTGTTTCAACCACATCGCAGCGTGATTACCGAAATCACTTACGTTTGCCTCAACCTCGCAAACTATCTTGAGAGTAGTTTTCGTGACTTTCCAGTAAATAATTTAAAGGATTTCTCCGTAACTGTACTTCTTGGAGACATAATACTACAATACCCGTTTTAACATGCTTCTATAGTCATTTTACTTTTTTATTACGGATGTAACCGATTTTTTGAAAAGCAATATACCTAAAACGGTCGAAGTCGAGGGCACAGCTCGTTTGTAATAAAACTCAATAATAAACCAATACCAAAATAACCTGGCAAATGCAATAATATTTTGTTTAACCAGCAAACATGTCAATAATATTGCCTTTAAAGTTTATTAAAACCTCGGTTACTGAGTGCGCCCACAAACAACGTGTATGTTGACATTGCAAGCGGAAATCCACTAGCGAAATGGTCTAGTGAATCGTGTATTCCATGTGTCAATATTATGTTGTATTTAATTTTGAAATAATTTAAATGCAGGGTATAAGCTTAATATATCACATGATGGTAATATAAGTATATATAATAGAATAGATTGGTATATATGTATTTAAATTATAAAGGATATAATTTAGTAAATCCTTTGAAAATTAATTATTTAAATAGCATTAGTACCATTTTATAATATTGTTATAGTATGTTGAAGTGTTAATAACATAAATATATTACATAACATTAACATAAACATAAATATATTTCTAACCCCTGTTTAGCTTTGAAAAATACTAACGTGACTTGGTATTCAATGTTATTAAACTAAGCTGATCAAATTAAATAATTATGAAGCCACTATAGGCCATTTCCCCATACTTTAATGGTCATTGTCCTTTGATTAACTCTAAGTTACGGTCACTTTAATTTAAGCCAATTCTATACATCGGCCGGGTTTCGAGCCGCAAATTGAAGCTTAGCGTGGGTAACAAATAGACTTGTGCCAATAAGATCAACCGTGCTTTATGCGAATGCGGTCAGTAGGAGGGTGGGTGACCGCTAGTGTCTAACATTTCTTGAGCGTGGAAAGTGGAAACTTTCGAAGGGTACGTAAAGTCCTCTTAGCATTAAGGTTGGCAGCACCATTTTTTTATTGTTTTTTATAATTATTGATTTGAGATTAGTTCCCTTCTCTTTCTTGGAGCCTCTCAGCATCTTGACGAGCAATAAAAACCGCTTCAGAAGCAAGTGTATATTGGCAATAGAAGTCGTCTGTCAACTCGACTGTATATTGCCTATGCAAGACTTATACACTGCTATATTAAATTTAATCCTCATTTTATACTAGCTGTGGACCCCGGCTTCGCATTAAACTTGCAAAGATTAGAATGACTTAATAAATGCATTTGAATCCGGAAGCCGTTTTATAAATTGGTAAGGATTGGATTTAAGTATATAAGGAAGGAATGCCATACAATACTGTGTAATTATAGAACTAAGTATAGCTTTGTGTTCATAGCTATCGATTAGCGGCGAGCGGTCAACGCCCAGACTTGTCTGTCTCAACCTTGAATTTTTACTCTCAGCGCCGCTAAAGAAGTTCAACTTCAAAAATTATGAAATCCTCTTTATTCCTTCATCATCATGACCCATAACTGTCCCACTGCTGGGCACGGGTCTCCTCTCACAGTGTGAGGGGTATAGGCCATAGTCCACCACGCTGGCCAAGTGCGGATTGGTGGACTTCACACACCTTTGAGAACATTATGGAGAACTCTCAGGTGTGCAGGTTTCCTCAAGATGTTTTCCTTCACCGAAGCAAGTGATAGTTAAATTTTAATACGCACATAATTTTTGAAAATTAGTGGTGGTGTCCGGGTTTGAACCCGGACCTTCCGGTTCGGCGGTCCAACGTTCAACCACACGGCTATCACTGCTTATTCCTTATCTCAGAGGAAAATAATACGATAAGAAATTTCATAAAATGCTGAAATCACTTTTTAGTAAAATATTATTATACTTATCTATTTTAAAATTCAATTTGAAGTGCTACAGGCCACCACGCGGGCCAAACGAAACTCCACACATCTTTGAGAACATTATGGAGAACTATCTGATGTGCAGGTTTCCTCGCGATGTTTCCTTTCACCGAAGCAAGCAATAATTAATTTCAACACGCACATTATTTTTGAAATTCAGAGATGCGTGCAGGTTTCGATCCCGGGTCCCCTGTCCGAGAGTCCAGCGTTTAAACCTTGCCTAACTTAGAAACTTATTCACACATATCTATGTTTAAACCCCCATTGTAATCAAACAGGACGCAGAGGCGACGCGGGCGAGTAATTCCAGCTCAATTCCAATTCATGATTTGATACAAGGGACGCCGGCACGTCATACGTACGCGTAGTAATATTTACCTCGCAAGTTTTCCCCGTACATCGGCAGGACATTCAATGGTAGAAATGGGAAACGGTTCGATGGAATTTAATCGCACAATTCGTAGCGTTGCATTCCTTAACAAAAGCATGGGTCTATGCTTCAAAATAGATTACGGTTACTCTGAAATACGGAAAATACTAGGGAAGGAATGTCGACTTTCCTTGTCCGTTACGGTTCAAAATATCGATTCCTATAAAATACGCTATTTAGGTAAAAATGTCACTTACGATAAGTCTGCGGTCAAGGCGCGACATGTACTTTGAGAGCGGACTTTAAAGTTATTCGAGTAGATAACGTTGTGATGCTTTTGAATCATTGTCGGGTTTTAATTAACGAACGCATGTATCTATTCAGAACTGGCCTTGTCAGTTCTGAATAGACTACTGAATAGACACGAACGATCACATTTCACTCCGTCTACGGCTTCAGTTTTAGCCCATTCGGTCCTGCCAGGAACCGTGTCTATACAAATGAAACTGTTACTGACAGATGGATTTTGACATGACAAGTATGTAGGTAGGGTAAAAGTAGGCCTATGTTATTAACGCAATTGAACACGTTACAAAGATTTTTAAAATTTTGTTTCTTAGCAGCTGGTATTGCACTTGGAGACTAGTCTTAGAAAGACCTTGTCCTTAGGACCCGGTTTTCATTGTCCAAGTACTCGTATGTAAGTATGCTTATGGTGGTATTACTTTAATGGGTACACAAAAAACCCCGTCGAAATATGAGTGTCGAAAGTTAAACCGCCCGAGGCGACCGACGGACGGTCTGGTATAGGCTTAGCTATGTAATAACAACCGATGTCGATGATTTTAGCTCTACTCCTATAAGGGCTTCGAGGGTTTGTCGGCGGTCCGTGCAGTTCAATGTGTTTATTACTGAGACCAGTATGAAATTATAAATAAAACAATATTTAGCAATAATTGTTCAGGTAACAATGAGGAACACAATTGAAATCAGTTCAAAACATTGCAGAATCTCTAAAAGTGATTTACAGGTTATTGTTCCACGGTTTTTTATATACTCGTAAGTCGAGGAAAATTTTTAATCTTAAATTTTCTTATGGCAGCATTTACAAATATTGGTAGATTGGCCAATAACTTCGTGTCTCCAATCAGGTATTCCAAACTTTCAATTTTATAAAGCTTAAAAAAATTAACGAACCGCGTGACGCAATGGTTATCATGCCGCACTGCCGTTGAAGGATCCGGGGTTCGAATCCCAGCGAGGCGGGTGATAATAATTATTATTATTATAAGCCCACAGGGCAGCTTGTGGCGAGCTGTTGGTGAGTAGCGACACCATGGACCCGAGTGCTCCCGGGGGAACTCCCTGGTCCTTATCTTCAGTAGGTGGAGCGCAGATTGAGGAACAGGCCCCTACCTCTGTGCTTGCCTTAACCGGCCGGCCAGAGTGGAGTCGTTAGAGCTATAGGCTCGGGGGTGGAAGTGTCTAATGGCGTAATAACGAGGAAACCCGCTCATGGGGGTTCAATCCCCCCTAGATGGTGAAATCGGTGCCGCACCTCTCTACACTGCTAGCTGCTCATGCCAATGTTGCCCCCAGGCATACGCCACTTTACGGGGCCCATCTAGTGAGCGGCAAGTCACCACCTGCCGCAATTTCAGTTCTTAAACAGTCTGATTGGCAGGTGTCCATAGTATCCCATAGCCCTTTCACCAGTCCCTCGTAATTTCATCCCAATAGCCCATTATCCTGTAGTTTCCTGTTCTAAAATAGTTCCTGTGCACACGGCGGGGACCATCGTCGGTTGTATCATATTGTGCATTCGAGGATAGAATCCGCCTTGTGTAACACACATGCACAACATCAAAGTGTCTCAAAGGGGCCTCTACGTGTTGGACCTGTGTCCCCACGCGCGCCTTCCAAATGACCGGGTCCACTTACATCTAGGACCCGTGAAACTTTAACTTTAGAGATACATACCTAATAATAATAATAATTTTTATTGTTCCTCTTCACAAAACTATGATAAGGTTTACATCTTAAAAATTATAAATGTTGTTTCCTTACGTTTTTGTGAGAGGCTGGAGTCTATACTAGGATAGCCTGTATGACAGATCTCCAGGCCCTCACCCCAGATCAGTTGACATAGAAATAATTCCACTAAAATAATACATCTTTGAGGCAAAGTAGTTATTATTAAGTTTACTTACATAGTTATATAATATTTCACGTACATACAGCATTGAGTGTGTGTGTGTGTGTGTGTGTGTTTGTGTGTGTGGGTGTGTGGGTGTGTGTGTGGACGTGAATTGTGTGTAAATGTGTGGATGTTCTGTGATGTGTATCTGAGTGTGTTAAGGTATCAGTAAGAAGGTATCTATTTATGATTGAACTGCTAATAAATTTTCTGTTGTTTCATAATTAAGTGAGAGAAGCCATTTTTGAGTTTCACATTTACAACGGAATTTTGGAAGTGAGTATATGTTCAGCTACTTATTAATCTTATTATATAAAAATGAACCCCTAAAGCAGTAGAATTTAAGTGAGAAAGAAGTATTTTCGTCTCTTCAAGAGTATCTTATTGTCGTATTGTATTTTAGTATGTTTTTTGATTGTTGTATATAAAATATATAGTTGCCGGACAGTCAAAACATTATAATTTTCATAGAGCTTATGCGTAGAGAAGGAGTAAGGGATGAAGGAGTAACTTCAATGATGAGTTTAAATTTCTGTAATTGGTCTGTGGTGGACCTCATCTCAAATTAATTGTATACCACAATCTCAATGGTTACTAGACTTGGTTACTAGACGTTACAGGGTTCACCTCGAGTAAGTGATCTTCTTGTTTTGCAATCATGTATTCCGCATCGTATCACATTAATAATTTTGCGACTATAGAATTTCTATTTTGAGCTTTCGGACAAACATAACATATCCAGCGTAAAAAAATACAGATGGGCTTATTCAAACAATACATCGAGATATTTCCAACAGGTGCTCTCGGAAAACAATGTCTTTGTTCGTACAATTACAGGAAAACACGTGTGTGTAATACACTACATGGAAATTCGAGAATTTATTTCACAAATTTCGGGAAGTTTTAAGTCCTTTGTTATAATAAAATCATTGGTAGATTTCGGAATACGGGCACAATATTTGCAAAATTTATTTTATATCGCTTATTTGTGATGTCTGGCGCTCCTTACTCCCCCAATAACTCTGCCGTCCTGTTATTTTTTTTCATTCAGTTTGTTTGTATACTTCCATCGTTATTACACTGCCAATAATCACAAGAATTTATATGAACTAACAGCGCTTAAGGAAAGGGAGCCCAAAACAGGCACCTTAAGTAAAAACATATATATTACAACCGTAGATAATTAAAAATTGTATTGCCTGGTAGGGGGGTGCACACTATAAGCCCACTTCCCCTGCCATGTGAATTATCTATTTATTATCTCCGAACGCTGCGCCCGCCGGTAGGATTTAGTCCATTGGGGAAATTAGGCTTTGCAAGCCCTATGAATAGATTCTGATCGGACCCCATCGCTTTAATATCATCAACTGAGTTTAATTACGTTACACAATGGTAGAATTGTGCAGTAATTAGGTTCGTACATATATACCTAGTAGTACCTGTGTATTATATGCCATCCCACGCAGCTTCGATTCGATGTATTAGATTTTCTAATACAAAATGGCCCATAGTAACCCGAGAATCTTAGTAGAAAATGCATAATATTTGAAAAGCCAATATCGATAACGTAACATTTCTTTTGTAAATAAGTAAAAGTAAAAGATGGTTATTACCACTTTGCTATCAAGTCGTTTTAAATATAAAATTTCGTTGGCTCACGGTTTTCACTTATCAAATATTATGATAAATCAATATCTGGAGAATCTACTTAAGTATCACTGACTCAAAGAGTAGTAAAAAAACGCAAGCATTTAATGTAAACATAAATATAAAATATAACATTCGCCGACTAAACATGTCTCGGAAACAATCTCGAAAATTACTTGATCTATGAAGATTAAATTGTGAAGGAGAAGAAGAACAGGAGTTAAGAAAGGATTTGGTTGTGTTGGATTGTAGCAATGCATTGTGACATTTGAGATTTCGGTTAAAAAATAAGAACATATTTTGGAAAATCCCCAACCCTTCATGCTGTAAACTAAGACAAGAAAGTTTGTTGAAAAATGATTTAAAAATACTTCCGCGTGGGCGAACGCGCAGACAACAGCTAGTGTAGTAATAAGTGCACTGAACTTTCCTGATCATGTAGCAGAAATTCGAAATGATTCAAATTGCTGCCGCGCTGGGAATCGAACCCAGAACCTTGAACTGGCGGTCCGGCATAGTGACCATTGCGCCGTACGGGGCGTCAAATAATCAATTTATCTTCTAACTATATAATTATATATTATAGTAGAAGCTGACTGACTGACTGACATATCACTGACTGACATATAAACTAGTTGAAAACTTGAAATTTTGTACAGGGGTTCCTTTTATAACGTAGGGGAGCACTAAGAGAGGATTTTAAAATGAACCCCCTAAGGGGGTAAAACGGGGGTGCAAAGTTAGTAGGTATGAAACATTGCCGTTTTTGAAGTTATTCGAATGAAATTCAGTATGAACGTTTTTCATTGAAAGTTATGAAACGTGTATAAAATATTTTTGAAAATCATCCCTCAAGGGGTAAAGCGGGAGTGGAAATTTAGTAGGTATAAAGTGGCGGGCGAAGCCGCAGGGAAACCTAGTAATTCCCTTACTGAATGACTGACAGACAATGTACTGCCGAAACTATTGAACGCAAGAAGCTGAAATTTGGCATGTACAATGTACATATGTTCCTTGGAGAGTGTAGGGGAGTACTAAGAGGGGAGTTTTGGAAATTCCCGCCCCTAAGAGGATAATAGAGGGAATAAACGGGACTTTTTATTTCTTCAATGGGTTCAATTGAAACTTTGTGTATACGGTCTTCGAGTGACGCTAGTGAGCACTAAGAAAGGAAAATCATTTCTTCTTTAGCGGTAAAAAGGGAGATTCATTTTGCCCCCTCTAACCTCTTGAACAAGTGTTTTGTTTTGATTTATAATTCAAAAACCCCTTTAAAGTACTTTCACCCGGCAATTAAATAACAATAAACATGATTTTCTTCTTCTAATTTTTTACAAATTAAATCTACTTAACCGATTTTGATTTTGTTAACGCTGACGCTGAGACCTTGGTTGGCTTACAGTAAGTCCTTCGTTTTCAATATAATGACTGTAGCGCATTAGTATGACAGTTTGTGACAGTGTTTGACAGCGTGTTACGGGGTGTGGTGAAGTGTTTTTGTGTGGACTTAGTCCATTTTCAATAAAACGGTTATAGCGTGTGACGGTGTGGTGACGGTGTGTGACATGGAGCGACTCTCTCTCTTATGATTTTACGTTCATTTTTTGGGGTTATTGTTGGCTATTTTGTTTTAAACACAATTAACGCTAGCGCAGCTGCCGGTTAAAGCTAGTAAAGTAGTTACTAGTTCTTAACGCAGAACAACATAACTAACAGCAATTGAATAAAACACATCGCATTGCAAATAAGTATAGTTACTGTAAATATTCAACAAAACATGAAATATCCTTTGGCCAGCCAATGTTATGGAATATGACTGTGGAGTTCCATTGTCATCTAATTCCGCCCGCAACGCATTTAGTCCATTGAAATGTTACATTTTTTAGGCCTTACCTTGCGTTTTTAGAGGACGCAGTTTTATTTTTTTGATGTGTAGGGGGGGTCAGTGTAAAGTTAAAACCAAGTTTGTGGGGTCGCCACCCTTGTCCCGCGGCCGCCATCTTGAAAATAGGGGTTGAAATGGTTTTTACGATATATCTCATAAACTATTTGTCTGATAAAAAAAATGTAAACATTTTTTGTTGAAAATTAAATTCCCTACAACTTTGGTCCAGTAACTTTTTGTCGTAGAACTTTAAATAAAAAAGTTATAAGCGAAAATGTTCAGAAATTCGAGAAATTCATCCATTGTTCTGGAGAGACTTGCAGCAACTTAATGGAGCTCTCAGAATTAATAAATAATGACTTTGATAATGAACCGCCGACATTAACACCCCTTCCTTCTCCAGTTCTCCCCCTGATATTTACGTACGTATTTACGTTACGTAAAAAAAACGCGCCTCCAGACTCTACCTCGCGGGTGGTGGGGAAAAGAGTCGTGTATGAGTGTATGAGTGTATGTGCGCTTGTACGATATATAATAAACAACATTATAATATATGTACGTATTGGGAATGTCCACAATTTACACGCCTTGGGTTCGAAATGATTCGCTCAAACAACTCTGACATACTCGTCATGTCGTTACGCATAATATATAGTACCTATTGAAGGGCGTCTAGTTCGAGGGATTGTCGGTTCGAATTCTCCTTTGCATCTGCAGATCCGTTGCGTCAGTCAATAGAGTAAATTAGAAATAGAATAAACTTTACATCAAGAAGATAATGACGATTAAACCGTATCGGAAACAGATAATCATGAGAAGCACAGAAACAATAAGAGCAATCCTGAGCTGGAAGCAGAACCTCATGGTTTTTTGACATAGGTAACCCTAAAATACAAAGTGGCCAAAGAGCCAAAATTACCTGCGCATGTGGATGAAGATTATTTATTTATATGATGATGATTTATATGATATGTGATGTTAAACTAAAATATAGCAGTGATAGATGTTTTTTGAACGTTGGACTCCCGAACAGTGGGCGCGGGTTTGAACCCCGCACGCACGCACCTCTAATAAACCTTTCAAAACTTATGTGCGTACTTGGCCAGCGTGGTGGACTATTGTCACATTGTGAGAAGAGACCCGTGCCCAGCAGTGGGACAGTTATGGGTATTTTATTATTAATTATTATATTTCAGTAGTATTGTATATAATATATATATTATAAATACTATATGTATATATTATAATATATATATAGTCACATTTTCAATAACCGCAAATATAATTTTGTTATTTTATTGCTTTATGTTGCTTTTTGTGGTGTTATCGTAATCTGTTTTGATATGTAATTGTATAATTTTCAAATGTGTAATTTGTGTAATTGTGTTTACTAACATTATTTTATAAGTTCCTGTTACTAACAACTATGGACTTGTTCCGAAATAAAAACTTTTATTATTATTATTATTTATACATACTCTATGCTACCCTTTGAGTTGAATCTTAGTCTAGTTGGAGTTGATTTGATAAGTTGCGTAGACCATTAAGAAACTTCATTCTAAAAGAGCAAAAACTTCAGATAAAATTAAAATAAATTGATTAAACGTACGCTGCAACCACTTGATATATTATCTTGTACTTGTATTATCAGTTAGTTGAACCAGCAAACGATAAGAGTAACTCTTGGGAGATACAGTAGGGCGTATGAAACACATTTTAGATTATCAAGATACCTACGTAAGGAGATATCAAGATAAAAAAGATAAAAGTACATTCAGATCAAATGTTTTCAAATTCCACGCATGAGAATACATACCGGCAGATTATCTGTACTGTAATGTTTGTATAAACATTACAGTACAGATAATCTGTTATAATTCTGTAAATACTTCTCTGTATTAACTGTGACCAAATTCACGTCGCGCTTGTCTTATCGCGAAATTTAAGTACTCGTATTTACTTAATTTGAAAATTTAAAATCAATCAAATCAAGTTATTTAATTTACTTTTACCTACAAAAGCAAGCTCACAAGGTAGGTAAAGCTCACGATAATCTTTTATATCATATAAATTGCGTAATGACGTTATAAGTTGATAGTAAAAGTTTAAAAGGAAAAGCTTAGTCGTATTTTATTCTTATTAGCACATTTAAATTAAAACTTGTTTCTAAAAGTATTCTACTTTTGATTTGCTTTTTAGTTTTGGTTAGACAGGCATTCGTATTCGCAGCAAGTCCTTTCACGTAGACTGAAGAAGCGACGTTGTGCAAGACTTAAGCAGTATGTAGGTCATCGGAACGCAATAACAATAACATTGTCGCGGGGAATGCAAGCTCGTCGGCGAGTTTCGCGTCAGCGAATAGATAACCAGTCCATTATAGACACTTTGACAATTATCTAGAAGTGTTTAGTGTTATATAGAAAAATCATGTTACTCCTGAACCGATGGAGGTAATTATACGATATCTGAAGATATTGGTTGTTGGCAGTATTAGCATTGCAAGACCAGTCTATCTTTACGATCTCAGGATTTAATGTTTTTGAAAATTCAGGAAAATTTAAAGTGTACTTTTATGGAAATTAGTGTTCAGCCTGCTGGTTAGAAATGTGATGAAACATGAATTTAAACGGGTCAGCACCCCGGAAGGGTATAATAAAGAAAAGAACAGTCATTACTTACAATTTCGGTTTCTATTTACAGAAGTAATATTACAGAATTTAAATATACCATATACAAAACACCTTATTTTATACCGCCGTGCTATAATTAGTAGGCGAATGCACGAAATTTAAACGCATATTCGCCGCATTGTCTGTAGTTAATCCATAATAATTTTATAAATGTGAAAGTGTGTATGTTGGTTCTTCTTTCACTTCTAAACGGAAATACAGGCCCATGTGAATAGTTAAAGGGCTGAGGAATCGAATAACATAAACAATTTGTTTTGCGGAAAACTCATCATCGTCATTTTCGTCGTCGGAATTTAATTTCCACGGGAAAACACCCCATAATTAAAACTGAAACGTAAAAAAATTTCATCAAACCTATACGTGCGCGGTGTACAGGCTTAAAAATTATATTCTAAGGTTCTTAAAAGTCATTTTTTTCTCACAGTCACACATTGGTAGAAACATAGATACTTCCAAAGTGGTAAAAAGTGTGTGTGCTTAAAAACAACAGAGATATAGTAAAGTATGAGGGAGAAAAATAAATATGTGCTGTAGATACCAAAGAGCGCTTTTAACGAAAATTGGTTCGGACGCAATAAAGTCAGTTTTTGAGGTATGGCACATTTTCAAATTAATTTGCAATTTAATTGTTATTAATACAAACTCTATCAAAGTAAATGTTGATAGTGGTATTTTGTTTAGCTGCAGGTAATCGGTCTGATCTATGCTCGCTACTACGGGACCCTTCATGAGCGAGTGCGTCTCGAACTTGGCCACTTTTTATCAAATAGGCGCCATCCATCGATTACTTTACGGGCGCAACGAAGTTATTTGTGAACGTCAGAAATATTTTACCCGAAGCGAAGCGAGGCCGAGTGTAAATACAGTAACGTATAATTTCTCCGATAAAATATGTAATTATTATTTTGCACACAATGCGCGCTTCTAAAACAGAAACAGTCTTTATCAAAAGGCATTGCTATAGGTAAAGTATGCAAACGGGGAAATGCCTGCAATTTGACATAATTGTTATTCTTCTTTCATTTATTTATGCATATAATTAAAATGTAACAGGTTGATCTCTGTACGTAGGAGATATTTGAGAAAAAAATGTATAAAGGTCTTCTGAGTGCTAATAGTTATTATGTTTAGAATTTTTGTCTGTATGTTTGACCGCGCAGCGTGCAAAAACTACTGAATAAAATTAGATGACAATTTCGCAGTTGTATTGCTGAAGGTCTTACTCTAATATGTGGTCTAATTTTAAAACTGGTGCTTGTTTTATTTTAAAACGCCATTTAGAACCTGAGATATCAATAATAAGTAGATATATGTTGCGGGACAAAGTCTGTCGGGTCAGTTATACCATAAAGGTTATAAACTTATATAGGTATAACTAGTTGTATCCATCCTTTAACTAAGAAATGCAATAATAGTAATTTATGTTCTCAAGTGTTTCAAATCCAACTATTAGGTTTATTGGATTGAGAAAGTAAGATTCTTTTATGCGCTTATAAGCTGCCTCAGCTTATAACGTTCTCGAATTCGCGATACCTCGTTGTGGCTGTGAACATGTTCGATAATTATGTTAATAGCTGACGGCGAGTAGTAATATACAGCGGTGGCTTTTTCAGTCAATTAGCTTAAGTGCATGTGGCATGTTGTGCAACGTGGGATAAATCAGAGTTCGATTAAATGACATACCATCGAGCTTACGCCTGCTGCGATTACCACTCTCCTCCCCATTGTCCAGAGATTCTTCACTTAATACAACCACAGTCAACTAACTGAAACCGTATGGTAACTACGGGCCGAGGCGACCGGTCTCACAGCCAGCATCGCACTAAGACGTTCCCAATTTTTGCCGATAATGCAATCCTATTGCTGATAGGCCCAGCTCTTATATGTTTGTTCACTGATCATATCTTTAATCTGCGCGCGGGAAATAGATACGAAATGATTTTTTTTATTTTATCTGTAGTTTTTGGATGATCCACAGATTCAGTGAAATTAAATTATAAGTTGTTGCTATATTATCTGTTATTAATGTTATTATATACGAGTATATACCTACATATTTTAGAATGTTTTCAGTGACTTGTGATTTTTATGTAAAGAAATAAAAAAATTAATCTTAACAGTGTTTTAAATTTATTTTACTTAAATTTACTACGTAACACATTTTTTTGAGTCATAAAGAGTCACGGAAACAGAATTATGTACCAAGTTGTAAGAATGCCATGGATGAAAGATAAAAATATTGAGTGTAATTTTCAGGCTATAATTATGATCACGACTTTGTTAACAATCATTATGATATCCAAGCAGTCTCGCCTTTAAGTTATTATTATAACCATCAATTTTCTTAAGAAAACTATCAGTCTTTTGTACGCCCATATTATTATCCAATATTTATTGCAACAAACAATTATATTTATTTCTAACCTAGTCCCTAGGCTGGAGGTTTTAAATGTTGCGTCCTTCTCTATCAAATATTGACTCAATATCGCAGCTAAGCCCCATAATAACAGGCCATTTAGTTAATTCTTGCTTTTCTACGTCAGTTTACAGTTTAGACAACAAAACAACCTCTTCCTGATATGGCTTCAGTATTTATCTATAGTAAAAGCAAGAAACTAATAATTAACTGAATTAATGAAATAATACTAGATAAAAATGGTTCCATTTCACGCATTTAAACTTTTTTCACTCGAGGCTACGCCGATTATCTGGTCATAAACGCGCTTGGCAGTTGCCCAAGCACTGTGTCAAGCCTCGCGCAAGCAAGTCTTCACAAAGTGGAACTCTGATGCACCAATACTCAGGTCATCGCTGACGTGAATGCTAATAAAACCGAAATAATACGCTTTACGAAGAGGCGTAATACAGATACTGATACTGATACTGATACTATTCTGTTCTGCAAAGAAATAAAGTTGGGATAACGTAGAACTAAAGAGTAACTTAGAACAAACGCCTCACAAAAGTGAATAAAACGGCAAAGGTCGTATTTATGTACAAGTTACCGAGTCACAAGATAAAGTTATAGACTTGGACCAAGGCAAAGAGCAAGATGCGTTGGGTCTACATTTCAATAATGGGTGGAACGAATGGAATATAGCAGTTCCAAAGTTCCAAAGCTACGAGTACGAAGAAATTTGTCTGGTATATTTATGGTTCTCCTAAGGCAACAAAATTCAAAAACTTAAGCTGTATTAAACTGCTGTGCGCAGCAAACCTGTAAAAGGAATATTACGATACTGGCAGACAGCCAGACATTGATGGTTGTTCTAAAGCTCGAGGAAGTCAATTGAAAGCTTGTGCTCGAATGTGTCCAGGTAATCAACCAACTGGGTCCAGCTACGAGGTTACCCTACGCTGCGTCCCTGAATACAAGGGTGTACACGGTACCGAGAAGGTCAAATCATTTGCTGAAAGAGAAAAGATGACAACAAAAACATACTTCGGAAACCACGTAATTGGTAAGAAAAGTCATTTGGGTTATGACCACTTTACTGACTCAGGAAGAACAGAATTCTAGACGTTTAGCTTGCTAGAATGCTGCTCAAGCATCAAGTTATTGAACAACGGACAAGGTTACAAGGTTCAATCTCTAGTCTTTTTACCCAATTACTCACATAATCATGATTTTTTCTCAATAGGTACTATCAAGCTAGCAACGTTTATTCTACTCATTCATTGTTTTCATTCATACTGTCAATGTAAAGCGTAAAAAAACTCTTTAATAAACCAAATCAAACAAATAAAATTAATTACGGTCAAACTTTCAGCGCTGAGCGGCCAATAGTTGATGTTTATTGCTGACGAATTCTCGCTCGTATACTTTTATAACTCCAGCGAAACGTCCGTCCGCTTCGAGTGACTACGGGAAACTGGCGCGAAACCGGCCGGGTGCTACTAACTGACAAGTGCCAACCCACATCGTATAATAAACATATTCGGTTGATTTCCGTAACTGGCTATGTAACAGGAAATGTTATTCGAAAATTTGATTAAAAAAGCTTTGATTTCTTACCGGTTTCTGCCTACATTGAATCCACAATTCCTTCATATGCTTAGAACTGGTTACATTACAAGATTTAGATACCTGACTACGTATTGAAAATTTAGTGAGAATATAATTATGGCTATGTACGTAATAATTATAACCTATATGTATAATAATTATACCAATGACTGGCTTCAACCCAATAATGGCCCACTACTGAGCACGGGTCTCTCCTCATACATGAGGAGGCCTAGAGCACCACACTGCGCCAGTGCGGTGGAGAGGTCAGTGGCCAACCCAAGTGTCAGTTTCAGTCAGTTTAAGTTCAGAGGTTTTAGTGTGAAGCTCGAACACACAAACAGACAGACAGACATCATAAAAAAGTTTCAGTCTCTATATTGATGACAAACACTAATTAAAATTTCGAAAAATATCCAATGCAGGCACAGATTTCACGGACAAGCAGTAAGTCGATTTTAAATACAGGAAACGCGTCTTCAGCGAAGCCTTTGAGAGAAAGAAAACACAAAAGACAAGAATGGCCAAAGTCCATGTACAGAGTAGTTATATGGTATGAAGTGTACATAAATATATGGAAAATTGCATTATAGCTTCCCACATATATCTAGACAAATCGAACGCTTTGAAATGAAACCGCAATTCCGGCAAAGAGTTTCGTTCTGGGATACTAATTGCTCATAAACTTCACGCATGGAGAAAGTGAAACCACCATTTGATTACTAAATAAATTCCTTGACCCTGATCCCAATGATCTGATCGGATTTGATCGCAATGTTCATTATTAGTAAGTGCCTATCCATACTTTTTATTAATGTATGCTTTGTAGAATTAAGGTTTATAGAATCTTGCCTTGTAGAGCAGAGGCTCTTTATGAGATCTAATAATTTTTAACAGTAAAGATTTATTAGCAACCTATCATCACAACCCATAACTGTCCCACTGCTGGGCACGGGTCTCCTCTCACAATTAGAGGGGTATAGGCCATACTCCACCACGCTGGCCAAGTGCGGATTGGCGGACTTAACACACCTTTGAGAACATTATGAAGAACTCTCAGGTGTGCAGGATTCCTCACGATGTTTTCCTTCACCGAAGCAAGTGATAATTAAATTTTAATACGCACATAATTTTTGAAAATTAGTGGTGGGTGCGGGGTTTGAACCCGGAACCTCCAGTTCGGCAGTCCAACGTTCAACCACACGGCTATCACTGCTTATTAGCAACCTATCTATAGCAACAAACAAACAATATCCGATAATGCGTTCATACGACTGTAGTCTCCTTTTGTTAATTCGCTAATTATGTTTGGCAGCGTTGCATTCACCCGCTAATGATTCCTACTGCATCGTGTCAGTATAAATAGAGGTTTATATTGCTCATACATCGATTGTGTTATTTGAGTGACTTAACGTTAAGAAAATGGATTTCATGGTAAGTGTTCATTGTATTCATAAAACATGGCATAGTTATTAAAGATATTAAAAAATATAATTTTGAACTTATGTATTGATTACATGTATTTTTCTTCTTTGAAATAACGTTGGGCCATGAAAAATCAGTATTAAAATTACTTAAGCGTGAATAAATTTTATGTTCCCTAAATAACGGCTTTGGCAAGTAAGTCTCTATATTATGGACTATCTTCTCGCCTCGTCTACTTTTGATGGTCTCTTTGGTCAAGAGCCTTCATGACTACAGCAGGTCAACTATTGTAAAAACTTTACAAATATTATAATATTTACTAATATAATAGTAAGCAATGTGGCCTAAACGTTGAACTCCCTAACGGGGCGGCCTGGGTTCATATCCTGCACGCACGTCTAATTTTCAACAGATCCGTCGCTACTGGAGGTAATATTCACACAGCTTTTACAGGACCGATTTTAACAGATCCGACGCTACTGGACTTTCGTTCTTCAGTGTATTGTCTAGTTTCTACGAGGATAGAAACCCCACCCTGCGCACCCCCGTGCCAAGCCTCGCGCGGTTTTGATCCGATAAATCGGGTCAGTATCTCCGTTGTGTGTGGGATTTTTACTGGATCCGGAATACTGTCATGTGTGTGAACTGGCTCATACAACTACTAATAACATAATATCCGTTTAAACGGATCCTGTAAAACGGATTGCTGTTTATTTTGTCGGAACTGTATTTTTAATGGATCCGGAATACTGTATTCTGTGTGAACTTGCTCATACAACTATATACGCTAATAACATAATTATACGTTTAAACAGACCTGTAAAACGGACGTTCTATGTGTACGCACCGTAATAGATAGATAGTTAGATCCCACATAGTGTTTCTATTTTGCTTGCTTGTGGGAAACATGGACACAGTTTAATTAAGTTACTACATACGCGTTCAATATTCAAAGTAAATCCACATGTTAATTAACATTATAATTACAAGGAGTATTAGTGTACATACGAGTAATTATGCCTAATGCACTTCGCATTCAAAACCATTGATACGTGCCGGCGTAAATACATATTCCGAGATATATGTATACTGTCCACCTCATCTCGCTGAAACCAATAATCTGATTGCGATTCGCAATACATTTAACATTGCAGAGAGATTGCAGAGAGATTACACGGAGATAATATAAAGGACAGCGAAGTGATCATACGGCGCGCCGCACCACAGACAGCTGTGATTCGGGCATGTCCATACATTCCGAGTATTTTTAGATAATTTTGATTCCCATTTATGAAATTAGCATGTAGAATTTTGACTTAATATTTTTAATCATTACCTATGACCATGTTCTTTCGTGTCCTCGAGTATGTCAAGTGAAATAAAAATCACCCTGTATAATAATATGTGAGTAAACTTTTTCAATTGTCAATTACAGAAAAAACATGCTTCTCGTCTCACAGATGACCATTCCATTCTACGAATTCCAACTACGAATATGACCGCTAACATTCAAGATATACTTAGATAGCCTCCCAAATACAACCTCAAACATCGCACTGAAATTTGTTTGGAATCAGTTGTTATTTACTTTTTATTTTTAATTTCTGTTTTGTTATTCCTTCCCATTTCTAATTATTATCAATAAAATAAAATAAATGGTTTACGGCCATTGACATATTAACGGCGGTTATTTTTTCTACTTTATAAGTTCAAACACTAAAAGGTGCCTCTCTATGCGATATCACCAATTGTACGTGGTATGTTCAGCTTTTAGGGTTAATATTACAAGTGCGGCCCTTCAATTTATTTTGCCACTATGTGGCCCTTGCCTGCTAAAAGGTTGCCGACCGCTGTTCAATAGCAACAGGTAGTCTTCTACAAAGATAAGGCGCTTTACCACCCGCTACACCATGAGAGCCACAGGTGGAATTTTATTGTGCTCAACAAGTAGCAACGACACACATTTAAACCTCGATAACTTTAATATACGGGTTAGGTACTTAAGGTACGTTTTACGTTTACGTTAAGGAAACTTGAAATTTTGCACAGGGATTCCTTTTATAACTTTACTAGTGGTCCCAGCGTACTTCGTACCGCTTTATAATTAAAAAATGTTTTAGTGATATATCGACAGCAACGCCACCTACCGGGTCCAATTGTGAATCTAAACCATTCTCGGATCCACCTGAAGACACACAAAAAATTTCAACCAAATCGGTCAAGCCGTTTAGGAGGAGTTCAGTCACATACACACGCACACAAGAAATACACTGCTCAACAAAGTCTAGGGAACAAGCCAACTATATGACTTTATTTGTAAAATCTTCTTTAAAAAAGTATTGATCTCTTTGAGGTAAACAGGTAGGCTGAATGTTTATCAAACGTTGTTCGAATTTAAAAAAAAAAAATTAGAAACAAAAGAATTTTCGTAAAAGGCGGGAATCTTTCACTTTGATTGCTGTGTAGTGATACTGTATGAGAATTTTAAAGATAAAAATTTGTTTTATTGTTTTATGATTTTATTGAAAAACAAAATTAACTGTTGTTATTCGTAACTTTTGCGACTACGGCCATTATGTCACGACGTCATTTAACGCGGGAAGAAATGATTCGAGCTGTAGGAATGTTGGAAGCTGGGCTACCCCAACGCGAAGTTGCAGCTGCTCTGAATTCTCACGCGAGCGTTATCTGCAGACTGTGGGTACGTTACAGACTTACTGGCGATGTAGCCGAAAGGCACAGAGGCAGGTATAGGGTTACTACGGAAAGGCAAGACCGTTTTTTGCAAAATGTCGCAAGGAGGCAACCCACCATTACGGCTCGTCAGTTGGTAGAAGACCTCCAGTCGCAGCACCAGGTTGCTATCAGTGACCAGACTGCTCGGAGGAGACTCCATGAAGCTAATCTTCGTGCTCGCAGACCACTAAGAGTGCCCGCGCTGCGTCATGGAAATCGAGGACGTCGATTATTGTGGGCACGTGAACATTTGCAGTGGACCGTAGATCAGTGGGCACATGTACTGTTCTCCGATGAATCTCGCTTCGGATTTCATCCAGATTCAAGAAGAGTGCGTGTTTGGCGGATTCCTGGTCGGCAGAGTCGGCTTCAAAACCCACAGGAGGTGCATCCCTACCAAGGTGGTACAATCATGGTGTGGGCTGGAATCCGCCTGGGTGGACGGACGGATCTCGTTTTGATCAGGGGAAATTTAAATGCAGAGCGATACTGCGAACAGGTAGTCCAATCCGTGGTTATCCCGCACCGACAAAATCTGGGCGCAGATTTTATTTTTATGCAAGATAATGCACGACCACATACTGCGAGTCAGGTGATGGATGTGTTCCGCGAGTACAACATCGAAGTGCTGGAGTGGCCTGCTCAGTCCGCGGACCTCAATCCCATTGAACACGCGTGGGATTTACTAAAGAGAAGGGCTTTTAGAAATCTCCCTCAAAATTTGAACACAGCAGATGAACTTTTTTCACATCTCTCCAGAGAATGGAGTCTTCTTCCACAAGAGACAATCGATAGTCTCATAATCAGTATGCCACGACGATGTCAAGCTGTTGTTAATGCCTTAGGGGGTCCAACTAATTATTAAAAAAGTCCCCGCATATTTGTTCTTAACTGTAATGTTTTAATTTTTAAGAAATTTTATTAAATTAAATTTCTTTGTTTAGTTCTGTAATACACTTTCTTTGTTTTTCATTAAAATTACCTCGTAATTCAAAAACTGAATCCTTTATTTATATACGCAACTAATTAAGCATTAAATTGCGCATCGATTGGTATATAAACTTTAAAACAAAAATATATAAAAATAAAAATATTCCCTAAAAACCTCCTGTTCCCTAGACTTTGTTGAGCAGTGTATATATATTAAGATATAAGATATGTATAAGTTTTGGGGTTGAGGTTGGGTCGGTGGTGTTGTTTTGGGGTGTAAAGGTAAAAAATGTTAAACTCGCGTACCTACACGTGTTCTGATCGTAATTTTTTTTTATAACACTACACACTCATAGCCCCACACTAGGATTCCCTGTGTCGTGGGTGCCATGGACAACACACAAGACAAGAACACACACACCCAGACCAAGAACGGAAATTTAAACTCATCATTCGAATTTCCGCCTCGCTGGGAATCGAACCCAGGACCCTCGGAACGGCCTTCCGGCGTGTTAACCATTGCGCCATCCGGGTTGAGACGGTCGATTTATTTTAGAATCAAGAAGCTATTCGGATACTTTGTTATAGGGTTCCTTTTATACTGTCAGTGGTGACTGTTATTTACAATGTGTCATGGCAACGTAAAGCTAGGGTTGAATATGTGCACTAAGTATTTTTACAAATGTAGGGTTGCTACCCTCACACTACCCCTCACACTGTGAGAGGAGACCCGTGCCCAGCAGTGGGACAGTTATGGGTTGTGATGATGATGATGATGATGAGGGTTGCTACCCATAAAGACAATTGATTTACTTCTGTTAATAAAAATAAATAAATTTTCAAGTTTTTACTTTTGCCGGCACTGACGGAGTGCAACCCATTGTTTTTTTCTGAATAATTTGTTGTAAGCTGGTGTTCATAACAAAATAGTAATCAATTTAATAATATTAATAATAATGATATTATCAAACAGAACGCAAAAACCTTAGAATAATGACATATAGAATGACAGTCTTCATACAAGCGCTCTGTCTAAAGTTAAGCAATATTTTTTTTTTTTTATACTTGTGTAATGGTTGCCAGGGCAAGTGCAGTTTCCCGAAAGTAGGCAATGATTCGGCCGCTGATAAGAATTTGTTTTTAGCAATAATACCTACATAAATAGCTGTGTGTGGTAAAGTATGGGTATGGTTATGTAAAATTGTTATATTAAGAGAATATTTATTTAAATTTTAAGAAACGAATACAAGAAAATATTAACACCAATTTATTTACTATTTATTGTTTTACATATCTTTTACGTATCTGAACATAAACATGAACACAAGAACTTAGTATATTTTAATAACAGCATTGAGTTAAAGATTTGTTCCAATATTAAATATACTCTGTGAAAAAACAAAAAACAATGGGCTTTGTTGATTTACTACTCTATGGACCATATTATATCTGTGAACTATTGTATCTGTGAAAACAACAATAAAATTAAGATGAAAATGACATTGCCAATAGGCATGATATAATAATAATAACTAATAATAATAATTAAAATAAATATAGCCATACCCAACACCCACAATTTACAAACCACAATATCTGAAAAATTGACTAAATATCGAGACCTGGCCATTGAATTACAGACGCAGTGGCAGGTTCAGACTGTCCACATCATTCCAATAGTATTATCATCCACTGGTATAATACCAAAGCTTTTGTCTAAGAGCCTTGAACTACTCAAAATTCCAGCACATATATCACAAACATTACAAAAAGCGGCTATATTAAACACTTGCCGAATAGTGCGCAAGTTTTTAAATGTTAATTAGATTACATAGTTACGTCTCTAGTACACTTGGTTGACGCCCGTGTATTAGTAGCCAAAACCTCTTCGGAGAGAAAACAAATATTAAAATAATAATGAATAACAACTTCAATAATTATAACTTAACAGGGACAGCATTTTCACGCAATCTACACGATCCACCCTGTGTAATGTACTTATCTTCATTATTAAAATGTTTTGAACATATTCGTGTATTTTTGGTTGGCTTCCAATATACTTCTCCACGACTAAGCCTTATATCACTCGTCACTTAAAATGGGAAAATTTTATTTTCACAATTGGGCAACACTGAGTATTGAAACAAAACGTTTTTATTTAAACCTAATTAAATACAAGATATTATGAAATATTGAAAGATTACCTGTGAAAAGTGATGTTATTACACTTCTTTTGTTCCTCAAATGTGTTGTGACAAAATTTAACCGCACAAATCGTCATAATTATTTATTTTCCGCGAGACGCGTTTGGTGCGCACTGTCTTTGAACACTACGGAGCTGGCCGGCGTTTGGTGACATTTACTACTCCAAATTAAAGTTGTCACAGTGGCCGCGCGGACTTCGTTTCTATATGTAATTATTCTAAGGCAAGAAGGCAATTTGCATAATCATAGTAGTTACCCGCAATTACCACATTTCAATAGCTTAGGTCGTTTTATCGCATACGCAAGTCGCAAGCCGCAATGAGCTAGCAGTGCTATCAGCGTCTAATCCCCAAATCACTTACCTATCTGTCAAATTTTTAACAACATTATAGCGCTTGTTAATACTTTACCTACGTCACAGTTCGAATATGTTCGAACGACGACTAATATTACAAGATAATTTGTTTACAGCCAAATCAGATCCTAATAATATCAGATTGACATTATTGGAGCAAGCTTTATCCGACTTTATGTGGACGAATAAAAGGATAATGAGCAGTGATTACCTATACAACAATTTGGTACTTTCAATAGGTTCATAATATCACAGAACGAAAACAAAGTCCTTGAAGGTCTCAGACACACACGTGCCAGTATACTTAAACTTATAAAGTATTGACGAAAACAAAAATAATCTCTATTATTGTTTTCAATGTCTGAAAATTCATGCTCTGAATGAAAAAAAAACAACCAAATATTGTGTATTTCTTTCTTTCAGCCTTATAAAGTCCACTGTTGGGCATAGGCCTCTACTAATTGGCGCCACTCCGACCGGTCATGTGCCCTCTGAATCCAGCGGCCTCCCGCTGTCGTCTTAAGGTCATCAGTCCACCTGGTCGGGGGGCGACCTGTGCTCCTACCGAGGCGTTGTCACCGTCGGTCACCGTCGGTCACCGTCGGTCACCGTCGGTCACCGTCGGTCACCGGTTCGCCGAACCACCCGCATTCCGCACTTCCACCAGACTAGGCTACGAAACGGCTACTCAAAACTTATCTGGCCTCTCCTTAAGACTATCAAATTGTCTTTTTATCAGTCAATAAGATAATAAGGAAGCTTCCTTTTTTGTCTTAATTTTAAATTTAAAATCATTCAGTGATAAAGTTATTTTAATGTACTTAATTTATTAATCTACTGCTGTTTCCAAAAGGGGCTTTATCACCGAGGAGATGAAACGGCGAAAGAAAATTTATTATATTATTTATTTACTTGGCTACAACCCATTAATGGCCCACTACTGAGCACGGGGCTCTCCTCATACCTGAGGAGGCCTAGAGCATACTCCACCACGCTGCTCCAGTGCGGATTGGTGGAGGGGTTAGTGGCCAACCCAAGTGTCGGAAATTTTAAGCCGCCCGAAGGTATCCGACATGGCTTAACGACTGCTACCAAATGATAACAACCGGGACCGACGGCTTTACGTGCCCTCCGAAGCACGGAAGCGCTCATGAAACTTTGCCACTAGCGGTCACCCATCCAACTACCGACCGCGCCCGCTGTTGCTTAACTTTGTCGATCACTTGAGATCGACGCAAGCCGCCGGGCTATGAGCGCTTCATTTACTTAATTCTATTTATTTATTTACTTCATGTTAGCCTATTTAGCCATAGTACTTGGAAGACCAAGCTTTGCTCGGTTTTTTTACATCTCGACTCGAACCGGGTTTCTGATTTCTGGTTTCGGGACCACCCCATTTCCCACCTGAGCTATTATAACCTTGTAGATGTTGATGTTGATGTTGAAATTTACCTTGGTATTCTATACTAAACAAGAATTGCTCGATTAAATGTATTGAATAGATAATTAAGCGGACGCGTGACTTTACTTTCTAGTAGACCTAGTAGAAATAGTACCTAGCTAGTAGTAGCAGAGCGGTGGCCGATGCCCGTGTCCGGTAACCGATGGTGTAATAGTCTTAATAATCTTGTTAGTGCGTTTACTACCCAGCTGACGTATCGCATCGATGTTTACCATGATCCAGTAGACCGTGCTCTTTGCAATCGAATACAACCCTGTCTTGCCAGAGTGAATCTTTGCAAATAAGCCAATTATCTACAAACGTGCGAACATATTGACATATCAAATTACGAAGCAGTACATCTTCGATGATCTTTAGGTTTCTATTCCTTTTGATTCTACATCAGTTTCATCCTTAAACTCCCTGTCATTTAATTGAACAGTATTATCTATCATGTGACATACTACATACTACTTATTTATGTGACCATGGTCCATGCAAATGAGGCGAAATATTGGTATAACAAAACTACTCGTTTGTATTTAAAATGTTTATTCATGTATTTAACGTAATAAAAAATAATGCAACTTAAAAGCGAACATGTACCTAAATAATAAAATTCCGTACATCTTGTGTGAATTCGATTAAGGTAATTTAAAAAATTATAGGTGCATGTACAGTACGCGCGTGAGAGTTATACTTTTTTGGCATCATTAGAAAAAACTAATCTTTAGTAGCCGCCATGTTGGATTTCTATTTCGACAGCACTATCGGCTTTACTACCCTGGAAAACCGTAAAATCGACACCCATGACGAAAAAGTCGATAATTTCGCGCAGCCGCCATCTTGGATTTCCATTTTGACAGCACTATCGGCTTTAATACCCTAGAAAACCATGAAAACGACACCCATGACGAAAAAATTGATAATTTCGCGCAGCCGCCATCTTGGATTTCTATTTTGACAGCACTATCGGCTTTAATACCTTGGAAAACCATGAAAACGACACCCATGACGAAAAAATTGATAATTTCGTGCAGCCGCCATCTTGGATTTCTATTTTGACAGCACTATCGGCTTTAATACCCTGAAAAACCATGAAAACGACACCCATGACGAAAAAATTGATAATTTCGCGCAGCCGCCATCTTGGACTTCTATTTTGACAGCACTATCGACTTTAATACCCTGGAAAACCATGAAAACGACACCCATGACGAAAAAATTGATAATTTCGTGCAGTCGCCATCTTGGATTTCTATTTTGACAGCACTATCGACTTTAATACCCTTGAAAACCATGAAAACGACACCCATGATGAAAAAATTGATAATTTCGTGCAGCCGCCATCTTGGATTTCTATTTTGACAGCACTATCGGCTTTAATACCCTAGAAAACCATGAAAACGACACCCATGACGAAAAAATTGATAATTTCGCGCAGCCGCCATCTTGGACTTCTATTTTGACAGCACTATCGACTTTAATACCCTGGAAAACCATGAAAACGACACCCATGACGAAAAATTTGATAATTTCGCGCAGCCGCCATCTTGGATTTCTATTTTGACAACACTATCGGCTATAATACCCTCGAATACCATAAAAACGACACCCATGACGAAAATGTTGATAATTTCGTGCAGCCGCCATCTTGGATTTACATTTTGACAGCACTATCGGCTTTAATATCCTCGAAAACCATGAAAACGACACCCATGACGACATTGTTGACAATCACTACATAGTATAAAACAAAGTCGCTTTCTCTGTCCCTATATCCCTTTGTGTGCTTAGATCTTTAAAACTACGCAACGGATTTTGATGGGGTTTTTTTATAATTATATAGAATGATTCAAGAGGAAAGTTTTTATGTATAATTTATTAAAGTTTTGTGTAAATTGGTTGAAATATGGCGATAACTGTTGAGAAAGTCGGAAAAAATCAGGCCGTCCGGGAGCTTTTAACGAAAACGCTGTCTAATCCCTTTGAGATGTAACAAAACAATGTATTGGTGGAATATTCCTCTTTTATTGGTCTACAATAAAGTCAGCGATGGCATATGTCTATCTTTTAAGGATAGCTTACTATACCCATTCTAAGTTTTAAAAAAATGGTCACATACAATGCGGTAATTGGAAAACTATTTAGTATTTATACAATATTAATCTTTATCGACTTAAATATGTTAGTCACCTTAAGCATTTCAGGCACATTATAATTAGCCTGTACACCATAATTATAATTTAAATGAATATCTTAGGAGTTTTTGCAAAATGAAAAATAACGCGCGTGAAAATAAATTCGTGCGCTAAGTAGTTAGATTTAACAATTTTGGACTTGGGTACTAAGGGACAGGTTTCCCGAAGCGAAGCGAGGGCGGGTTTACTAGTATTATTATAATCTATTAGGGCCGCCATTTTGGATTTGTATTTTGTCTTATATTTTAAAAATATTTTGTTCCAATATTAAATATTGTCTGTGAAAAAACAAAAAAGAATGGACTTTGTTGAATCACTACTCTGTGGACCATTTATATCTGTGAACTACTGAATCTGTGAACTATTGTAACACCAATAATATGATGAAAATGACATTGACAATAGGCATGACAAAACAAAACAAAACAAAAACACAAAGACAAAACTTCACTCGCAGCAACTTCAACCTGTTATTTTTTCATCACATCGCCAACTTCACATATTAAAATTTTACCCTCAACCATTTTTCATAACGCGCCCAAAAAAGTATAACTTCAATAAATTAAAACAGAAATTACTTTGATTATGTCACATAGCAAAGACTCTCTTCTTTCTTGGATTAAAACGGGTCAATGACTTGGTTACCACTGTCCATGTGCGATCGTGTCCACTAGGTATCATCAGTTGGCCCATTTGCTCGATATTCGTTTTCTTGCTTCGACTTCTTGCTAAGGCTTCTAGCTCCCAGCCGGAAGACAAATAAAATATAAATTGTTTGCATGGTCTAATGAAGAAAATATTCTTTCCAGGTTATTCTTCTCCTGATGACAGCAGCTGGCATCGAAGGACTTCCTTTCAGCCCCAACGTCACCCAAAATATGACTTCACCTAAAGACATGTTAGTATTATCTTATTGACTTAGGACCTAAGCAGTGATAGCCGTGTGGTTGAACGTTGGACTCCCGAACTGGGGGGTCCGGGTTCAAACCCCGCTCGCACCTCTAATTTTCAAAAATAATGTGCGGATTAGAATGTAAATGAAACCTACACATCTGAGAGATCTCCGTAATGTTCTCAAAGGTTTGTGAAGTCCGACAATCTGCACTTGGTCAGCGTGGTGGACTATGGCTTGTAGTACCCCTCACATTGTGAGAGGAGACCTGCGTATGTAATCAGCAGTGGGACATTTATGGCTTGCGATGATGAAATGTTCGTTCTATGGTCGTGGTTGTTAGTGATGTGTTATTTGTGTTGTCCAAGCCACCAGCTACACAGGAAATGAGGTATGAATGTGTAAGCGTTTAAATTTCCAGTCCACTGGAAATCGAACCTAGAACCCTTGGAGCAGCTGTTCGGCACAGCATCCATTGCACCATAAGGGTCATATCGGTACAATCATTATGATACACATCATGTTCTTCTACAAGTAAAGGCCTGGATCATTCGGTTTCATTATATGTGTATAAATGTTAATTATAATTATAAATCGTTGTTTTATGCAGTCCGTCGGTATGCTAAAGATAATAACCGGGTCCGACGTCTTTATGTACCCTCCGATGCACAGAAGAGCTCAAATGTTTGGCACTAGAGGTTACCCATCCAACCACCGACAACACTCGCTGTTGTTCAACTTGGCCGAGTAATGGGCCATTTACATGGCGGAAGTTTATTGCCAGTTGCATACAATACAATTTTAGCAATAAATGTCTATTAACTCGTAACATTCTTGATCTTCATAATTTTTGAACGACTTTTCTTTAAAGTTTCGCTTACATAAACATATACCATAATTTCTTATGCAATTATTGAATGCAATTGATTCTCTGCATGTGCAAACATGAGTGCAGTGAGTGAGGGTGTGTTGGTCGTTGCCGCTCTTCTGAGACAAGATACTTATATTGAGAAAACATCGTAAAAAAGATGTTGGAAAACGGATAGCAAGGAGAGTGGAGAGGAGTGGAGAGGAGAGTTCTCGAAACATCAAACAAACACTGGAAGTTTTTCTCGTCAAGACTAGCATGAAATAATAATTGCATTCAATCATCTGCGTGTAAACAGTGGTTTACAATTCTTGAATTATTATTGCTCATGTACAAGAAAATGGCATCGTGTAAATGATGAAAAAAAGGCTTTAGAATTGACACAAGCCGCCGAAGTATGAGCGATGGTTAATTAAATGTTATATTAGTTTTCTGATATATACCTATATCAGAAAATTAACTTTGAAATTATTCCCATTGTAATTTTGTATTCGTATATGTTTGTGTTTTTATTTAAGTCTTCTTAATTGTGTTTTATATTTTAAGCACTTGAGGATGTGATACGTAGACCTACGTAGCGCACCGTCAAGATTTTCGTGTGAGCATGTCGGTCGAGATAGTCGGCCGTCGGCCGTCGGTCGGCCGTCCGCAGGCCGTCGACCGGCCGTCGGCCGTACGTCCATGATAATGGCGCGATGAGTATGACAATAGATTATTTAACAAATGTGACGGCACCACCTGGTTTCCACCTAGTAAAACTAAACAATCATCATCGCAACCCTTAACCACTAGGCTCAGGTCTCCTCTCACAATGGGTACAGGCCGTAGGCCCATACACCCGTCGGTAGTACACTGGGCTAGTGTGGATTGGAGGACTTCACACATCTTTAAAAACATGAAGGAGAACTTCCGGTGCGCAGGTTGCCTCGCGATGTTTTCCTTCCCCGAGATTTTAGAAATAAGTGCATTCCTACTTGGTTAAAATAACCACACAACAATCTGACTTTTTGAACGCGACTCTGCTTATACTTAGGTAGGTACATCATGTGATATGTCATACGTATAAACCCAAATCAATAAATATTGTCACAGCCGTGGGTAGGGGATGGGAAGAAATAAGACCGGCTTCAATAGATGATCTTTTATTTCACTGTAAAAGGGTAACACACGCGACACGGTACTATACACTTTACTGTACACTTTACTTCCGTTCACACTTCACTTCACACTCGCGACACTGTACTGTGAAACGGCACTTCACTATTTCTATTTCTTCTTCCCACTGGCGCGCTTCCCGACTCGCCACCAAGACTCGACTGACTCTGCCTTGACCGGGATCGCCTTATATACCACCAATTATAAACATTCCAAATTCAAACGCAATTTTTTAATTTATCATCAAAAACATTTTAGAAATTCTATTTTCGAATTTTGTTTTTCTTTTATTTTATTTTATTTTAATTTACGCGACAATATTAATTATTTAACCAGATATTACCTACATCAACTAATTATTCATTAAAATTACGAAAAAATGGTATGACAGTGTGACATTTTAATTTTCGCTGAAAATAATAATTATAACAAACATGTATTTTTTTACTTAATATAAGTTGCCGCTTGCCTATAATCTTAAAAAAATGCGTGTATGTAAAAAGACTTTCTACGCTCTGTCAATCTTACAAATGAAAAAAAAGCAGATGGAATGCAGGCTCTGTGGTCGGTGAATACAGACAAACTAAACATTGACATTTTTACAGGTACGTAGTTCGTGCCACAGTCTACCAGGTAGGAATACTTACGAAAAGCAGGCAAAAGAGTAACTCCTTGCAGTCGTAAGTATACCGTCGTCTGTAGACGTAGATAAGGAAAATACCCACGCACGGTTTTAAGTTTTACATCAAACACAAAATCAAGTTCTACTTCGGTTGGTAAGTCGCGCGCTCCAAATCCCGTGCAAACACGATAGTTCAGTTTCAGTTCTGAGCGAGGACTGCCCCTTCGGCAGGCGGGCCTTTCGGGAGGCGTGAGCTTTGTTATAATATAACTATTTAAGTAGCGTGGGGGTAAATGTCATAGGTTAACTCACAAAAATATTACCTGTTGTTAATAATAAATGAGGTTTTCCTTGGGGTAAACAGATGGTTGCAGAGGTACAATACTTATAATATAAATACGGTTAATTTAAATAAAGCATTATAAATGAACAGGCTGTTGTAAAAATTAAACAGCTTACGTGTAACCTACTGTTATAACAATTTAATAATACTTTTTTAGTACCTACCATATTTTCTTACCGAAAAAATGACGTAGTTATACTTTCAATCACAGTCCTCAGTACCTATAACTGTGTTCACAATTATTCAGTTTAATAACTATTCTAGAATTTAGTGTGTCGTAATAAAAAGTATCCTATGTTACTTCTAATACCTCCAAGAATATTTGTACAAAGTTTCATGACGATCGGTTTAGTAGTTTTCCCGTGAAAGCGTAACAAACTTAGATACTCGTACTTACACATTTATAAAGAATTAGCTGACCCGGCGAACTTCGTACCGCCTAACAGTCGATTCTTTATTTTTTTATTTTTTTTAATACTTTTGCTATTCGGGACACCTTCTCGGAACCCCTCCACTAACACTTAAACTTTATGGTATGGTAGGTATTATAGTTCAAATTGACTTTTAAGTATTATTACGAATCTTTTGTATGGGAATATAGAAAAGTGTTGTTTTTAGACTTTTTCAGGCATTTTTTTAAATTTTCCTCACCGTTACAACCATCTTCGTAGCTTAAGGAATGCCTACTATAAAAAAAGAATTAAGGAAATTGGTTCAGCCGTTCTCGAGATTTGCGCTTACCAACGAAATCAGCGATTCATTTTTATATATAAGAAGATGTCTTTAGGTAAGGGCAGCTTGTGGCGAGCTGTTGGTGAGTAGCGACACCGTGCTCCCGGGGGAACCTCCTGGTCCTTATCTTTAGTAGGTGGAGCGGAGATTGAGGAACAGGCCCTCACCTCTGTGCTTGCCTTAACCGGCCGGGCAGAGTGGAGTCGTTAGAACTATATGCTTGGGGGTGGAAGTGTCTAATGGCGTAATAACGAGGAAACCCGCTCATGGGGGTTCAATCCCCCCTAGTTGGTGAAATCGGTGCCGCACCTCTCTACACTGCTAGCTGCTCATGCCAATGTTGCCCCAGGCATATGCCACTTTACGGGGGCCCATCTAGTGAGCGGCAAGTCACCACCTGCCGCATTTTCAGTTCTTATACAGTCTGATTGGTAGGTGTCCATAGTATCCCATAGCCCTTTCACCAGTCCCTCGTAATTTCACCCGAATATCCCATTACCCTGTAGTTTCCTGTTCTAAAATAGTTCCTGTGCACACGGCGGAGACTACCGTCGGTTGTATCATATTGTGCAATCGAGGATAGAATCCGCCTTGTGTACCACACATGCACAACATCAAAGTGTCTCAAAGGGGCCTTTACGTGTTGGACCTATGTCTCCACGCACACCTTCCAAATGACCGGGTCCACTTACATCTAGGACCCGTGAAACTTTAAGTCTATTGATACATAATTATAATAATAAAGTTGATGAGATTTTTGTTTGTTTGAAGGTGCTAATCTCTGAAACTTTCAGTCGGATGTAAAAAAATATTTTGCTGTACCTATACATATTTTTTACAATTGGTTGTTAGCTTTAAATTATTGAAGCGAAGTGAATGGGGGGGAAGGAGGCGATATAATAATATGTTATAGTGGTGAGTGAGGCAAAATGATTATCTTCCGTCCGTCGTCGTACTGAATTATTTCAAATTTCTCTAGAACTTTCGAGCGGAGAAGCGGGGAAGGGTTTAAATCTTTGCAAACCGAAGGAATAAGTTTCCCGAAGCGAAGCGAGGGCGGGTCGCTAGTATTTAATAATTCCTATTTGCACATTTAGTAGTGTTGCATACTCGTTTGCTGCCTTAAGTCCATAAAATAAAATCTCTGATTTTTGATAGACCACATCTCCACTAACCATCAGGTGGGATTGTGGTCAAGCATTAACTTAATTAATAAAAAAAAATATCTTCCTAATTCGTTACATTTTGCGGCGCCAGCTATGCAGGCAAATAGCACCGGAACATTTTCTGAACTGATATTGATAATATTTCTAAGTTTGACGTTGAAAGACTTATTTATACAAAAATCATTTTGTTTCAAGAAAATAACGTCCTTACTGCTAATTAAAAAGTAATATATTCTTTTAGATTAAAAATAAGTATTTTCACAAATCGCAGTTACAAAATTAAATTTTTGGACTTTAAATTAAATTAATCAATACTAAAATGTTAAAAAACGCATGTATAAACCCTTAACTTGAACGTTACAATGGTTTTCTCGAAACTTCAACTTATTTTAGAAGTTCTTGATGCATTTGTCGTAGTTATTGCGCCGCTGCATGATACGGTCCGACACGTGCTTTCGCTCCGAACCGTCAGTCGACACTGAGTTTGTGTTAGTTTAGTGTAAGGGAGAGTTAAGGAGGGAGGGAAAATTTTCCAATTGCGTAGCAAATCCTATGAAATTGTACGATTTAAACTAAAGACAATTACAAAAGTTAAGTGTAAAGTTGTAAGTGTAAAGTTAATTTACAAAAAAAACATAAATTTCCTTATTTTTTTAAATCTAGTTTCTTAATTATAATAAAAGGGTATACATAATAAAAAGTATTATACATACTACAAAAATTGTTGTTCATTATTTGTTGTTCAGGATTAAAGTTAATAAATTATTAACAAATCGTAAATTTTCAATTTTTTATAAGTATTATTTTTTTTTTTAATTTTCCTTGACGTTCGTCGTAAGCCGTTTTCGTGAACTAGTCTCGGAGCTGTGTCGAGACGCCTAACCAATGCCGTGGGTCGGTACACTCTGAACTGAAATTCTGAATTCACGGTTGCCTCGTAATAAAATGGTACCTGTTGCTTCTTTCTACGGTATTTTTGCGAATCTCTTTAAAAATAGATTCATCAAATAAAGCACCTGCTATAATGTACTCTGGTTTTTGTATGCAGTGTTTTATTTATTAACTAGCTTTCCCCCGCGGTTTCGCCCGCTATAAATCCCTAAATATATAAAATTTGATAAAATCAGAGAACTTTCGTACTTACTTTGCACCCCCCTTTTAATGCCTTAAGGGATGATTTAAAAAAAAATTATACATGTTTCATGACTTTCAATGAAAAACCTTCATTTCATTTGAATAACTTCAAAAACGGCAAAGTTTCATTCTAACTTTGCATCCCCGTTTTACCCCTTAGGGGGAGAATTTTCAAAAACCTTTCTTAGTGCTCCCCTGCGTTATATAAGGAACCCCTGTGCAAAATTTAAAGTTTCTAACCTTTATAGTTTAGGCCCTGCGTTGATATGTCAGTCAGTCAGTCAGTCAGCTTCTCCTTTTATATAATTATACAAGTTGGCCCGGCGTACTTCGTACCGCTTTATAATTAAAAAATGTTTTGGTGATATATCGACAGCAACGCCACCTATCGGGTCCAATTGTGAATCTAAACCATTCCCAGATCCCCTTGAACACACACAAAAAATTTCATCCAAATCGGTCCAGTCGTTAAAAAATGTTTTGGAGATATATCGACAGCAACGCCACCTACCGGGTCCAATTGTGAATCTAAACCATTCTCGAATCCACCTGAAGACACACAAAAAATTTCAACCAAATCGGTCAAGCCGTTTAGGAGGAGTTCACTCTCATACACACTCACACTCGAATTATATACAGGGTGTCCCGTAAGTAGTGGACCAACGGGTTATGGGGGGTAGTGGGACTTATTATCTAACATAAATACTAAAATTTATAGTCCTAGGCCTTGTAGTTCTTGAGTTATGCTTTTTTTTCAAAATGTGGTGAAAATATCATCCAAGTAAGCTGAATATTAAATTTTACCATATCTGTTTTTTTATTTTTTTGTTATTTTTTGTTCAAGGTAGTTAAGAATACATAAGTCTTCCTAATTAAAATGATACTCAAGCATAATTAACAACAACAAGAAAATTAGACCAATAAATAGGTAAAAATTTTACGTTTAAAAGTTTACGACCTGAAGTTTGAACAAAGAATGTGTAAAAAAATGTATGGTAACCCTGTGAAACTTTATTTTAATAACATCTACATCTCATACAAATTACAAAAAGGTATAATTATGTGGAATAAATTAACAGATTTCTTATTTTATTCAACATCATAAGATATTTTCAGAAGAAATTATAAATACGTTTTTTTGTAAAAACGCTTTTATTAAACTTTTTTTGTTACAGTAAATGCTCAAAATGCCTTCCTCTTGCTCTTATGCATAACCAACACCTTCTTATAAACTTTTTTCGTAAACTTCTACGAGCCCTTTCATTCTTCTTCATCATTGGAGTGTCTTGAATCCTCTGATAGCGAGAGGATGGCTTCCAGCACTAATTTGGATTGAATTTGTGGGCAGGAAGACTAAATGGCAAAATCTTCGGTCCTTATTTGCTATCAGATACACCGCGAGAAGTTCGCGAGAGAATGTGGTTACAGTACGATGGTGCGCCCGCTCACTATTCACGACAAGCCACTGAATTTTGAAACGAAACATACCCAAATCAATAGATTGGTCGTGGAGGTATTATTGCATGGCCTCCATGATCTCCGGAATTGAATCCTTTGGATTATTTTTCATGGGGTTACTTCAATGAAGCAGTTTACGAGAAAAATATTTCCAATGAAAGAGAGTTACGAGTAAAATTAAATAATGTAGCTGAAACAGTAAAAAACAATGAAAGGGCTCGTAGAAGTTTACAAAGAAAGTTCATAAGGTGTTGGTTATGCATAAGAGCAAGAGGAAGGCATTTTGAGCATTTACTGTAACAAAAAAAGTTTAATAAAAGGGTTTTTACAAAAAAACGTATTTTTATTTTCTCCTGAAAATATCTTATGATGTTGAATAAAATAAGAAATTTGTTAATTTATCCCACATAATTATACCTTTTTGTAATTTGTATGAGATGTAGATGTTATTAAAATAAAGTTTCACAGGGTTACCATACATTTTTTTTACACATTCTTTGTTCAAACTTCAGGTCGTAAACTTTTAAACGTAAAATTTTTACCTATTTATTGGTCTAATTTTCTTGTTGTTGTTAATTATGCTTGAGTATCATTTTAATTAGGAAGACTTATGTATTCTTAACTACCTTGAACAAAAAATAACAAAAAAATAAAAAAACAGATATGGTAAAATTTAATATTCAGCTTACTTGGATGATATTTTCACCACATTTTGAAAAAAAAGCATAACTCAAGAACTACAAGGCCTAGGACTATAAATTTTGGTATTTATGTTAGATAATAAGTCCCACTACCCCCCATAACCCGTTGGTCCACTACTTACGGGACACCCTGTATATTAAGATAGATAGATAGATTTAATGTATTTCTTATGTATATGACTGTATTCCTGCGCCCCTTCTTCGAATAAACTTTAACTGTGCATTTCATACTCCTCTATCCGCGTAATTTTTTAAAAAAAGGGTAAATAGCTTTAATTTGCTTCACGTATCTATGACCCGCTCTGCGCTCGATTTGCGACCATAATTTACTCTGTCAAACGAATACTCTACATTGATATGATACTACACATGAGCGTACACATTTCAAACGTCATTTCGTGTCAAAGGCATGTTAGTGTGCGTAGAGTAACTAACATTAGTTGCATATTTGTGGGATTCTTGAATAAAAGTTTCTTCGGTTGCATTTTATTGCTTTATTTTCTTTCTTCTCACAATTTTACACCTTAATTTTTTACTCGTAGCACCTTAACACTGTTCGCGCTCCTTTCGCTCCCTCCCTACGTCAACCTTCTGGCACTGCCCTGTCATCTGTCCTTTATCCACAACGTTCCGTATAAATTTAATTAATTTATAATGAACCCTATATCATCGTATTCGCAGTTAAATAGTGGTCATTTTGATATAAGATTTATTTATACGATAATCAACACCCACCAACGAACGATCATCGTACTTTAAGTAATATTAAAAAAAAGAATTAGCGAAATCGGTTCAGCTGTTCTCGAGATTTGGGCTTAGCAACAAATCAAATCAGCGATTCATTTTTATATATAGAGATAATTACATAGAATCTTAGGATAAACTACTCAATCATTAAGTGACACCTAAAAACTGTTCCATTATACGGACGTGACGTCCCTGTGACACCGATGACCTCTACAGAACATTCTTTTAATGCAAGGACCGCGTCTACCAGGCTGTCCAAGCATACTACAAAGCCGGGTGGTAGGAATTAAACAAACGGAGTAAGAACAAATTTTGAATGTGACCCCACGTTATTACATAAAGGTTATGTAAAATAATACAATACAAAAACTCTTTATTGCACACCATTTTATAACAATAAGTACAATTTAAATTTTAAAATATACCTACACAGTGTAAACAATGGGCGATCATCTCCAAAGCGATCTCTTCCAGATAACACATGTAAGTAACTTATCATAATTATTAAGGAAATTCTATCTGTAGGTAATAAAGGGCCTACAAAAACAGCGTTTTCGTTTCGAGCTTCTTTCGTAAACTTTTGACACACTTCAAACTCTGTTACTTAAACTTGAAGATTATAATTATGTAAATAATCCATCTCTCATTCAAAATAATGGTTGTATGAAGTTGGTTTACAGACGATAATTTTACGTGATAACGTCGTAAGAAAACATTGAAGAAAACTGATCGCTTAGGCCGATCGTGCCTCTCTATTGCTTGTTCCGCGTTCTCGCTTGCACGCTCTGCTCAGGTGGAACGTGACATTGACATCACACTTTTTCTTGCGAGCAGCTAGCGTTCATCGAATAAATAATTTATTATCATCAATATAATTTATTCCTCTCATTTTTAAAAAATACCTTCACAAATTCCAGTAGGAATTAAGTTTCTGAACCTTCACTACATAGTATAAAACAAAGTCGCTTTCTCTGTCCTATATCCCTTTGTGTGCTTAGATCTTTAAAAGAACGCAACGGATTTTGATGGGGTTTTTTTAATAGATAGAATGATACAAGAGGAAGGTTTATATGTATAATATATTAATGTTTTGTGGAAATTGGTTGAAATATGACGGTAACTGATGAGAAAGTCGGAAAAAATCAGGCCGTCCGGGAGCTTTTAACGAAAACGCTGTCTAATCCCTTTGAGATGTAACAAAACAATGTATTGGTGGAATATTCCTCTTTTATTGGTCTACAATAAAGTCAGCGATGGTATATGTCTATCTTTTTAACGATAGCTTACTATACCCATTCTAAGTTTTAAAAAAATGGTCATATACAATGCGGTAATTGGAAAGCTATTTACAGGGATACAATATTAATCTTTATCGACTTAAATATGTTAGTCACCTTAAGCATTTCAGGCACATTATAATTAACCTGTACGCCATAACTAATGTTTTAAAAAATGTTTTAAATGGTTTTCTTGAAATTTAACTTATGTTTGTAAGTACTTCATGATTCATCGTTGGTTTTTCGCAGTTATTGCGCCGCTGCACGATAAGGTGACACGTGCTTTCACTCCGAACCGTCAGCGGACACTGAGTTCATGTTAGTAGGGAGAGTGAGGGAGGGAAGGAAAATCCAAAGCTTACCAAACCCTACGAAATCGTAAGATTGAATCTAAACATCGACGGGTTCCAGGCTAATTGTATTAGGCGACACTCTGAGCGATAAATACTTTTATACATATCTGGAATCAGCGAATTTTTCTGCGTCGTTTGAGTTGAGTTTGAGTTTTGGGTTTTGGAGGATCGGAGCACTTTTTTGTCGCCTTATACAACCGCATTTTTGGGCCTAATTATTATAATTAAGCTCACTACCAAATACCAAACAGTCGTTAAAACCTTTTTTTCCTGGAGCAACAATTTACAGGCAACGTAGGTATGTACGTTATTAGCATTTAGCCTGACCTTCTAAATATATAGAAATGTCGCTTAATACAATTAGCCTCTTTGTTAAATTCTTATCCAGTGCCGCTTAATACAATTAGCTTCACCCTATTAATATAATTAATTGTGATAAAAAACTATATCCCGAGCTAATAAAGGAAAGTACCATCAAGAAAGAAATAAACAATTTGAAATAAAATACGGGATTTAATTTCGCTTTGAATGTTTAAGCTATATTTTTTTAACCATAAGTTCCGCTTCGCTTTTATAAAAGGATTGTGTGGTTTTATGAAACCACGGTAAAATTGAAATTTTTTCACATTATATTATAGTGTATAGACATTGAGTAATAGTCTATACACTACACAGTCAGCTCCTGCGAACTATAGGCGCCGCCATATTGGTCTTGGCTGCTCTGACGAGCGCCTTTCACTTTATCCCTACTCCGTGGCCGACCGTCACGCGACATGCAACACACAGACGAAAAAGTTTGAGACGATGATGTAATAAAAGTTTCACTTTAAAAAAACAATGAAAATAATAGCTTTTTATGTGGGTACATGTACGTTTCAGACAATACACATTTTGCAAAAATATATTTTTCGATTCAAAATAGTGAGAGCTGTAGTTGTTGTATTTTAGTTTATTTATCTAGTATAATTATGACGACCCGTAAAGTGCAATGGTTACTATGCCAGATCGCCGTTATAAAGATCCTGGGTTCGATTCCCAGCGAGGTGGAAATTTGAATGATGAGTTTAAATTTCTGTTCTCGGTCTGGGCGTGTGTCCTCGTCTTGTGTGTTGTCCATGGCACCCACGACAGAGAGAATCCTAGTGTGGGGCTATAAGTTTGTAGGAGTTATTATTATGTTATCCATGCTATTTTTAACATTAATATGTAATTTTTTTTAGGGGTCACCAAGAAGCAATCACCTTCTACCGTACAAATGGATCCGGTATCGACATTAGCGCGATTGCCCATCCTCTCCAGACAAATGTGACGGCTGAAAACATGGTCGGTGTGGCTCCAATAGCCAATGTCTCCGAACACGTGCTACCGTGGAGCAGTCTTCAAAATTTCACGACCTTACCCCAAGGTGAATAAATTTAGTTCACCATCATTTGACTGCCCCGTAGCCTAGTTAATAGTGACTCTGTCTGCAATGCGAGAGGCCCAGGTTAGATTCTTGGCCGGAGCAGATTTTAATGTAACAGATGAATGTTTGTTGTCGATTCACAGGTGTTAGTGATGTGTTACTTGAGTTGTCCAGCCACCCGCAACACTGGGATTGCTAGCGCTTGGGGAATCAGTACTATCTATCTATCTATGTAAACTACTTACGTGCCTAAAATGAATTGCTGTCGGTAGTTGGATGGGGGTCCGCTAGTTGCAAAATTTCTTGAGCGCTTCCGTGCTTCGGAGGGCACGTAAAGTCATCGGTCCTGGCTGTTTCCATTTGGTAGCAGTCGTTAAGCCACGTCGGATGCCTTCGGGCGGCATGAAAAATTCCGATACTTGAGTTGCCCATTAACCCATACATTCGCGACATACCCTATAGGTACTTCATGACGTTCTAGAAGCGTGAAATTTGGTATGCAGGCATAAATTTTCCATAAAAAAACGAAGAAATTAATAAACCTCTAACCCTCCAACCCCAATTAAGGGACACCTTGCATCTTTCCCCAGTTTGTGTTTCGTGTTCTTTAGTTTGTACCTGGTCTATTATGTCCAGTTACTATGAAAGAAATAAGAATTTAATGATCACTTGCTTCGGTGAAGAAAACATCTAATACGGTACAGGAAACAGCTAAAACTATAAGGATGAAGAATTCAAATCGGTATCGTAGATCTTGTAATGCCTATACAAAATACAAATACAATTCTCTTTATGATATTAAAATAGAATAATACATGTATAAAACCATTCCTTCTAGTTTAACAAGATATATACCGAAACGAAGCGAAGGGCAACTTAATATAAAGAAATAAAAATATCGCACTCTTGATCGGATGAGTACATGTTCCCATCAAGAGGTCTCTATAGTTTTAGAGCGTACGAGAATTTTAAATTTCCGTTTATTAAAAATGCATTCAAATTCTAGATCACTTTCATCAAAAACAAAAACAAAATAAGCATTGTCCGCAAGGTAAGAGCAAAACGACATAACACAATAGCCACAATACGTCATAGCGTAATTGATAAACTCAAACTCAAACTCAAATCATTTATTCCACGTAGGTATTTAGAATACAGTTATGAACGTCATTTTTTGCATTTACCGCCGTTTCGCTAAGGTGCCTTTAAATTTTAAATCTTACGAGGAGAAAAAGAAACGGCGAAAGAAAACTCCTCGGCACATCTTTTAAAAAAAAATATAGTGCTTAAAAACAACAATCTACAATACAATCAATACAATCATTTTTGCTAGGTACTACCATTTTATACCTAAATACTAACTTGAGCGGAACCGGATGCGGATGTCTATTACCAAGCATCCATGTCACTAATATACTCATCGATAGTATAATAACCTTTCTCTCGATAGAATAGCATCAGCGGCCGTCTGGCGATGTGGAGCATGTGACGGATCGTGCTTATAAGAGATGTTTACCGATGACTTGTGTTTTTTGTAATTATAACAATATTATTTATAATGCTTCAAATTAATAAGCAAACATATTTAATAAAGTACCAAAGTCTATTATTGATTTGCCCATACAAATATTTAAGAAACATGTTAAAACACAACTCATAGAGAAAGGGTATTTATTATACAGTCGATGAATATATTAATGACAAAGATGCTTGGCAATCGACATCCGCGACCGGTTCTGCTCATGTTAGTATGTATGAATGTATTTGTATGTAGGTATAAAATCAGTAATGTAATTGTAAGCATTTCTTTTTTTTCAATAGATGTGCCGAGGAGTTTCTTTCGCCGTTTCTTCTCCTTAAAGATTTAAAATTTAAAGGCACCTTAGCGAAACGGTGGTAAATGCAAAAAATGACGTTCATAAGTGTATTGAAAATACCTACATGAAATATATGATTTGAGTTTGAGTATTAAGCCGCAACTACCCTAACGACAATACGGCACAATGCTTCCCAAGCCGGACTGCTTATGTTTCTGTGTATGTGTGTTGTGTTGCCCCCACGCCACGGGGAATCATATTGTGCAGCTATGAGGGGTTAACGCTTAATATTAACTTTTTCAATCATACAAAAATATTTTTTATATAGCGAAATTGAATAATATCCATACGTATATAATATTTAGTAGCACCTAGCGCAACTTTTATATATCACCCAGGGTTGACTGGTGGAGAATGCAATCAGGCATTAAGTCCGCCCATTGTAATCTAGTTTTATGTTTACAATAAAGAATGAATAAATAAATCAATGTTGTTTTCGCCATTTAAGAGCAATGAAGACAATAACTGTAAAATATTAATGAATGAATACGATGATCATGACACGAGCTCGGACATCTACTGTCGGACAGCGCGTCGCTGTAAAATCGACCGTGAAATAATTATAGTACCTACGTGGGCTCTACGCTTCAAATTGGACCTTAATTTATTTTATCGAAGGGTTACTTCACTTTGACACTGTGAACGTATACATTTTCTTTATTACGAGTATCAAATAGAGCATTCTGCAATTCCCGATGTAAACTTTAAGTTTCACCTATACCTAACTACACTCCTACGTGCTAAGAACAATGCATTGTTCTTTACACAATTTTAAACAAAGGTTTCCTCTTCACGTAGGTATTAAGTAATATTATTATACCTGCTAGCAAAAATACTAAATTGTATAACTCAGCGCGTAACAAGACACGTGAAGGGCGCTACGAAGTTCGCCGGGAGTGCTAGTTTGATATAAACGCGTAAGTGCCGCGCTCTTCATCACAGAGTAAGGGAACTCTTCATGGCGTTTAAGCTCTTTTGGAGGGAACATTTGCAGTGATTGTATTCATTATATTAGTGTATTAGTGTATAATATCAGTCTCTCGGGAGATTATACGAGAAGTAGATAGAGTAATTAAAAGTCTAGCTGATAGAGAACTTGACAGATTGACCCGCTATATCCTACAGTAATAACTTAAATAACAAACTTAACACCTCCCGTCTGAAGTACACCGCTGTCTTTGTCTCAAAGCGTCTTGTCTTAGATACGAAACGATCACATGCCGAGGCTCGTCGTGAAGCTAAAGAGTTGGAAGGTTCGCAACGGAAAAGTGTTTCTCCGTAAAACAAAACACTCTAATTATATCATTATTAAAATTCAAAAGTGTTAATTAATTTATTGTTAACTAACTGACTCGGCAGACGTTGTCCTGCAGCATGTACCTCAGACCAGTTTTTAAGTTACTCACATACGCGTAATGTGTGTGTGTGTGTATGACAAGGCACCCGTGCAGTCCGTCCGTTCCGGTATAATGCCTACTACAAATACAGCTTACATCGGCTTGTTAGATGGAGATATGGAGCGTTCTGTTCTAAACCAAGATATGTAATTCCTGTATGAAATCTCTGTATAAATGGTTTATTTTGCCCGTGCTGGGGTGCCCTACGAACTATTGCGGAGAACAAAACAATGAAGATACAAACCCGAACTTTGATAAGAATGTAGAATAAAGACCTAAAATATTAAATTAATAAAAGAAATCAACTGTGGCATGACGTGAGACAAGAACTTGGTGACGAATAATTGAAGAATGATTTTACGCAACAAAGAAGCATCACTTTTACAAGTATTCAAACAGCTAAGAATCAATATCACTATACCCGTAAGCACTATAAAAACTGTGAGAAGCATTCTTTAACACGTTCAGTGCGTTATGAGGTCGAAACGTCTCAAGCATGACTTCCCCCTGGTGCGGCAATCAAAATCGCGTTCTTTCACTCCGTGCGGGAGGCTACAATTTTAACATTTCTTTGAGTATGACAGAGACAAATACATATAATTGTTTCTCTTGCGAAGTAGAGCCCAATGGCTTTTTTAATAAGATATGAGGTCGAAAAGCCCTCAAACGCACTGAATAGAAAAAAATATGCGCCAGTGCGAAGTGAGGTCTAATCTGCCTCAAAAGTTGTAGGCCTCATAAACGCACGGAGTGAAGCGCGGGGGGCGCGGGCGGCGCGTAGTGATGCGACAAGTTTCGATACGGAAGCGCACTTCTTGTCCGCGCGACTCGCCTTATTTTTTAAGTATTTTTGTTATTGTTCGTCATTGACTTATTATTTGTGACTTTGATTTGAGTACTTTGACAGATTGACATTGACATTAGAATAGAAAGAACCAACAGCCATCAAGTAATATCGATTTTCATAATATACTGCATTTAAAATCTTTCGGTAAATAGCCATTTCAAAGTAAAAGTATCGATTTTCATAATATACTGCATTTAAAATCTTTCGGTAAATAGCCATTTCAAAGTAAAAGTATTTTTATTGGATTTATTAACATCGATTTGTTTACTTAATAATTTCACTACTGCACTTGGTTACGTTCCTTTTCACGTAAAGTATTACGGCGAAGAGTAAGGATAGTAAATTGTAAAATTCAATAAAAAAAATCCCACTAGCTACAATTTTAAGTTTTGTATCATAATAAAGCGTATAAGATGACTCATATAAAATATAAAATTGATTACTGTACAGTCTGGTACCACTTTGGCGGACCTCGTTTCATCCTCTTAACCAAAATGACCCCTACTAATAGCCAAGCTACAGCTAGCTAGTTGACAACTAAACTAATTGTACTCAAGATAATTTTTTTAGCACGATTTTTTAACACTCATCATTTATACGCATGCTGCTTACACTAACAAATCCTTAATCGTCGCAAATCCTATTTTGCTTTTATAATCTACACAATACTCAAATAATGATAAATATATTTCAAAAGAGGAAAATCAATTTAATACTCTAGATATTATTATTTTTTTCCTACCCTAGGTGTGGGTGTTTTCAAATGTATATTGCTACAACATAAATGTGGTTTGAAATATTTGATAAATAGCTACTCGTATTTTTAACTTCTGTATGGTTTATATTTCCGGTTTACAATACCAGATTCCTTTAGGTGAGGAAGTATATCTTCTCTTTTGTTCGTGTCTGCAGTGGTCATAGCTGTTATACTCAATGAGTAAGAGTACATACAAACACACAAATCTATCTACCCACTAATTACCATACAAACACACAACACAAACACACACACACAACACACACAATTACCCACCCATTTACACAAATACGCACACATCCATTCATACACATATACACACACATAAACTGACTTACATACTTTAAAACTAAAATTGGTATGTGTGGTAGGTGTATGGTACTTTAGAATCCTAATTTAAGTAAATAAATGTTATATCACCTGCATTTCTATTTTATTCCCATCACTAGTAGAGACACAAATCGAACTTCTTTTCAGTGCGTTGTGAGGCAGAATCGATGGCATAATTCTTTTTTTCATTTATTCAATACCGAAATGTCACACCTACGTACGAAGCTAGATTCAACTTGAAAAACTATTTAAGTTTATAATGGTAAAGTTTCAAGCAAATATTTTCAATTTTGAGCTATATTTAAGGCGTTTTTTAGAAACAATATTTTGTGAGGTCGAAAAGCCCTCAAACGCACTGGAAAGAAGTTCAACTTTGCCTCGAAAAGACCTCATCCGCACTGGCTGAAAGTCCATCAAAAATAGTGACGCAGTGAACGTGTTAAAAATGTGGCAATTTATAAATAAACTATCCCTTAAGGTTCTTCGCAAATCTCCGTGAACGGGCATCGGCATTATGAATATGAATTACAAATAACTATAAAGCGTTTAACTCGATGTGATAATAATAATTATTTGCTTAACAACGCCCAGGACAGGCTACGGAACAAAAGCATTTTGGAGGAGCTTAAACAAAGATATCCAATCGTTGTTTAGTTTAAAATAATTCTAAAACCACATTTTTAAACATCTGTCCTAGAAGTAAAATTATTATTACTCAGTGTATGCTAAATGAAAGTAATAATATCATGCACTATACCTAAATCATACTTAGCTACAAGCACCAATGCTACATAACAGTAAATTACTAACTAACTATACCTACTTAACTAATCATAATAAATAAACCTTTTATAATATAATAATGTATATCTAAATACGCAATACATATTATATTATATGTATAAGTATCCCGCAAATCCTCTAGCATTTTTTAACAAATAAAACATAACAATTAAAAACACGGATTAAAATTCACTATTGCATAAACCCGCATTTTTGTGACATTGTATTACACCATTGCATTGTTCCACCAAGGGTGTACAGAGGCACACTAGTATACTGTGGTCAGTAGTTAGTGTGCCTCGGAAAAATAAGGTTATCTTATAAAATTACTTTAGACAGTAAGTACAGACCTACAGTTACACATATCTACCTATATACTCGTAATTATACCTACAAGTAAACGGGAGCGCACGAGATAGGCGTTTGGTTTCGTTCATCTAATTCTGTGGTTTATTTTGTGCGTTTTTCGCGTTATATTTTGTGTTAGTGTGTGTAGATGTTTTCCTAGATGTACCTTGAACACAAACTACTCATTTATTAGACGAAGTAACACACAATTATGTTTACATATAAGTGCACTAATTCAATATTAATTCGTATTATGTTATATCGAGTTCATACACCTGTTTTTGATTCCTGATTTTTTACTTTAATTGACTTTTGTTAAAATCTTTCAAGAAATAAATTCTTTAAACGTGAAGTCATCATAGTTACTTAGCGGTTTGCGACAAAATCTGAATGACCAAATTTATTTTGGTAAGACCATTGACCTGGACTGGGACATTGAATCCTTTTTTAGTAATCCCTTGGAATAATTTTAACGGTATCTTATTGTTTGGCGCTCGCAACGGTTGACGCCGCGAGCAATAAGTTAGTAATATAATTACTTAAATTGCTTCCAGGTGCTGCTCACCCTGTGGGACTTGGCAAAGTACACAAGCGAGATGTGGTGAAGAGTACGGGGAAAGTAGAGAAAGGTGTGGCCTTGATTCCAGCTGAAACCGGAGTGCAGTCTATCGCGATACCACCTCTGCTGACCCTCAACAACAACATGTCCAAGATACCGGTCCCGATACCCAATGTGTCTGTTGTCAGCTACGCGAAAGTCAACACTCTTGTTCATACTCCTTGAACGGATTCAATGTTATAACTTTTTGTATAGTTCACGATAGTGTCAATGTGAAATAATAAACTGTCTGAGCAAACATTTCTTTTCCTTTGAGTAGTCTAAAATCTCGTGTAGTTTTGCGTTTTAACCGACTTCAAAAAAGGAAGAGATTCTCACTTCGACTGCATTTTTTTTTATTGTACCTAATAACCACGTAATTTTTTAATTGATTTGGAAAACTCTGCTTTTGTAAAAAAAAATCCACCTATAGAATTTAAAAAAATGTATGACTTGGAATTGAAACCGATGTTTGCTTAGTTAAAATTTAATTTGATGATCTTACACGACTAAAGTAGAATAGGAGTAGAACTACGCGTAGATACATAGTTCTGCTCTTCTCCCCCGAGTCAAAAGAAGTGACGTCATAATTAGCATCGTCATAAAACTTGATGGAAAATACACGGTGTACCTGAGACAGACACGTGCGTTGAACAGTGCGGCGGGGCGACGGAAGTCACGAAAGTTACGGGGGGAGGTACTGACGCCGGCGGTTGTACCACGGTAATAGTATTAAAATAAAACTATTACCGTGGTTGTATCGTAGACGGCCGGGCTGCGCGGTCGGCTCATTTCCTATTTACTATGTTTAAATCTGATTACAAGACCCATACCATAATAACCTCACTAACAAGCTGGGCCCGGGTGTACTCCCACAATGTTAGGAGTAATAAAGGTCGTGCATCATTCTGGCTAATTGCTTATAGGCAGACTTCTTACTTCGTCGTGCAGGTTTACTCACCATAATTATTTTCCTACACCGACGCAAATGATAATTATTATACGCACCTAAATTTTAAAAATTAGAGGACCAGGATTCCAATTCCAACCCTGTCCCCTCGCTTAGGCGCTTCGGTTGCTATTACTCGCATATTACGTATTAGTTCAGCATTGGTTATTTGTTCAAAAATCCAGGCAGTTACTGCATCGAAAGGCGAAAAATGCACGGGCACGTTACTCGTATCTCCAGTGAGTGGCATGCAATCAGTTGGAAGTGCCCATTTGTTTTCAGTGGTAGAGTGATAGTGAATATGCAAAATAGAGTGATTGTCAATAATATGCAAAATAGATTGATGGTCAAATATGCAAAAATTTTAGTATTTTTAAAAAGCTTTTACCGGTTGTGTTTGTTTTTAAGTTTAGATGGATCTTTCTTCCCAAGGTACTGTTAAATTAACTTATATATTTTTTATGGAATTAAGGTAGCAAACGAGCATACAGCACCATTTCCGCTGCCGCCCGTGACAACTGCGACCAACTTAGAACAAGACTCAAATGGAGACTGGGATAGTTAGTCCGGTTTGGTGACGGTGTTAGAACATTAGTTGGTTAGTTTGTAAGTATGAGGACTGGGACAGGGACTGTTAGTGAATCTTAGTCCTGTTAGTTGTTGTTAGTAATAGTCTTGTTAATAAATGTTAGTAAGAGTCTCGTTATAATTCGGTCACAGATGTGTTGCTACCCTTGAGGACTGAGATGGTCGCCTCTAAAGAGTGTAGCCGGCTCCACACCTTCCTATCCTTGGCGGGCGGAGGTACCCCGGGCGAATTCTATTTCATTTAACTTACTTCTTTCACGTACTTTACATTTAATTGCTATAGTTCTAACGATGCCTAAGTGTGACGAGTGTAGTTATTTCAAAACTAATTATTTTAAGCTCTCTGGAATTATTGCGTTGCGCTTCCAAGATGCAGCAATTTGCGAAGGAGTTATCGACAGTAATAAATAATTAATTACGATAACTAAAATTATAATCTAGGATAACCAATACCGTCTTCAAATAACTGCATTGATCTTCTATCAAAAACAACAGAGCGGCAATTACTTTTTCCAAATGTTCCATTCGGTCCTTCACCGTTATTAAAATATCATCCAGTAAACAAGGGGCTGCATTAAACCGAGACTGCACCCCCTCGCTCGCGCGCTGTGATAATTATAGCCGGCGTACTTGTTTGCTAATTCGAATACTTGACGATTAAACCTCAACCCTCGACATGAGTTCATTAGATTAGGTTTTGCGTCTAGTCGTCAAACCAATTTGGATCTGTTTGGCCGCGATGAAGTTTTGAAAAGAATTCATTAATAGCGGGAAGAGGGTACCTACTGTTCAATAAATAGCTGTTTATTAAGGCTAACTGAATAGTCGCACAAAACTGAGAGAATCGTCACATTCCAAAGGCAGAGTGCTTCACCTGTTCTAAAATTAATAAATCGACCATCTTTTATCCCACGGTAACTGAATCATTTACCGGGATAAAAGTATAAACTATCTGTGTGCCTTTCGCTTAAATTCGTTCAGCCGTAAAATGGATACCGCAAATGAAGAGCATGCTCATTTAAGCATGTGTTTAAAAGCGTGTTTATCTATAATCTTTATTGTTGTTTTGGTAACAAAATCTATATAATTAAAACCTGGTAGCACGTATGTTTTGTAGTACCTACTTATAAAAAATAAACTGTTAGTCCCATCACGTCAAACGTGATTTTAATTACGTTTTATTCTCTACGCGTAGGGAAAGTTATAACAATCTGAATAGTTATTTAAGTCTTCACGGGTGTTTGTTAATACATTAAGTACCCGTATTACCAAAAAACTAACCTACCTAGACTAACCATCCTAGTCCCCATTTGAGTCTTGTTCTAACTAGGTCGGTCACAGTTGTCATGGGCGGCAGATGGATTCCTATACAGCACCAGCGCTGCCATCTATTGACGAGTAGCAAGAAGTTAAGTACCTACGTTTTACCACCCAAGATTGCCTCGGCAATTCTGCAGTTTCTGAAAATATTTTGACTTTTTAATAGTAATTGTGGCAAACAAATAAGTTCGATTTATTGGTGTAAAGTAATGAAATAAAATTGACGGCCCCTACGGACCGATGTAGTTGCTATTTTAGTTTCTTACGTTTTTCTTTTTTGATTCGGCTGGAAAAGGGGAGCACTCTAACCTTAGTTAACCTACAGTAGGAATTATCTAGAAGGTGAAGCACTTTCACACAGCTCTACATCTATGGAATTAACTAATCATTTGTTAATTCCACCTTAATTCTAATGTTATGTTAATTTTGTTTAAAACTTAGGTGCGCGCCCCCTTATGACGTCACACCCTGCGTCATGTGCCTAGTTTGCCTTAGATATAATCCACCTGTTGTTAGGTGTCGCTTAGCTACGTTGGGAACTAAGTTCGCTGGGTCAGCTGGTAATCTAATAATACTTCCCCGGGAAAAGTAGAGAATTATGGTTTGCTAAAAAAGAAATTAAACCCCACTAAAACATTTTATGACAATTATAGCTGTCCCAGCGAACTTTTATAATTAACCCAAGTAGTTTTCGGTATAAAAGGATTGTTGCCAAATCATAGGGCCCCAGTAGACGACGACGATGGCTTACGCGCGGCCGCCGCGTAACGGGCGCGCAGTTAGGCAACTGCTAAGAATTTGTACGTTGTGGAATAGTCAATAAAGTTTAATTTGCTATGCACCAGGAGGCGAGCTCGCAGTCGCCGTTTGAAAGTTAAACGCGCCCTGACACGGATTTTCACGGGATGCCCAGACAGAGCGGCTTACAGACCGAAAATAAGATTAAAATAGATATTTTTGTGATCCACTTCTTCATTAAAGTACTAGGTGTCCCGGCGAACTTCGTACCACTCTATAATTAATAAACAAAGGTGACATAATCATAAGCCACGAACCAGTAGTTTCTGAGATTAGCCAATTCAACCAACCAAACAAACAATCTCTTCGGCTTTATAATACGCATTAGTATAGATGAGCCTTCACTGAAAACAGCTGAGAGAAAAGTTAAATATTGAGCGTAAGTTGAGTCCACAAGGGTTAAAAAAATCCATAAAATGGATATCTCCGTTTTTTGGGTTCAACACTGTTTTAGGGATCTAATTATACCCAAATGGTGCTATACGTATGCCTCCGCACCGCAGTATGTCTTCATGCCACAGGGCTCGGATGCATGGAACGGAAATAGGTAGACACTATTGAGATATTATGTACCTACTTTAGTACATACCTACCTAGTCTCTCAATGGTAGACATCTAAAATTTTACCAGATAGCGTATACTGCGTTACTATCACCATACAAGTAATTTTAATATGGGGGTTTTCTACATTAAATCTTGTTATTGTCTAAATAATTAGAGTTAATAGGTACTGCTCGACGATACGGAACCCTTCTTTTCAGATTATGACTGGCACTTAACCGGTTTTTCTCAAATAATGTAGATACAATAGCTCTTCGAACGAACTACCTACGATTTCGTCGTAATCACGAGCGAGTTAATGCGAGTATCAGTTAACATGACAGGGATTAAATATCAGTGGGGCAGCAACCAGACGCCATATTGTGAAAATAGAAAAATGTGTGCGCGGACAATTGTTCACACGCCTTACTTTATTAACTTTACTTTACTTCAATTTGTAACTGAAACGTTAAAAAACGTTAACACACTCATACCCGATTCCCTGTGTAGCGGGTGGCATGGAAAACACAAAGTAAGTACACGTCACTAACACCCATGACCCGACAAAAACATTTATCTGTCAGATAAACATCTGCCCCGGCCGGGAATCGAACTCGGGACCCCCGTTTCGCAGGCAAGGTCACTACCAACTAGGCTACGTGGTCGTCACTTCAAAATTCACTTTAAGGAGTGCGCACAGTACAACGACTCCACGACCGACAGACGCCAACGCGACTAAAACCTTGACAAAGCTAACATTCAATTATGAGCCTTATATCTTTGAAGGTAAGGTTGAATTTCGAACTTATACTTAAAGCCCTGTACGGCTCGCCCTACACCCATAGCCGTTCCGTTTCGAGACCAACGCGTCGACGTTGCGTTGACGACTCACCGTAGACGAGTAGTCCACGCGTCGACCGACACAATGACGTAATGTAAATAGCGTCGGAGTTGAAACGGAGTGGAGACGGAGTCGAGTTGACGTCGATGAAGCGTTGATCGCGGAACGGAACGTCGGAGTTGAAACGGAGTGGAGTCGGAGTGGAGTTGACGTCGAGTTGGTGTAATGTGCGCACTCCTTTAACCATTAATCGTAGCATCGCATCCTTCCCTGCCCTACTGTACCTACTTGTTGTTGCCGTACCAAATTCTTCAACCGATGTTCTGAAATAAGAACTCAGTACACAGCTTCCTGTATACGAAAACATATTAAGCACTTCCGTGACGAATTTTTTTACCCAGCGAAGAGGAAAAGCTGGTTTTACCCCCTATATTATTACAATTTCTCGCGAGTACATCCATACCTATTGAAGTTTCACTTTCAAATGAAAGTTGACGAAGTATGTTAGATGTGGTATCATATTTGAAAATAATTTTATAAATAAAAAATAATTCATTTTCGAATTCAAAGTTTCATTTTCGAATAACCATTTAGGTACCATGTAGGACCCACGACGATTTAAAGTTGGGGAGAAAAAGCATAGCAGAAAGAAATACTAACTATGTAATTATTATTTTTATTTACTTTTATGCATAATTGATAAATGACTTCGGTATCTGGTTTACTACGAAACAACCTTCTACAATTAACGGAAATATTAGAGGTGTCAGCAGCTGTCAACGAAAAATTGAGTAGGTTAGTCAGATCGCCAGTAGTTGTTAACCTGCGAAGAAGTATCCCCGTTTACATAAAAATCGATAAAAATTCAATAATCATAGACTAATAAACATCACTATGATTATTGAAACGGTCTATTCGTTTCCGCTACGAAATCGCCCATTCGCGGGTCGGCACTCCGCAAAGGCCCGCACCGCCGTCCACGACGTCTCACTGTCGACCATGCAGTTGACCACGTTCGGCAGCAAGAGGTCTTCCCTCACGACCGCACGCAACTGCGCGTGGTCTTCCGCCCAGGCTGGGCAGTCCTCCGAGGTGTTTTTTCCTAACCTAACCTAACGCCTCATCTAAATCAGTGGCGCACATGGAAATTATAGTCATGTATATAAATTAAAGAAAAACATATAATTATACTCTAACAAATATATAAATTATTTAAGCAATGATAGCCGTTTGGTTGAACGTTGGACTTCCGAACCGAGCGCTCCGGGTTCAAACCTCGCACGCACCTCTAATTTTCAAAAATTATGTACGTATTATAATTTAATTATCCACAGAGTAGGAGCCTTTCTAATTTTTAAGGGTAGGGTGTTCCAGAGTAGTACAGCCTTCATTGTAAAGGAGTTATGGAAGAAACCTGTATTCATTGATGGAATGAAAAGTTTTAAATTTGTAGAGATGTAGATATTCGTTAGTTCTCGCCTCTGCTCGCCGAGCATTTGAATTTGTGTTACGGCTCGTGTAACACAAATTGCGGAAACATAACTTGTGCCTGACATCACCGAAGTCAGTGTGACGCCATTTTGATCAAAGTGACGTTTTGGCAAGATATTAAAAAAATGTAAGCAATTTCATATCAGATTTAACTACTCTGTGTCAGAATTGAAGACAACATATTTGTATAGGTTCGTTAGGCACTATTTAACAATTTAATTGTTTTTTTTTTATATTAGATAAGTAGTAGGTACAGAGTACATACAAGAAGATATAATTAAGGCATTCAAAATTTCTTGTTACCATTACACACCCATTATCCACACAACCATTATCTAACGGAAAAGGGTCTATTTTTTGAGATCCAAATGTCGTATTATATAATCTTCTATTACTTTAAACGAGCAATTCTTGTATATATATATATATATATATAAATATATAATTGGAATCTCGGAATCGGCTCCAACGATTTTCATGAAATTTAGTATATAGGAGGTTTCGGGGGCGAAAAATCGATCTAGCTAGGAATCATTTTTAGAAAATATCATTTTATTCGTGTTTTTGTAGTCCCAATTTAAACTGAAAAATATGACTCTTCCTGACATCTATTGGCGAATAATAATACTACTATACTAATACTAATTGCTTTAACGACACAACAGCAGAATAGATGACGTTGTTAAATGAAAATCAATTGTTTATTTATATTATTTGTGTCTTCTTAATATTATTATTCGTACTTAAATAGAATTTCCAAAAAACACAATTTATAAAAAAAAATACCGAGCAAAGCTCGGTCATCCATCTAGTTTAGGTTATAAACTATCTATATGTGTAAACTTTCATCTAAATCTGTTCAGCCGGATGTGTGTGAGTGAGCAACAGAAATTCAAACTCACCTACAAATAATGTAGGATACCATAATAGGAAAATATTTTATATATCTGTGGCAGCAAAGCTGTTGTGAAAAAAAAATGGTCATAGATAAAGACGACGTAAAGCGCATGTGCCAACATACAGTTAAAGAAAATAAAATGGCTGAAACTTCCAAATAAAATGCCTCTAGACACCCTGCCACACTATGGTGCCATATTACTTGGTGCACGCATGCGCCCTGCAAACGCATGCGCACTGAATAATATAATAATTGTCTTTAAATGGAAATCGGCGGGCTGCCGCCAAATGTGCCTTATCAGCATGCGCTAGAGTGCATTATCGAGTGCGCGTAAATATAATGGAATAGAAGTCGGGGGCACGAGAAATGACAGAGTAGAAACGCGGGCGACATGAGTTCGCCAAAACTAAACGAAAGATGTCCAAGCAGCATGAGCAACAGCCGTCGACACCTGAGCCATGACGGCAAGGAGGACTCCCTGGACAATTCGGTGAGTGGTTTACTCTAACCCCGTCGACTGGAACGGCACGCTTCATTTATGTGGCCACAGACGAGTTATGTTAATCATCTATCGGAAACAATGGCGGTGCGGCGAGTAGCGCAAAGTTAGTACTGATCGTTGTGCACGTTGGTCGGCCGCGGCTGACCTGCAGCACACTGCGGTGTGCCTGCGGATTCAGATACATACATGGCCATAACCTACGTATAACATACATTTCATTACATAAGTACCTACCCACATTAGTTTCTTAATTAAAAAAATGTACTATTATCCATTGATAAATAGGTATATTTTGTTACTAGTAGGTAATATCATTATATTATAAGTAAAAAGTAGTAGATATGTAGCATTGTAGCATGCGACAAGTGAGTTATAGTAATGTCATCAAGCGGATCAAACATTGCAACTTGCATTATTGCATTGCATATTTTTAATATCTTTGAATATTGTGAACAAAACATAATAGTAAGTAAGTACACTATGCTGTAATTTAATAACGATAGCGTCTCACTTAGCCCGCCATCTAATTTTTAACCTGCGCGGAACGCTCAGCTGCGCCATCTTTATCGAGTTTAGTATAATTTCTGACAAGAAAAAAAGATGAGGAAAGAAAGAAACTGGCTGTCTATCCTCCAGCTGGATCACGATTAGTTCTGGGTTGTAAACTCTACCGCCAGCCTAGGGTGCCTTCGGGATTAAATTGGGCGGTATAAAAAATTGCAGCTATATCTAAAACGAGGGATCGGGCGCCGTCCCCTCGTTGTTGCACTGCAGCCTGCACCATAGTCGAATTTTATCGCTAGATAGGATTTGTTAAGCATGTGGCTTGTTAAGCAGATGGCATTTGGGCGCCATAGAAAGATCCATCAATTGTGTTGATGAATGTCAGTTCCAACCATTTAATAACACGAAATCAAAGTGTCTTAATTGTAAATTTTAACTTTGAAAATACCTGACTAAAAAGTGATCTAAAATAATTAACCCATGTATGGTGCTCAGTTGAATGAGCTCAAAAACGACACCTCTGTAAGTTGGAGAACAGTTGTATCTAGCTGATTCCAGTTCTGTCTTAGTAATATAATTTTAGATCACGACTACATAGCTCAGAGACATTAATCGAAGTGGAGCACAAAAATAAGGCAAATAATTATTGACTTCAGATCCGGGAATCAGTAAAGTCGGAACGGCCGAATAAGACAGAAGAGGACTGGCGGCGACGGACCATCATCGTGGAGAAGAAGAACGGCAGCTATGGCTTCACGCTGCAGAGCTACGGCATTCATTACAAAAAGGTTGTTAGCCCTTACGTATTAGCTGCACTTTTCACAATGGAACCGAGTTACAGACATCTGATTGGTATAAACATTTGTCCTCATTATATTATTAAAGATCGATGACAATAGAATAATATGGAACTACCAGAAACTCATCGTGAAAGGGCTGATTTAAATCAGCCCTTTCTGGCCTTTTTTAACATTACTAAAAGTGCCGTTGTTCTTTTAAAGTTCGGTAAAATTAATTTATTTAATCCATATAAATTGAAAACCCTTTAAATTAATGCAATAAATAAAATAAATAAAAACGCCTTTTGAAGGTTACCGACCAAAAATAATAATGTAATAAAGTTATTAGAGGGGTGCTATTAAAAAGCATTTTCTTTATATATTTTTTTTCTCATATTTCTTTCATAATTAATTTAATAAATAATTAACGAATAGGTTTTCGGAAGCGGGGGTTTGTCCGAATCGCAGACATCATTTTTACTCATAAAATTATTTCAGTAATTCGGACGAGGGATAATCAAAATCAAGGCAAAAGACAAATTCGGACGAAATGTTACGTCGATAAAGATAAAATATAAATACGTACAAAACATCAACAAGTAGGTTTGTATTACGCATCGTTTTGATAATATTTTACTTTACATTGTTCTATTTCCTTACTTACCAGGGTTATCAGCGTTTAGCCTACACGGACCATGCTCTGTATCAAATAATAGTACCATTGCACTATAGTGATACAACGGCATCAGTTATATCTTGCGCATAAATTAAGATTGATAATACAATAGAGGGATGTGTAGCTTACGAATTGCTGTATTCTTAGGTCGGGAACCGTGTCAAACAATGTAGGATTACAAAATTATAACATGAAATAAAAACTTAATAAACGTTTGTTGTCAACAGGAACAAGAAATAGAAGTAATAACGTACGTAGATCACGTGGAAGCGGAGGGTGCGGCGGCCACGGCCGGCATGCGGGAGGGTGACGTCATCCTGTCCATCAACGGTGTCGACGTGGAACGCTCCGACCACGCCGCCATCGTCGCCGCCATCAACGCCTGCGACGCTCGCATGCGTATCGTAGTCATTTTCGAGGACTGCGTACGGAAAGTCGAGCTCCATCTCAAATACATCAACCTCCAGCGTATTCTTCAGTCCAAAATGAGAGAACTCGAACAGCTCACCGTGCGCGAGAGACAAGTTTACGATTCCAATTGGAAAACCCACAGCTTACCCTCTCAAAAGAAGAAGTCATCGCCTTCCGATATTATTTCCGATTCGGAAGAGAACAACGCTGCAGACGACATGTCCACATCGTACTGCAGGCCAACGCTTTCCAGTGAAAATGTCACTGCAGCGAAGCCACCCCAGCCTAACGTGTTTATGTATCAATATTTAGATCCGCGATACGGGACGTGCATCATCCAGCCAAACATACGCACCGGTAGTTTCGTAATAACCGTGGGTTCGCCGCGCAACCGACGCGATTATCACCACTATATCGTCAAGACTACTGGTGAATGCCACCGAGCTTCTGAAGCTTATAAAGTGACAAACGGAAAACAACCTACCAAAGTCCATAGAAGCGCTAACCACAGCCAGAGCTGCGCCCCGTGCATGCCGGCCTACAATAATCAAGATGCTAATAGTCTCGAGGCATACGATCTCGCAAGCCCATGCTGTGATCCACACTGTGTTCCGAACTCAAGAAAGAAGGTACGCCGTAAGAAGGAATGTTCTAAGGAACATAAAAAGCGAGATAAGGGTCAGCAAGTTGACAAATCAACTCAGAAGCCTGACAATAATTGCGCTCACACCAAGAAACTTTGCTCATCTACACATTGCTCAAATCGTTACCGCTATTTGGCAGTTGAATCGACTCAAGCCAGTCAATGCAGTTTGCAGTCGTACGCAACTAGTAATGCAACGGTGGTGTGCGATAACTCCGCTTCGAGCTATAGCACATCTTTAAGTAGCGATACACTGTTTTGGGATAACGAACGATCAGAAACGAAATCTTCTCCCAAAATACAATACCAGAGTCCACATCAGCACATAAAACCTAAATCGTGGGATAATTTAACAACCAAGGCCATCGGTGGGTACGGGTTTGGATACGGTTACTTAGATACAAGTGCTAAGCACTCAAACAGATCCAAGAGTCACGGTCGTAACCACAGCACGCGTAGTACTCAGAGTCAACACGATTACCAGCACCAAGCTCAAGAAAAGCACTCGCATCGTCAGAGTGGAACACCACATCATTACCCGGTGTACACGCGGTCTCACAGCCACTGTCCACCTACCAAGTCAACTGAGAGTTTGATTGTAGTGCCCAAATACCAACTGGAGAGCAGCGGCTCCGAGAGCAGACTTGCATGCGATTGTGGAGACTCCATAGAGTATTACCGAAGAATCGGGCCATCGAAAAGTCCTGGAGACTCCCACTCGGGTTATTATTCCCAGCGATGCGTATACCCAACACACATCTACAAGAAAAAGGACTCCAATGTCAGTTCAGAAATAACTAGATTATAAGAAATTTTAAAAACATAATTGCTCAAGTTGCTTTATTAATGCTTGTTTCTCGAAACGACCTAATTTACTTCTTTTTAATAGTATTCATTAAACGTACCTATATTTAGATAAATGGATTTTTGTATGGCTTCTAATGAAAAAGCGTGAAAAATACTTAACACTTCTTTACTGTATGACGTTTAGTAATAGTAGGGTCATTACAGCTTTATACTTGTTGATTTATAGTTTTTTTTTAAAAAAGGAATATAATATATACATCTTGTTTCATTTACAAAAACTTGGCTGTTGACAAACGCTTCTTACTTGACCAGGGAAAATGAAACTGTCACGGGAGTGGGTAATGGACAGGAAGAGTAAGGCAGGTTCCAATAGATGTTTTTTTCGCACCTGTACTGTGAAACGACACTTTTCACTTCACTATACTGTTCTTCCTTTCTTCTTCCTCTTCTTTCTCCTTCTTGACCTAATTCCGGAATCGCTTCCGAAACTGAACTGCCCATGCCGTGTTTCAGATCGCCTTATTCATTTATATTTGAACACCAACATTCCAAAGGAAAATGATTATTTTTGCCTGCAATTTTCTCACACTTCAGATGAACTCCAGCACCATAATTATTCGTTTTTAATCAAACTGTCGTTTAATTATTACAATCAGTATTTCGAATGGGGGATTTTATTATAAACATATAATAAGTAAGAAAATATTATAAAAAAATATATATTAAAACAAAATATTGTGGTATACGTGAAATATGTTTTTGATGCAGCACGTGATTTAGATGTAAAATCATGGTTATCATGAGTATAATGAATTAAGTTGTCATCTATGTCGTGAAGGTATGCTGAAGTGTAAATATCTTAGTAACATAAATATATTTCTAACCCCTGTTTAGCTTTGAAATATACTAACGTGACTTGGTATTCAACTTTATTAACTAAGCTGATCAAATTAAATAATTATGAAGCCATTATAGGCCATTTCCCCATACTTTAATGGTCATTGTCCTTTTTTTAATTTCTTATCTCGTCACATCGAGAACATTTCAGAAATTCTATTTATATTTATTTCTATCCTGCTCGCACATTTTCTTTACTAACATACACGTAAAAATCAACGCGACAATACCAAATGCTTCAAATTGTACATAATTTGAACTTTTGAAGCATTTGGTAGTTTTTATATTTAAAAACTTTAAGTCTTCAAATATAGAACGCTGTAACCTAATAGTTAATTATGCACGATGCATCATTAGGTCATTGGGTCATTGGGTCTCCTATTCCAATTGGTTACCTAGGTACCTCGATAGGTGAAAACTGCAGCGCCAGAATTAAATTCGTGACCTACATTGCTAAGCCATTATTGACGCGAGCTGAAATATTCGATTTGTTAGAAAAATACTAAGACTTTATCGACGAAGGGTTATGCGTGAGGGAGACATCTTCAAGACCTAGATTTGGCCGATTCAGCTTTACAAGCGTATTATCGCGGTTCGGTATCTGCTAACTTCCTTATGCGCAAGCGAAGTATAGCAGAATACGCTATCGCCGAAATTGGGTGGGTGAACCTTATAATCTGGTGTGGGTTCATCTCAGTTCGGGGGTCAAGAGCCGGGCGGTGCGCCGGATCGCCGGCGCGGCAGAGAGTCGTCTGCTCTCCAGCCGACAGGCATGCGTCGACCGTGCGCGCCGACCGGGCTGCGGCTCGCCATTTTACTGTTTTTCGCGGCAAATCTTAAAAGTTCGGCGTCGCTGTATCCACACACTGACCACTCTGCAACCCAGGTAATTATTAACATTCATGTGTTCACACGTCCAATTTAATAAAATCTTTTCCCGTTTATTTTAATCAAGTTAAGTATCTTAAGTTATCAAAAACGCAAATAGTCTTCGGATTACTGGAATATCTTTGTAAAAAATGGAGAGAGTACACCAAAGTTTTCTCCGCAGGAGCACCTAGTTTGCAAGAAACCAGATTCCCAGCTATGCGTGACCTGGCATTTGGGACCCGTGGACCCTGACATAATTATCGATGAAAGCCCTTCAAACGCGACCCAATTCTGTGGCCTGAGCGACCTAAAGCGAATTCTCCCGCACCGGAAATTCATTACGGTAGGTGCACAAAGATACTATTGTATCCTGTCGCAAGATTTCATTTAGTTCTTATCTAGATACTGGTCTTTCTAGAATTTGAAAAATAAGCGATTTTCTTTTATTCATTACTGGAATAAACAGGGATACAAAATGATCTTTTCCACATCTCAAAGACACAAATCTCCTAATGCAGCTGTGCGTCGAAGTGCGAAATGATTTAAAAGCTTTGCGATAAGTACCTATTTAAACTATCATTATAACTTAATTAGTTAATATTTACTCTGCGAATACGACCGTTGGACGCAAATGGTAATCGTGTGACCTAGTTACACGTAGCAAGATATAGGAATAACTTAACCCTTAACGAGATAAATGGAAAATGTCTTCCCACTTGGTTTTTTAAACGCTCTGACCAGGCTTTAATAAATATTTCCACACTGAATGTAAAAACATTAGAAAAATAACTTATCTATGTCCAACATCACAAAAAATCGTGTTTCGGAACGAAATATAGAAATATGAAACTACGAAAATGTCACTCTTCTGTAAGTTTTTTCTGAAGCCATCCGACGATTGAGAGTTTTTTCACCAAGTGCGAGAAATTTCATTCATAACGGCAAAACGAAGAAAGATAAGTCGTGCAGTTTTTTGATATGTTATGGATTTTGAGTTTTTCTAACAATTTATGTGTAAACTTTACTCTAATACGTAAACAAATTCAAAATATACTTAACCAAAATTATAAGGTGGGGAAGCATTTGACCATAATTATCCTGTTAGAGGTAATGTATAAGCGGGAAACATATGTCCATAGCGTGATGAAATATTATTTATTACTTTTAACTAGCTATGACGCGCGGGTTTCCTTACTGTTTTTCTAAAAATAAATTTAACGCATTGTTAGTAGTATGTATTTTCAAATTTTTAGTGATATGAAAAAAAATCGTATTGAAATATTTTTGTTTTACAGAGAAACTTCAAGATTTTATGTATTATATCAAGATCAAGTTTTTACCGGTTTACGGTATTATGGTTTTCCACCTCAATATTGCAGGATTTTCAATAATTTTCAGTAAAATAATATTTCAAATCCATATTCAAAAGTTTCGTACATACCCCAGTTCTCTTGGGCCTGGTAAAGGGTTAACACGTTCCATGTAGGTTGATAATATTATAAGTATTTTTATTATAGGATTTAGCAAAAAACACAGTTCCCCGGGAGCGGGTCTTGAAAAATGTTAAATATAGATACTTTCCACCTTTTTGTCTTTCCTGTACAAGGTAAAGAAAATCTTGGAAACACTAATTGTATTATTTCAAGTCAGGAAAAACTGTAGCAAATCTGTTGATGTTTAAAAAATCATACAAACTTTCATCACGTAACTACCACAAACGACATTATAGTTTTCGGGATAAAAGGATTGTTGCCAAATCGAAATCCGTGACAGGAATTTTTACGGGATGTCCAGACAGAGCGACTTACAGACCGATAACAAATTAAAATAAATATTTTTAAGATCCACTTCTTCATTAAAATACTAGCTGTCCCAGCGAACTTCGTACCGCTCTATAATTAATAAACATAAGTAGTATTATAAATAATAAGTGACATACCGACAGCAGCGCCACCTACCGGGACCAATAGTGAATCTAAACAATTCTCTGATCCACCTGGAGACACAAAAAATTTCAACCGGTACGGCTGTTTAAGAGTTCAATTATTTTATTGTGTACCTATAGTGTGTATTATTGTGTACCTATAGTGTGTACACATACCTACCAACATTATACCTACAAATAAAACTAAAAACTAAGTTACAGATTAAATTAACATGATTAGATAGTTAAGTAATAAGGTAGACAAGACAAGTGCGTAAACACAAAGATAATATAGAGCGTTGCTAAAATCACCTATTCCTACATATAATATAACGTTCTTGAGGAGTATATTTACAGGAACTGAAACTTGCACTGCCGTCACGAGAAAATTAAATGAAACTGCGGCAACAAATAAAACTAAAAGCACTCCGAAGTATGTAGGTCAGGTCCTTATCTACTGAAAGCATTTTATTCCTGGATATTTGTGCAAAACTTATAAAGATTTGTTTTATATTTCGAGAAACGTCGATGTAGTGCAATATAGGTGGAATATTTTCAAAACAAGTAGGTAGGTAGATACTCTAATTTGAAATAAGTAATAGGTAGGTATACTAGCGTTGATAGTCTAATTGGTTTAGATACGTCTAAGAATCAAGAATCATATCTGTTAGGTAGTTATACAGTTTCATTTTCACTTGTTCAAGCTAATATAAAACTTGGACAGTTTCCCAAACGGTTCCCAAAGAGTTTTGATATAGGGCAGCCGTTCGTGCAGCAGGTCGGTTGGATATTGGTACGGTTAGTTATCCGCACAGAGTACATTTTACATACCTACTGAGTTATCCGTACCTACCGTACTGCACCTACTGCTAACTAGTAGTACCTAGGTACTTATTGTCACACATACATTTTCTATGCGGTTACAAAGACACGCAACCATCCTTTTGGAAACGAACATAAATTAACTGATCGCACAATGAACTTAATATAAATATAGGTAGGTACCTACATCAACATTACAAAGTTAATATAAAAACTCCAATCATTGGCACTCGTAGGTCTTATAGATAGATGGTTTGCACTGAAATTACTTTGATGAGAAAAAGTTACTTTATTCAAAACTTTGAAAATCGCTTCCAGCGGTAAGTCACAAGCTTGTTATTAAGCTTTTCAAGAAAAGCAAATATAGGGAAATAATTCTCCATCGGGACATTTTCTCGTTAACTTGAAACTGTCTCTCGATCGGAACATTTCTCGTTAACTTGAAACTACCCCTCCATCGGGACATTTTTTCGTTAACTTGAAATCATTTCCAACGGATTACAATTCAAATAGAAATTGATGGCAATAAATAATTGTATTGAAACTGGGTTCCATACGCCACATCGAATTCCATGACATCGAAGTTCATCTCCGCTTTGACGTGAACAGATATCTACACTTATATTTTTTTTTTTTTTTTTTATGTATATAAAGCATTCATAAATACTTTATAAATATTACGATCTAGCCTTATTGAATAATAAAAAGACTAATAAGTAATTTAATGTTCACTTAAACTGCTACGGTACACTAAAGTTAAAGAGCGTATCCACTGACACAGCGCTTCTTAATTCTAAAGGTATAGACACATTGTTCTTGTGTTCTTTCAGTCACTTAAGCACTGTCACTAACTAACACTCACTAACACTGAGTCATATAGTCAAGTCAAATGGTTTTGTCCTTTTGAGTCGTCTCACTAACTCCGTGGTGTCGAGGAGCTGGATAGCCTCGACATTCACATGTTGATGAAGCCTTTGATGGTGGGCTTCTGCGTACTTCTTAATTACGTTTTTGACGAGGTCTACCTTTAGGTCCCGATGTAGATCCTCATTTCTTATATACCAAGGTACACTTATATAAATATGTATATGTAATAGGTATGTGATAAATCTGTTATATAATAATAATAAATAATAATAAAATAATTTATTTCAGACTTTCGTCCATATTTTGGTTAGTAACATTGAATATACTTAAAAAACTAGTGTTAGTAGAAACTAAAAACTAAAAACAAAAACAAAAAGTAATAAAATTATATGCATTACTTCAATTATTATTTTATGTATATTGCAAATTAATCTATCTAGTATATCGATGGGTCCTACGTATAAGGGCCAAAATGCAAAATGACAACTTTACAGGAGAGGCTTTCAAAGTTTAAACTTGCTGTAACTTAAGATTGATAAAACCAAAATTTATGAAACTTTGCTTGTTTACTAAGACAATTGTCCTACTTATATATACTACACCATTTTATATATATATTAAACAGTTTTTTTTTTACTGCATATTGGCCCTTTTACGTTAGTTTTTGTTAAAATTATTTGTATTTTAAAACACCATAAAAGGGCCAATGTGTCAAATTGGCCAATATGCGTGTATTATGCCAAGTTGCATAATATAAGTATTTTTAAATATTTTTGCTCATGAAATCAATTAAGGACTGAAACAGTTGATAATTAATTAATTATAAATTTACTAAATTCTGACTTCTACTAAACTTAGCAGTATCTAAATATAATCTAAATTAGTACATTAAATTTTAGTTATTAACTAGCTGGCCCGGCGAACTTACTACCGGCGAAATAGCGAAATCGGTTCAGCTGTTCACGAGATTTCCGCTTACCAACAAAATCAGCGATTCATTTTTATATAGGTTCTTAGATAGTTTACGGCAACTGAAGTCAGTTACATAACATAGTAAGCCGGTACAATATAATGTTTGCGATTCTATTTTACACATATACTTACACACGCCTATATGAATTCAGCTAATTACTTATAAGCATTAATCAAAAATCATCTTTACATACGTAGCTAAAATATGCCTTGTCTACGTGAGAGACAAAATACACTTTAATAAAAAAATGTTTATTTTGTATTAACAGTAGACATTTTTATGCAGAAGAGATAATAAGTAGGTACCTATCTAGATTATTAGATTATTTTAAAGATTTGTTAAAAATATAAAGTAAATTACGACTTTATATAGTTGGTCCTAAAAGTTTGAATGAAGATTATCAACTAAGAGGTCTAAGAGTTTGGTGTCCAGTAAAATAGGACCGTTTTTCTAAGCTGCAGTTTTATCTAACGTGGGTGACATTTGATAACATAGTTTCGTCAAGGCTGTGTTTTTCTCCTTGACCCATTACACTAAAGATTAATAATAAAATTTAGGACAGTCTGTTTGTATCAGAAACGTTTCAACATTCTGTTGCGACCGATGTTTAACTGAAATGATGTTGTAACAGGTTAAATCGCTGACCAGGGATGGAAACTCTAAAGCTATATTTTGCAAAGGATTCAGCAAACTAAAGGGCGATGTAGTTAATTGGAAGCAGGTGGAGAAAACACTTAACGCGCTCAGCAGATCTCGACGACAAACCGCGTTCGTGCCCCGGGGACGGTACAGAGGGCAAACACAATCTCAGTATTTGGCCATCGACCGTGGAAATGGAAAAGACGAAGGCAAAGCTGAGGCACATTCGGCAGCAGATTCTTCGAGAGCAAGCGTCAGTAAGTAACAACTTCAACATTTCATCATATTTTTTTAAAGTAGGTACTTAAATTAAACGTTTTTTATTGGATTACCTAGTCAATTTTTATATTTAGGCACACCATATCGATTACTTTACAGTAGCGGCACAAAATTAAGGCTTTGACTTTGACACATTAAAATAGTGGCGTGAAAAATGTTAATTTAGTATCTAAAAAATATGGTGAAGTGCGAGTGGCATCGATACATTTTTGGAGTAAAAAATTTAAGCACCCTTTTTAATTACATATTTGGAATGAGAATCGAATACTGAATACCCCCTATTAATATCAGAAGAGTCTTACGAATCACTTATATTTAAGGTCTCCTCGGCTTTGAGCTCAGTAGTGGGCCTTGTTGGGTTGAGATGATTTATAGTATATTCATTTATGTAATTGACTTACTTACTTTATTAAAGGTGGCACTGTATTTTGTAAGTAAAAACGTGAAGGAATTTGTTCGCGGTACCATATACTTTGTTTATATGGTCCCGCATTAGTCCATAATATTTAAATATATATATTGTTTCAATATCCATGTAATTAATTAACTTTGGGTCCTAAGTTATACATTCGATAAATTTTATGACTTTTTGCACATCACTATTGACAATGAAGAACAGCAATTTGCTCCTTCAAATTTATGTAATATTTTTTAAGAAACTTGATGATCGGACAGACGTCAAGTAAACGTCAAAGGGGCCTTCATTTTGTGCTGATACTTTATAGATAAAAATATGTCTATGTGTAAATATAAGTGTAATAATAAATCTATTCAATAGGTAATAATTATGTATTCAATCTGTAAGTGATCGCTGTCTGTAGATTTATATGAGTAAACTTTTATGGGGTCTTATTATTATTTATTAACGCAATAGAACCCAAAACAATGATTTTTAGATTTTTTGTCTGTTTGTCTGTTTATCTGTGGTGTTGCACGCGCGTGGTTTTGTAATCTCAGAAACGGCTTAACCGATTTGCGAGCGGTTTTCACTAATATATTTTAGTAAGCTTCACTTAACATTTGTTTTATTTTAATCGGTTAACAAAATTAAAAAGTTATGTCAGTTTAAGGACATATTTTCCCCAAGGTGGGTTTATTAGTTAGGTATTAATATATTTTTAACTAAGTCTCGTTTGTGTTTGGTATAAAATGTATTAATAAATGATTCTAGGTGGCAATAGTGGGATGGGACAAGCACAAAGTCAATCAATATATGACCCAAACTGCGACGAGTGCTACGGAAAGTCTGATCCCGATGCAGAGAGCTTGAAGAGAGCTCCTTACGTGCCTGGTAGTATCGGAAATAGATATGCGCCAACGAATGGCTATAGACCAGGTCAAGCAGGCACTAACGGCGCACAACCGCCAGGGATACCAGTAGATGGAGTGAGACCGGTCGAGTATGGGCCACGCGGAAGTGGTGCCTTTGGACCTGGACAAACTTCAGGCGGTGGCACAAACGGTGGGAATAGACCTAATGGCCAATTAGGAGGAAGTGTAGGTTATATACCTGGCCAAGGAACGACACCTGGTGGTAGCCAAGGCGGCCATGGCGGTTATGGACCGGGTCAAGGAAGCATACCGGGCTCCGGCTACGGACCTCCTGGTACGACGCCGAGCGGGAGTCAAGGGGGCAACGGAAATTATGGGCCTGGTCAAGGAATTCAACCGGGCACGGGCTACGGACCTACAGGAACAGTCCCCGGCGGGAGCCAAGGTGGCAATGGAGGTTACGGTCCTAGTCAAGGAAGTGGACCGGGGTCAGGCTATGGACCTTCTGCAGGAACAACACCCAGCGGCGGCCAAGGAGGCAATGTTATATATGGACCTGGCCAGGAAAATGGACCGGGAACTACAGGTTTTAGACCTTCTACAGGAACAACACCCGGTGGGAGTCAAGGGAGCAATGGGGGTTATGGACCTGGTCAAGGAAGCAGACCAGGCACAGGATACGGACCTTCAGGAACAATTCCTGGCGGTGGCCAAGGAAGCAATGGAGGCTATGTACCTGGTCAAGGTAGCGGACCAGGGTCAGGCTACGGACCTTCAGGAACAGCACCCGAGGGTGGCCAAGGGGGCAATGGAGGTTATAGACCTGGTCAAGGAAGCGGACCAGGGTCAGGCTATGGACCTTCTGCAGGAACAACACCTGGCGGCAGCCAAGGGGGCAATGTAATATATGGACCTGGCCAGGGAAATGGACCGGGAACTACAAGTTTTAGACCTTCTATAGGAACAACACCCGGTGGGAGTCAAGGGAGCAATGGAGGTTATGGACCTGGTCAAGGAAGCAGACCAGGCACAGGATACGGACCTTCAGGAACAATTCCCGGCGGTGGTCAAGGAAGCAATGGTGGCTATGACCCTGGTCAAGGAAGCGGACCAGGGTCAAGCTTCGGTCCTTCTTCAGGAGCAATGCCCGGCGGTGGCCAAGACAGCAATGGAGGTTATGGACCTGGTCAAGGAAGCGGATCGAACTCAGGCTACGGACCTGCAGGGACAGCACCTAGCGGTCAAGGGGGCAGTGGAGGTTATGTGCCTGGTCAAGGAATGGGACCAGGGTCGGGCTACGGACCTTCTGCAGGTACTGCTCCTGGTGGTGGCCAAGGAGGTAATGGAGTTTATGGACCTGGTCAAGGAAATAGACCGGGAACCGCTGGTTACGGACCTGTAGGCATGACTCCCGGTGGAGGTCAAGTGGGAAATAGTGGTTACGGACCTGGTGGACAAGTAGGATCAATAACCGGAAGTCCTTATGGGCCTCAGCAAACGTATGTACCTGGACAAAACCATTTACCAGACGGAACCTACGGCTCGAATCTGAATAGAAATCCAAGTGGAACCGGGGGTTATCCTACGCACCAAGGTCCGTTGGTTAATACCGGCTATAGTCCAGTGCAAGGCAGTAAAGTAGGAAGTAACGTTCCAGTGCCACCGGGTGGAAATATTGGTCAAACCACTTTTGTCGGTCCAACTAGTGGTTCGAACTGGCCCCTGGCCATGGGTCCATATCCAGGACCAGCAGGTTCCAGTGTATATTGCTGTGTGGTCCCGAACAACTATGGCCAGAACATAGGAATTGGTGGAAATATTTCTCCATCAACTGGAACTGGATATCCTTATGGCGCAGATCAAAGGGTACCAGGTGTTACGGGAGGCGGTAGTGAATTACAGTCACCCTATGGAACTAAAACGAGTGGCATACCAAGCAATTTATATGGTTCTGTATATGGACCTGGTAATATTGGATCTGCCAATGTACCAGGACAAAAAGGACCAAACAACTTACAAGCACCTGGAACTTACGACAAAGGATTAATACCTGGACCGGTTGATCGAGAACCATACGGAAATGGAAATGTTAACGGCCCTTCAAATACACATGGCAGTGACATGGTTGGCACAGGGCCATCTGGTGGACCAGGGGTTCCAAACAACATATTAGGACCGGGGAATTATGGCCCAGTGTCTTCAGGGGGACCCGCAGGCCAAAATGGATTTCAAGCACCAGGATCCTTCAACACAGGAACGGCCGGATTAGGAGGTCAAAATGGAATGCAAGGACCAGGATCCTACAGCACAGGCAATTATGGAGATCCAAGACAACAACAAGAATTGCGACAGCCGGGTATTTCGGGGGGAATCGGAAATCAAAATGGTTTCCACGGGCAGCCAAGAGGTCAAAATGGAATGCTAGCACCTGGAAACTTTGCCACAGGTCCAGCCGTTGGACCTGGGGGTCAAAATGTTATGCAAGGCCCTGGAAACATTGGCAGAGGCCCCCTAGGTGGATTCAATCAAAATGGAATGGAAGGAACTAGAAACTATGGCACGGTACCATCTGGTGGATTAGGGAACCAAAACGGAATGCAAGGACCTGTTATCTCTAACACTGACACAAATGGTGTGCCGGGAGGTCATAATGGTGCTGGACCAAGTCAAATAAGTAATCAAGGACCTGGAATCTACAGCACAGGAATTCCTGGAGGGCCAGGTGGTCAAAATGGTTTACAAGGACCTGGTAATTACGGTACTTCTACCGGACTAGGTGGTCCAAATGGTTTACAAGGAACTGGAAATTATGGTACTTCTACGGGACCAGGGGGTCAAAATGGTTTACCAGGAACTGGACCTTACGGTACTTCTATGGGACCAGGTGGTCAAAATGGTTTACAAGGAACTGGACCCTACGGTACTTCTACGGGACCAGGTGGTCAAAATGGTTTACAAGGAACTGGGCCTTACGGTACTTCTACGGGACCAGGTGGTCAAAATGGTTTACAAGGAACTGGACCTTACGGTACTTCTACGGGACCAGGTGGTCAAAATGGTTTACAAGGAACTGGACCTTACGGTACTTCTACGGGACCAGGTGGTCAAAATGGTTTACAAGGAACTGGGCCTTACGGTACTTCTACGGGACCAGGTGGTCAAAATGGTTTACAAGGAACTGGACCTTACGGTACTTCTACGGGACCAGGTGGTCAAAATAGTATAGTGAGGCCAGGTAGTTATGATACAGGTACCTCCGGAGGTCCCAATAATCAAAATGGATTGCCGGATTCTGTTTCATATAACGGTCAAAACTTGCCTAAAGAGCAAGCAGGAGGCGGTGAGAATTCTGGACCGATGGGTGGACCAGGAACATATGGTGTGCTAAACGGAAATACAATTCCGGGCTCCGGACCTCCAGGAGGTTACCCTGGTTTGTATGGTCAACAACCTCAAGGACCACTCAATTCAGGCAATCAACAAGGATTTGACAACCAAGGCGTAAGTTGAATTTTTTACATAAATATATCTGATATAAATAAGAAAAGATGGATGGATTGTAGGAGAGAGGATTATGAAAGAAAAGGGAGTCAATGTAGAAGTGACGGCTAATAGGGAAGAATGGAAGAGAAGAACATATTGCGCCGACCCCAAAAAAAAAATGGGAAATGACCAGGAAGATGATGATATCTGATATAGATTAATAAAAATAATAAGCGATTGTGATTATATATTTTTGTTTCTTTTTTGCAGAATCCGTTGCAGGGGAACGAATATAACGGTAAGTAATATAACAAAAATAATATATGCTTCTTCACTATCTTAGTTTTTTAAGCTAATAATAATTCTAAGCTGGTAGCTACGACTTTGTCTGCGTAAATACTGGACTTTCTTACCTAAACTTTTAACCACTGACTCAAAACGGAGAAAAAAGCCTTTGTTAGTACTAAACCTTGTTTAGCTACCCCATAACCCCACACTAAGTATACCTACAGGATGTTTCCTTCATTTTCTCAAAGAAGACGTTCAAAGGTTAAGGCATTACTAGCATCGACTAATATTATACTTTTCATTCCAAGAATCTCTCGATTCTATTCTGAAGTTCACGCGGACGAAGTTTTTAATAAACTATGACGTATAAAGTAAGTGGGTACTAAGCGGTAATAAAATAACTGATTTTATTAATCTAGTATGTAATTATTTGTCTAATTTGCAGTAATCCGTGAACAAAATTTATGATGATATAGGCATACACATGCATAGAACCACCCTTCCTCCCATAAAGGAAACGTATAATTTACAGCAAATACCAAATATACCAACATACACTGCATTAGCAAAAATAATACTAAATAATAACAATCAGCAATTTAAAAAAATATTATTTTTCTCAGGTATACCCCAAAACTATGTTGATCCAAATTATATTGGAAAAGACGGGGATGACTCTGAAGCTGAAGCGATTGTCAATCAAGCTGCCAATGGTACTACAGCAAGTGCATCTTCAAAGGGCGGTAATGATAAAGGACGTGCACAGACTCATGTTCATGGAACATATACTGGCGGTGGATCATTCCAAGCTCAAGCCCAAATTACAGGCGAAAACAAAGAGGCAGAAAGTGAAGTAAGCGGGGGAAAGAAAGGAGCTTCTAGCTCAGCAACAGGAAGTGGACGTAACAATAAATCACAAGCAAGTGTACAACTTGGCTCAGAGACCGGATCTATACAGACGCAATCGCAATCCAACGGTGCCATGCATTCATCTAATTCTCAGGTACAAGGCAGTGTCAAAGGTGGCATGGCCGACGCGCAAGCTAAAGGCCCGGGTAGTACTTCGTCACAAGCTCAAATAGGCTTTACACCATACAAACAAGGAGACAAAATACACGAACTTATTGAAACACCATTCGTAGGTGGTGGCATCGCCTCTGCACAATCCAGCGGCCGCACTGGTCAATCACAATCACAGCTCCATGGCACTTTTAAATATGGTATTTCGTACAATGGGGCCGCTCAATCTGGAGCAAGTTTAAATAAGGACGAAATATTCCCCAACAGACTTAACTTTGAAAAAATAGACGTTTTTGACGAAAGTCAAAAGAATATAAACGTTGACTCAGATAATTCTCAAAACCAAATACCATCAACTGAATCGATACCGTTAGCAGAGGTGCCTATTGAATCAAAGAGAAATACAAGCAATGAAGACGAATTGACAACAGAAAAACCAAACGATGAAACTATGAAAAATTCAGAAAGCCGATATTTAAGCCATACTCATTTAGACCATCATAAATTGGACACTACAACGGCTCCATCTCCGGCCGCAGGAGGTAGCAGACGATCTTTTCAATCAGGATACGAAAACGTCGGGGCAGATTATGAATACACTACAGACAAGGATGATATTCAACCAGAAGAATACGACACCGATCCTGGATATGGCGTAGAAGGAAGTGACGCCACCGAGGTAGAGCAAACCGTGGGTGAAGAGTTTCCTAATTACGATGAATATAGTAGAGACTTTCAGACACACCAATCATTGCAAAGCCCGCACAATAAAGGCATCGAAGTGCAACAAACAACAGGTGGTAACACCCAGCACATAGTGCTCGGTTCGCTAAATAATCACAATGCTGAAATTACACAAAAGAATTCTGAAAAACCAGATGAAAGCAAAGTGTATCAACCCGGCGAACGAATACCTGGCACGGGGGGTTACAGAATACCAATAGGTTTCACGGGCAGCGTTAAATCAGTTGCTTCAAAAGAAAAGACTTACGTCGTAGGATCAAAACACTCCCCTTCACAAGCTCAAACGGTTACTTTAACTCCGGGGACCGGCAAAGTTAATTACGTGTATCCACAGCGTTATGGGAAATACGTTAATCCAAAAGACTTAAGGTCTATGCAGTCTGAAAATCCTAAGGACGATAGATACGTTTCGGTGTCAAAGTCAGTAACACGGGCTTTGGACGGTGAAAACAACATTCGGAAACAATATTCCCACACATACTACACTAAATCATCTTCGTGCGGATATTTCACCTTTACGTGCACAATGGTCACCGGTGTTGACGGAAGAAAGAAGGTATGCAAACCAAAAATTCCCACCAATCCGGATGGCACGCCTATCAGATGTTAAATGACCGACTGCATCACACAATTTACGACTTAGTATTTTACTATTAGTATCGACGTAATATAAAAGATCGAATATACATACCTATATAGTACAACGATTTATAATACATAGTTCCAAATTACAACGTTTGCATTTTCGTTGAAATTAACAGCCACGCACGATTTTACTGAATAATGTGGAAATTATAGATTTTCATAAAATTGCAGCACATTTTAAATGTTTACACAATTTCAATCCGAACTTTTTACTACTTCTTATCCAATTTATTATATTCTTACAATAATATTGTGAAAAGTAATTACACCTACAGGACAGGAGCCTGGATGTAAAGTTAGCGTTAAGGATTAATTATAGTTATGTAATATTATTAAAACTGTAGCAATAAATTACATTAAATTCTATTGTTTTATTTTAGGTACTACTCAGAAGCATACAACGATTTAAAAAATATTTATCCATAAGTAAAGATTTACCTATACTAGGTATACACTACCCAACTTGTTCGACAAAAATCGATGTTTTTATTTCTATTTCTTTAAATAGAAAGCCAAGGAGAGCGGAAAAATAATTGGCGTTTAACAAAAATAGCCGCTATGAAGACGCTATTTTTAAGTTCAGATAGTATAGGTACATCATCAAAATAAGCGACCATGACCTACTTAATACGATTTTTTAAGTAGGTACTTTTAGGATGTATTTTCTTTAAGTAGGAATATTTAAAGTGCTTCTATCAGGAGTACCTAGTTACTTTACAAATTAAGGTTTCAATGACAACAGTTTTCGATGAAATAAATGTCACATTATTTTCATACGTTTATTAATATAATTTAGGTAAATACATTAATACATAAAATATGGGTCAACAATCAAATTTTTACCACCCACACTTAGCTTTTACAGAATTTACCGTCTATGTTTACGTTACTCTCACAAGTGAGACACGATACGTATTTATGTAAATGCACGATACCATTAGAAATTCCAACACGATTACACCTTTTTACTGAAAAAAAGTTACCGCTTGACCACGATCCCACCTGATGGTAAGTGGCGATGTAGCTTTAGATGGTGAAGCGCGTAAACTTAGAAAAAACCTATTCAATCTTGACTTAAAGACACACCCACATTATAATCGACCTGAAGGTGGCATGTGGGCACTGTTGCATTGCAAAGACGAGGATCCACCACAACCATACACAACCATACCATTATTTATAATTTTTAGTTCATGCCTATTTTGGTGTGAGAATAGCTACAATTTAGAACATATTGTTCTAGGAAATTAGTATTTTTTTTTAACTAAAATAATCATAAATGAACGAGAAAGTTACATGTGACGGCAAGTGAAATTGTTCACAAGCGACACAAGCCCGAGGCAAATAATGAAGTAGATGATAAATTTAAAACAAAGAACACATCCAAAATACCAAAGTGTGGGTGAAACAATCGATTGGCCCTTACATACAATGAAATCACACCAATAAGTGAAAAAGAAGGTCTACGCCAGTATCAAACTAGTCACAGTTGACAGTATTGAAGGTACGTACAGAATTTAATGCGATTTATACAATTATATCAAATTCAAGGAACAATTAGAACGAGTCTTGTTGTGTACACAATAAAATAGTAAGTAAAAATTTGTTAGTAAGATTTGTTTGATATATGTAATTGGATTTACTACGATAGTTCTCAGAAAACATCAAATATGCATTTAGTTATTTTTCAAATTCAATAGTTCAGCAAAAACTATTTCTTCAAAATCACTAATATGTTGTGTCAATGTTATTTATAGTTAAGATTAAAATATATTTTTTGTCACAGCAATTAGGCTTCATAGCACTTTGAAAGAAATAGTTTTTAGCACAAAAGACGTAAATATAGAGAACATACAACATGAAAATCTACTCCAATACATTTTATTATTTCTAAAATACCACATATTATATCTTTTATTATACATACTACATCTCGGGCATAGTAAAGGAATATAAAGATGAAATTTATACTCTACAAAAGAACCATTGAACAATTTATAACACGAGTGGCTACTTCTACTGATTTTAGAAACTTTAAAATGTTCAATATGAGTTTCTAGACTAAAACCACAAAATAAAAAAATTAATGCAGCTGCACCGAATACTGACAAAAATATAATTATATGATTTTCCAATTTGACTAGTAAATAACATGACAATTTTATTTATTTTATTTTTATTGTAATGTATAGATAGGTGCCTACATGATAAATATAGAGAATCGCATGCAATTTTAGGGTTTTTATTATAGTAGCGGCACGAAACGAAGGCCCCTTCGACACATTAAAAAACTGTCGTGATCGGGAAATATGTTAGTTTAGTATAGAAAAAATAATGTCAAGTGCAAGTCGCATCGATAAATTTTATGAATTCGTTTCGTGTCGCGACTATAATAGAATATTAATACGATATAGTAGTAAAGTTTACACATAGTCAGAATACTTTTTAGGCTAACTATCGTTTCATTGCCCAAGAAGAATACAATAAAAGGAAATTTATAGAAGTTTATAGAATATAATAGAAATATATATTTACTCAGCTAAAAGTCAACCCCTTAGTTTAGGAAAACAAGCTTGAACCGTTAAAATACCATCTAATACATCATTAAATTTATCTTTATACCATACGTGCACACAATATAGGTTTGAATACTTAAGAATAACAGTTATATTACTTCTATATCAATTCAAAAATATTTAATTAGCAATGAAAATTACATAAAGCAGCTTTTATTTTGTAGCAATAACAAGATAATAAAAGATTGTCACCTACTCGTCCAAACTGAGCAAAGGTGGATATCAGCCTTTAGCGTAATATTTAAATACGTGAGCGATGAACGTCTTCCTATTAACTGATAAAAATAAGATAAGTGAAAGAAATTTTGTTTCAAGTTATTAATTTGTATTCAATAATATCCTTGTCTGTTGTATATTTGTTATGATAGGTGAACATTTAATTTCTTTTCTATAACCCTCATTATCGTATCTTATGCACTTGCCAAAGTAACGTCATTATTATTGTAACGATTTCTTGGTGACAAAATCGAGTAGTAAATAGAATAAATGATTTGGCTTTATAAAAACGGCGAAGGAATGGATAAAACACCTTTGCTCGGTAGATATAAGATAAGATCAGTCTGATTAAAGGAATGTATGCGGTTAACTCGTCGTCCATATATACACATATTTCTTTAACAAACCGTACAATATTAAACACAAAAGTAATTTTATCCTCGAATTAATATTACAATGGGCAAATAACTTAAAATTTTAGAAAAAGACTGTTACAACTTAATACTGCACGTTTTATATAGCCAACCTGTATTTCTTAATTATAACACAAGTTTAAAGATAATAAAGCTATTAAAATTTGTGTATCAAGTGACATAATCCAAACATTATTTTTGGTGCAAGAGTATTTCAATTTATAACTTCTATTGTAACTTTAAATATACGTCATGGAAACTGCGTTGGGCTTTGTAAACGGTATTTACGGTTGACTTCAAGTTTCGTTAGTATAAAATGTACCTTTAGGTTCATTAATCTTACAAGTAAAAAAACCGACTTTAACAAACAAAAAAATACAGTCGAATTGAGAATCTCCTTTTTTTGAAGTCGGTTAAAAAGCTTTAAAGTTTTAAAACTCCAAAAACATGCTAAGTACAATTTTAAATTCAAATTAGAGATTACTTATTGATCATTAAGAACATCATAGTTTAATTTTAAATGTAAATCCGACATAAAACATTTATTAAGCAAGTCAACGGATTTATGCGTGCATTATGTACGTACGTAATGCGTGCATGATCGTAACTTTATGTATATTTCGCTTCCCTTGGTTGGTAGTGTTGTTAACAACAATCACAAATCAACACCGACTATTATGATAATGATCAAATTGAAATGCACATTACCATATCATATAACACACAATTAAGTACATTTTATTGAAAACTTCATGTTCAAACTTTTAACTGACCGTTCCTCAACTTCTAAAGTGCTACATAGTGGAACACTAAAACTGTGGCAAGAGAACAAACATTTAATAAAATACGCTTAAATCTATAACAAAGACAAAACTTACGATCTAATAAGTACATGACGCAATACACAAGTATGAAAAAAAGTAAAAAAAAAACTCAATATGAACACACACAGAAATCTTTCCAAATAATATAAATTAAACAAACCTCACACACACCCAAAACACACGAATAAACTGGGCTGAATCACAAACAAAATAATTAAATAATTCAACTTTAAATGAGATCAAATACAGAGTATGTTTGGTCTCTTATAGTATAACAGTGTCATAATCCACCCAGTTTTTTAACTTTGTATATTTAAATTTCTGTTCCTCGAATACGTGTAGGTACGTACTTATTGAAATATATTTTATTCTTACATTAACTTTTACATCGAGCCAGGTGAATTATGACCCAAATGCGAGCTCTTAAAACAGATTTTCGTCGTAAACATAATGAGATTCGTGAACAATGGCTCGTTTTAAAACGTATTTGAATACTGACGATTTCAGGAACTTGGGTTAAAGATGGCCTCGACGATAAAATAAATGTCACACACGCCGTACGCGTAGTGACAAACGTATTAAACATAATTTTACTGTATATGTTATCGAACGACTCGATTGCAAGAGGTTCAACTCTATCTTAACTAACATTGGCTCCATCGACACATCCATAAAAGTATTGGTGCTTCAATAGTGATTTATGGTTTAAGAATCTTTATTTCTAAGAAGAAAAGAAGATTTTTTTTATGTTTTTTTAATATATCGCTTCTTATTTAAACCCATACCCCCAGTATGACACAATAGGTATGTATATTCGACAGCGCATGTCGACGTAATCTGGATGCATTAACACTACTTATCATACCGTACTATACTTACCGATTCTAAAAGTAATTTTAACTCTATACGTAGTCGAACGACTCGACTACAAAATTCTACGTCTATCTTAACTAACATTGGCTCGATCGACACATGTATAAAGGGTATCGGGGCTTCAATAGTACATTTTATATGTTATTTTGTATATATCGCCTCTCATTGAAACCGGTACCCCCAGTATGACACAATATTACTATGTATATACGGCAGCGCATGTGGCGACGTCACCTGGCAAATTGATCGCATCGTAGCGATAATAAATTTAAATTTGGCGCAGCTAGAGGGTCATTTTTAACGCACCTTTATGATGCATCAATGCACCGTAATGATGCATCGATGCACGGTAATGATGCATTAAATTATTAAATACTACTTACCGATACTTAAAGGTATTGACACACTGCTCGGAGGTCGACGGAGGTTGGTCCTGAAGAATGCTCATTGATAACGTGATGCTATTAAATAGCTTTATAGCCCGTTATGCTATTGCTGGTAAGTATTATGAAAATCTCACGTAACAGAAACTATCGCTCGAGTATCGCAACTCGTATGTCCGGGTACGGGTACGTATGGTACGGTACGGGTACGTACGGTACGGTACAGGTATGTACGTACGGTACGGTACAGGTGTCGTTTACCGCCACGCGTAGTTTCGTGGGCTCGTTCCAGGTGTTGACAAGCGCGGGGCCGCACTGGCGATCCCTCGTCGGTAGTAAAAGTCATTAGCGGGCCAACGACCAATGAGTTTAGTACATTTTTGTTTTATGAGCAAGCGTGTCGCTACCTTTACAACTTACACGTATACACAAATTATATAATATAAATATACCCAAAACAGGTGTTTACAATCTATAAAAAACCGATGTAACAACCAACTCGCAACTATCTTATTTCCATCCGTATTATATTATTACACTTTCTGACCAATAACCTTAAAACGAACACCGATGACTTTATGTATAATGGTTATTATCACTAAAGTCCTACATTGAAATTATGTCACTACAATCTTAAACTCTTTTGACGTGATAACGTCTTATAAATTGATGAACACCGGCAGCGCGCACGAAAAAGTGTCCCGTTCCGCCCGAACCTGTGCGTGCAAGCGAAGAGCGCGAAACAAGCGACAGAGAGGCACGATCGGCCTAAACGTTCAGCTTGCAACGCATCTACCTCTCTTCCCTTATTATGACGTTATCACGTAAGAATATCGTCCGTAAACCGACTTTACAGACAAACGATTTTTTATATTACACCTACATTATAATTCAACGTAATATCAACTAAACCTATGTGCTTGCAATCGGGTCGTTTATAACATGCTTAGACGACTACATTTCACATTACCTGGGGCCCCGTTAAAATCTTCGAAATACTCGTTAAATGATGAAACCTAAGGAACGAAGCTACTGATGACGAATTTACTACATAGCGAAGTAAAGAATCATAATGTCGATTAAAGAGTCGCCTCTTACGACATGCCTGGAAAAACGGCAGAGGTATTCATACCTCTATATTATATACAAAGTCTTCTCAAATTACAACATTTATGAAAAAAAAACGATTGCAATTAAACGGCTTTTTATGAACTTTTCAAATAGCTTGGTGCGAGTACTTTTTTGCAAATGCTAAATTGAAACAAAATTTGTGTTATTAAGGGGCTTTTTTTATTTAAGGGGGTTATCTTATTATTAAGGGGCCCTTAGTAATATGATGACATATCGAGACTGTTCACATTGTTGTTGTGGTCGAGCAAAAACGTTTATATCTTAAATTAATACATTAATTAAATATTATCTTAATACTTTATCACCTTCTACAAGGTTACAATTACCCTGACTAACAGGAATGATCTAGCCAAATCCACGTATTATTTCTACATAATAATCTACTAATATAAGAAAAGATCAACTCTAAAAAGATAAAATACTGATTATTATAAAAACAGATCCCTGTTGCGAAATGCGAATCGGTGGCACAGTTGTATAACTTAATTACAGATATAACACAATTACATGTGGAAGTAATTAAACATTTAGAGATCTTTCAAATAGACAAATAATATAATAATAATAAAAATATGATCATGACCGTAGTGGCAATTTTAAGAGTGGGTATGTTGTTCATACAACATAAATATACTTGATACTGATAAATTCTTAAGTTAATGTTAATGGATGTAATCAGACAATTGACGAATCGAGTCAAACATCTGCTGATATTAAGTTTAATACTATTCATGAACAACTACGAATGACTTCCATAATGTAAAATTAGTACGATGACAGTACTTGCAAATACACCGTTAAGCTTCAAACATTAAACTAAGAACAAAACGAATCATAAGATTTAACACTTCAATATAGTATGCCCTGCATTTCTGATTTAAGATGGAAGTGGATAAATCAAGTTGAACGGTACATTTTCATTACATATGAAATATTCAACACACATTCACTAATGCATTGCATGAAACTCGTGAACTAAATATTGAAACATCATCAGATGTCCTCGTGTTGCTAACTAACACTTCATTTGAAAAATTTGAGATATTTAAATGGAAAATCGTTTGACACCGCTACATCTCCAACCGCCCCGCTGATGGACAATTTGGACAAGTTGGACACGCCGGCGGCCGGCATTCAAGAGCTCTCCCGAAGCCTCTTGAATCTCTCTTTCTCCAAGTTATCCACCGGCGGTTCACGCTCGAACGACAGTAGCTCCAGACCTGTGAATAAATTTACAATTCCACCGTAGATATATTATAATTTCTGAAGATTCTGAGATAGTATAAGATACCTCCGCCCGCAAATAAAAATTGCTATAGGACAAATCGATTGAACTATTCGTTTCATTTAATTACACTCGCAACCAATTCGATTCATCTTTCGATTCACAGGGACAAAGCCTAAACCCAACTAGTAATCTAAAATGTTATCATCCCAAACGTAACGATCGACTTATCACCGAATATCACTCATTTTAGATGAGACATCCTGTTTCGTTCAACAAATGGTCCCAGTAAATTATGTTGCTAACGGACCAGCGTCATTGTATTGCGTGCGTATTATAATTTAATGATCACTTGCTTCGTTGAAGGATACGTCCGTTTCCGCCCGTTTTACTGGATCTGTTTTAACGGACGTTTTATGTGAACGCGCCCTAAGAGGTCTGCATCGCGAGGGGAGACCTGTCCGTTATGGGTTGTCATGACAATGGTTGATGGCGATTGGTGGATTGGTGAATGGACGGTTGACGACGATGACAAGGGGTCAGATAGTATGGTGTTCGTTACCGCGCTCGTCGAGCAGCGTCGTCTCGACGAGGAACCGCCACGCGGGCTGGTGGGGGCGGGCGGGCGGCGCGACGGGCGCGCCCTCGCCCATCAGCCGGCGCGACACGAGCTGCGCGCTCACGCAGCGCGCGAGCCGCGTGCACTTCTCGAAGTTGATCCGGTTGCCGGGCAGTCTGTGCGCGGGGCGTGTTTAGCGATTTAGTGGGGCGGATTCCACGGCGGGTGTTAAAGCGTTCCACTTTGCCCCGCCAGCGGGGGGTTGGTGGGGCAAAGTGGAATAATCCTGCTTTTACTGCATCCAATTGAACACTCATGTCGAAATGAAATGAAATTTACTTATGTTTTACTTTACTTTTACTTTATTTAATTGTTATTTATTACGTTACTTTAAAGTTAATATTAATTAAACAATTAATATTCGTACACCCTACCAAAAATCTTTGTCCTTTATAACATTCCCCTATTTAGGTTGTCTTGAAAAAATTGCTGCTCAGCAAATAAGACCGCCGATTATTTTCTTATTTTCATTATACATACATATCTTGCTACTTATGTCAAAACTGGTGAACAATAAAGAGTATGCGTATTGTATTGTATTGTTTTAAGCGATGTGCCGAGGAGTTTATTTCGCGTCGAGGCGTTGTGTGGGCCGAGGCGGAGGCGGGTGTGACACTGACCTAGTGGGCGCGGCCTGGTTGGCGAAGTGCAGGTCCCGGCAGGTGACCGACAGCAGCGGCACGACCGTCTCCGCGGGCGCCGCCGCCAGCGCCGCGCGGTACCTGCGCGTGCGCATCGTCGGTTAACAACACACATTCAGCATAGTCAAATAACCCCACATTACCTTAACCCTGAGAACGCGAGCTTGATTCTCTTTAAAAAAAAATCAAAATATGTGCAATTCACACGTGCCAGAATTGAAACTTCATAACAATGAATACTGTCAGTCCAAATATTGATGTTTTGCTTTGCTTACGTCAGCCGCCATTTTGTCAATGCTTCATTCGCGTCATTTCCGTTTCAACTAATTCCAAATCACAACGATATTAAACAAGTATTCACTTCAAAATTATTTAATATATCAAAAATGGCAGCTTACGTAAGCAAAGCAAAACATAAATGTTTGGACTGACAGTATACTTTTTTTTTAATTTTTCACTTCTAGCACGTGTGAATTGCACACATTTTTTTTAATAGGCAATGCTTTCAACATTACTGGCTTTACCTGGCATGGTTGGCGCTCGGTTCGATGCACAACTCCAGCTGTCGAAGTTGTTGCCCACAGACTGATGATGTACGGGCCCACTGAAATTTAACATACATTCATACATACATACATACAAAGATAGATAGATATATTTTTCTTTTTATATATTATAAACATATTTATTATAGCGCTCATAGCCCGGCGGCTTGCGTCGATCTCAAGTGATCGATATAAGGGAGATATCGAAGAAAAACTATCATTAGTAGGTACCTATTATTATTATTTATAGGGTGGTATGATTAATAATGCAATAGGTTCCGTAAAAACGTTTTTTAGAATTTGTTACTATTCTTTTGGTAAGTTTCCACAAATCTAAGAAATTATTTAACCGATTATGAAGCGAATTTACTGAGGCATCGCGGCAAGCTTCACCATTGATTCACTATTAAAAAAAAGTTACGACGTTTCAAAAAATAAAACATTCGTAATCTCAACGAGTAAGTTTCCAGGACTGGCCACACAATAACCACATCGTCGTCGTGATACTCACGGTCTTCTTGAGCCGGGAGATGGGTACCATGTTCAGGGCGCTGATTATCGCCATCATCGAGTTGAAGTTCCCCAGGTTGAAGCACTCGCGGGCGGTCATCACCCACTGCTCGATGACGCGGGCGCGGTATTTGCTCTTTTGGTTCTGCAATCAGTCATCACCCGTCATCACCGGACTGCCGTTCTAGGGGTCGACTTCATCGCCATTTACCACTCAGGTGGGATTGTTGTCAAGCGTTAACTTATCTATACGAATAAATAAAATTGGAGTGTCTGTTTGTAATAACCGCTTTTTACTAAATGCATATGGACGTATACCCAATGCTCTGTTGCCTGTTTGTTTGAGCTGATCTCATGAACGGCTGAACCGATTTTGACGGGATTTTCACTGGCACACAGCTAATATCATACGGAATAACTCAGGCTACATTTATTTTTTTATTTTTTGTTAAATTCCACGCGGACCAAATCGCGCGCAGAGCTCGTCTTACGAAAAAAAATCAAAACAAAACAGGCACGGCCACCATTCCCCGCTCACCTTCAACACGTCCGTGGCGGCCAGGTAGCTGCACTGGTTGAACCAGGACGCGTACGCCTCGAGGTTGCGCGTCGACCTCTCCCCGTGGTGCAGGCTGATCGTCGCGCACGGCTTGGGGCCGGCCGGGGTCGGCCGCGCGGGCACGGTGATATGCACGGGCGCGGGCGCCGGCTGCGCGGGCGGCGCCGCCGGCGCGGGCGCGAACGCCTGCACGAACTCCTCCGGCCCCACGAATGACAGCCGATTTAATTCCACTAAGGTCAGCTGGTGCGCCAACTCGCTAGGCGTCAGACCCAGCGTTATTATGTCGCCCTGCGGTCGCACAATGTTGCAATCATGGAATAATAACACTATAGAAAGACAGTCTTCATACAAGCGCTCTGTCTAAAGTGAAACTAAAGTGAACTAAACCGAAACTTTCCCGAAAGCGGGGATTGATTCGTCTGCTGATAATCATCTGTTTTTAGCAATAACACATAAATAGCTTTTCAGATATTTTGTGACACAATTTAACTGGACAAATCGTCATAATTCTTTTTTTTCGAGAGACACGTTTGGCGTGCGTTGACATGAGCTGCCCGGTGTTTGGAGTCATTTCTGACTCCAATTAAAGTGCTTCAACACTGCCGCGCGGACTTCGTTTCTATAATGTAATTGTTCTAAGGTTACAATGATACGATCTTATGTCAGTGTCAAACCTAGTATAGTACGGGCGGCGGTTGTAGGCCGGGCAAACGTTTGTTCGGATTACGGTCGAAGTGGTGGTAACTTGGTAAGACGCGCGCAGGGAGCGGGGTGTCGCTTTGAGCATTGTTTGTTTCAGTCGCGCGCTCAGTGTGCGTGTCGCTATCTCCCTCTAAAGTACTGTGCCTGCGCCCAGTATCCGAAAGCCTAACTTTAGACCGGCCTAGAACCAACCGTCTACAACCGTATACAAGTGACAACTAAGTAATAAGTCAATAACGCATCAGCCGCCCCTCGTCAATTGTGTCAATTCTATATGTGTCAGTGTGCATGCAGTCTACACGAAGATAATTATAATTACCGGTGTCAGTAGTTCCACGGCGTCAACTGTTCGAACATGCTTCATGGTCCCCTCATACTCCTCGAGGGCGGTCAGTGTGTCCAGGAGGTTCTCCAACATGGACGAAACCAGCTCCCTCAGTGAGTCCATATGCTCCGAGGCGCACCTGTGACAAATGTACAAACTGAAATATAAGCATTCGCGTCTCGACGCAATTTTTATTTGATTGCAAAGAAACATTTACGATAACTGCCGTCGCACCAGCGCACGTAGACCATGTTGTTACGTAGTGACGAGAAAGCCCACTACTATTACAGTTATTAATATAATTACTGATATTATCCCTCCGAACGACCAGCTGGCCAGCCGTGTTCGCAACGCATCTGTGACGCCTTTACCTTTACTAATGTCCTTGCGAAAAAATAACTTTACAATCAGGTGGTTCGTCTGCTCCTGTGTCGTCTATTTCCATAGGAAAACTCTAATCGCGCACAAAGAGTACGAGTCGTCAGAGTTGTACGAGTTGTAGTCCGGTCATTCGGAAACGGAATGAAGGATAAATGAGCGTTCAACTCCCTGTAAACTATGAAAAGGCAACCAGGGGCTCTTATTTTTGAATTTCACCGATGACTTATCATATTCGTATACGAAACATTTTCACATGTGATTTTCGTAGCGAGTGGTCACAATTGCTGTATTTTTGAACCATTCGAAACGATGTTGCCAAGTAATTAAACGAATAAATATTTTAATCGTTTCCCGCAGAAAAAATGTCAATCGGTACTAATCGGTAATTGAAATAAATACCTATAACGTGTCTTAGCCTGAAACGGAACGTTAAATAACGACATGACATTTAACATTTCATTTCAAGTTGTGACAAGACGTTTGACACATTCGGGCGAATTATAAATTCGAATGGTTAAGACGACTCGTTAACAAACTCGTCTATGCCAATTTCATATTTCCTTAAAAAATAAAATTCGTATACGTTTTCGTGACTTTCGTATACCGAGTGAAATTCAATAATCGAGCCCCATATCTGTGCGTACCGCTGCGTGATGCTCCTGACGAGCGCCATGACGCGGTCGTCGCGGAAGTCGTACGGAAACAACTTCATCCAGACGCTGACCAGGTGGACCAGGCTCGCCATGTCGGCCACCTCGCGCTCGGGCGGGTCACGCGCGTCGCCCGCCGGCGGCGCCTGCGGGCGGGCCGCGTCACAACTCCGTGTTCCACCGTTACGGCGCGTTCACATTGAACGGCCGTTTTACAGGACCGTTTAAACGGATATGCCAGGAGCGTATGTAGTTGTATAAGCGATTTCACACAGAATCCAGTATTCCGGATCCAGTAAAACGGACGTTCTATGTGAACGCGCCCAAAATGCTGTGTGAATATTACCTCCAGTAGCGATGGATCCGCTTTAACGGATCCAGTAAAACGGACGTTCTATGTGAACGCGCCCTTAGGCTGAGCCCTGGGTCACGGCGTATCGCGCGGAAACAACTACTCGACTGGGCGTGTGCGCGCTCGCATTTCGGACAGGTTCAAACGTGTCGAGTGTTTGTTTCGTGCGCGGCGGATTCCGCATGCGCGATACGCCATGGCTCAGGACGCACCCGTTGCCGCAGACGTAAGAGCACAGAATACACAGAGAACAGAATATACTGGTTAATTATATCAAATGCAAACGATATAAAATACACCTTTCTACAGCAACATGATTTTGTTTATGTACCAAGTGCAAAAGATTCACATAACAGTTTTATAAGCAAAGATTCAAAGTCAATCGACAGCAATTATAATCAGTGCAAACGTAAACTGCATTAAGGCCGGCCGCACACTGACCAACTAACGGCGCCACTAAACGAAGTACCCAAACAATGACAAAAACATGTAGTGGCGGCGGCGGTAAAGGTGTGCTGGACCAAAACTCACCAGTTTGTCTATATATTTCGCATATTTTTTGCATAGCCTCATCAGCAGCTCATGGGGTTTCAGGAAGAAACGACAGCACAGCAGGAAGGAGAATGTGAAGGGCGGGCTCGCGCCGGGCCTGAACAGCTCGACGAGGGCTTCGACCGTGCCACTGATGACGTGGCCGTCTCTGTACTCCACGTCGAGAAGCTCGTCCAAGAAATGGGTCCGCGGCGAGGGGAAAATCGCGGGCGGCAGCTACAACAGAAACGATATAACTTTTTATCACAAAATTGCTTTACACGTCGAATTTAATATGTCACATTTACCCCGCATGGTGCGGACTAGTAGGACAAATCCAGCTGCAGGATTAGGATGCTGACAGAAGGCTGTCTGTTGTAAACACCTCACAACACCAACTGCGGTTACCAAGATGGATCAGATGGCTCAGGACCGGTCGGATTTGCGCCAGACATACCTGTTTTCGTCACACGTAGTTGCTACTAGGTGGAATAAAAAATATTGAAAACATCTCGGAGAACCGTGAAAGTTATTTGTTCCACTTTCCACTGATTTCGGACTTGTTATAAGTCATTCAGAGATGCATAATTATCTTAAGCAATTGCGTATCAAACATGGTGTCACTGATAACCTGCGCTTAATGAAGCCATATTTATGTTTGTCTATAACGGTCATAATATCATATCAGGGACTCTGAGGTAACCGAGGATGATAATTACCTGTTGATCCTTACTTGAAACCGGTAGAAATTGAAATCCGCCGTTCATGACAAAGTGTTGGCCTCCCGATGCAGTTCTAATAGTGTTTTCTCTCACCAACGCACTGAAGTCTTTCTAAAACAAAATGGGTAAAGAACATGAACATTGAATGCGTAGAATTCAAGTTAACATACACACCTTAAATATGGAGGTACATAGAATTTTTGGAATCTGTGGAAATAAATTTGATGTTGTTATCTTTTTATACTAATAAAATAAATATAGTTTCCTACATGGAATTATTAAAACATGTGCTCGTGTAAATTATGGAAATGGTTAGTGCAATAGGACTTACATCGTAATATGACGATGCAGTCGGTGCCATCAACTGGGGGTCGTTTCCCAGGGCAAGACCCGATCCAGACGGCAGACACGCCGCGGCCCCCTCCACCGGTGCCGGCGGCACCTGCAAATCGCTCACCTTTTCATATACGTATCTACTGCCCTACTAAAATTAATAAACAAAAAAAAGGTTCTCAAAATAACTGACGAGCAGGATTGTTAAGTAAATCATCTATTGCAGCAACATTTCAGTTTTATTTCAACAAATTCATTCTAAATTATTCTTTTAATGTAGGAAACTAACTAATTGCATAATTTGTATACATAATTATGTAGAGTGTTACATGTAACAGTAAATGTTTGTTGTAATTCAATAATTTTTAATTGATGCCTATAAGCACTCTAATTTTAGTAGAGTCCTGTATAGGATTGAATCTAATATTTTTATTAGCTTGTTGCATAATTATGTTAAAACAAGCATGTAGTTTATACCTATAAGTGAATTGACACCTTTGTATTGTATAAAACTTGCATGAAATCGTTAAAATGTAATGGTGATCTTTTTGCTGGTGAAACATTTAAATAAATAAATAAATGATAATGAATTATGGTAACCAGTTGTATTACCTCCTTTACATTGCAGGAGCTACATGGTGTGTCGTTCAACTTGCTTGCATAGTAATACATGGCCATAAGGCCACTAATACTGTGTAGAGGGAAGGTTCAACGCCCTGTGGGAAAGAAACATACAAAATTCAAAACTTACTTTACATACATTACATACAGTAGCATCTCGATAACTCAAATATCAAAATAAATGCAAAAATCTTCGACTTAATGAGCCTTCGAGTAACCAAGAAGTTCGAGATATGAAGTATTACGTCCCTATTTATTGTCAGCAAAACGTTATTATGTTTTACTGACTTTGACTTACATCTATATGCTATACATTGTAATTGCACATTGCAATTGCATTGTATTGTAATTGTTAATATACTTTCGCACGTATTGGAGAGGTCTAGATAACTGACCCTGATTTTAGGCCGAGCAGCCAGGTAGGCCGAGGCCAGCAGAAGGTAGCTCCCTACATGGTGGTAGGGCTGCACATAGGGATTACAGTACTGATATACCAATACAGGTGTTGATGTTTGACCACAACTGAGTAGCTACCATACTATTGCTTTCGGCAGTCTCTTCAACCTGGGGCTTGACAGTCCCACTTACTATTTTTCCTGGCTGGCAATATTCCAGTGATGCCTGATGATGGTAACCACTATCTTTGTAAGTTGTTGTTTATTTACATAGGAAAAGAACAAACATAACATGCCACTAAGTAATACAAATAATAAAAAAAGTTTAAGTTCCTAATTAGTTTCTAATTTGTGCCTGTCCTAATTTGTGTGTAAAAAAAAAAAACCTTATCCATATAAGCTAAAATCTGGATAATTTAATGTTTGTAATTATGAGGCAAATGGTAATTTTTAGCTGAGATCTGAATAACAGCAAATTTGTAAACTCAATTACGACTTACTTTTGACATAATGGAAAGGATAATATGTAAAGAGTTAATGCCTAATAACATTTTATTATTAATATTGATTAATAACTTTGGTTGGTACGGATACAATGACATTAAATGAATATGTTGTATTTAATTTATCATAATACAACAACTTTTGACCACTGTCAAATAATATTATTCCCAGATGCCCAAGTTATAACGCAAAACATTTCAGGAAAGAAAGCACATACAGCCAACAATAAACTGGCTCAATGTCTCATGAATTAATGACACAAAAAAATTTTTTTACACAATAATGTTTTAATTTTTTTTATAAAAGGACAATAATGATATCGTTTATTATTTTGTTTAATATTATTATATTACATCAAAGTTAAAAGGTTGCGAATACATACGTGGGTTTATATGCTTCACCTCACTGCCACTTTATAATGTTCTGTGAAAGTCCACTACACCTCACACATACCTACTACTTAAAAGTTTAACATCATAAATGACGTCTAAATAAATAATGTACGTAATAAAAGAATAACAATCCATCTATTGCAATAGGATTACACGATAAGTCACGTAATGTGACCGAAACGCGGAAACGAGTATTGGTAAACATTGTAATAATCGCTGTGATTTCACGATCTACAAAAGATATTATTATATTATGTTGAATATTCGACCCGTAATTCACCACAATCTGTTAGAGGCATTTTTCCAAGCACGGCTGAATAGATGCGGTGAAAGTAGACTCCAATGAGTTTTATTTTCATTTGCGGGAACGGTGAAATTGCTATTATAACTTATTTTCGTTAAGTACAACACAGGAGAGTTGTTCGTAATATATTTACAACACACGCTTTCTAAATATTTATTTAATTTTTAGGGTATTTCTAAGTACTCCAATAGACAACCATCATTAGAACTTAAGAGGCAGCCCCGAGGCCCTACCGAGGCGAGAGGCGAGCCCAGTAGTAACCAAAGAGAATATAACCACTACGGTACGGTACGTAAAACGGTAAAATGTAGTGTACTCTGAGGTCTCTATGGTCTACGCTATTTTCTCATAGAAATATGAAACCTAGGGAAGTGACATATCAACAAAAAATGCGTGCCACTGTTGTCATCTGGACACAAAACGGATTTTCGGCCTCGTTTTGACAGTAGCATTTGTAGTACTAAAAGAACAAAAGGTCAATGTATTATTTTCTACTCTTAATCTATGGTTGCTTAACACTCTATAAGTCCTATCCTATGCATTGACGAAGTACTGACGAGCAACTTACATTATAATTAGAACAACTTTTTAGATTTGATCATACAGAATCGCTATAAATAGCAAAATAATACAAATAACTATTTATGATTTTGTTGGTAATGCATGATTTTAACCCTTCATTACTAACCTTCGTCGAATCGACGACGCAGGATTAAAAAAAACGCGATAACTTTTGCGCGCGCGAATTAATTTATTCCTTCATACTCTGGCTAATCTCTTATCTCTGACATCTCTGTCGACCCTTTGCTTCTGCGATGGACGGTACTGCGGAAGAAGGTGTAGGGAGGGAGTCCGTGAGCTGCAGTCCAGCAACCATGGCTCGTGGAATCGACGAAGGTTAGTGTTTACGTGACTTTTAAGCAGCAGCAAGTAGTACTTTAACTAGTACAACTGAGGCTGAACGACATTATGTATATTGACTTTCATATATTTATTTACTTTGATATAACTACTGTACAACAAAAAGGAAAATATGTGCCTTATGTCTAAATGTAATATGTGCCGTATGTGTAAGTAGTTTTGCACTAATCGCTAAGCGGCGAACACAAACTTGACATCTGTCACAATAGTCACAAATGTATTAATTTCTTGATTTTCACCAAATTTGTAAACCACTAAAATTTGTGTTCCATTATTTAATTTAAGTCTTCTTTTTTCATATTTTATTTTTATTTTTCATATATAAGTCATGACTAAGTCAGTTGCCAACTTTAAAAATGTTACATTCGATGATTTTCCTTGAAAACTACCTCATTAATAAGGCTGTAAGATTTATATTAATTTGTAATTTTTGTTTATCTAAATATCATAACAGAAATAAATACTGATTATCAGTTATAAAAACAATTAAGCACGTATTTTGTTTTAGTAAACCTTTTGATACCCCCTTAGCAAGTCGCGTAGTCGAAACGACGAAGGTTAGTAATAAGCATCGAAAAATAAGATTAGTGATCTAGGGATAATGATGATCGATGAAAACAAGTAATACACCGAAAAAATAATTCGGTATTTGAACTTCCGGTAACGAGATGAGTGGAATATGCAATGGGTGATTGCAATTCGTTTTCTTATCATTTAATTTGATTCAATGACATTTAATAAAGTTGTTTTATCACATACAAGTTTAGTAATACCAATAATAATTATAATTTGTAAAAAACTATGAAAGACGGAGAAAGTAGACTACCATAGACAACGATCATCAAGTTAGTGAATAGTGCGTTAAGTGCTAAATATTCAATAAGACGATATTTTCATGAAATTTTCTTCCTCCACCATTAACATGCCCAGACAGAAAATTTATAACAATAATAAGCCCACAGAGCAGCTTGTGGCGAGCTGTTTGTGAGTAGCGATACAATGGACCCGAGTGCTCGGGGGAACCCCCTCTTCCTTATCTTCAGTAGGTAAAGTGGAGATTGAGGAACAGGGCCCCACCTCTGTGCTTGCCTTAACCGGTCCGCCAGAGTTGAGTCTTTAGAGCTATACCTACGCTCGGGGGTGGAAGTGTCTTATGGCGTAATAACGAGGAAACCCGCTCATGGGGGTTCAATCCCCCCTAGATGGTGAAGTCAGTGCCGCACCTCTCTACACTGCTAGCTGCTCATGCCAATGTTGCCCCCAGGCATATGCCACTTACGGGGCCCCATCTAGTGAGTGCCAAGTCACCACCTGCCGCATTTTCAGTTCTACAGACTGATTGGCAGGTGTCCATAGTATTCCAAAACCCTTTCACCAGTTCCTCGTAATTTTACCTCAATAGCCTGTTTACCCTGTAGTTTCCTATTTTTCTAGTTAGTTTACTATGTAGCGTGCAATCGAGGATAGCAATATGGACTGCATCTCCGATAGGCTCGTCTTCAGGGATGTGATGTCCTTCAGCAGCCGGTGACATCCACGTGATCGAATGTGACGGGGGGCAGCTTATGCAACTCCTTCGCCACAAATGCTGGCACGCCGTCCGGGTCTGTCACCATCAATAAAGTGATGACATCCTGGACACTTTTTCGGTTCCCTCCTCCTGTGTGAGGGCATCTCCTCCATCTTCCCAAGCACTTTGAAGAATAGTCTCTTGCCACTGCTTATCTCGTCTTCATTGAAGTCCAACTTGTAGATCTGCATGAAGCTTACTTCATCCATTGTTTCGATGGCATGTTGTACAAATGCCAAGAAATAGCCTTATTTGCGGGTAGCAGCAGCTAATGCCGCGCGAGTGCTATACACGTACTTTAACAACACGACTGTACTCGGTCGCAATGCAAACAGACTGACTTTCAAAGAGTTACATAAACACTACTGACTTTGCTAGTGTCGTAGAAATTATTATGTTTCCTTGGAGATGACATTAAATAAACAGTTGCACGTTAATCTAATTGCGTGCGTAGATATTTGAAGATTTTATAGAAATGAAAAAAGATTTGTAGTCATGTTAAATAAAAATCTGAAACGGAGATCAACGATTACTACGTTACCTGCTATTGAAACATTGCAAAGAAATGTTCGCAGAGCGCCAACATGTTTTGACAGGTAAGGGTATTTTAGGTAACATTCATTTTGAAAATGTAGAAGTAATTTCCGATACAGAAAGTCTGTAAGTATTTTTTAAAGTTAATGCTTGACTTTAATTAAGTAGGAAATTGGCGATGTAGTTTAGGCCAGGACAATTAACACGAGCGAGCGATTTCGCTCGGTATTCGCAAACGCACCGTACCTACTATCGCGTCACTGACAAAGTTGTTTGATTTGCAGAATTGCAATGCAAATTTAACTAATTTTTACTGAGTTGTTAGCTATGAACTGTTTGTAACAAAAAAAAGGTGTCTATAAGACTGACAATTTACTGAACCATCGAATCGAGACATCGTGATTCAATAATTAGGGTACTACCATTATGACCCATTTGCATTTGGTTGCAGGAGACCTTGTGACATCCCTTTCCACCTTCCACACAAGAAACTGTTGGATAAAATAGAACATGTCGAGAAGGAACCGGAACCATTGGTAATTCTGAGTCTACCTCTATGCTATGGACCATCCTCAATAATTAATATACTTTCTGGATGTAGTTAACTATTATGGCCTTTATAGAATAGCTACTTAATACCTGTTACTATACCTAAGATCGGAAACATCTTGAGTTTCCGTTCTTAGGTTTACATATTTATATTTTCCCGCTAGCGGTCACCTATCTACTACTTATGTAGGTAGGTAGATGCCTACTACATCTACGTATCCACCGTGGGCGCTGTTGTTGACTCTGTCAATCCTTATTATGAAGTAACTACCATAATATCAGGTTCCCATATTTAACCAATCGTTGAACCGATCGTTTTTGAGTTACCAGTAAAAAATCGTTAAAGTATTTCCCTATAATCTTTTCTTATAGGAAAACGCCTCGTAATAGGTAGGTACTACTACTCTATCCGTAAGCAAACTAATCCTTTTCAGAATATTAGAAGCGCAAAAAAGCTAAACATTCCGTCGGCTGGTACCCGCTTCATTATAATATCACTACAGATCTCTTTTGATAAGTTTGAAACGACATGTAACATGTTATACTTAATAACCATTACATAGCCATGGCAATTTTACCTATTACTCGTATATGTCCAACCTGTTGCTGGCAGATTTTTCGTACTTATTAGCTTCAACGGAGTACATTTCTCTATTCTCAGACGGGATTTACGGCAGCCCAAGAGGAGCGTTACAGAAAGGAACGAAAGCAAACCAGGCTTCAGCTCGAGCCAATTAAGTTAGAAGACGGTTTAAGTGAGTACACTCATTTTTTTAAGTATGAACACTGTATTTTGTCTGAGAACCCTCATTATATAATTCTGCGTAACAGGATAAGTTCTGTGATTGCGTCTTTCATCAATATCTTTACAGACTTTGTAAGTTAAAGCGCAGACGTTATTTTAATTTATATTAATTCTAATTTGAACTGATACGATATGCAATCATATCACTACAATGTAGTGAGCGGAGGAGTGAGAAACTCTCGATAGTTGACACTACGGGCATTGATGACAGTATCACCAAGTAAACTGTTCATCGTACATCATGCAAAACAACATACTAGTTTATGTCCCTTCCGGTCGAAATTGCCGGACTATGTATCACTCATTTTAATCGCGTCATTCTTTACCTGCCAGCGAAGCGAGGGCTCCGGCTTCGACCCGGCTCTAGTGACCTAGGACCTAGGACCTAGTGATGTCTAATAAGCTTTCTATGCCAGCATTCTGGGAGGGTATTTCCTGTCTGCTAGCTACTCACTTCCAGAATCCTCATGCGCTTTTACGTGTTTTCAAATATAATGGTGTAACGCAGATTTTAGTATTAAGACAGAAAGGGGAATAGCAGTCTTTAGCCATACAGACAACTTATATTTGTGAGCAATGTTTTTCTCTAGGTTATCAAATCCAATACTTTTGTGCTATAAATTCCCGTACATAAGGTCACCCGAAAAAGAAGAAAGAACTGAAGATCCGCGAATCAGTGAGCAGTGTGGACGACCACAGGGAAGAACATACCAGCGATCCCCTCAAGATCAAGCCGGAGGTGGCTTCCCAAAGGGAGGTGATCGAGTTTGTGAGGAGCAACCCGTCATGCGGCTTCCTGTATATGGTCTATGCGGTGCACCCACAGAATGTGTACTTCACACCGTATTATCTTAAGTAAGTGATCATTAATACACCGCAACTATTTAATTTACCATGAAAAATATAGCGGTAATAACAATGTATGTAAGTATGCAGCGAAAATTAATACCAAGAAGGGTAACTACCGATCAAAAATACCGTAATCAGGTAATACTCGACCGCGGTGGGCCGGGCTTATGAAGAAGTCAACGTCAGTCCGTTCTTGGACTCGACCGAAGCAAGCAAGCAAGTTTTCACCGAAGCAAGAGATAACTAAATTCTAATACGCACATAATTATGACGATTTGTGCAGTTAAATTGTGTCACAAAATATCTGAAAAGCTATTTATGTATTATTGCTAAAAACATATGATTATCCGCAGCCGAATCATTCCCCGCTTTCGGGAAAGTTTCGGTTTAGTGCTTCACTTTATACAGAGCGCTTGAATGAAGACTGTCTTTCTATAGTGTTATTATTCTAAGGGTGCTATATTATCCAGGGTGGTCCCGTACGAGGACATCGACAGACGAAACTACCTGACCATAAGTCCGTGCGGCGTCACGCACTTCACTAACGAGATGGTGTTCACCAAGCTGCCGGACTGGGAGCAGGAGTACACCATCTTTGTCAAGCTGACTGACGTGAGATTGCCCCTTGTTTTACCTGCTTTAAACCATTTGGTTACCAACAATAGAAGATCTAAAATATTACATAAACAAAAGGGAATTCCATTAAGTAACTGGAACATTGTTGTTGTGTATGCTCTCGGCCTCCTCTATTATGAGGAGAAACCCGAGGCCCTGTCGTGGCCCATTAATGGATTGAAGTGACGTAACAGACGTTCGCTTTCAAATTAAATTGAAATGCAATGCATGGAAATGTGAGAACCTGTGAAATATCGAGATCCGGCAAATATTTTAAAAATATTTCTTCCAAAAATGAATGTAATTCTTTGTTCTTTATTTAAACGCTTACAAAGGTTTTAAGGTAGCGTATGGCATGGCCGGTCAGTGGCGTGGACGTACTAAGTTTTAACCTCATATCCATATGAATAGGAAACCTACGTCTTAGTACGCGTACTCAAAATGTTAATTCAATTTAAAATAAATATTGAAATTGATTATAAACAATAGGTTATGTTAATTTTAAATAAATCGCATTTTATTCGCAGATATTAGATGTGACTCCCAGCTTAGTTAGTTATAATACAATAGTGAAAAACGAATCTAAATCTAAATTTAACAGAAAAAACTATAAGTTACAGTTTTATATGAATGAGACATCACAAACAAGACGATCAAAGCAATAGGTATACATAATTATAAGTAACACATAAATGTGCTACTTGGCTGGGAATCGAATCCGTACACGCTTGCTTAACACGAGTTAAAACATTCGTACGTAGTAGGTACAGGATCGTTGATGTCGAGCGTAAGACAAAGGTGATGTTTCACAGATCAAATTCTTCAAAGTGTACCGTTACTGGAAAGCATTTTACGTTTGGCGGAAGTCGATCCTGTTCCGTAAGTTCAGCAAGCTGCGTAACAAAATCGCCAAGAATTCGTTCATCCTGACGCCGGTGCTGGGGAAAGCGTTGCTCAACATACAGTCCATGTGCTGTGACATGGAAACTAAGAGCTTCGCGGACGTTTCCAGAGACATGGACATCGCCTTCTTCTACTTCATTGAAGTGCAGGTACGATCAAGAACTTCTTAAAATTCTTGTTTTATTTGTTGTTTTCAAGATGGCTGGCGCCAGTACATCTTTTATAGAACTAAGAATTATTTGATAAACAATCACAAAGGCGTTGGCGAAAGTAAACGATGAACCGAATAATTTCTGGTTTTTTTTTCTCTGATTATTTAATGTGGAAAACGATGGAAATAAAACTAATACTAAGTGTTACCTCAATTTGACTCCATTAGATCGGTGAAATGAATACCATTTCTGTTATAGAATCTCTGATAAACGCGTAGACAATCATTAAAAAAAGGGAGCTATTGCGTTCTTAAGCACCGCCTAGTAATTGTTTTACACCAATATCTCTCAGGTACACACTTCGATCAATATAATTTGATTATTTGAGGCATAATTGACGTAGGTCATAAACGAAGTCGTAAATGGTGATTCCATGTACATATTTTTAAGCGCTCCGGTTGCACTGCTGATCCAATTAATAAGTATTAGCCGGGCGTACATGCAGCAATCCACTTATCACAGATGGCCCTTGGAGTGCAGCGTTTTATTATGCACAAATTCGCATCGCATATTGTTAATGTATTGTGTGATAATTAATTAACTCAATTTGACAGAATTAATTTCAACTCGAAAGTAATTCGTACTATAAAAGAATCGTAGCAATTTTTTTACTGAATATAAGTTACCGCTTGACCACAATCCCACCTGGTGGTAAGTGGCAACGTATCCCTCAGATGGTAAAGCGTTAAAAGATGTTAAAAGTTAGCTACTTAGAAAAAACGCATCGTTCGTACCGGAAGATGTTCACGACGAAAGGATGGATACTCGCCGTGCGTCGACTTGTTCGATGGTAGAAAGGTGTCTGATATAATATGTAGATGTGTCAAACTATTCCGACATAATGCAATTGAAGCATTCATAAATTTGCAGACTTAGGCCGCTCATGGCTTTCAGCGGTAATCTTATTTATTGTGAATAAGTTACTGGGGTTACTATTCTAGGGCGGCCAAATATCAACAAGCGTAAAAACTAACAAAAAATGTTTGTTTCACGACCCGTATTTGGCAATGGCTACCATGCCGGAGCGCCTGTCGTAGATTTGATTTCCAACGTGACGAAAATTTCAATGATTAGTTCAATTTCTGCTCTCAGTCTGGGTGTGTGTGTTCTTGTCTTGTGTGTTGTCCATGGCACCCACGACCCGAGGAATCCTAGTGTGGGGCTATGAGTGTGTAGCGTTATTGGTTCAGATGAAGCGGATCGAGTACCTCCGCGACAAGCTGACCGAGTTCCGCGCGGTGGTGCTGGAGGTGATAGTGGGCGCGTGCCACGCGGCGCTGTACCTGCAGGGGTTCGTGTTCGACGACCGGAACGTGCCGCCCTTCCAGATCATACGCGGGAAGCCCACTGGTGGGATGTCCTACACTGAGAAGGCCAACAAGAGGAAGTATTGCGAGCGGCTCGCCAGGTAACGCTCTCGATCTGACATTCCTACATCACTCTCCCCTGGTCGTGAAAAAGGTTCTAAAAACATGACCATGACATTACGACCTAATAGCTAACGTAGAAGACTCGTGTCCGATACTTCCTAATGTTCATAGACAATAGACTATATCTGCCAGTTAAGTCCTACTTCTAGTCCTAACTTCTTACCAATAACCGCATCACTCTATCCTCCTCACTCCTTATTAAATGTGATAATGCCATCACACAATGCTTCCGGTAATTGGGGCTATTTTTTTACCATTCGATGCTATTCACTACGATGCGTATGACTATTAGCTATTAATTATGTAACAGTTTACAAAACCCAAGATGAACGAAATCATTACAAAGAGATGAAAATAGATTTTCAATTACAAGGTAAACAAGCCTGATTTGAATTCATTTTTCACAGTTTTGCTCAACAGTATTTGGGTAAAGTTTTCTTTGAGTATTTCTTTCACAAACTGTTTGGCACTCTCGTACAGTAAGTAACAGTTTGTTTATTTTCAGATATTTAGACGAAGCTTTTTAATATAGGCTGAAATATTTTTTATTACTGATCAAAAAGATTTTTAATAATTCAGTTGCGACCTTATATTTATTTATTTAGACTTTTTTGTACCATACAAAACAAAGTATACGAACAAAATGTAGGACTGGAAGTTTATTTTATCCTGACTTGTAATCTGGAGTATAAGTAATGAGTTTACGAAGTTATAAGAAAATTCGTTCATGGGGTTTTAATCGATGCTTTGACGGACTACCCTTTATATTTTATTATGCATTTATAGATAAATGAACGACTTGTTTGTCATTTCAGTAGTACCACGCTACACGCTAACCAAACAAGCTTAGTGGCAGGGAGTGATTTGTGAGAGTGTATTAATTCATTTGCAGCTTCATAAAGCTAACCGACTATATGACCAACTACATGTTGTATCGACTGACGCAGCGGTCAAATTATATGATGGCGGAAATGTTGAGGAAACATGTGGGATTCACGCCGGAGCCCGCCTTGTTGGCCTCCCCTGACGTAGACGAGGTCTTGGAGGTCTTACCTCGAGAGACAGACACATGCAAGGTATGCTAACGGTATAATGCACTAGTAAATACATCACTATACTCCCCACTTTTCAGTAAAGAACCGTCTCCAAAGGTCTTTCCCAACCAACCTCTTCTCGACCTTGCTCGTGTATACCTCTCTGGCTTTTATCGTCTTGGTTATAACATTTCCTATGACATGCCTTTTAATGTTTCTAATTTCGATACTTTGGCAAACTTGTTAATTTACTTTCGTCTTGTCGTTTTGCAGCAACGCTGGCGAAACAGGATAATTATGTAGATAGACAATGGAATTCGATCACTTATGTTTCGCATTGGAAGCTGATCTGATTTATATATATATAAGTAGATCTGTTACACGGGATTTGTGCTTTGAAAAACATTTGCATCCGTCAAGGAAAACATAGCGATATAATCCTCATTATCTGATAGTTACCATAATGTTCTTGAATATATGAAACTAGACTTTACGTATTTAATCCGTATTCGACCCTTAATGTGGACTAAGTCTTACCCGTCACATTGTTATATTTTGTTATATAGATTAATGAGCTTAACAATGGGATGATTAGTGTTTTTATGGTGTGTGGGGGTGTGTTTTATATATATTTTTAATCTTTAGTAGTCAAATATAGATAAATTATATTGCTTCCAAAGTTTTTTAAGCGATTTAAATTAAACGTTATTCAAAGTTGGTTTTGATAAAAACCTTTCGATTATTTTTAACTTTATAACAACTGCGCCAGATGGTGTAAAAAGTCATCTAAATAATCATCACCATCATCTGTATAATATGGATTTTTATTTTTACCACCAGTGGGCGTTATTCCAAGTGGACGCGTTCGTTCTGCCCAGTGGACAAGTCGAACTAAACCCTAGCGAGAAAGTCATGACCACATATATCGAGAAAATAACAGATTACTGGGATCAGTACGTAAGAACATTCCACAACTTCTTGAATGAGGATTCCCTCCAGATTTTTGTCCAACCTTCCATAATGGGCAAGCAAGTGGAATGGTCGGCGGGCCAGTCGCCGAATTTATACTTCTTGATGAATCAAGACAAGGAAATGTTGGATAACATAGCTTTTATACCGTACTCATTGAAGTTCGGTTTCGAGACGGTTTGGAAATTCCTCCAGCGGATGAACGCTTTCATGACAAATTTTAAAGAAGCTCACGAGATGAACATAAGCACGATTACGGAGGAGAGAGATGTGAACGAGTTCAGAAAGCTGTGCGATAGGTTCGTGAAGCAAATGGAAGCGATCGAAGACGTGGTCAGCTACCAGCCGCTCGGCTTACTGTTTCTGTGTCTCAGCCCGTTCCAGGAATTGTTCCGACCGCAACCGAAGAGGCTGTTCGATGCCGTCGCCAATGTCACGCCCGAGTAAGCCAATAACTATTTTACTGTTTATTTTTACCAAATTCACTATTGAATTTGTTATTCATTAGTATTCAAGTACTATTTGGTGGCAGAAGACAGGTCACCATGTTATTATGTTTACTACTTAGTTATCCGCTCTGCAGTTGAAATTTGATCGTAATCCATTCTGTCAAATTTAATTTAACATTGACTCTTATGAACGATTACCCCATGATTCATTGCAAATGTTTATGTGACAGATACATTTTTATATTATGTATGATATATTATTCGTGTTGTCCATGGCACTCGCGACACAGGATTCCCATCCTAGTGCAGTCATATTATACCCTATGAGTGTTTTAGAGTTTATTTTGCTCTATTCGCTACAATACCACTGCATGTGTATTAGTGTATAGCGTAATTTACTAACATACGACTGCAGCATCGGCCGCGAGTGCATAGACGACATCCTGGCGGGCATCGAGTCGACCACGGAGGACATCTCGCGCGAGCCGGAGACGGCGGCCGAGCTGGTGGCGTTCAACTCGCTGATGGACGGGCTGGAGGCGCGCGTGGCGCGGCTCGAGGAGCGGCTCGAGTACCTGCGCGAGCTGTACGACCTCATGGGGGAGTTCAACATCGTGATACCGCCGGACGACGTGACCGACTATCTGGGTATGTGTCTTTATACCTACCTCAGCCATATTGAACAGGTGACGTCACGGTGATCGATGTGGTATTGAAATTGTGTAGCAATGACTGTTTTTTTTTTCCTTTCTAGAAGATTTCGTCATCATAGGTAGGACATTGACGCGAGAAAGCTACTTCAATCCTTCGCTACACACATGACAAATGATGACGCAAAAGTCTTGCTTTTTAACCACCGTTGCAAAAATAGGAGTATTAAAATAAGTTAAAATATGAAAAATAATTAAATGCCGCCTACGATAACTTATAAATATACGCAAAAAGCCACAATAAATTCATGTTTGTTTGTTTGTCGGGGTTAATTTGATGCAAATTAAGCAAATACAGTGACCAGTGGACCGGTAGTTCTGTGGTTGAAGTTCCACTGTACCAAATTATTTTACGAAAAGGGTAGGTACCTACCTACTTCAAATTTACAATACAAATCTCGTATGAATTTAATCAGAGAATGTGTCAGTGTTTATATAGGGGTTGCCTAAAAAGTTCCTGGTCAGACTATGATTAACAAAAAATTGAAAAATGACCTTTTATGTGCAAAGTTCTTTAAAGTCTGAATGTTATTAATGCATTAAGGTGGCATTGTCAAGGCCGAGAGAGAAACGGAACTTGCGATAAAAATAAGCTGTAGGTAGACTAGAAACCTTATACCTACATGACCAGCATACACAAAGACCTCGCTAAATCTGCCATTGTTTCTAGAGAATTCACCTAACACAAATGGGCGATGTTGTCCAGAATATCGAAATCATTAACTAAGGTAGGACCTAGTTAGTAATCCTATACTCCTATACTATAACAGGATGGGGACGGGCGACGCAGGAAGCAATATCAGCTGTCGCTCGCACTACGGATTTGAAATCACAAAGCAAGCCGCCTCGTCGTTGAGGGTCCGATGTTAACAATGAAATTATAGACGCATTGCACGATAGTGATGTCCGAGGCGTAAAGGGTATAGAGAATTTGAACGGTGCAGTTTCTCGTGGCATTACACATAATGTAACTGTCCTGTAGAAAACTGAATGTGATCGATAATAATGATATCTTATAAGTTTATAATTGATACTAAACCAGTTAAGTTACAATTATGCGAAGACTTAAACAGGAGCAGCTTAAGAATTTCAAAACAGAAGGATACCATCAAACATGATAGTGAAGTATTGAAACTAGCTAAGTAATCTAAGGGGCGTGCACTTATTCAATATTATCATTTCTTAATAATGTCCCAATGAGTCGAACCCAAGACCTTTTGAATGGCAGTCCGGCTTGGTAACCATTGCGCTGTACGGGCCGTTAAATTATTTATATGAAAGTAGTTCAGGTTCAAGAAGTCGCATAGCGTATATATATGTATGCGTATGTATATAAATAAATAAATAAATAAATAAATCTATCTATCTATATCTATATATATTTATATCTATAGATATAAGGTTATGAAAGAAAAAATTAAGAAACTTGCGCGGAAAATAAGAAAATTCAAGAAAACTTAACCACCACATTAGTTTATCTAATGATTTTGTAATGTAACCTTAGCACTTTATCGCTGCAAATATCGTCAAAGAAGATATAAAAAACTGAATTTCTCAGTGAACATAGTTAAGAATATATACGTATAGTTAAGACAGGACAACGTCTGTCGGGTCAGCTAGTTGTTAATAAACATAATTAAACAACGTGAGACTACGTCATTAGGAAGCTTTGACGTAACGTGACAATAGAAAACTCGGATAGTTTCCAACTTTCAGGCTGGTTTTACAGTCACGCTTACCGCCAGCGCGGTTGGTAAGCGCGCGGGCCGCGAGCTTTGCGTCTCTTGGATCGTTACATAGTTGCGCCGTTTGCCCGCGCGCGGTTGATAAGCGCGGCCTAATTGCCGTCAGCGCGGGCACCTTTTACCTTAGTCAAAATATGTGGCTTGGTCGTGACATCATGTCCCAGGAATTTTGTTTATCTAGTATAACCTAAAGCCAAGTTATGAGGCACTTATGTTCAATTAAAATAAAGAAGAGACACTTATGTATCAAGAGTTTGTAGTGTAGCGTTAAGTCTTACTTCTTACTAATATTATAAATGCGAAAGTTTATGAGTATGTATGTATGTATGTATTTATGTATGTATGTGATGAAACTTTACAGTAATATAGCTTGTAAGTAGAATAACATACGGTGCTACAATTTATAAAGATTTTTGAAGTGAAAACTTCTTTAGCTTCGTTGTGATTTGAAAGTCGATGAAACGGAAATGACGTGAAAAAGCGACAGCAAAAAGAGACAGACACATTTTAACGTGGGAGAAAATGAGATAGGCAGTATTATCCGCTTGCGTGCTCCAAGGTCGGGGTCTAAAGAGCAATACCTTTTACTACAAAATGGCGGCTTACGTAAGCAAAGCAAAACATCATAAAAACGAATGCTGTTAGTCTTATTTGGACTGAAGTTTTCACTTCTACCACGTGTCAAATGCACACATTTAGATTTTTTGTAATTTGGCCCTAATTATAACGATAAGTTGGAAAAATCCTGCCCTCTGAGAGCTATGTTGGCATGCGCTGCCTAAACCGTTCGAGTTACTCGAAGATAATTTAGGTATCGTTGGATTGTTTCTCATAATTAGTCCTAAATAAAAGTCCGCAACGGCGCCGACAGCATATATCTGACTTAATACAATTTATATACCTTTTATTTGTAAGCCCAATGTTATTAATAATGTTATTATGATTATAGTAAAAAATGTAGATATGTCATAACCGCTACGCAAGCGCATCCATAATCCATAATAGTAAGCACTAATTAGCACAAGTGTTTTGACGTTCACGGAAGCATGTCGTGTGCCATGTGTTCGATAAGTATTCAAAAGCATGAAAAAATTCTTTTGTGCGTTATAATATAATACTTTATCAAAATTGTACACATTAATCTTTTAAACGTCTAGGAATCTCATATAATTCGCAAATATTATATCATTTGTAAATTGTAACATTTTTACCAAATCAAAAACAATACAATTTAGGTGGTCAAACTTTGTTGATTGTTGATCTACTGCGACGCGTATATTCTTCGCGCCCAAGTGCGATGATCGCTAATATACTACTGTACTACTGTACTAGTGTATTATATAGGCTACTATAACGAAAAAAATACTAAAATTAGAAAAACAAAAATCTTTCTTTTGGTGAAAAATACTTCTTGTGCGAGTCCAAGTCATACTTACTTGGTCAGTTTTATTATTAGGCATAAATCATTCTAAGAATAAATGTCTCGTCCGTTACATTTATCTATGACATTTTTTTTCGTCTTACGAGTATAAGGTAGCGCTTTACAACAATCCCGCGTGATGGTAAGTGGGATTATACATTATCGATTTCCAACTCCCACGCAGGCGAAGCCGCCAGCAGAGTCTAGTCTATTTAACGCCTAACAGTACCTACGATTATTTAGCGAAGAAGCTTATGGAAAAATATTATTTCGCATTTGCTAAATTAACATTTAAAATGGAATAATATTTTCGGATAATATTTTCGGAGTTTTAAGTTAAAAAACGAAAGGCCTGTTTTTTATCTTTATTGGTCATAACTTCTGCATTTTTTGCGTGCTTCATTCGCTCATTTCATTCATTCATTCACTCGTATTTTTAAGAGCTTTATCTCAATTTAACACGTTTTTGAACTTGTGAATTAGAGTAAAAATAGAGCCTCCGCGTCCCACCGTAGGGGCTTGTGAGCTATAAAATTGTTCTAGGTATGCATACACTTCATAACGAGAAATTCTAAATCTTATTAACGTTTTAGACTGGATCATATAAAAGCTCTTGTAAGTCTTACCCGACTTAATTTTTGCGTGATAGTAAGATTACCTTGGTAACTAAACAGATCATAAACGGGCCATGAATATTTTTGTTACGCCATAATATTTGTGTTTTAAATTGGAAAGAATAACAATAACATTATAGACTTAGCATTTCTGAATGCCGCAACTTCTCGCATGAACTGTTAACTACGGCAACTATGAACTAGGAATTACGGCTTGTTAAACAACTGTAGAACGGTTTTGTTTTGATATCACATATTACATAAACAAAACAACTGTAATTGACTATTAAAATTTAGTAATTTTGGCTTGTATTGTTTTACATAATATTTTGTTAAATTTAAATACTTTGATACAGAACTGTAAACGGATATTAATTCGTGAATATTATTTTCAAACTCGAATACTCTCATCATACATTTCGCATTTCCAAGTGGCGCTTCAGTTTCGGGTTTATTTCATACCAGTTCGATTCAACTGGAAAAATAAATAACGAATGGCATTTAAAATTGTAATACTTTACCACCGTTTCTCTTGTAAGCTGATCAAGGGTATTCCAGTGCGCTTGTTATGTAGTCAAGTATTAATAAATTAGCGAGCCGAAATCAAACTCGAGCGCAATTCCATTCAATTAGTGTAGATTTTAGTGGTTTTTGGTCAGCCGCAGAGACTAACAAGCGGTCCCGCTAACAAGCAACTCCGCTAAGCTCAATAATATTCTAGCTTTCCGGTTTTCCTTACTTTAGATCAAAACTTTGATCTTTTTGTTCAAACGTTCCCAGTGCCGCGGTGGCATGGACAACACGAATTTTATACATCACTAATATTCATGACCCGAGAACAAACGTTTATCTGTCACGAAAACATCTGCAACGACCCTGGAATCGAAGCCGGGACCCATCGGACGCTATCGTTTCGCAGGCACGTTCACTAGCAATTGAGCTACGAGGTAGCTTAGGTATGAATTTAAAGATAGAATAGTAAGTCGATTTTGTCTTAATTTATCGACAGTAGACCGTATTGGTAAAATGGGATAAGTAGATCTTACTATGAAACACTATAACCGATTATGATTTGACGACATTTTGTAAAGTCAGAATAAAATGCCTCGAATTTCAGCTACAAATGTTATTATAACAACAATAAATATAACATCTGTCTGTCTGTCACCACGTTTAAGCTGCTGTAGCGATTTAGATGAAATTTGTTATGAAGATAGAGGCCAAGGAACGGACATAGGATAGTTTTTATCCCGATAATGCATTCCCTTGAAATTATTTTAACGATGTTTTGTCGTTTTTTGATACCCACGCGGACGCGAGCCACCTCCGAGCGGCTCGCACCCGTGCCGCGCCCAGCTGACCGCTAAACTAGTATCATATAAATCTACGCTATTGAATGCAGCTGATTTTATTGTATATTATATCTTTTAGGTTTAAGCGTCGCTCTGGGCACGCTACGTACGAACGTGGACGCAAAACTGGAAACACGTAGAAAGCTGGCCGGCATGTTCGCCAGTCAGATCGGCAAGGACATTATGGAGCTGATGCTGGACGTCAACAAATTACGCGAAGAAGTTGTGGTAAGCCGTTTAGACTTATGAGTTTACTGTTCATTTTTATAAGTAAAAATATCCGACAAACGAAGGATTAAAGGTCAACGTCGCCTGTGGACATCAGTTACGCTAAAGGTATATCACCGTCGCACCGCTCTGCCTAAGAAAGGAGGAAAAATAAATAAAAAATAAACGAAGAAAGAATATCAATTGACATGAAAAATATTTAACAAACAAGATTTTTTGTGTCTATTTATATCTGTAATGTAAACCGTTGACCGTTTCATTCCTCTGGAGTCTACCCTGAGCGTAGTGTAGCGATTTGTAGCTCACGTACATTGCTGCTACCGTGCATTGAGTTGATTTGCATCTTGTTTCATGAGCTTTCATCCATTTTCATTCAATCCAATCTATCTAAATAATTGTGTTGTCAAAGTATTCGTAGCTCACACACATTGCTGCAACTGAGTCAAAGCTCGGGCATGCAACAGGTGCGATTCATGATGAATTTAATTGCAAGTATGTAGATCTATCTAATCTGATGATCTAGCAGTGACAGCCAAAGGGGTAGAACATTGGACTCCCGAAACGGGGGTCTCGGGTTCAAACCCCGCAATCACCCCTAATTTTCAAAAATTACTACGTGCATATTAAAATTATTTATCACTTGCTTCGGTGAAGGAATTGAACTAAATGATAATTAAATTGTAATATGCACACAATTTTAGAAACCTAGAGGTGCAGGGCTTCGACCCCGCGGCTCCCGGTTCGAGAGTCCAAAGTTCATACCACTGCTAGATTTTAGCTTTTATACCTAATTTCTCAGTCTCAATTAATAAATACCAATAATCAATTAGAAAAGCATGTTTTTAATACGATTTAAAATAACATTAACAATCATTTGGAAAAAATACAAATTTTCCAACTGACGGCTGAAACTTTGAAAAAATCTGTGTAAATCCCGTGTATTTTGGACCCGTGGCCTACTGTAAATTTTAGTTAGTGAATCAGATTAATGACAAAAAGTTTTTTACATACCACATTATTATATGCACGACTTTACAAATATCGTGTAGAATTTAAATTAAGGTAATATGTATGTATTTTGTAATCCTACTTTACTAATTAAGATGACTTTTTTAAATTAAAACCATAAGGCCTGTTCTACTATTTCTATAAAGAAAATTTTCCTCGTCATAAAATTAACTTTTACATAGCTGTCATTTTCCATCTTGAAATTGGTAGAACTATTCTCATCACTTTCAATCTTTTCAATCCGCTCCAAGCATTATCTTGAAAAGTGGATTTAAAATATTTTTTCGCAACTCTTTGAATTCATCAAGAACGTCGCGACAAAGGATCGCTACATAATTCTACTTTGAAACTTGCAGCCTGCTTAGCCGTTTATCGGCGGAAAGTAGACCTACGAAGTTACACTACCTGTAGGCTAAGCCCAACTTTGTTTGCCTTACTTTGAGGGGCATCGTTTCGCGCTTTTATTTGCACAACTTGTATACGTATACGTGGGAAAATATGTTGTATACGTGGGTGAATGCACAAGCACCGCTCTTTAATAACCCCGTATAAAGTACCGTGCAATATTTTAGATGGAGATTTCCCAACGTTTTGTCGAACGCGTGAAGAGTTTAAAGCCGCACGATCCATTTGCTTGTTACATTTAACGTGCACTTGTGAAATATTTCGTTTTAATAAGCCTCCTTACTTGGAATAATAACACTATACAGTCCTAGACAGTCTTCATACAAGCGCTCTGTCTAAAGTGAAGCACTAAACCGAAACTTTCCCGAAAGCGGAGAATGATTCGGCTGCGGATAATCATATGTTTTCAGCAACAATGCAATAGCTTTTCAGATATTTTGTGACACAATTTAACTGGACAAATCGTCATAATTTTTTTTTTCGCGAAACACGTTTGGCGTGCGTTGACATGAACTGCCCGGTGTATGGAGTCATTTCTGACTCCAATTATGGTGCTTCAAAACGGCCGCGCGGACTTCGTTTCTATAGTGTAATTATTCCAAGCCACCTTAGTTAATCGAATGAATTTGGGCTGCCCTACTTCCGAAACTTTAAAACATTTTTGTACCTTCACATACACTTTTGGCGTTATTCCTCATACAAAGTTGTTCGTATTAGAATTATCTATAAGAATGACTTGCTTGTTTAATATTAAAATAAATTAACATTGGTTTTTCTTTGCGTGTTTTCAATAATTTAACAAATAAAAAGCAACAAAATTATCTAGTAGATTAAAGTTCATACTGAAGTTAATAAAAATAATTAAAGCTTAAGTCCAACAACGAAAATAATACTTAACGAAAAAAACAAAACTTAAATATTTCAAAACTATTAAAAATAACTGAAATAAATAAAATCTTACCTCCTATCCGGGATTGCAGCAACCTTGGCTCTACGACGACAAGTCGGACGTCGAAAAGGTGCAGGAAGTGCTCGACGAGCTGATGGAGAAACTGTCCGCGTGCGCGGCGCGCGACCGTCAGATCCGCGAGTGGCAGAAACTGTTCAAGGTACGTTGCCACGAGACTAAAGAGAGCGTTTAGGCTGCGAACGACCGACTCCTGCGAGCCTCGAGCGCTTATTGCAGGCAGCTCGCACTCTCGCAGGCTGGTCGCAGCTTGCGCATGTCAACCTTTTGGACCACCCCATATCCGCCTCCATCGCAAGCACAGCAATCCCAGCTGGAGTTATTAATACAGACCAATACGCGAACAGATTTTCACTCTGCCCCCCTTCTGGAACCTGCACCCTTCTAACATAAGAATCACAGGATTAGGGATTAGGGAAAATATGTTACTTTAAAACCGCTTAAACTTACGAGCGTCAGTTTCTTTGAAAATCTGAATTATTTTTTCCTTTGTTGTTACGTTTTTCCATTTCATGTTTGATATTCTTTGTAAGGTTTATAATATTTTAACGTAATAGGTATTACGTATGTAATATTATATTTGTAGCTAAGTTTAGTTTATAATAAAATAATAATCCTTACAAAAACACAAAATATGAGACAGCAGCGACTATCGAACAGACCGGATTTCTAGTTAGGACTAGGAGTTACGTGCCCAAGTTTTTAGACATTGAAATTTAACTTTCACGACCAGCGCTGAGACACCTAAACTATTAGGGTTAGAAACTTGAAGTTTTGCACAGGCGTTCCTTTTATAACGTAGGGGAGCACTAAGAAAGGATTTTTGAATATTCACCCCCTAACGGGGTAACACGGGGGTGCAAAGTTAGTATGAAACTTTGCTTTTTTTATATACCTGTCGTCGTCATCGATTTTTTTTCTTTAACTTTTTTATTTGAGCTTTTAACAATGCAGTTCAACAGTTTTTATGAATATTCATTGATTGGCTCTGGATTCCGAGGTATACCACCTTCAGGCACTCCATTACTCTTAGAATCGCGATATCTCAGGAATGGTAACTCTTAGGAAAAAAATTATAAAAACCATTTTTGTAGAGAATTTTAGGATCTACAACTTTGGCCTGAAGTTTTTTTTGTAAAACTTACCGTTTTTGAGAAAAATCTACTTTGACATTTGAACCCGAATAACTTTTGAAATACACATGGGATCGATGGGGACTTTTAACACTTTATTTGTAATGGTAAACCGTAGCTCTCCACCAAAATTTGGCTTTCCGGGAATTATAGTTATTTCAAATGTCTAAATTAACCGGACTATTATGACTAAGTTTATAAATGAATGATGATTGTAAAATTACTTCCTCCTCAAACTCCTCTCCTCTGCTCAAATACCGCACCTCACCACTCCAAACCGCGTATTACCAGCTCGTCACATCTAACCTCGCTTCACCACACCTCATCTTAACACTTTTTGCTGATTCGGCTCCTCGCCGTTGGTTTAGTAAAGATATAAAACTCCTCCGTTACATAATTAAAGCCTTCATTCTCTTACTAATCTTATCTTACTTTCTTACTAATATTATAAATGTGAATAGATTTTGGATGTTTGTGGATCAATCAAGCAAAACGGCTGAACAGATATAACCCTTAACAAAAGTGTCTCTCGGATAATTCTCGGACACATTTTTGCGTCCTTGTCCTTATAAACAAGAAAAACTAATTATTTGTATGAACCCACATTTTATCTAGTTTATCCCCGGTGTCTCACGAATCTGAACGTGCAAACAAATTTTTTTTACCATCAGCAATAAAATTATTAAAAATAAAAAGCTAAAATAGTAACACACCAACCCACAAGTGTCCAATAGAGACGGTGGCATTTTGTTTGATTCTAGTATGAAGGTAAATGGTTTATTTACATTAACTCATAGTCGTATCGGGTCGGGTGGGCCATAGCAACTTTGCACAGACCTTTGTGTGTGCTTCAATTGAAGTCTTTATTCTGGTGTTTGGTATCAATTAAGTAGTTCTGAGAAACACTAATCATAAAGCAGTCGAACTGGATCTTTATTTATGTTCTAAGAAATTGCTAAAAGGCAACTAACACAGGAAGAAATTCAACAACCTGTTGATGAAAGTGTCTTGAAACCTTTAGGGGTTCTGGGAGTATGGTAAATCCAAAAAACTTTTAATTATCTGGAGAATGTATTAAGTACTATTTATGAGCAGTTTATTATAGTATATTTGAGGACTCAGTCAATCAGTATTTACTCAAAGAATATGGTATGGAAATTTATTTCACCGTGATGTGTAACACCGATATGTGATAGCAAAAATAGCAACCTCCTATTTATTATACCATATTGTCATGGAAAAGAAAAGAAAAGGACAAAAGTGTGATGAAAATTAGGTGTACCTATAAGGTAATTCACTATTTTTGTAAACCATACATTCGAAGTGCCAGAAAAGGGCCAAAATATTTGTCAGACGCTATAAAGCTCCACTCACCACGAGCTTTAAACCGTCTGACAAAAGTTTTGGCCCATGGAAAGTGTCTGACACTTATGGATACTATTTGAGAATAATATTCTACAAAACATATATAAAAATCAGCCATGTGAAAATAACTGAAGTAGCTCATACTTTTACCTGCCTTTCTTACCTGGTACCTGCCCAGGTGTCACGAGGTGAGCTTCCACAAGCACGCAGGTATTCAAAGAACATGGACGCTACTGAGAAATTAAGGTTTCATCCATGTGAAAATAAGTTATGTCAGATCTCTCTGGGCTCTTGGATTAACTCTCTGCCATGAAATAATTTAATTTTAATTCAATTTTAATTTTAATTATATTGTTTTAGTCTTTATACTCCTCCGAAACGGCATGACCGATTTTAATGAAATTTTATATGTATATTAAGTAGGTATGAGAATAGGTTTTTAAATAATTTTTATACCCATAAGTGTTAGGGTCCCACCCATAATTGTGGTCCACTTTAATTTTATTTTTATTTTTTAGACAAATTTTTTATTGATTCAGCATAAAAAATACACATAATCTCAAATATTCACTTACCTACCCTCAACTGCAACTGCTTTTGACAGTGCAGTTTGAAGTCGACGGCATGTGAATGATTGACCATTGCTACTTGACCTTGAAATTAAATTTCAGATACCGCCAGCGAGGCTAGAGGTGCTCGACGAAACTATAAACGACGTGAAGCTTCGGCAGCTCCTCTGGAAAACTGCTAAAGAATGGAACGAAATGTATCAGTCGTGGTAAGTAAGTAATACAAAATATTTAAGAAAACTTGTAACTCGGATAATTCGCTTTCTTACCCTACTTCGGTGATGCCAAAAGGATTGTATGATTGACAGCTCACGCATAGAGTGTTATGTGTGTGTGTTCTTGAGTTTCCGTCGAATTTAATACGAGGTAACATAAGAAGCATCTTGATCGTCCGCTGGTAAAGTTAAGCTAAATTCAATATGACGTCCACTAGAACTAGAAAACATAAAATCATCATTTAAAATTTGAGGGAATAGTTTTGAATGGTGCCGCGTTGGGTATCAAATTAAAATGAGCACATTTCAAATTATTGATGTCACGCTCAGTGACTTCACGTGGTTGAACATAACGCCTTGTCACGATGAATAAATTTAAAGTACTCCAAGTCACATCGAGCTACGGGGTTAATAAAATTATGTCCTTGCAAGTAAGTCACATAGTAATGTGACTACGTCACAGATATTGAGGGTACCTAACTGTTTGATAATTATACATGCAAATTTATAAAATATTAGTAAGCATACCTAAGACATAAAAAAACTTAAAATTAAATACATGAAGTTAGCTGGCGGCAACGAAAGGTAGTAACTTAAAAAGTTGATGAGTGAAAAATGTAGTACAACTTTTAGTACCTACAGCCGTATGCCCACTTAACAATAACTTGTGTTTTTATAGTTCCTATATCCAAAAAACGATTCGTTTGCTTATGGAGATGGTATTGCAGAACTATCTGCGAGGTATAACTAAAAGCTGTTACTGTAAGATTACAAGTAACGACTTTAACGACTCGTTACTGGTAGCTCGAAAACGATCAGTCACGACTGGTCAAAATGTAGGAACCCGGCAAAACTTAATTCTCAATTCTCAATTCTTTATTGCGATCATATGGTGTACAATTAGGTGTTACATAATACATTAGGCGCACATATGAACCCTAATTGGGTATGGCAATACAGTAGGAGCGAACTTAACTTTGTAATGTACCTAATAGGACATTTTCCTTCTGCAAAGGTACGAATTGCCATTCCATTCGCTGGACGTGGATGAGATACAGACGACGACGCTCAACATGGCCAAGGTTATCAATCAGCTGGACAAAGGCTTGCCTCCTAACAAAATAGTGCCGGCCTGCAAGGCGACTATTGATATTATTAAAGAAAAGGTAAATTTATTTGCGATTCCGACTCCCACACGTAGGCTTCCGTACCACTGAGCAATATCAATTCTAATTATTTGGTATTGACCAAATAGACAAGATAGAGTGTAGGAAATCCCAATTTTTTCAAATTGCTTGTACTGGGATACTGAGATCTAAGTTTTTACTTTTTTTTACTTTCTAATTATTTGTTAAGGTAGCACAGAAATAGGTACTTGAAAACATAATATCAAGTCTCTACCAACTTTAAAAACTAATAACGGATCCTCTTCTTAAACAAAGATGATTTATTTTGTATACTTAATAAGTAATACCATTGACTTATTAATAAGTCAATGAGTAATCCCTAATAATATACACAATTTTTGGTACTTTATCCTACATTTGTATATTCTGTAATTAAATTCACTACATTTACGTGATTTTGTTACTTGTGTAGTTGCAAAATTGTGCGTTATGGCACCCTATAATTATGGACACACTATTAAATATAACACTATTATTTAATATTGTTATTTTTTATTTGTGTTTGGTGTCTTTTTATTAATTAATAAAGAAATAATTTATCACTTATAATTTTAAGTGTGAAAAATTCAGTTGATTATATTGACAGTGACCATTATTACCATGCGACCATCATTACTATAATTATTTTTATTAAACTCAATGCAGTGTCTGTAAAGAGAAGGATAGTGGATTCCGAAGTACAATAGTTATTACTTAAATATTCCATTAGCTACTACTTAACAAATAGCACAAAGAAATATAGTCGTTTGTATGCTAATGTTGCAAAATGATTGTTTCCAACGTTTTATATAACTGGGCATCGGTTACAGCTGCCAGTAATGTCGTACCTACGCAACCCGTCGCTGAAGCCGCGCCACTGGGTCCGTATCGAGGAGATCCTTCACACTCGGTTCACGCCGGACCTGGTCGTCACCCTCAAGGTTCTCGAGGACCTGCAAGCTTTCCAACACGCCGAAGAATTGATGGAAGTCGCTGGCCAGGCCAGTTCTGAAGCTGGTTTGGAGGCGTTGTTGAAGAAGGTAACGTACAATTGCCCGATACGACAAAATAAGCTCGACCTATTGACAAAGTTGCTGGATGTCGGATGTGTGTGGTAAATTAATCATGAACGAAGACAGTAGCCGAATCGGAAAAACATTTTCCGCCAAAACTGTGCCTCATAACGTCTGTAAAGTGGTTTGTGTTGGTTGGTTCAATTACGAGCAACAACAACAAGACCAGACTGGTTTAAGACCAGAGCTAGGCTCAGGTGCAAGCTTTCGTTGTAACATTCTTGTTTCAAAGATGACTTTTATTTAAGGTTAGTGAACTAGAACAAGACTCTTCCTAACAATTTTTATCTGGATTACCACTAACAATTACAAACAGGATCAACTATCACTAACGGTCATTGCCGGTCCCCAGTTCTCATACCTATTATCGAACTAATCAACTAACGTTCTAACACCGTTTGCTTAACTCCTACTAATATTATAAATGCGAAAGAAACTCTGTCTGTCTGTTACTCTTTCACGCAAAAACTACCAAATGGATTTTGCTGAAACTTTACAATAATGTAGCTTACACATCAGAATAACACATAGGCTATAACTTATAGAGATATGGTGTGAATTATTCAAAATATATAACTAAATCTTTGCAAACCAAAGGAATAAGTTTCGCGTAGCGAAGCGAGGGCGGGTCGCTAGTGACTAATAATTCTAGTCCCAATTTGAGTCTTGTTCTGTGTCAGTCACAGTTTACATGGGCGGCAGCGGAAGTGTAGTGTTGCATATTCGTTTGCTATCTTAATTCCATAAAAAAGGTGGAAGAAATATGGGCGTCCCTGGAGTTCCCCGTAATCCTCCACAAGGACGCCCGCGACGTGTACGTGTTGGGCGGCCTCGACGAGATCCAGGCGAGTGTCGACGAGAGCAACATCCACGTGAGCACCATCCTCAGCTCCCGGAACTGCGGCCCGATCAAGAGCCGAGTTGATGAGTGGGCTAAAAACTTGGAACTGTTCTCCAAGACTTTGGTGAGCTTGTTTTACCATACTACAGTCGGCACTCGATAATTCGAAGTTAAAGAGACCTTTCTAATACTTTGAACGTTTGAATTACTAAAAGTTTGAAATGTTTGAAAGTTTTTAATACCATGCGAAAAATAAAAGAGTTGGAAGCAAGGGAAGTTGTACTTTTTTATTGAAATGGTAAAATGTAGTACATACAATAGATACATACAATAAATAGTCATAATTATGACGTGCTTAAACATTTGTATGTATACAAGTATCAATATTATGTCCATATTTCGATTTATCGAGTGTTTGCGTTAAATAATTTCGAACAAGCAGATGTGAAATATCGAAATTATTAATGTGAATACGACATGTAATGATTATTTTCAACACTATTTAACACTAATGTAGCATTTAGTTACTTCAATCTAACGATAGATGTCACTGTTCATACAACTGGTTTTTCGTTATTAGTTAATAAATTATTTCTATTCAAAAGCTACTCCATGCGTTTGTAATAAGATTCTTTTTAAACTGTCGGTGGTAAGAATATCAACTTTAATTTTCTAGATTTTAGATCCAATTATTTTCCTTACGTTAATACTGCCATCTATTAATGAGTTTTGAACTATTAAGCACATTGATCGTTATTTAATAAATATTTTCAATTGAATGGTATATGGCGCTTTAGATAGATTTTATAGCGTGGCGATCCATCGCCACGGCCTGTATCACCACGCCAACAATCAGGTTTACAATATAATAGGTACATACATTAAAATTTAAATGTGCTAATTTAATGAATTATTAAGAATTTTATAAAATCTTCCTTTTCATTACTTTCCTGCTACGTATAAGTTCTCGTACACGTTGAAAAATTATATATTGTCAATATCATAACTTTGGCGTTGACTAATTTTGTAAATATTCCGTATCGTAAACACCTTACATTTATTGATTTCGACTATACTAGGAAGAATGGTACGCTTGCCAACAAACGTGGATATACCTAGAAGTGATCTTCTCGGCACCAGACATTCAGAGACAGCTCCCCAACGAGACGAGACTCTTCACCATCGTGGACAAGTCATGGAAGGATATCATGAGGAAGTTAGCTAAGGTTAGTTTGGAGGAGCGCTATTTAGAAAAGGTAGTTAGAGCGTTCTTGGCGAGTCATTTCCGTGCCTCCAGATGTAATCGTAATTCTGTACCTATCATGATAACAATTTGGGAAAAATACACGAGATTAAATTGCAGTCTATATGTCCATCTTTGTACATGCGGGGCTACAGAGCGCGCGACGTTGTGTGACAGGTGCCGCTGGCGATGCCGGCGGCGACGCAGCCCAAGCTCTACGAGGAGTTCGTGCGCAACAACGAGATGCTCGACCAGATCATGAAGTGCCTGGAGGCGTACCTCGAGACCAAGCGCGTCGCCTTCCCGCGGTTCTTCTTCCTCTCCAACGACGAGCTGCTCGAGATACTCGCGCAGGTCGCCATGTTAACACTCACTCACCAGTTCCGCACTAGGACGCCCCGCTGGTGGCACGCACAACCCACGGGAAAATATACGTCACCCACGATCCGAGAACAAACATTTATTTGTCGCATAAATGTCCGTCCCGGTCAGGAATCCAACCTGAGTCACCTCGCATCGCACTATAGTTGATACCATTTGACACGTTTTATTACGTGAGATGTACTAAACACCAAAAACGTATAAACTAGGTGCAATACACTCTTACTTGGCAATAATTTCTAAAAATTACTACATATATTATTTACGACATAAATCTACTCGTAATATAAAAATATCTTTAAGTATACAATAATAGTCGGAAATCAAAACTAATACATGAAAAAATGTATGTTCACAGACACGTAATCCACACGCTGTCCAACCTCATCTGAGAAAATGCTTTGATGCCATTGCGAAGCTCGAGTTTGGGGTGAAATTGCCGGAAAGTGAAATGGAGATCACAGAAGATGGGACGTTAGTCGAAAGGGAGATGTCTTTTAACACCAGGGACGCACTTCAAGCTAGACTGGCCAAGACCGCTAAGGCCGAGGACTTGACCACAGACATCATCGCTATGCTGTCACCCGAGGGTGAGAGGGTGAATTTGGGAAAGGTATTATTACAGTAAGAGGGTTTTTCTGGTTTATGCACTTTAGTAGCAGCACAAAACGAAGGCCCCTATGACGTTTACTTGACGTCTGTCCGATCATCAAGTTTCGTATACCTAAATTATTACATAAATTTAAAGGAGCAAATTGCTGTTCTTCATTGTCAATAGTGATGTGCAAAGAGTCATAAAATTTATCGAATGTATAACTTAGGGCCCAAAGTTAATTAATTAAATGGATATTTAAACATACATGTATATTACATGTATATTTAAATATTATGGACTAACGCGGGACCATATATACAAAGTATATGGTCCCGCGAACAAATCTCTTCACGTTTTTACTAATAAAATACAGTGCCATCTTATATAAAGTAAGTAAGTCAATTACATAAATTAAATATAGGTACCTACTATAAAATAAATCATCTCGACCCAACAAGGCCCACTACTGAGAATGGGTCTCCCCTCAAAGCCGAGGAGACTTTAAAAATATCTAACCATTCTAATACATTATCTATACATTTATATACTCTTTTAATGAAAAGTTTTGATTAGTTACTACTTATTACTCCAAAAATTTATCGATGCGACTCGCACTTGACCATATTTTTCGATACTAAATTATCATATATCATCACGTTCCTATTTTAATGTGTCAAAGGGGCCTTAATTTCATGCCGCTACTATAGCTGCGCGTGGGAATTTAGCTGGTCTCAATCGGTGGTCGTCGGTCGCGGTCGGTTGAAATATTTCTATAGATTTAGAAGTTGCACGATTTGAATCCAAGAGACAAGATTAGACCATGAGCTGGTTAAGGATGGAGTGTTTTTGCATTTTTAATATTACCAACAACCATTATCTTAAAACATGGTTTAATTACTCCCATCTGTTAAGGAGATACATATTTTATATGAAAGCCACATCATCCGCTAAGGAGTTACATAATTACTCCCAAGCGTTGAAGGGTTCCACTTGGTATCTCCAGAACTTATCACCATACTTTCTCTATATTTAAGAAGCATCTACTAGAAAAAAATTACCACACAATAAAAAAGGAAACATTAAAATAGGTACACAGTCAACAGAGTTACAAAATTATATAATATTGTGTCCCGCGGGAGCCGATTCATTTACCGGGCATAAAAGTATCCTTTAAATTAAGTTTGGTTATAAACTATCTCTGTGTCAATTTTTTTTAATCCGTTCAGTCATTTTGATTTGATAGATCCACAAACATCTAAACTTTCACATATATTATTAGTAAGGTTAAATGTCACTATACAAATTAAATTTTATCATCGCTTAGGGACTAAAGGCACGCGGTAACGTTGAAGATTGGCTGGGCAAGGTGGAGGAAGCGATGTTCGCGTCCGTCAAACGCTGCATGAAGTTCGCGCTACGTGACTACATGCAGCGAGAGAGGGTCGATTGGGTCGCATTGCACCCTAATCAGGTGACACTCATATTATCGCTATCTTACTTACTTAAAATAGCAGAATCAGGCTTCGGATACCAAAGGACAGAATTAAATTAAATTTTTATTTTAAATTCAATTTTTATTTTATATAATCTAGCATTCCCCCGCGGCTTCACCCATTTCCAAAAATCCTTTCTTAGTGTTCAATTGCGTCACTTGCGGATCCCATATACAAAGTTTGAAGTGAATCCATTGAAGAAATAAAGAGTTTCAGTTTATCCCCATAGAGAGGAATTTCCAAAATCCTCTCTTAGTGCTCCTCCACACCCCTCAAGGAGCAATCATACCAAATTTCAGCTTGTTGTGCTCAGTTTGATGATTGATGGACCAAAGCGCCATCGGGCATTCAGTACTTTTGTGTAAGTATAATCGTAGAATCGCGGCCTAATGTCAAATAATTTTCAGTTGTCGCATTTCCTACTAGTGCATCCAGATAAAATATGGGTTTGTCTTAAAGTTTTTTCGTATACTTGTTCGTTCCTTGTAGCGGTAAGGGTATAATGACAAACATCATATAAAATGCTAAATTCCGATTTGTTCTGGCAGGTGGTGCTAACGGTGTCTCAGATAATGTGGGCGAGGGGAGTGCACGAGATATTCGATCTAGACGTGCCGCTGCGCATAGACACCGCGCTAATGGGCTACGAGGGCAAGTGCATATCGGACCTGAACGACCTGGCGGCCCTCACCCGCAAGGACCTCTCCTCACTGTTCCGCAAGGTCCTGTGCGCGCTCATCACGGTCGACGTGCACGCGCGGGACACCATCACACATATGGTCGAGAAGCATGTGCAACGCGCGTGAGTATACATAATAGGCTAGTTGACTAAATTTGAAAAACTAATTCATAGTTATCCAAATGGTCTAATTTAACTGAAATATTAATATTTCAGTAAAATACTAACTGTAACATATTTCAATTGATATTTTCATGAACTATTTAATGTTTCCGTCAAAAAACGCGTCAAACTGTCATGGCGACTCGTGTGACGTCATATGTTGGAAAACGAAGAGCTGTTTGGTTGAGCGGAAAGACCAAAATGCTATGCCAAGTTTGTTTAGTATTGCAACGTGTGACGTCACGCGTCGTATTGGCGTTCGCTGTCACGTGACTAGTGACTGTAATTTCGGGATTTTATTTCTCAAAAATATTAAATAATCATGATTTATTTAATCAATAAGATCGATTTTTCGCATTTGTAAATATTAAGCTACCATAAAAAATAGAAATCTTCAAAATATTTTCTTACTGTCAACTACCCTATTAGGTATATCCTACACCGTTGATTGATCAACGACACGTTGTTACACGTCAATGTCAATGTTAACGACAAAATAAATCATACTGGTTTTCATTTCCACCTGATTCCTAGAAGTTTTTTTGATTACTTTTGCTTGTTAAGTTTTGCTATGAAAGCACACGAAGCTACAAAAAGTGCTCTCCCCAGGAATGACTTCGAATGGCTCAAGATGATCCGATACTACTGGGAGGAGGATATTGATAACTGTGTAGCGCGAATGTCCAGTGCCCTCTACATATATGGACATGAGTATCTGGGAGCGGGCGGTATGTACCACTATTATAAAATATCTTGGTTACAAAGTTCTAATGTGTGGTATGGATGGACCCATCCAAACAATACCACTCGGAGACAGCTACCGACAGGTGTAGCGGATACAGTGCATATCTGAACAGACCTTGAGTCTGACTGAGTCTTGAAATATCAGCGGATAATTTAAAAGACTGCACACTGCGAGCTGTGTGGTCCTTGTGCATACGAACGTCGCTATTTCTGCGGCAGCATTTCATTAGGTCAAATGTCACTCGCTGGAATATTGGAATGCTTTTGTAAAGAACGGTTATTATCTATACCGGACGTAATATTAATAAACATTGATTTGTTTGATCTGATTTATAGTATTACGCTATGGAATTAACTTAATCTGTAAAATAATTTTATCATTGCATAATACGGTGTACTATAAACATATTTCATAAAGATTCGAAAAGTGTTTGTAAAAAACCAACTGCGAATAAATTTCGTTTCATTTCATTTCATACAATTTTTTATACGGTATTTAAGATTTTACAAACGCGGATCGTTCGAGCTTTGTGCACTAAGTAGGAAGGTATACTGTCTGTTGCTCTATAGGTTGTTGCTATTTTTAAAACACAGCAATGAAGTAAGAATGAGTTCTTTCTGATGATTCCTTCCTGTTTCTTCCTTCCTATTCCTACTGTAACGATTTTATATCAGGTACAGATATACTATATATACTATATATAGAATTAGTAATAGATACTAGATTGTTTAACGTTGTTATGGAAAAGAATAATGGTGCTGCTTGGTGTAGTGGCGTAGGACTTTTTACTTGCTGAGTTAATCGACCAGTCAGTGATAATATCTCTAGATTATTGACGTAAATAGGCAGGGGGTACTAAGCATCAGACTCTTCAACACTCCAACACCACCAACTACCGAACAGTGAGCTTGCAGGGTAAAGATGATGGGCATGACATGATTAGGTGTGCTGGTGATCACGCCACTGACCGACCGCTGCTACCTGTGCCTGATGGGGGCGCTGCAGCTCGACCTGGGCGGAGCGCCCGCGGGCCCCGCCGGCACCGGCAAGACCGAGACCACCAAGGATCTAGCCAAGTCCCTTGCGATACAGTGCGTCGTCTTCAACTGTTCCGAAGGTATCGTTTACACTCACATTGACATACACCACAATTACACAAACGTAAAATAAATCCGAGATTTGTTTGAGGGAGCCGTCACTCAGTCATTTCTAGTGGCTCTAGGGCGTCATTTATTTAGGTATTGATTGATACTGGCGAAACTTTTTTGTTGCACTATGATACCGGTGCTAGCACGACAATATTGGCAATTTTTTTTAAAGGAATACAGTGGATCTCTCACACCACCTAAACGTTATGCTAGGGCCGCAACTGTGAAGGAGCATGAATTGTTGAACTAGACAACGAAAATTAATAATACGAAATGATTGCAATACCTATCTACACCAAATAAACATGCATGCCCGCGTTGTGGGAGACTAGCTAACTGCCGTTCAGAAAATAAATTCTCAGCAAACGAGGACTCTCTAACTGAATCCTGAGTGTAGCGAGTGTTTCCTAAAGTAAATTCTGACCTTGACCTGATCTTGATGTCTTGGTCTGACACCTCAGTACATTCAAAGATACAACAAGTGCAACGCGTCCTGCAGGAAATCTGAGAACTCATTTGGCCGAAAGCACGGTAAAGCGTGCCGAAAGTGCGTTATGCATATATTATGAGTAGCTTAGTTCTTAAAATGCGCATTATCAAAGCGGTCAAAGTGCGCGCTTAAAATTACCAAGGGTAATCAGAAAAGTTGTAGTCCTTTGGTGTAAAGAGATCCACTGGGTCCTAGACTTTGTTTAGTAACTGAAAGTCTTCAACACAAAGTAAGAGCATAGTTACTTGATTTTCCGTACATTATTTTTAAAGTTTGAACAAATTTTATATGTTTTGTGATGTTTTATTACACATAAAGAGTTACGACTGTAATACCTAGAGTACATTATTATGTAAATATCTTCGAATTTAAAGAAGTACTAGCACGGAATAGATAACTGATAATAGCTGATCTTGAACTTACAGTAAAACTAATAACACAGCCAGAATATATTTGAACAAGTAGACCAACTACCGGTACCGACGAGGCTTGTAATGTGCGCACCGCTACGCGCCATGTACGTAGGCCGCTTAGAACGCACGCAACGTTATCAACGAGTGACGAGATGCCCTGTTGATATCATGCTACACAGGTCTCGACTACAAGATGATGGGTCGGTTCTTCTCCGGGCTCGCAACGTCCGGCGCTTGGTGTTGCTTTGACGAGTTCAACCGGATTGACATCGAGGTGCTCTCCGTCATCGCGCAACAACTGATCACCATCAGGAACGCCAAGGTCGCCAAGCAGACCAGGTGAGAGTGGATACGCAACTAAATCCTGAGCCACAATGCACGCAACAGTAGGTATAGTGTGAAATGACGATAATAATCTGCTGGAATGGTTTGAATTTGAAATAATAATAGGTTTAGTTTAGTTTAAAATCTCTGTCCGGAATCAAAACGTAATTAGCAAATTCATTAATTTTAATAGACGTGAAATGTAAAATTCATTCGAATAAAATAGGTATTTTTATAAATAGGCTACAATTAAATATGTTCTCGAACAGGTTCATGTTCGAAGGTCGTGAGATAAAGCTGGTGCGAACTTGCGCGGCTTTCATCACGATGAACCCGGGCTATGCCGGTCGTACCGAGCTCCCAGATAATTTGAAGGCGTTGTTCCGACCCATATCCATGATGGTGCCCGATTACGGTAAGACACAAATATATAAAGTAAAGAGTCACGCAAATACGTTCAAGGAAATGGAGTTACCACTATGGCACAGAGAAGTTGGCACACTGAAGTAATAAACCCATTTGTCAACTGGCTTTTATGCACACAGCCCACAGACAGGCCATCGGGCGAGACAGTGACGTGGCATGTCGTTACCAATGCGCTCACTGTCATTATTTTGATTCCCCGGACTGTCTGTTAGTCGCGCCGTAAGACAGTCAATTCCCCAACAGTCTCGTATTTGATTATGTACGGCAGTTTGCCAAGGTTTATTCAACATCTGTTTTATGAAATGTTTTTTTTTACAATTGATGTAAATAAATGACTTACGTTTTACCTTTAGCACTGATCGCCGAGGTCATTCTGTACTCTGAAGGCTTTGAGTCGTCGAAAGGTCTGGCCAAGAAGATGGTACAAATGTACAAACTGTCCAGCGAACAGCTCTCCAAACAAGATCACTACGATTTCGGTATGAGGGCTGTCAAAAGCGTATTGGTGAGCACAAAAATATTATTTACAATAATAGCCTGAGAGCTATGACAATTATGTTATTGTACATTCAGTCCTCATAAAGCTATTGACTATTTAGGCTATTTAGATCACCGGATACGAAGTGGTCACCGTCGACATAGACATTCATAACGCCAATAGAGTCCGGTGACGAAGCAGGATTCGAACTGGTTTTCTAATTCTGCAACCGCGCGCCGGCGCACCGACGCTGGCACTCTTTCGCGACACGCATTATAAATTACGAAGCGAAGCGAAGGGATGTTCTCCTGTTGGCCACGCTCACCAGATGTGTATAGCGTTATCTACCGCCCTGTGGTACAGTAAGAGGGTGGTCGGTGCTTGCAGGTGATGGCCGGGGCGCTGAAGCGCGCCAGCCCCGACCAGCCGGAGGAGATGACGCTGCTGTGCGCGCTCAACGACAGCAACCTGCCCAAGTTCCTGGCGGCGGACGCGGTGCTGTTCGCCGGCATCCTGTCCGACCTGTTCCCCGGCGTGGAGCTGCCCGTGCGCGACTACGGCACCATGGAGGACGTCATCCGTCAGTGCCCGCTCATACACTACATGTCGCGCCTGAATCAGTACCAAAACAACTCTAGATTCGAAAAACGTCACCTAATGCAATATTCGAATGCCCTGTATGCAAATATATAATATATGCAAATATATATAATATACAAGAACAATTTCAATAAAACCTTAACAAATGTATGAATCGGACTACCGACGGAGCATTCGTGTACTTATTGCATTACATTGACTTACTCGTAATGATTGCAATTTTGTCCAATTTTGAGTTGTCTTAATTTTGATCTACTGTATGACATATATTTCTGCTAAAATAAAAAAGGAACGTGTATAGCATAGTAAAGTGTGTGTACAGTAAAATAATGTATCATAGCTTGAAAAGACATTTATTCAAAGAGTACCATAAAATCAAAATTCTAGAACGTTGACTTCGGTTATTAGTCTGCTGTTTTATACCACTCACCCAAATGGCGCAACAGTGACCATGCCGGACCACCATCCGAAAGGTTCGATTCCCAGTTAGGAGGAAATTTCAATGACAAATTTAAAGTTTTTTTCTCCGTCTGAGTGTGTCTTCCAAGTGTCTGTGTGTTGTCATCCATGGCGCTTTTATTTATTTAGTATGTCGCAGATCGAGATTTATCAAATTGCTAAGTTAAATTATAAATTCACGCAGTTTTTATTACTAAACTTGCCAGACTTGTACAACATCTAGGGCTACTAGCCCGGACCTCAAAAATTGTAAGGTAACCATAACCGTTAAGCGTGTCACAGGCGTCATCCTGCTGGAGCGCAAGATGCAGGTGGAGACGTGTCAGATCCGCAAGGTGATCCAGCTGCACGAGACCATGATCGTGCGCTGGGGGGTCATGCTGGTGGGGCCCACCGGCGGGGGCAAGACTGTCGTGCTGCACGTGAGCATCCCTGTTCAGATTCACCGCGACCCGGATGGCGCAATGGTCAACACGCCGGATCGTCGTTCCGAGGGTCCTGGGTTCGATTCCTAGCGAGACGGAAATTTGAATGATGAATTTAAGTTTCCGTTCTTGGTCTGGGTGTGTGTGTTCTTGTCTTGTGTGTTGTCCATGGCACCCACGACACAGGGAAGCCTAGTGTGGAGCTATGAGTGTGTAACGTTACTTATTACTTATTATTCACCGCTACACCGCACCTTACATTAATTGCTAGTCATCCTGCTTGCGAAGCGCGGGCTCGCGGCTCCTATTCGTAGCCGGGTTAGATAATATGTATGTATGAAATAGATAACTGTCGGGACGTGGGTGTTATATTGTCTTATGTGTGTGGTCTAGTGCGGGGGCGGGATGCGTGTATATATCACAGATCCAACCGAATTAGGCAATAATAGTGATTTACATTATATTACAATTTATTTCATACTAGCAAACCCGCCCCACGCTTCGCTTCGGAAAAAATAGTAATAAACTTTCTAACAGTAGATAGGGAAAGGGAAATTCTCAACGATTAAAATCACAGGAACTAAATTTATTGCTTCGTATTTATAATTCACTAAATATTTTAAAAGCGAGTATTTAGTTTTTCAAGCTAATATTTTTTCAAGTACCTAATTTTGACATAATAATTTTCTGGTTAAAAATGGGTTTTTTACCACCACACTTCTAATAGGCCATTGGTTCGGGCAGACCCTGTATATATCTATGTGACGACTTCGTACCCTAGTTGCCAGTCGACCTGCCTGCAAAGCGTGGGATCCCAGGTTCGCTTCTCGGCCGAGAAAAATGTTTGTGACTTACCAATTTTTTTCTCGGCCCGTGGGTGTTCCGATGTGTTATTGGTGTTGTCCATACCACCAGCGACACAGGGCATCCTAGTGCGGGGTGAATGGGTTAGGATTTTTATTCATCTATACGATTTAAAAAGCAAGGTATGTTGTACAGGTGTTGGGCGACACGTACACGCGTCTGTGCGAGAACGGCGTCGTCGGCACGCAGTACCAGATCGTGCACAAGTACATCATGAACCCGAAGAGCCTGAGCATTGGCGAGCTGTACGGGGAGGTCAACCTGCAGACCCTCGAGTGGCACGACGGCATCCTGCCGCTCAGCCTGAGGACCGCCGTCCAGGTGGGTACCCAACTACCCATACAGACACCACTCCACACCTTCAACCATTAACCGCTTGCTCAATAGTTTCCGAAGCGCGTGTGGATGATAAGTGATATAAGTGCGAAATAAGGGTACGGTCAAACAGCCGACGGGGCGGGACGTCGCCGCGACGCTAGCGTCCCCGTTGTACTGCGCGCGACGTGACGCGACCCGCCGAGCGCGACGGCTCTGTGAGACATATTCCATACTTGCTCATACGTTACAACCTCTTCACGTCCCGCCAGCGTCGCGTCGCCGTCACGCCCCGTCGGCTGTTTGACCGTACCTTAATAATATATATAAATATATATATAGATTTATAAGGTTCAACATACTACCAATAAAAATTGAATTATAGCATTTTTTATATTATGTAGTTATACAGTATATATTCTCTATGTTTAGATACCTATTGTTACAATTTTTTTAACAAACTATGAACAAACAATGTAATTACAGTAATTTATATTAGTGTTTGGTATTTTTAAGGTAGGGAATTACCCCACAATGCCCCCCCCCCCCAGCGAACGTCCGTTTTACAGAAACGGATATGTTATTAGCGTATGTAGTTGTATGAGCCAGTTCACACATATGACAGTATTCTGGATCCAGTAAAACGGACGTTCTATGTGAACGCGCTCAAAATGCTGTGCGTATATTACCTCCAGTAGCGACGGACGGATCAGTTAAAATGGATCCTGTAAAACGGACGTTCCATGTTAACGCGCCCTTAGTCTCGGTTGTTACTGGAGTAAGTTCACCCTCGTGCTATTAGTAGCCCTACCTACTCTCTGCCTTCACTGCTAGAAAATTATCGTTATATTCAGATGGTATTTGCTTGTTTCCTTTATAAATCTGAACACTACATTCTTCACATTAAAATGAATACAATTTGTAAGCATTGTATGTAGCGTAGGGTGTGTACTGTAGTGTGCTCACAGTGAAATGAGTAAAGTATGTTGTCCGCCATATACTTAATCGTAGTTCAAGATCCAATTGGTATATTTCGCACACTTTTGAGAACATTAAAATTTATATTAGGCTCCCTAATATATATATTTTAATGTTAAACCTACATAGGTTTATTCATGATCTTCATTATTGATTGTAAATATTGTTTATTTTCACCGACATAAGTACTTACGCACATATTAATTATAATTGTGTTTTGCGGTATAGGCATTCGAAATTTTTTAATTCTTGATTTGTGGGAACGATCATGAGTGTTTGATTCGTGGAAATTCGAAACACTCATAATTATGGTTACGGGGTACCAACGTCTACGTTCCAATCACTAGACTGTTTTTTTTTTACTCTGTAATACCTATCTACTGTGTCAAACCGAAGCAGGTCGATAATAGTACCTTGTGGGTAAAATTTTCAATAATTGCTGCACTAATTAATGAAAATAATGCTGACAAAAGGCTGACAAATTACTAGACTGACGTTGACGGTAACTCGAAGTTTGGTCACTGACGACCAGCTCCACTAATATTGTTCTGAGACAGTAGCTGTCCGAACATATACGAGACGATGATCGAGTAAAAAGTGATTATTGCTCGAAACTTATTTCTCGGCCCGGTAAAAGCTTTAGTATGTTCCCGCAACAAGTATTGAACAAAACTTAAATTCACGCCGATTTTGCTTGAAAAATCAATGATAGTATTAAAGTTTGTCTTCCGCAAAGATGAGCCTGGCTTCGAATCTATTTGTTTAGTGTTTCTGTGTATATTCTACAATAAACATAGATATTATCATTAAATTGTTTATAATAATAATAATAAAATTATATTTCGGACGTCGGGGTCCATATATTATTAGTAATAAGGTGTTAGTAACAATTATTGTGCTTAATACTATGTTAGTAGTGTTAGTATAAAGCAACGTTTTACGTTACGTTTACGTTAGTTTAACGTTATCGATTTGAACTGTGTCAGAAGGAGCAGAGTTAGCTATCCTATTAATATTATAAATGCGAAAGTTTGTATGGATGTATGAATGTTTGTTACTTTTGCACGCAAAACCGCCGAATGGATTTTGCTGAAACTTTACAATAATATAGCTCACACATCAGAATAACACAAAGGCTATAAATTATGCAGATGTAGTGTGAATTATCCAAAATATGTAACTAAATCTTCGCAAACCGAAGGAATAAGTTTCCCGAAGCGAAGCGAGGACGGGTCGCTAGTATAATATAATAGTGTTGTTTGGCAGTGAACATGGCACGAAACATGTTTAGTGGTAAACATGTGTAGTAGTGTGTGAGTAGGTGTATGATGGTTTGTTCAGAGCGAGACAACGGACCACCAATGGCTGATCTGCGACGGGCCGGTGGACGCCGTCTGGATCGAGAACATGAACACAGTGCTCGACGACAACAAGATGCTGTGCCTCTCCAACTCCGAGCGGATCAAGCTCACGCCATACGTGCACATGGTCTTCGAGGTGAACATGCACACACACACACACATGCACACACACACATGTACACACACACACACACACACACATACACACACACACACAAAATAACAAGAATAGGTAACTAGAATAACCGACTTGGGTTTTACACGGGAGCTTGAGTGGAAATTTTTAAATACGACCGAACATCGAAGCGAATAAAAAGAACATTCGCAACTTATAACCATGTTCACTCACAATTTTACTTTCGTATAGTAAAATAAATCTTATATTTCTAAGCATTAGTATTTTTATATTTTAAAAGCATAATTAATTAAAAGATATTCGTATTAATTGTTAATGCATTATCGATTGTACTAGCTGCAAAACCTGTGCACCAGGTGGCAGACTTAGCCCAGGCGTCGCCAGCAACGGTCTCCCGGTGCGGAATGGTGTACATCGACCCCAACGAGATGGGCTACCTGCCGTACGTGCGCTCGTGGCTGGCGGAGGCAGTGGACAGGAACCTCGTTAGCCAGGAGAACTCGGACTTCCTGTATGAGCTGTACAACATGCTCGACAAGGGCGTCGACTACGTCAACCACAAGTGTGGCGTTGGCATCAAGCAGGTACCTACACTAGCCGCACACACAATACTATTGACAATTAATTTTTTTTTATGGAATTAAGGTAGCAAACGAGCGTGCAGCACTACCTTCCGCTGCCGCCCGTGACAACTGCGACGGACTTAGAACAAGACTCAAATGGGGAGTGGGATAGTTAGTCCGGTTAGGTGACGGTGTTAGAACATTAATTGGTTAGTTTGTAAGTATGAGGACTGGGACAGGGACTGTTAGTGAAAGTTAGTCCTGTTAGTTATTGTTAGTAGTAGTCCAGTTAGTAATTGTTAGTAAGAGTCTCTTTATAATTCGGTCACAGATATGTTGCTACCATTGAGGACTGAAATGGTCGCCTCTAAAAAAGTATAGCCGGCGCCACACCTTTCTATCCGGAACACAATTGCTGTTAAAACAAATATTACACGGTAGAAATGGTACTAAGTACCGTGGCGGGCGGTAGTAGGTACTAACCAGGGCAAACTCTAGGCTCCACTACCTAAAAAAAATATAATCAGTACAATACACTCTATATAATTCTCAATAATATTCCTCGGTACGACAATACGTCTCCCACACAATATTATTCTCAATAACCTTGCGGGTTTCCAGTGGGACAGACAACAGGTGGTTGCGGGGAAGCGCGCGGCTTTACTTGTTGAAAGCGGATTTACAACCTCTTCAAACTGTTTCTCTTGCTAAGTTGTACAATTTATAGAGTCGGCCGCTTTTTTAAGTTTTTACGGCAAGTGGTGATATCCCAACGAGATTTCTCTTGCGATCACGGTATTATTATCCGTAGCTTGCAACTTTAGTTTATTTGGTATACATGGTATACATGGTATACAAACTTTTACGCCATTTTACCTTTGTATATGGTGAATTTTCAAAAAGGCTGTGATTTGTTTTTATGCATTCATTAAAAAAACTAAGTTCTTAAATTCTAGAGTAGGAGTAAAGTATGTGTGTTACTAGTCATGTATTGTATGTTTCTATAGTGAAAAAAAAAAGAATTGAAAATGTAAGTGTATATTTGGAGGAAATATGTAGTAAAGCCAATATTGCAGTTTCTGGTTTATCTGGTTATATATTATAGGCATTTTATGACAATAAAGGCAATATAAATACAGTTTTGGATTAATTTTACTACATACTTATTTGTAAAAAAACATCGTGTTTTCCTCCTTAGATAAATTTCCCATTTAGAAGTCGGATTTTGCAAATCGACAGATGTCGTAAGATGTGAAACAAGATGTCCTAAATTAACGCTCGTCACATTGGATAATATTTGCTACATTTTGATATAGATATCTCATAGTCTGATCCGTTTGTGTTCCACATTAAAACACGTATATCCTACGATCAATTTTAGACGGCGGGTGGCAGCTAGTCAAGCGGACGAAATACCCTACCACGATGCATTAGTACCTTCGGATTAAACTAGATAGTAAAAAGTGTAGCACCCTCCTCGGGCCAAATTCCGTGGCATCGACAGTGGTTCAGCGGTGCACCAAGAGCGGGGACGGTTGGCCCAGGGTACTGGGGACAATAATACCCCAATTGCTACAAAAAAAATCGGAGGCAGTAAAAGAAAAGTTAAAACTGTATCTTGAATTTCCAAACCGATTGTAATATTAAAAAAGAAATGTCATTTTTATTACTTAAATCTTGATTTGAATATTGAAAATATTTTTACATAAATGTTTACTTTTTAAATGTTTTTATCATTCATTTTTGTAGATAATAATATAATATATTAGCATACGGTTGTACTGCACAATGACTTACACTTAAACAATTGAAATAGTTCATAATAATCAAAATTGAAAAACGATTTAAAGAACAATGCAAAGTACTCGTATACACAGATACAACTTTTCACGTAAAAAATAACTTTTTTTAGATACTTAGTTCACAAACTAATATTACTTAATTATGTGACACGTGAACGTGATAGTTAGAGATATACTGCTATTCTTACAGCATGTCACTGACGCGAACTCATAAAATTTTACCCATCCAAAGGCTTTCAACGAATATCGTCCAATAATTATATTGTAATATTATACGTATTTTTCATACCACCCACGGTACAATAAATCCTAGAGACGCGGATTATGTGAGTGTGTAATGTATCTGGTAGAGATCGCTGTTTACAGACTATAAATCCTCACAAACGGCGTTTGTGAGGATCACGTTCTATATCTGTATTTATAATCTCTTGTGTGTGCACAATATAAGGTTTAAATACACTTCACGACAATACCACAGCGCTCTAAACATTTTCCATTGTAACTCTAACTAAAATGAATATACTTTTAGCTGTTATGTTGTATGGTTAAAGACGTCTAGCGAAGGTTACATAAACGGGCACAGAAACATAAATAGTTACAGAAAAGGGCAGCTATTGTGTATAATTTTATATAACTCTAGCGCTCTTTTATAATGTACAGTTCTCTACTTGTCTAGCAGACTATTGAAGCATCCAATATGCTTCAATAGTCTTTTTGTCTTGATATCATAGTACGCAATATCGAATAAACATATCAGCTTATTTTCTTATTCTGCCTTGCGGAAAATATGTACAGTTGAAATGAATATCATCAATAAGAACAACTTGAAAAAACAATATTTGGTTATGTCAAAAAGTTAAAGCGAAAACAGTAAAAATATTTAGTAAAATCATCAATAAAAAAAATGGGTGAGGCCGAATAAAATCCACAGTTACTAACTTTACTAATAAAAAAATGACTACAATTTTTCAAATAGACAATTTTCATACAATATACTCGTACAATAAACAAGTACCTACTTGTGTACCTACTAAGTGACTATTTAATGATTTTGAATTTGATAGTGAATTGGGCTATAGTCTATCGGTAGACGGAGGCATTTCACAGTGTTGTGGTACCAGGTGGACATAAGCAAGGTGTCGGCGCTTTGCCACCTGCTGGGCGCGCTGCTGGCGGAGCCGGGCGAGCGGTTCGCGGACAAGCAGGCGGTGCGCGTCTACCTCGCGCACTGCTTCATATTCTGCTACGTGTGGGCCATCGGCGGGAACATCCTCGAGGCCAACCGCAAGGGCTACGAGGAACTCATCAAGCGCCAGTTCGAGGAATACGCCGAGGCGGAGTAGTAAGTTTATGTAGACAGTTGTTAGGACGCCCTTTATTTGTTTGAAGTTTGTCACACTTTACTATAAAGAATGAAGGATTAAAGATAACATAAGTAGTAATCAATAGCAGTGCTCTAGCAGGAAGCGGGAATGGCTTTCGGCGCGTTCACGTAGAACGTCCGTTTTACAGGTCCGTTTAAATGGATATGTTATTAGCGTATGAAGTTGTATGAGCGATTTCACACACATGACAGTATTACGGATCCAGTAAAACGTACGTTCTTTGTGAACGCGCCCAAAATGCTCTGTGAATATTACTTTCCGTTTTACAGGATCAGTGAAAACGGATCCAGTAAAACGGACGTTCTATGTGAACGCGCCCTAAGAGTAGATGTTCAAACATTATTTGTTACATGTAGCTTCCCGCAAGGGTTCAACTTCTTCGACATGTACATGGACACGCGGCAGCGCAAGCTGAAGGTGTGGGCGGAGATCATCCCGCAGTTCCTGTACGACGCGGAGCGGCCGTTCTTCGAGACGCTGGTGCCCACCGTGGACACGGTGCGCTACGGCTACATGTTCCAGAAGCTGCTCGCCTGCGGGAAGCCGGTCATGTTCACCGGGAACACAGGTCACACCGTCCGCACCATCCGTTACATGCACCACATCTTTATTATACACGTGTATACATAAACGTAGGTAATCTGTGTTTGTTATAATAAACAATATATTTTATCGATAGAACGATTATTTTTTTCAGCTAACGAGCTGGTTAGTACACTTGTACTAACCTGTAGCTAAAACCTAAATCGTGTAGCTGTCACACATAATTCAATGTACTCACATTATATCTATCGATTAATAAAGTAGTGTGGGTAACTGAATGCTTATAGGTACATGACAGTATTGTATATTTCGAACGTAGACTCAAATATATTTCATCAAACCCTCCAGTACACACTTCTCAGTCAATCAATAGACTTCTTTTTGCGATCAGTACTGCTCGTCTTTTACTCCACAGTGTGGGCAAACAACACAATAAAGAAGCCTACCTCTTTTAAAGATATCTTATCTTTGTAATGCAGCGTACACCGCAACAATCGCGACGCGGTCGTGGGGCGGACCGAGACCTAAGTTGGTTGTCTGATGTATCAAACGCTGCTAATGTTATTTCTCCATTAAATGGAGGGTTCATTTGTGAAACGCAGGCGTGGGCAAGACGTGCATAGTGGCTGAGGGCCTGGGCAGGATGGCGGCCACCGGGGTGTTCATACCGGTCATACTGAACTTCTCCGCACAGACCAGCAGCGCCAGGACACAGGTATGTCCTGGTAGGCCATTATTGTAAGTGCACCATTTTACAAGCTGTTTACCGGTTAACAGAGCTCACAATTTTCAATATATTGCTATTAAACGTTAATATATCTCGCAGCTTCGTTCGAGTGGATGTCGGATAATATTGTTTAAATTACTTAATTATAGATAATATTTATATATTTCGTTTCATAAAGAAGAAAGAACGATTTCAATAAAACGAAGACTAATTTTTTCCTCAAAAAATGGACTGTGAATATATTTTCAATTTCTTTTTAATTCAATAATTTACATACAAAAAGACCGGCAAAACTTATAGGAGTTTCTAATATTATACGTAGTTACTATCGATCTCCCTATTATTTGTGAAAATTAATATGTGCACTGTACAGATATCCGGGGATTTCATGTTTGTTTTAAGTATACATAGATCGATACAGAGCGCGTTGTGTGCACAGGAAGTAATCGAGCTTCGTCTAGACAAGAGGCCGCGGAAGGCGATCGGCGCCCCCCTCGGCAAGAAGGTGATCATCTTCATAGACGACGTGAACATGCCCAAGCTGGACGTGTACGGCGCGCAGCCCACCATTGAGCTGTTGAGGTTAGCTTACCCTGGACTACACACACACTCGCGTGGAGATAGGGAGGAAGAGAGAGACTAATCGTGAAAAGACGACATTCGTACTCCCTGAATTTTGTTCCCTGTGTCCCTCTCACAATGTGCTGGGTACAGGCCACAGTCCACCATGCTGGCCAAACGCGGATTGGCTGACTTCACACACAGGTGTGCAGGTTTCCACACCGAAGCAAGTGATTACATTACATCATAATTAAATTACATCCATTACTAGCTGCCCCGGCGCACTTCGTACCGCTCTATAATTAATAAACAAATATGGTGGCATATCGACAGCAGCGCCACCTACCGGGTCCAATTCTGAATCTAAACCATTCTTGGATCCACCTGAAGACACAAAAAAAATTTCAACCGAATCGGTCCAGCCGTTCTCGAGTTTTAGCGTCACTAACGAACAGCAACTCATTTTTATATACAAGAAGATTATTATGCGTGTCGAGAAGGAGTGGAATACTTTACCCGCGTCAGTGTTTCCGCCTACGTATGATGTGGGAGTCTTCAAGAGGAGAGTGAATAGGCTTCATCTAAGGTAGTGCGCTGAACACCTCAAGGACTTCATCGCCACTTACCATCAGGTGGGATTGTTGTCAAGCAATACCTTATAAGAAGTAAAAAAAAAATACATCCAATAGAAGATTTGTGGTATCCCACGGTAGACAGTTCCTGGACTTCGGCGGCGTGTACGACCGCGACAAGCTGTACTGGAAGGAGATCTTGGACGTGGTGCTGGCGTGCGCGTGCGCGCCGCCCGGCGGCGGCCGCAACCCGCTCACGGCGCGGTTCGTGCGCCACTTCGCCATGTTCTACATCCCCGCGCCCAACTCCGACGCCATGAAGACCATATTCAAGGTGAGTGCCGACTGGTTAGTGCTCACGCGGTTCACGCGACCATTACTTCGACGTTAGTTTTCAATATTGAATGTGTTTTACAGTCTAAAATGCTACCAACCGAACGAGATAATATAAGACCCCAAAGCTAAATGGTTAAATTTTTTTTATATATTCATTTATCGTCTTCATAATTATGTCCAAGATAAAGTAAGAATCTTCAGAAAAATGTAAATTGGAAACAAACCACGATATACTTTTTAATATAATTAAGCGAGAATGAGCTTGAATTCACAAGTTTACACCTTTTTAGTCAGCGGCTGTTGTCGTCGAGTTTCATGATATCAAATCTATCATTTTCGTTGGTCCCGTAGGTTAAAAGTTTAGAACACAGTACAATATTATAATTTTGTCATTAAAGTTTTGTAATTTTAGCAAATTAAAATACCCCGCACTCGGCCAATGTGCCTTAAAGAAATTATTATTATTTTAAGTAAATCATTAATTGGAAAATTTTTTTGCTCATCTGCTCATGAACCGCTAAGTGCGTACGAGAGCTAAAACCTATTTTGATATTTTTACTGTAATAACCATTCCCATTGATTTTCACGTGAGTATTTTACCATGATCACAAAGTAGATAAGTAAAATGTTTAGGATTGTTAGAAAGTGAAGAGGATATAATATCAGTAAGTTCTAATTAAGCATGTAAACATATCAATTCTACGGGAAAAACGTTTTAATGCTGAGATGTATAGACGATACTTAGCCTTAGCTCAGATTTTACTTACGAAAAACTCGACTTTGCAAAGACTGCGATTTGGTATTTATAGACATGTCACGCTGAGATTGTGCTCAGCATAAGCTGTCATAATTGATTGCAGCCATCTATCTGTTTGTTAATACGAAAAATTTAAATGTCTTAGAAACCGACTAATATCAAGGTTCATTTGGGACCATTATTTTTGTTCGGATAACAGCCAAAGTCTATGGTAAGTCGTCTATTTCATGAACTTTATTAGACTTTGCTCAGCTCGTACTCAGCCAAGTCAAAGATCGCTTTATAAATACGAACGCTGTCTTAAGTCAGAGTAAAGTGCTGAGCTAAGTCTAAGTATCGTCTATATATCTCAGCCTCAGTATCATCTATACATCTCAGCCTAAGTTTCTCGAAGCGAAGCGAAGTCGGGTTCACTAGTCACTTATAAAATAGCACGAGTGCATAAGACGGGGTCCACCGTCGTAGGATGAGGAATAAAGAGGGCCAGTTCGTGTAGCGTACGAGTATATCGCTACACCGCCGCGCGCCGATTGTGCGACGTGAGCAAAACGCAACATGTATGGCGACTTGATACCATTAATTTATTGAATTTCCGCTCGCCTGTTTATGGGCAGCGTTTTACCTTAGCCAAAATAATTTAATAAACGTTGCAAAGGTAATCTGGTTATGAAGCTTTTGCCTTATCAATGTGATTTCCGTTTCCAATTTCATGATCTTTCAATTACCTTGCCAAGCCTTGCCACTTAACTGGTTACTTCATTAACTTGCTAAATGGGGCGCCTCGTCTGGTCTTTTATAGGTCGGAAACGATAGCACCACGTGAACTAATTTGCTTATTTGGGGCCTTTTCTCAAAGCATTTTGTCGAGCTTTTCAATGCCTCATATTTGTGACGTAGTTAACTCTAGAGAGCTCAAATTTTCCGTATCAGATATATTATGTACTTACATATTTTTTTAATAAAATGGCTGTATCGTGAGGGTTTGGTGAAGATGTGTGCTTGACGGTGCTTAGTTAATCCTTGACAATTATGACAATGATGACATATAATTATGACTCATGTATATATAGTCTGCATTTTGATTCCAAATTTGCTTGAAAAGGTTAAAAATGTATAGGGCTGCGATATAAAGTTCGACAATGCTCGACTGCAAAATTTCCTCTACAAAGGTTGTGTCGTAACTCTGTTTACAGCTAGATGAAACCTATTATCAAAAATTCGCGTGCATACTAAACAAGACACCCGTACAAATTTGAGAAACTTTTTATTTTACTTATGTTTTAAAATTTTACAGCGCATGCAGGTAAAGTTGAACTGAAAAGGAAAATTCCAAATCGTTTGAAACGCGATCCCTTTTGAAACTGTGAGCTAATAAAGTTTCATGTACAGTGAATAAGAGGAATTCTACCTTTAGTCATTACACAATATGGTGATATGCACGACAAGAGACAGAAGTTGCTTTGTGTGTGTGTTTGACGAATTTTTATTTCCGAGCTGTACAGTCATGTTAACGCTCGCCTGACAACTTAAATAATAAATACTAACATATCAATCAACGCACCGTTCAATTCTTTGCGGCCTTAACGCGAGATAAACGGATCATAAAAATCATAATTATCAATGAAATAAACCTGGTGTTTACAAGCTTAGAAGCACTTCAATATCTTAATTAGGTAGGTATATAAGTGAAGCGTATCGTTAAACTAAATAAGGGCACTTGAAAAAGTTATTAATTTACTACTTAGGTAGATACTATCCGTTTATGTGCCTTTTAGAATTGTTACTATTTTAGAATAGTACGTAGGTATGTACGTATTCAAAGCAGTTTCTAGTCACTGAAGTATTAAATCGGAATCAACACTGTTGTAAGCCTGTTGAGTACAACTTATTAAACCTTCTAAAAGGGCACGATTCCCTTGTTAAGAGGAAACTTAGTAAGTATATCTCACATATCTCTCCAGTGTAGAAGCGCTTCATGTTAAAAGAGGTAGATAAAATTGTGAAATTAATTTTTTATTTCGTTTTATATTAAGTTTAAAACATTTAGGCTCGTTGCAAATTGGTCACCGACTACAGCTACCGTTGGCTGTCATGTGCTATCGCTTCTTTTTTTTAGCGCGACACGGCTACCCGTGGCCGTGGGTATGGTCGGTGACCCGTTTGCGCCGATTCCCTGCTAAATGTATGAAACAACATATGAACCGATTGGCCGGCAGCTGTTCTCGGTAGACAATTTGCGCGGACGCTAATTGTTCCTCATTAATCGATAACAATAAGTATTTGCTATAAGATGTACATAAACGTAACAGTTTAAAATAAAAAGGAAATCGAACAATCAGAAGAGCGTTCAGATGGTAATTGGTCACCATTGCATATTGACATGAGTAACACCGAATGCATTGTTACGTAAAACTACTTAAAAGTTACGGAATAAAATAATTGAATAGTTACAAAACTAAAAACACGCTTAATAGTGCACCAAAAACCATAAATTATATAAATTAACAAAAATCATATTTTGCAAATTGAAAAATGGAATAATTTTATCAAATTAGTGTATTGTCATCGGTCCTCAATAAATCTACAAAGTTTGAACGAAATCTGGCCGTTTAAAGTGGGTCAAAATCGCGCCCAAAGAAGTCGGTTACAAACAAACATACAGGTGAAGCTAATATAAAGCGTGTAATATAGATGCAGTAATAAATAAAATATGATTTTGTTCAGCAGTAACATCTTCCTCCACTGAAGTGCAGTGCATTGCTATTGAGAAATTATCTTTTAAGTATCTGTGTTATGTTTAAACATAACCTTCTTCTACTGTAGAAAAGTGAATCTTTTACTAGTGTGGCTATTATATTATTGTATGTGCCATTGACCGAGTTATTGAACAGTGGGTACGGTCGGAATTTAGATGGAATACCGCTAGAGGCAAAATATTCTTGAGCGTTTTCGTGCTTCGGAGGGCACATGAAGCTGTCGATCCTGATTGTTATCGTTAGATACATAATCGTTAAGCCATGTCGGAGGCCTTCGGGACCTCCCGAAGGCCTCCGACATGTTTACACCTGTATACATTGCCAAGAATTTGGTTGGCCACGAACCCCTCCAGCAATTTGCACTTGAGCGGCGTGGTGGAGCACTTAGGAGCGACACAATCTGCCGGGCTAAGAGCGTTTCGATTGACTTACTAAATTTATAACCATTGTATTGGTTTCCCGAAGTGAAGCAAGGGTAATTAATTTAAATAGTGAAATCATCGGTATCGAACAGGCCATCCTGAAGGGTCACATGGAGGATTTCGTTACGGAGGTGTCTGTGCTGAGCGACTCGATCGTGAACGCGGCGGTCGACGTGTATGTAAAGATGTGCGCGGAAATGTTGCCGACGCCAGCCAAGTCGCACTACGTGTTCAACCTGCGAGACCTCTCCAAGTCGATGCAGGGCGTGCTGCAGGCGGACGCTGCCTACATGCGATTTCCGCAGAGCATGTTACGGTGAGTTCCCTCTAGCATCGAGTATAGTACGCGTAGACTCGTGTGTTGTATTGTGTAGACTTGTATGTAGTATTGTGTAGGCTAAAGTGTAGCATTGTGACGAGTGGCATTGGGTAGACCCATATATAACACTGTAGTTTAAGGAGTACAGGTGTGCAGACCCAACTGTAGCGTTGTGTAACGTTTGTTAACTCGTTTGTAACGTAGTACCGCTGCGTAGAGTTTAATACCTACATATGCACGTCTTTACAACTTATGTTACCAGCCATTTATGGCAAACGAGCTGTCGAGTCACCTAATGGCAAGTGGTCATGGACATCCGTAACACCAAAAAATCACCGATGCGTTGTCGTTATTAAGAAATTAAAAAGAAAATAGTGGCTTCCAACAGCCGGAACGCGACAAGTCGTTGGTGGCTTACTCAAGTAACAGTGGGATTCAGCCCTACCAACAAGCCTAGACTACATTTGGGATTAAACTGTTTGATGCAAATCCATCGACCTTTAACAAAAGGAAACCGGGTGCCGCCGTAATCCCATTATTCAGCATGGTGCAACTCGACCTTCCGTGAGGTCGGCTGGGTTTCAAAGATAAAAGGAGCCGCGCCTCTAAATTCTGGTAGTCTTTTGGCGGTCTCCGGTGTAACGATGTAATGTTACACCACGTCCAGCCTGTTCTACCACGAGTGTCTGCGCGTGTTCCACGACCGGCTGATCAACATCGAGGACAAGAGCTACTTCTACCACCTGATGAGCTCCGTGTGCCAGAAGAACTTCCAGCAGCCGATCCTGGAGGTCCCGGAGGACGGGATCATCGAGCAGCCGCCCATCCTGCTGTTCGGCGACTTCCTGCAGTCGGCCGTGCCCAAGGAGAACCGGGTCTACGCGGAGATACCGGACGTGCAGAAACTTATGGTCGTGTTGAAGGTAAGTGCCTCGAGGCAAGGATATAAAAACTATGCGAAAGAAGATTGTTCGACGTCCACATGGCAATATTCATAATGTCCGGGTAATGTGAGAAATAAGGATATTCAAATTATAATTATTGTCTGCGCCCTAAGTAGCTTGACTAGCTTGTCATCCTATTAATATTATAAATGCGAAAGTTTGTATGGACGTATGAATGTTTGTTACTCTTTCACGCTAAAACTACCAAATGGATTTTGCTGAAATTTTACAATAATAAAGCGTACACATCAGAGTAACACATAGGCTATAAATTATAAAGATATAGTGTGAATTATCCAAAATATATAACTAAATCTTTGCAAACGCAACTAATATGTTTCCCGAAGCGAAGCGAGGGCGGGTTACTAGTTATTCATAATGCCCGGAGCATTACGCAAAATGTCACGATTTATTACTTGGTCTTTAACATACCTACATATTAAATTATAGTCATTACATTATTTCAATATTAAATTTTAATTTTCGGAAAACACACACAACGACCACACAAAACACACTGAATGATGAATTTAAGTTTCCGTTCTTGGTCTGGGTGTGTTTGTTCTTGTCTTGTGTGTTGTCCATGGCACTCACGACACAGGGAATCCTAGTTTGGGGCTATGAGTGTGTATCGTTCTTTAGTTATTTATTTATTTATGTATATTTTACGTTCACTTAGAACAAACCAGTAATTTGAACGTGTGTGATGCGGCAGGAGTACCTCGAGGAGTACAACTCGACGGCGCGCGCGGAGATGCACCTGGTGCTGTTCCGCGACGCGGTGGAGCACGTGGTGCGCGTGGCGCGCGTGCTGCGCGCCGAGCGCGGCCACTGCCTCATGGTGGGCCCGGGCGGCTCCGGCCGGCGCTCCGTCGCCACGCTTGCCGGACACGTCAACGAGTGCAAGTCAGTGCGCACCACGCCCACACCGAGACCACAGTGCCCACCCCCGCCGCGTACCCCGCCCGCGCTTCTGGTGCTATTGTAAAGCAACTCTATCGCATATAGAAGGAAAGAAAGAAAGAAATATTTATTTCAACATATTACATTGTTATAAAACTTTAAATCTATAACATAACAATTATGAAAAGGGTTCACGCTCAGCATTATGGTCGCGGGGGAACCGCATATTATACAAGAATCACAAATATCATAGGTATTTTACAATAATTCTTTATTTTAGTAAAGTCTACCAAAATAGTGTTAAAAGGAAGTTTTAAAAATTTACAATGCTTCCCCAGACTGGATAAGGAATCCGTGTAAAAGTTGTATGATTCTATTTCCATCGTCTCAGGCTGTGTAGTGTCAGTCATCGTTACCAGTTTATTTATAGGATACGTAGCGCAACACTCACGTGCGGCGTAGCCGACGGCGCGCGGCGTGCTACAATCAGTAGACACTACTATTCGTAGCACAGTTTACACTTTTGTTGTGCAGCGTGCAATTCTTATTTTAAACTAAGTATATTGGATTGCCCTTAACTTCTAAAGTACTCACTATAATTTGACGCAGATTGCTGGTTATGTTACGTTTTATCGCGAACAGAAAGACACGCGGCGGACTTCGTTTTATAATATGTTAAGAAATACAGTATTACATATTATACAATAAGTGGCATGTACGGATGCGTTTGCCGTAATAATAATTGTTTAATTTCAGTTTGTGATATCTACGGTTAATAGTTTTAAATTCTGTGATAAAATAACTTTATTTAAGTAATTACTAGCTTTTATCCGCAGCTTCGCTTGCGTAAACAAATGACTAATCACAGTTACCTAATTGAAATCGTTACACTACAAATAACAACTTCCAGACATCTAAATTTACTGACTTGGGACACTATAACTTTTTCTGTTGTCATGTTTACTACTTATAAATGATATAAACTCAAACTCAAATCATTTATTCCACGTAGGTATTTTGAATACACTTATGAACGTCATTTTTTGCATTTACCACCGTTTCGCTAAGGTGCCTTTAAATTTTAAATCTTAGAGGAGAAAAAGAAACAGCGAAAGAAAACTCCTCGGCACATCTTTTTAAAATAATGCTTAAAATATATAATAGAAACGTCCCCGGGCCAGGTGCATGGGCATGGAGTTGAAGCGCAACTACGACACGCCGGAGTTCCACGACGACCTGCGCAAGATGTACATGCGCGCCGGCGTCGCCAACGAGGACACCGTGTTCCTCTTCACCGACACGCAGATCACCAAGGAGGAGTTCCTCGAGGACATCAACAACATGCTCAACTCCGGTCAGTTCCGACGCAACTGGCCACAAACATTTGGAAGACAACTCCTCATCAAATCCCTTCTCCGCCAGTAGGCGGATGAGTGGGTTTGATGAGTAGTGGGGGTTTGATGAGTGGGTTTGATGAGTAGTGGGGTGTGGAGTACCACACCCCACTACTCATCTACATACTACACATACTACACACCTAACCTAACATCATACCACCGCTTCCTGCAGATCCTGCTCCTCGTTGTGGTTTTAGTATCAGAATAAAATCCTCAACTTGAACAACAGCAAGGATACAATAAAGTGGCCTTGGGATCGAGATGACCGCGTAACGCATTTTAATATGTACTCATGTACATATTCACGAATTCACGAAAGTTGTATGATACAGGCCCCGCAGTTAAAGTAAAAACGCCTCCCAGCCTGTCATCTCATCAAAAATGCGGCCGCAGGTTTGCCCCGCCAATGTCCACATCTGAAATTTAAGCCGCGCCTCCCGATACAGGCCCGCGTTGAGTTCATTCCACACTGCCACATTGTATAGCCTCCCTTTTTTCTACACTTTGCTCTATACATAATGTATATTATGTTTACATTGCTGCTTGTGTTAGAGTATTCAGTATATTACAAAACATGTTATGCAGCACTACAACGTTATAATATCTAAATCTGTGATAAGATATGCTTTTAGGGATCATTTCACGGTAAGGTCTTTCTTGTCGGATGTGTCGTATGTCGGAGCGGAAAATGGTTATCAAGTTCAGAGCTATGGATATTGAGATCGAAGTCTCAGTACCGAGCATTTTAAATATGCAGGGGCCCATCTTACACCAGTACACTCACCGCTTATCATCCTGTGCATTTGTCACTCTCATTTGCTAAATGTTCTAATGCGAACTATTGTAGTACCATTAGTCAAAACAACAGAATTGTGAGCACCTTTCGACACTAGCTTACATTACGGCGAAGGTGTCCGATAGGTTGTTGCTGCTGATTCGTTCGCGCGCCTATTATCCGTGCCAAAAAACGTTGCCAAGTGATGGCTCCGTACTGATGATTCTTCTTAGAACTAGTGCAACCTTTGGCGAGCCGAGCCGAGCCTTTCTATACATATTTCTTCTTTCGTTCTTTCTATATTTCTTTGGGTGCGGAACCTTATGAGGCACAGTGAAATTAATGCCTCGGTCCGGCGGCAGGCGAGGTCCCGAACCTGTTCGAGGGCGACACGTACGAGCAGGTGCAGACGGGCGCGCGCCCGGACGCGGCCAAGGCGGGCGTCAACCCGGCCGACCGCGACGCCGTCTACTACTTCTTCATCAACCGCGTGCGGGGCAAGCTGCACCTGTGCATCTGCATGAGCCCCGTCGGCGAGGCGTTCAGGTTAGGTGGATCTGCCTTAGGTTGGTAACCCTGACCGCAAAACATCGGTGATACATTGGGTTTTGCTGTTGAGCCATGATTCTAGTTTGTCGGTGGTGGTAAAATGTACCTAGTGAGGGAGTTACACATACTAAGTATTTTTTCGCAAGTGATAGTATATTTTCATGAAAATCAAATAATATAATAATTTATTACTTATGAAATACGAGAAATTATAGAAACTAGCAAACGCCCGCAACTTTCTTTGCACGAAGTTGCGGGCGTTTAACACTAACGAACATTTTGCACGTAGTTCAAAATATTTTTATATTATATGATAGTTGAACGTGACAACGTCTTAAGAAAATAATTTCCTTTGAATGAGTAGGCAAGCACAATAAAAGAACACTTTTTCAATACAAGTTAAGTCATTTATTAAAAATGAATGCTGGATACTTATACATCCTACATCGTGATTCAGAATTATAGCGCCCCACTACTCAACGCCATCTAGTGTACTGCGAGTGAACTACCAGCTCAGCCAGCCTTCCTCCATCGATAAATGGACCCAATCGAACTTAATGAATAATTGTTCACTGCACAATACATAGATGGCGCTGGTATAATAATTCACCAACGGTAACGACGGTAACGCATGAGTCATGTTTTTTCATGCGTGCCACCGAATTATAAGACGTTGTCACGTCAAAAACAAATCGACGCAAAGAACAACGACGGAAACTTTTACCGGGGCCGATAAACTTTTGAGATTAAGAATAAAATTTCTGAAAGAAGGGTACATTTTAACGCTGTACAAAATGCTTTTTGGTCGTAGAGCTGCAAGACTTGGACTTGGACTTGAACCCTTCGATGCAGAATATTTTTCTGATTCCTAATCTGCAATAAAAATTGTCATAAGTGTGGGTTACAACGTTTCCGCTTTGCGTTTGCGTCCATGTAGAATGTGTTGTGTATGTGACAGACGTCGGTGCCGCATGTTCCCGTCTCTGGTGAACTGCTGCACCATCGACTGGTTCACCAAGTGGCCGCCGGAGGCGCTGCTGTCGGTCGCGCAGCAGTGCCTGTCGCCGCTGGCCAACCAGGAGATCATCAACAAGATATCCACCCTGTGCGTCGCCATGCACCAGGTGCGAAACTATAGCTTGTCCAGCCAGTCCCACCAGCCTTGTCCAAAAACAATAACGCGCCTACGAGTCCCCAATTAACAGAATAAAAACTACGTATTCACACAATAATGCTGTGGATGACGATGAGAGTAAAAAAATTTAAATATTAGCGAAAATGACAATTTGTTGCGGCCATCGTTTGTTATATCTTCGGAAGAGGCTGCTAGGACGGATACCATGCTCACACACTTGTTTACCGGTAACATTTAACATAAAATCAGTGTGTTGCGACCTGTCAATCGCTGGTCAACCTGCCTTGAGGAATACTGCTGTGCTGACATAGACGTTTTGACACGTTCATGACATCGCAGCGGAACGCACTCAAACTAGGCTAGTTGACATCCTTGTTAGAAGCTAACCTAGTATTGTTTACGTAGATCGGTATAACGCTTCACTAAGGTTTCGCTAGTGTTATCTTTAATTAATACAGCAGCTTGTTTATCATAATATAGAAGCTTTCGAAACCCACAATTTGGTATGCCCAGTTTAAAAAGTGCAATTTTAGACTTTGTTGGTTTTCCTTTTATAATCCTCAATTTATGAAGATCTGTTCAGGCGTTCGATGATCATCGACTGATTACAGATTTTCTTTGTCGGGGGGTTTTTAATGTGAATATGTTACATACATGTTGTCAAGAGTAGGTACCCTAAACCGAAGAGCATGTATATATGAAGGGAATAATGAAAGTGGACGAAGCGAAACGAGTATGTAAGGATCGTAGAAAGTGGAAAGAAGTGGTCTCTGACTACTCCCACCGGAAAGAGGCGGTTGTCTCTTATATATAAAACTCTCGTGTCACAATGTTAGTTACCATACTCCTCCAAAACGGCTCGACCGATTCTTATGAAATTTTGTGTGCGTATCGAGTATGTCTGAGAATCGGCCAACATCTATTTTTCATACCCCTAAGTGTTGAGCCACCCTTAACACTTAGCCCTAAAAAAAATTTTTTCTTTTTTTGGACAAATTTTTTATTGGTTATTTTTTATGGTGTGGCATAAAAATATACACATAATCCCAAATTTTCACTTCCCCACCCGTCAAATTTAAATCGCGCTTTAATCATGCACTACAAGTAATCTATATGGCGGAACAACGTTCGCGGGGTCAACTAGTATGTATGTATATGTGTGTTACACAACAATATCCTGTGCCAGGACGTGGACGTGATGACGGACCGGCTGTACCAGGAGATGCGGCGCTACTTCTACACGACGCCGAGCAGCTACCTCGACCTGCTGAAGCTGTACCTCGACCTGCTCGACAGGAAGCAGCAGCAGATCATCCGCGGCCGGGACCGCATCTCCTGCGGCCTGCAAGTGAGTCACTATTGAAACTATCTACGCAGCCAATAATATTGGAGGGTATAAAATATAACATAATATTTAAAACAATATTTATTATAAAAAAAAATGTTGTAAAAAACATTTTTAAACAGACCTAAACGATAAAGTTCTAACACCGTCACATAACCGGACTAACTATCCCAGTCCCCATATGAGTCTTGTTCTAAGTCGGTCGCAGTTGTCATGGGCGGCAGCGGAAGGTGGTGCTGCATGCTCGTTTGCTGCCTTAAATCAATAATCAATAAAAAAAAAGTAAATATTCACTGCTAAAATTTACGTTTACTGACGAAAGAAATGAAAACTGGCATTTACCTAAACCAATTTCTTTTTGATATGTCCCGTTATCGATATTACTGATCATTAAAACTACAATGTAACATACTTGTAACTAAATTAAGGATGCGTAAGGGATTCGAGCCCGAGTTCTGGTGTGGGACGTGTGGAAACACGTATACACTACTCGATAAAAAGGGTGACGAGTTTTTAGACCAATTTTCAGTCAGTTTGATAATACAAGGAATAGTAGAATGATATTGAATAATTTTTTAAGTTTTGATACAATTTTGATTAGATTTTTTATGTTTTCGTATCCCTTACAAAACCTTTACGCTTCATATTCTTTCTTTCTTCTCTCTTTTGTTTGGCCAATAACCAACGATTTTACCTACGAGTATGGTATGGTGTGATTGATGTGTACGGCCAAGGCGGACCACATCCCACCCCGTAGCTCGCCCGCCGGTCGCCTGCGACTGAGAGTTGCAGTCGTACTCTCGACGGCAAATATTAAAAATAAGTTTAGATACGTTAAGTTCATTTATACAACGCAAGTCGCACTTTTGGATCCGCTCCGATCACATTACTGTAAACTGTGGATGTGATAGACAATTGCGGAACGCATACGACAGAAAGAGATAGCTACATGAAAAGTAGGCCTAGTGAAATTTTACTGTCCCAGTTTTCACACCCCAGTGACATATTTACTTACAATATGATTGGTTGGCTGCAGAAACTGTACGAGACGTACGACGTGGTGGGCGTGATGGAGCAGCAGGTGCGGGACATGGAGCCCGTGCTAGCCAAGAAGGCTGAGGAGGTATCAAATTACATTTTATCTATAACAAGCCTACACCCGCGGCTTCGCCCGCCAAAAATCAATAAATCTTAATATATATATTTCTTGTGTGCGTGTGTATGTGACTGAACTCCTCCTAAACGGCTTGACCGATTTGGTTGAAATTTTTTGTGTGTCTTCAGGTGGATCCGAGAATGGTTTAGATTCACAATTGGACCCGGTAGGTGGCGTTGCTGTCGATATATCACTAAAACATTTTTTAATTATAAAGCGGTACGAAGTACGCTGGGACCACTAGTATACATATAAAAGTTTATAAAATCAGAGAAATTTCATACTAACTTTGCGCCCTCTTTTACCTTACTTGAACCTTAACCCTTACTTGAAATTTTGCACAGGGGTTCCTTTTATAGCGTAAGGGAGCATTAAGAAAGGATTTTTGAAAATTCACCCCTTAAAAGGGTAAAACGGGGGTGCAAAATTAGTATGAAACTTTGCTTGTATTTACATACTTGTCGCCGTCATCGATGTATGTACACAGATTACGCAGATATTTATGATCCGATTTACGTGGTTCATCTTTAGTTTGATGCAAAATAGTTGTCATTTGTTCTCATAAAAATTTAACTCACCAATGCAACTGGAATGCAGTTGCATATGAAGTATACACATATATATGTTACATTATGTAGATGTGATATGTTGATGTCCAGGGTCTGGCGCTGGTGGCCAAGCTGCGCGTGGAGCAGCGCGCCGCGGACGAGGTGAAGCAGGCCGTCATGAAGGACGAGGCCGAGGCCAAGGTCAGTGGACCACCAACTAGCTACCAACTAACTCCCCGTTTGTGTCCCGGTCAATGTCGGTCGCACTCGTCATGTGCGGCGGCAGAGGGGAGGTGCTGCGTGCTCGTTTGCCACCCTAATTCCATAAAAACACAAAGCACGTGGTCGCTTTCTGAACTTATATAGCTGACTAACGAGTAAAGCATGCACCTGATAGGCATGACCCATGGATATTTCTAACACCAAAGATAATACTATTGCGTTGCGGGACAAAAGACAGAAGATACTAGAAACAAAGGAAATTCTGGCTCCCAAATCTCTAGCGTGAACATTATGAATTGCTAGCTGTCCCAGCGAAATTCGCACCGCTCTATGATTAATAAACAAATTTGGTGACACGTCGACAGCAGCGCCACCTACCGGGTCCAATTGTGAATCTAAACCATTCTCGAATCCACCTGAAGACACACAAAAATTTTCAACCAAATCGATACAGCCGTTTAGGATGAGTTCAATTACAACGAAAAGTGGCATTGATTTTTACATAAATATGATTTTATTTAATTATTTCGGTGGCTAAGCTGTTTACCTAGCGGGCTAGAGAGAAAAGCAGTACGTTCCACGTACACCGGGATCATCTTTATTTTTACCAGCATTTGGGAAAATATATTCCGTAAGTAAAACATTACAAAGAAATCTCCATCAGAAATTTAGCGAAAATTACATAAAAGTGTCGATATCGGAAGCACAGTGTCGATACTTCGGATTACGACCGTTATACGTTTGGCTGGATAAGTCACAGTGTTTCGAGTTATTTCAATCCGGTTATTCAGTATTGATCAAGTATCAACAATACATCATATAATATTTTTTGAGGAATATCAATGTAAAGTCCTTTGCCGCGGCTTGGAATGCCGAGCAAGTATGTTTGTACATAATTATGTAATAATGTGCCGGTTTTTTTAAAAGTAAAGTACGGTTAGGTACTTACAAACAACTGCCCGTGGAATTGTCTCGTACCACATACAATCGTACTTTGTCATGCTATCTCATGTTGGCCTCGCTCAACTGTAGTCTATACCCGTCGGTTTACGTGCGATACGATAGATAAAAGCGGAGGAGGTGAAGGCGATAGCGGACGAGGCGAAGGCGGACCTCGCGCTGGCGATGCCCGCTATGGAGGCGGCGCAGAACGCGCTCAAGGCGCTCAACAAGGCCGACATCAACGAGCTGAAGGCGTTCCAGAAGCCACCGCCACTCGTGCGCTTCGTCATGGAGCCGGTCTGCATCCTGCTCGGCGCCAAGTCAGTACTGTACACTTACACACACACACACACACACACACACACACACACACACACACCTACACACACACACACACACACATAAACAGTTTTCCGGAAAAACTACAATTTCGATGGAAAAAAGGTAATATAAAAATCTAGGTACAACTTTTGTATTTACACTTTTTTCACATAACCTCAAAATGTATGTGAAAAATTCAAAAAACCAAGTTTTTAGTTTTTTATTTTTATCTTTTCCAAAAATTTGTTTTTTTTTCACGAAATTTGGTGAAAACTTTCCTTTTTACACTTCCTTTCCTCCCCCCCCTTCCCCACCTCAGATCTTCCCGTAATTTATTTTTCCCATAAGTTTTGTTATATTCTCTTCCATTTAAAATGTGTTTCAATCTACTCTAGTTAATTTCATTTTTTTTTTTCAAATATTATCTTCCCTGGTCTATATAGGTTATTTCTTGTTTTTATTGAGCGCCGTACGTACTCGTACATCCATGGAACAAATCTGAAAGAAGTCCTAAAAAAACGCCGCTCCCATTGTCGATAAGTAAGAAGCTGTAGTAAGTAAGACATAAAATAAAAAATAAAAAAATGCACGATATACCGGCCCGGATCCCGTGACTATTGCAAAACATCCCATACCACCTAGGTAATATTTTTTGTCGCCGGTCAACTCGGGATCAATTTAAGCGTCTACAACTACCTACTACGTCTACGACTACGTTCGCGTCGTAGAATACAACAAAAATGAAACTGATTTTTTTATTTATTCACAATTTACATTACACACTAGTTGCAAGGGCCCCTGTACTAGGTGGAAACCAGTGTTACTGGGTGCCCCGCTCATCCACCGAGACAAGTTACAGTAAATCAAGATAAACACTTAACACAACAAACCAAAAAGTGTCTAAGATGTACACTATCAATAGTGTGTGTTTGCGTGTGTATATGTATGTATGTATGTACATGTATGTATGTATGTACATGTATTAATGTATGAATAACATTAAACGTTAGTGTAAAAATGATTTTTTTCTTTCATTTAATATATAAAAAAAAAATGTCCGTTCTATATGTTATAAAGCTGTCGATGTCACGACCTATCGATGTGATAAGGCTTCGATGTTATAAATTCGATTCAATGAGCTTTCGATTTTAAAAGCTTTCGATGTCATGACCAATCGATGTAATAAACATTCGATGTGATGATAGTTCGATATAATAAACTATCGATGTAACGTGTTCGATGTCATGAACTTCGACGTAATGGAATTCGATGTGGCGTATGGAACCCGTCCTGGGTTCACACCCAGGTGCTCATCTTAGTGTGTTGTGCATAGCACCCCACGCACAGCGGATCCTAGTGTGAAGCTGTGAGTGTGTAGAGTTGTCATTGTAACCACTGATCTTAGAATAATGACATATAGAATGTCAGTCTTCATACAAGCGCTCTGTCTAAAGTGAAGCACTAATTTTCTTTTTTCTTTTTTTTACACTTGTGTAATGATTGCCAGGGGAAGTGCAGTTTCCCTAAAGTGGGGAATGATTCGGCCGCTGATAAGAATTTGTTTTTAGCAATAATACCTACATAAATAGCTATGTGTGGTAAAGTATGGGTATGGTTATGTAAAATTGTTATATTACGAGAATGTTTATTTAAATATGAAACGAATACAAGAAAATATTAACACCAATTTTTTTACTATTTATTTTGTACATATCTTTTACGTTTCTGAACATATGGATGAACACAGGAACTTAGTATATTTTAATAACAGCATTGAGTAAAAAAGTTTTGTTCTAATATTAAATATACTCTGTGAAAAAACAAAAAACAATGGGCTTTGTTGATTTACTTCTCTATGGACCATATTTTATATGTATTGTATCTGTGAAAACAACAATAAAATTAAGATGGAAATGACATTGACAATAGGCATGATATAGTAATAATAACTAATAATAATAATTAAAATAATAATGAATAACAACTTCAATAATTATACCTTAACAGGGACAGCATTTTCACGCAATCTACACGAGCCATTACACAGGTAATGTACTTATCTTCATTATTAAAATGTTTTGAACATATTCGTGTATTTTTGGTTGGCTTCCAATATACTTCTCCACGACTAAGCCTTATATCACTCGTCACTTAAAATGGGAAAATTTATTTTTCACAGTTGGGCAACACTGAGTATTAAAAAAAACGTTTTTATTTAAACCTAATTAAATAGAAGATATTATGAAATATTGAAAGATTACCTGGGAAAAGTGATGTTATTACACTTCTTTTGTTTTTCAAATGTGTTGTAACAAAATTTAACCGCACAAATCGTCATAATTATTTTTTTTCCGCGAGACGCGCTTGCCGCGCACTGTCATTGAATACTACGGAGCTGGCCGGCGTTTGGTGACATTTACTACTCCAAATTAAAGTTGTCATAGTGGCCGCGCGGACTTCGTTTCTATATGTCATTATTCTAAGATTTATACATAAATTATTCATGATATTTTGATATCCGCTTGGGACAGAACAGGACAGGAACGGATGATAAATAAATTTAACGGGTAATAAAATCGGACAGTATAATTAACCCTCTGGATAAATCTTAGTTTCACAATTTATGGTTTTACACTGATAGATTATAAATTACCGAAAATAAAGCAGTTTTTAAATTATTTGACAATCTATTCTACACATATAATAAATCTGTAACCGATCCCTGTCTGCACATGGAAGATATACTAGAAGATCTTGTTCAGGAAGTCTTTATTAACGCAATTAAAATTAGAATTCATGCTTATTATTTAGGTACTAAATCTTTGTTCATAGAACAGCACTATAAATTAAATATAGAAAATAAAAAACATACAGTGATATGAATGTGTTATTTGTGTTGTTGTTGCCCCCCGCGATACATATTAGAATCATAATGCGAGGTATGAGTGTGTTAGCGTTTGTTTTATATAAACATTTTAGATTTAAATTCGGAAACCCTAGTTTACCTAGGAAACTAATTAGACACTGCTATATTAATAAATCGGTGTAGGTAAACTGTGTGCCTGGTGTTTGATACAGCAATATTGCGACGGCTAGTTGACTTTCCAACTTGAGTAAGTAATTTAGATCAAAGAGAAACCGAACTTGTTCGACATGGGATCGCGTGGATAGTTTGTTAGTTATATTATCTGCAATAGGAGGTCGCGGGTTCGATTCCCGCGGTGGATCGTGTCGTCTTCGATCAACAGTAGTATTCTCGATCGAAGCCATCTCGAGCGAATTCAATGCCATCTAACACAAACATTTTAGAGCGGGGCAATGAGAATGTAAGCGTTATTTATTTTATAAATAAGTTCAATACGTCTCGAGTATTGTATACCTACCTTATAAATCCGCGCCTGAACCAACTAATGCATTTTTTAAGTAGCATTTTGCAAAAATCATTCTGTGATAAATGCACAAACAGGATAAATGTAAGGCAGCAGTGTCGTGCACAAAACATACATTTGTCACAGCCGTGGGTAGGGGATGGGAAGAAATAAGGCCGGCTTCAATAGATGATGTTTTATTTTCACTGTAAAAGGGTAACACACGCGACACGGTACTATACACTTTACTGTACACTTTACTTCCCTTCACACTTCACTTCACACTCGCGACACTGTACTGTGAAACGGCACTTCACTATTTCTATTTCTTCTTCCCACTGGCGCGCTTCCCGACTCGCTACCAAGACTCGACTGACTCTGCCCCGCCGGAATCGCCTTATATACCACCAATTTTAAATCATTCCAAATTCAAAAGTAATTTTTTTATTTATCATCGAAAACATTTTAGAAATTCTATTTTCAAATTTTCTTTTTCTTTTATTTTATTTTATTTTTAATTTACGCGACACATTGTTAGTAATAGTCCAGTTAAGTAAGTCGTTCTCTCGTATTCGGTCGCAGATTTGTTGCTAAAAAGTCTAACCGGATATACAAATAGAATGATTGTGCTAACCTGAGTGGACGCGACCGCGGTTCTGTTCATTTCTGTAGAAAATATTTTCATTTACTTTAGTTTTTCTCTCTGTGTATTCACAAGTTTCACAATGTTCATGGACGCAAATTGAGAATCGACTTTGACTATTTATTGTACATGATATTGACACATTCTTTGTATTTTTGGTAACGAGATCTTATTTATTTTACAATAAATAAAATAAAAGTGCTCTGATATAAGTTACTACAAAACATTATTAACGTCATCAAGACATATGTTAACCCCAAAATTAAAACGGGTTTATTTATTAGTCCTTTCAGAGCTATGTATTCTGTAATACCTATCATACAGAGAACTTTAAGAATTCTGCTATGAAACTCGTTTTGACTAAAATTGAATTGGAGAATATAACGGACTATTGCCATCAGCAAGACATTATAGGCAAATACCACGATGGTAAAACTAACCATCGCGGTATAAATGAATGTTACTTGGCTCTGTCACGCAAATTTTATTGGCCTAGAATGCGTGAGCATACATACATACATGCATACGACATAGCTGAAGAACTGGAAATTGACCACAAAACAGTTTTGACCCAATTGAAAAAAGCTGGGTACAAAAAAAACTGGATATTTGGTTGCCAAACGAGCTCACTGAAAGAAACTTAATGAACCTTGTGCTCATTTGCGATTCTTCATTGAGACGTAACGAAACCGAGCCTTTTTTGAAGAGATTAATAACTGGTGATGAAAAGTTGATCACGTACAACAAGAACGTGCGAAAACGGTCGTGGTCAAAGGTCGTCCAGGCTTCACAGACTGTGGCAAACCTCTAGTAAACTCGCAATAAGGTGATGTTGTGTGTATGGTGGGATTGCAAGGGCATTGTTCATTACGAGCTTTTACCATCGGGCAGAATTATCGATTCGGTTCTCTACTGCCCACAACTGATGAGATTAAAGCAAGAAGTTGAGAGAAAACGGCCGGAATTGATCAATAGAAAGGGTGTGGTCTTTCATCACAATAACGCTAAACCACACACATCTTTAGCCACGCAGCAAAAATTAAGAGAGTTTGGCTGGGAGTTGTTAATGCATCCGCCATATAGCCCTGACCTTGCACCTTCAGATTTCCATCTGTTTCGGTCTTTACAGAATTATTCAGGCAGTGTCATGTTAACCACAAAAGAGGACTTCCAAAAGGACTTGTTGCGGTTTTTTGATCAGAAGTCCCAAAATTTCTAGAGCAACGGGATCATGTCTCTACCTACAAGATGGCAGAAAGTTATCGAACAAAATGGTATATATATACCATAATTATATGTAAATAAACTTTGAAAAAAAATGTCTTGAATTTTTATATAATATGCGAAGAAACTTTTTCCCCAACCTTATATTTTATACATCTATAGTTTCAACTATATACATGATGTATTGAAAATAGGACAGTCTTACAAGTTTCCTCGCAATGTTTTCCTTAATGTTTAAAACACTCAGTATTCAGTATAGGTAGATATATACTATATAAACATAGTCGTCGAAAACTCGTTGGTATGTACAAAGCACGACTAAAATTCGAACCCCGTACCCGATATCGGCAGTTCGGCACACTAACTATTCACTAGACAATCGAGGCAATTTCATTCATTCAGGAGGTTTTTCAATCATTCACATTGTCACAACACTATTTTTATTTCATTAAAAACTGACAACACAGTAAACTTCATTGGACTCCGTCTAATTAAAAATTCGACTATATATGTCATTATTCTAAGCCACTGATGTTATAAAATGTTGGAAATATAACAGTCGTACCGCGACCGTGCTGTGAATGACACCTCGCAGGCGGGAGATATATCAGTGCTTAATATCTAGTACTAATGTCGATATTTTATTTAAATCGCCTTCGTATAGTGTCGCGAAATAAAATTTGAAAAGTTCCACTCTCCGTTTCATGAAGCCATTGTAAGCAAATTGAAGAAGGTTTCAGTAAAATTGCATGCCAAAAAAATGTCCGTTTAAATAGTTTAAAATTGCGCGCGATAAGTAATATTTCGTGCGACCTTTAATATAAACTTTATTAATTCGAACATTCTACATCCATACTAGCTAGTTGGAAATAATCGAGGGTTGTGGACCGCACTCGATGCCAAATTTAATTTTGTACAACAGACGAAAGCAACAAGTTAGACGCCCGGTTGTTCACTGGCCTATTGAGTTTTAATATTCTGGGACGTATAGCGCAACATATTCATTCGGTTCTCGTGCAGCGACCACTGCTGTTTGTGGCGCTGAAATTACCTTTAAATAAATTTAGATTTCGACGTGAGTGAAAATAATCAACTGACTTGGTGCTTAATAATAATGTGAAATACTTAACTAAAATTTATATTTTAATATTGAAAAATAATAAATAAATAAAAGCAAACGTTTTAATAAAATTTGATTATTAAATCCTCAAAACTCTTACTTACTTTTACGCAGTGAATTATCACAATGTGTGGGCATAAAATATACATCGTGTTTTATTTGACTATAATGAAAGTGCCAAAAGTTTAAAATCTACTTAAAATTTTTGTAATTTCCAACGGTCCCCGGTTAAACATAAATATTATTATGCTAATTAATTTATTTAATTAATTATGCTATTACATAATTCAAATTGAATTGTGAAATTCACACATCGATAGGAGCTTAGGCTCATTGAATTATTTATTCGCGAAGTGAATGATTTGAAAGTTTCAAGTGTTTTCAATCATTTACAGTGGTAACCGGTCCGACTAATTGACAAACGTGAATTATAGTGGAGGTGCACACGGAGACCGTTCCTTATGATAACGTCACGTGTTCTAGGCCTGATTGGGATTCGACAAAGAAGTTATTGGCGGACGTGAACTTTATCCGCAACCTGGAGGAGTACGACAAGGACCACATCCCGGAGGCGACCCTCAAAAAGATCAAAGTATACCTCACCCACAAGGATTTCAACCCGGACACTGTCGTTAAAGTATCCAAGGTACTTAACCCTTGCGTTCATATTCTCTTTTAATGTTAATTAATACCCTACAAACGAGAATATACGAGCTACCTGATGGTAAGTAGTCACCGCCGCCATGATCAAAGTCATCACTGATGCGTTGCCGGCCGACTACGAAGACGGTTGCAGCAAGCAATAGAGTGGTTGCCGAGCAGACAACGGGTGCGGGTGCGGGTGAGTTTGGCTAACGAGTCATATTACAAGGCAATTTTTCAGCTTTTTGATATGACAAAAATTTATAAAAAAAAATTGCCAGAACTGATTGTTTATTTGACTGCTGTGAAATTTTATTGTTCAATTTAATATGTTTTTAAAATATTTTATTCGTAACAGTGGCGAACCCAATTAAAAGCAGTGATAGAAAAATGTAACTAAAAGTACCAAAACCAATGATCAGATAAAAAGTTACGTACGTTAGTAACAACCGGGACCGACGGCTTTACGTGCCCTCCGAAACCCGGAAGCGCCCAAGAAATTTTGCCACTAGCGGTCACCCATCCAACTACCGACCGCGCCCGCTGTTGCTTAACTTCGTCGATCCCTTAAGATCGACACAAGCCTATACAATATGGGCTATAATAAGGGCTATAAGCGCTTCATAATACTTTTAATAACCTAGGGAATAAATAAAAAATATAGGAAAATACTTATTTTTAAAATCCATATTGGACGCGAATGTTATAGCTTCCAAAATAACACGAATTATTTGGTCTAATCGACGGTATTTATTCTAATTTTCATATACTAACTTTTTCATTCAACAGCAATTGTAAATTAATTCGGTCTGTTTACCCAACCAGGTGTGCAGGTCGATGGTGTTGTGGGTTCAAGCAATCGACATGTACGCGAAGGTATTCAGAGTTGTGGAGCCAAAAATCCTTAAGTAAGTAAAAGATTTTACTAACAGGAGGAACAGGACTCTCAAGTGTCTATTAATACGGAGGTGAGTCTTACAATAGTCCCCGGGGCATTTCAAGTGTTTCAGCTACAGCTAAGAAGTTACCACAACAAATATAATAAAAAAAATTACAACTTCATTAACAAAAATATTAATGTTCCAATAGTATTTTAAAATTGATTAATTAAATAATAATAATTAATTAATTAAGGGACTTACAATGAATGAATTGTTTCAAAACTAACAATGCACAGGCCCGAGTGATTAAGCACGCAACCTAGAAGGGCGGTTTGATTCAACGCAGAAATATTTTTTGTCGCACACGATTTTGTAACAATAAATTACTAAAATGTTTGATTCAGATTATACATTAGAGCAATTATTGGGTATTGACGAATTATATGACCACGAAATCGATTCAATGCCAGAATTTTTACCAGACTGTCTAGTAAAAATTCTCAATGAGGAACACGATAACGTGCAAAAATTTGATATAAACCATGGTGGTAATGTAGAATTATTAAACGTCTTCCAAAATGAAAATGTAGATCTAAATGAATTGTTGGAAAACATTAATGTAGGTAGTAACAATGAAGTCTTACAACCTTCAAACTCTGATCAGGAGGATCCTGAAAAAATAAAACGTAAAGAGGAACTGAGAGCAATGCGTGATAAATATCTGAAGATAAAACAAAAAACGCGTAAAACTAATCAAGCCTCGCGATTAAGGTCGAAAGTCGTGTCGTGCTTCAAACTTCGGACAAACGGGAGTCGATTCAGGGTAACAAAAAAATAAAAACTATACCCTGGGGCGGCATCACGGCGGCGCGAGCGCACGCCGTCGCATGCGCCGCCCGCGCCGTCTCTGACGATAGTCTGTTTTTGGTTAGCACATAGTTACACATTAGCGAGGATTTTTTTAGATGTCTCCCGCTTTCATGACTAGCACAGGAAAACAAGGCTTTATCAATGTGTGGGAGGCTTCAATAGTGTCAAGTGAACCCGCCCTAACCTGTCCTTACCTAAGTGACCTTAGTCGAGATACTTACTCGTACGGTATACTCGTGGGCTATGGGATAAACATCGGTGCAGTCGGGATTGTTTCTTTAATTGCCATACGTTAACACTGGATAAAAATGAATATAATAAACTTAATCCGGCACGTTAAGTGCTTTAATTAGCACCTTATCATACCGTTAAATATTAAAAATAGGATACTTATGGTATATTATTAATAACGATTATTAATAATGTTAAATCTTATAATATATTCTATTCTATTCTGTATAAGTATATATCAAAAATATTCATATCTTACTAATAAAAATAAACAGTAACGAAGCCAAATTGTATGTAGTATGTGTATATTAATATGTAGAAATTTTTTTGGAATATTTAGTAGTTGTGATCGATATAGAGGCCGTTAGGAGTTTAATATGGACATGTAAGTAATCAAACATTTATTATTCATTAATAAGTGCAATAAAATATATGTTACATACATACATGAATGCGCTATTGATTATGATTCCGCGTGGGTTTGGTATCGTTATATTTGCCACAGACACAAGGAGGCCGCGGGGATATTGAAAAGCGTGATGGCGGTGCTGCGCGCCAAGCAGAAGGAAGTGGAAGCTATCGAGGCGCAGCTCGCCGCAATGATGGACGAGTTGAAGGTAACCGTTGTGTATTTATTACCCGTTGTTTTGTAGATAGCCGATATACGAGAGACGGAGCCTGCCTTCAACTGGATTATGAAAGTTCAAGTATTTTGAGGAAGACATTTTAACAATCAATCGATGTCGCGTACAGTTAGCGAGATGTCAATGAACACTGTCACAACATGTCATTGTTTCAAAGCGAGCGGTCACAAAATGGTCTATAAAATTTCAAATGAAGTAAGCTCATAAACTGATTGTCGGGATGATGTTTGATGTTTGTAAATGTCGCGTAAATGATGATATGTATGAAAACTTCTCGCTTGCACACTATTGCGGTCTGCAGTTGCCCCCGGCCAAAATAAATTTGCAATAAGCGTTTTTTTGCTTCACGCTACCTCATATGCCTTCAGCCCATTCGCTATAAATATTTTTTGATTGTTTTGAAGTTCATTTACAAAATATTAATCAGCTTGTTTCTCTTGTTTTAATATCAACACAAGGTATTAGTTTATATAACGATGTAAGAGAGAGTAGAGCGTAGACAGAGAAGAGTATACATCTATGGATGCCACCTAACTGTACTCACACAAGAAAAGGAACAACTTACGCCGCGAAAAAACGAGACAAAATTATACGATGTCTTCGCGGGCCGGTTTTTTTAAGGAAAGCACGGCTTACAAGCAAATTTGACAGCTGATCGTCGAAGTTTTCTTGTGCCGCGTACAATTGTAGTTTCTCGTGCTATCCCATGATGGCCAATGCCCATACCGTTCTCTGTCCGCGAAGTAGCCATCTGCAATGTTAGTGTTTGTCTGGTCGGGCAGACGGTGGAGGAGGAGCGCGTGAGGCTGCAGGCGGACGTGGACCTTGCGGCGGCGCGGCTGTCCCGCGCGGGCAAGCTCACGCAGGCGCTGGCCGACGAGAAGACCCGCTGGGAGGACAGCGTCGCGGTCAGTGCCGGCGATACCACACACACACACAAACACACACACACACACACACACACACACACACTAGCCACACTAGCCACAACACAACATTAAAAATCGGTTGTAAAGTCGATTTACGTCTTAGAGAAAGATTGATGAAAACACGTTGTCGCGTATTCAACATTTGTTATAAATAATGGCTTCCGTCGAGGTTAGCGGGGGTTATTGTAAAAGTTCTAGAAGAAGTTGGCGTGGCGGCGTTCCAGTAGCAGACCTATTCTAACTTCTAGCTCTGATGTCAGCGGAACGGGAAACTTTTTCGTGCGCGCAGCCCATCAATTTATTATCATGTCAAACGCGTTATCATATCAAAAAAGATAGTTCAGTTTATAGTGTCTCATTTTGATTAGGATTAATATTTAGGATGTAAAGACTGGCGTACAATAATGTGTAGATATAAAAATAAGTATGGCGCTATTACACAGCTATCTGTGATTGTGTGTTGCGACCTTGAATTATTACCCTCAGTGCGGCTATTGAAGTTTCACTCTAAAAAATGTACGTACGCAGCTGGCTATTAATACACAATACATCTATCTAATCACAATCAAATCACAATACGTCTAGTTCACAAGTTATTGTTCGCTGTTAAGTTTAGTATTTTTTTTTAATAATTAATAGCGTGCAGATAAATCCTTCGAGTACATCTTTTTATACATTATTCCGAATGAATGAGCTGAACCAATGAGGTTTCGCTCGTAATTTTAGGAGCTTTATCTATATTTAACACGTTTTTGAACTGGTGAACTAGACAAACAGTTGTTGAAAGTTATTTTATATAGTAATATAAAAATATACTGACCATCATTTTAATATACCATGAATTTATTTACTTATCGTAGCGTTCTCGACAACGCTTTGACATTTTTATTTGTAGCGACACGAATGACCGAAATGTTTGCTGTGACAACTCCGCTCTTTTAAATTCCCTGTTCGTTTCCGATCCTGCAACCTTTGTAGCTTTTAATATTTAGCTTTTTTACTATTTGTTATTTTTTACGCGCGTATTTCCAGCCAATGTAATTGTATAGTTAGACACTCGTAAATATATAATGAATGATACTTTTATAACTAAGATGCAATGCCATTTCTATACAACTTACTTTATTCTTATAGGTGTTTTGCCCGCGTCAAATTCTTAATATCTAAAAATCCTTTCTAAGTTCTCAATTGCATACAAAGTTTCAAGTGAATCCATTAAAGAAATAAAATTTCCAAAAATCCTCTCTTAGTGCTCCCCTGCACTCTCCAAAGAACATACATGCCAAACAGCTTCTTGCGTTCAGTAGTTTCGGTTGTGCGTTGTCTAACAGTCACTCATTATATCAGAGTTATATACATGTACATATATTATAACGTTTGAATATTGAAATACTTGTCAAGAATTGTATCATACGTACGTCGCCTAAATGAATTGGACTGATATTTATGTGATTATATATTTAGCGCCTTCTATTGCAGTCTATCGCTAGCTGTGTCGCTAGTAAGTAATGATCTGTCATTAAAGTCACCAAATAAATAAGAGTGACGTCCTAGCTGAGCCTGTCCTAATACAGCGTCATTATTCTAGTGTTGTCTACGAAAGCTACGTCTACGTTCGTTCGTTCGTGCACGGCAGATTTCCTTAAGTTTACGTTGTTCTTGCGATTACGTAAGGTTGTTGCCCTCGGAGCCCGCACTGACCTAAAGAAACGCGGGAACAATACTGTTGGGTAGGTCGGCATCGTCCCCATTACACAACCCTTGCCTTGACCTTTGCCTCGAGTGACCCGGTCCCTTTTCCTAAATGATTTTAACTACATACATGCCAATTCAACGTGATTTTGGATTTCCTCAATATTCCCAAGACACTCAAATTTTCTCACGTTTTTGCATTTTTTTGCATCTTAAAGCTTCCAAGAAAACCTTTATGTTACTTTTAGTCTGAAGCTTATTTTTAATATAATTTATTAATGTTACTTATTTAGAAAAAAATAATTTCTCTCAGAAAAATTATTAGTCAATTTGAAGTATCCGTATTCAGCGCCGTTGTGGGAGTATCATTCACTTAACTTTATTGCTACGTAGTAGCGTGTAGGTATATAATACACCCACAGCAGCGCTAAATAATTTACCCTCTGAAATGTATGCAATGCTAAAAATATATTATCAAAAATTGAAGCAATTTCAAAATAAATTCAAAATATCTCAGAAAGGTGCATTTTGAAAAGTGCTAATAGTGATAGATAAAATTTCACGGTTATATAGAATACGTGAAAATTTTACTTATTTATTTAAATAAATAACTTGAACATAAACAACATATTCATAAATTAAATAATTATACATAATTGATCTTCAAATATAAGACGTCCTACAAAAATATGATTTACTCCTGAAACGTCACTTGGACAGTGATCAATGATAACAATAAATATAAATAACGCTACACACTCATAAACCCACACTAGGATTCCCTGTGTCTAACCATTGACAACACACAAGACAAGAACACATACATTCATACACCCAGACCATTTAAATTAAAAATTTAAATTCATCATTCAAATTTCCGCCTGGCTGGACCATTGCGCCATCCGGGTCGTCATGATGATGTTTGTATATTAGCATTTTTCGCGAGCTGCATGTGTTGTACACCAGGCCGCTACACAAAAGTTGTACTGCACAACTGGGGACATCATCATTGCATCGGGATGCATCGCGTACTTCGGGGCGTTCCCCTCGCACTACCGCCGCGATCTCGAACACAAGTGGGTGGAGGAGTGTCGAAGCCTGGAGATACCTTCCTCGGATTCCTTCGAGTAAGTATCACACACAAAAACATTTAGATATACAAACACACATACACACACACAGAAACACTACACTAGTTTAAAGTTACAAAACATTAATTTTTATTTGTGCTTATTTAACTTTGTCCAACTGTGGTGTTGCCAAAGCTTTGAGCACATAAAATATGATTAATCACTTATTTCGGGAAAGGAAAACACCATGAGGAAACGTGCATACTAGTCTAGAGAGCTCTTTATAAAGTTCTTGACGGTAGGTAAAGTATACACGTTACCTTTATAATTATATATTATGTATGTATATGTATGTGTAATACTACTCCTTATCAGAATGCAGACAAAATAAATTTCAAAAAATTGTTTGCCCTGATACACATAGTAGTATCGAAATTTTCAAGGGTAGGTACGTTGTGCGAACAAAGTCCGTAAAACACGGCAAAAATGCTTAAAGGAACTTCAGTGACAATTTCAGCCTCTTTATTTGCAAAGCAACAGGCTCTGTTCGTGATTAAAAAGCTAGGACATTTTGCAGCACTTTGTTGTTGGTACGAATTTATTAAGGGCTAAGTCTGATATTAAAAAGAAAGTACGCCACTCCAAGGCCCTTCGACATAGTCTAACAACTGTTTTGTTGAATCACATAACCCTATCTAGCGTGTCCAAATTCTGCAATCGTAGGTTTATAACTTATATCTGTGTAACTTGTTGATACTTTTTCCTGTAGTCTAATATCCATAATGGCGGACTCTTACACGGTGCGTACTTGGAATGCACAAGGTTTGCCTCGCGACGCTGTCTCCACTGAGAACGGCATTCTGGTGACGAGAGCTGGGCGCTGGCCACTCACGATTGATCCACAGGAGCAGGTGAGTGCCGACCAGTTCGCAGCAGTTGCCATCACTCCAACAGTCTGAATTCTTACATCAAATAAAAAGAAAAAATGGAGATACCTAATTATATAAAATCTTTAATAAATGATTATCAGATTACTATCTGTGAAAGTCATTAATATTCATAGATACAAAAGTCAAGATTCCGGTATAGGACAAAGTTCATCAAAATTTTTAAACGTTTATAAACGTTTCTTCACCTCGTTCCTTTCAACAACAAGTCAAACAACAGAATCAAAGAACAAATCTTTCTTGGACTTGACCTGACTCCAAGTTTCGTTTGAAGGTCATATCGCCCTTCCAGAATCAACAGCATAAATGCTTTCAACTCGTTTCTATTACATAAATAATCAGGGAGCCAGTTGTCTTACTCGTAACGTTACATTTCTATCAACAAGATTTGTTGATAGAGTTTCAAAACATGACACTAAGGGCCAGTTTCACCGGTTCCGGATAAAGTTCCGGATAGCCCTAGGAATTTATCTGCCACTTAAAGTTGACAGAGCGGCAACGTCGCTTTTTTGCGTTTCGTTACTACTACGTAAATTATTGTCATTTGAAAATTATTTTGAAAACTTAATTAATAAAATACTTTTTGTTCAAAATAATCCAATTCGACTTTTTTAATATTTTCAAGTATAATTTTATCATTATAGAACGAAAATAGTAGGATTTATAATAATATGATTTACTACAATTCAAAACTTCAAATTCCAAATGTGTTTATAGAAACGCCACTTGAAACATTTTTTATCCGTCAGATAACGCCTTTAACAGCCACTTGAACTGGCAGATACCTATCCATCACTTTTCTCTGTCACTTCTATCAGATTACCTGAGAAGCCAAAAGTTGTAGTTTATCTGGGAGTTGAGTTCCTAGGGCTATCCGGAACTTTATCCGTAACCGGTGAAACTGGCCGTGTCATGTTTTGAAACTCTAAATTAAACAGTTGCGTTTTGTCAAAAGCAAGTTATATTACCCTATACACGTAACCCTATTGAAGCTGATGCTCGGTGGAACTTACTTAATATCAGCGTCGTGTTATTCGGTCGTTGACAACAGGCGAACCGTTGGATCAAGAACATGGAGCGAGAGAGCGGCCTACAGATCACGAAGTTGAACGACGCCGGCTACCTCCGCGTTCTGGAGAACTGCATCCGACTGGGCTGGCCCATGCTCATCGAAGACCTGGGCGAGGCGCTCGAGGCCACCTTGTCGCCTGTGCTGCTGAAGCAAACATTTATGCAGGTCAGTTTTTTACCGACTAACCATTATTCAAATTGTTCGTTTGATCCTTGTTAACTTATAGTTTAATAATACGTGTTTACTATTTTATTTTAAAAATGTTATTTATTTTAAAAATGTCTACAATAAAAGTAGCCTAAGTTACTTCGTATTACATCAGCTATCTGCCAGTGAAAGTCAGACAGACCGACAGACAGACAAAAACTATAAAAATGTTATTTTGGTATATGTACCTACCATGTATACATCCATAAGCATTTAGTAAAAAGCGGTTATTTTAATATTACAAATAGACACTCCAATTTTATTTATTTGTTAAATTTGTACATATTTTTAATTCCCTATGTTCAGCTCCTCAAAGATTTCCTCTGAATAGAGATGCAATGTTAAGTAGAAGTTAGCTCAGTTCTAGTAACCTTTTAATCGAATTATTTAACTCATTCTAGTTTCCACGAAACAGTCGCATTCATTAGTTACAAATCTTTACAAATTCCAGCTACATACAGTCATGTGCGGCAGTTAGGAGTTCAAACGAGTTGTCGAATAAATAACCCGTTAGGATGAAAAAGTTGGAGGAGTGAAATTTTAAAAATAATCCTCTACAAATCTACAGGACAATTTATATTCTCTTAATGAGCGGAGTACTGGCATTGAATAGGTTCAAATTAAGCATAAAAATGTAAAAGGAAAAGGCCCCGAAAGGAATCCGGATAACTTTTATTACTCTACGTTAAGTTAAACGGTACAATAATCTCTATGAATAATATTTTTATAGAATGTAAGTAACATAATTTACGTCTCTTTTTGTTACTTAAACTTATCAATTTTTTTATCAATATATCATTTCAAGGTCAGCCATAATTATAATATACGGTAAATAAAATTGGACCTAAATTAGAACCCGGCGGTATGATAAAAATACACTACTTTATAACAAATAATTATGTAAATTTCGATTAGTCAATTACGCCAATCCACCATAATATGGAGATTTACTCGTATTAAAATAAATAATAATATACATTTTAATGACATCGCTGAAATCACTAATACGAAATATAAAAAGTCTAATACGCGCCCACTTTTCAGCTTAATTAATTAAATGACTATTGGACAAATTCTATTTTTTTTACATAAGATAAGACAGTGCTTGACAACAATCCCACCTGATGGTAAGTGGCGATAAAGTCGAGGATGTTGAACTTATTAAAAGCCTATTCACTCTCCTCTTGAAAACTCCCAGATTATGATTATTAGAACACCGACGCAGGCAAGCTATTCCAGTCCTTCGCAGTGCGGATAGTGAACGACGACTCAAACCGTTTCGTTCGTATCGGCGGTATGTTCACGACGAAAGGGTGGAAGCCCGTATTGCTCTGTATACTGTGTAATCGATAAAAAATATTGTATTATGACTTGTCCGTAGGCTGGCAGACTGTTGATCCACCTGGGCGACAGTGACATAGAGTACGACACCAACTTCAGGCTGTATCTGACAACGAAGCTGGCCAACCCGCACTACCTGCCCGAGATCTGCATCCAGGTCACGCTCGTCAACTTCACCGTCACTCTGTCGGGGCTCGAGGACCAGCTGCTTGCGTAAGTTGCCAATTGGTTGGAAAAATTTAAATTAAATTTGATATATCAACTCCATCCAGCAGCTTTCCGAACGTGTAATGCACAATGGCCGCCCGAAGTTGGCATTTTATTAAACAAATGAGGCGTCATTCGTTCGTCATTTAAAACAAATGTCATGATAATGAAGTCGTTTTAATTTTGTTCATTAATCAATGTTAATATAATATGTTTTGCTTTGATAATTCTAAATGTAATAACCACAACTACATTGTGAAGATTTGAAGGATCGCATCACTTTATACTGATATTTTACTTTGAAATTGATATAATTATTACGCGAACCAATAAACCATAAATGAAGTATTAATAATAATGAATTGTCGGTAAATAGTACCGTTTTATTAATTTGCGTAACCACAAAAATATTTTTATCATCTAAATTAAATTGTTTTCATAATATCAATAATACCGTGGTCGTGATTTTTTGTTCTTAATCAACATCCATTTAACGTACTTAGGAAAACCGAAAGTTACAAATTAAAAATATAAATTAATCGACTAATGAACATAATTAACGCCTAGGCAATGTATTATTTTAATAATAATAATAATAATTCAAAAGAATAATTCAAAGATTAACTGGGAAGAATAGTTTTTAAACAATTCTTTTTTTCAAACACAAAATTAGATTTTTACATTTCGTCATACCACTTATTTTCAATTGGTTCGTAACCAGTAAGTTCGTAAGCACAAACTTTCACTTTGTAAATAAAGTCAGAATATTCTCACATACTTGATTCGTGAGAAATATTCTTTCGCAGGCATATTCCCAATATTTCTCAAGAAATATCAGTTGCGATATCAGAAGAATGCGAGCGTAGCCTTACGGCTACGCTCGCTCTACGCCGCCTCTACTTACAGCGCTACGACGTAGCATTGTAGCTATGTAGCATAATGTCTGTAGTGACCGAACGTTCTGTAGTGATCTGGTCTACATTCGATCGTAACAACTACAACTACTGTATTAAATAATTGATAAATGTTTCCATCGTAATTTGAATACTCTTTTTTGCTTAATAACATTATTAATGGACAGTTTAACAACTTAAAATTTAACTTATTCTAATCGGACTTTAGATCGAGCTGTATTCGAGTATTAATTTAAACTATTAATTAATTAATAAAAATGTTTGAATATATTTTTTATTTATATTCAATGCTTTAAGTATTATGAATTTTATAATTATAATAAGCGTCGCGCACCAGGCATTCGCTTATATTAAAGGTAACTGTTTCAAATAACGACAATTTTTGTAGAAATACTTCATCTATACATCTATATCTACATATACTAGTATCTATATTAAATTACAATAAATAAAACAACAATTTGTTTGTTTTGGCTAATCTCAAGAACTGCTGGACTTTCACTGGCAGATAGCTGATGTAATAACTAGTAACTTAGGCTACTTTTGGTAACTGGTGGCTAACAGGTGAATGAGGAGTTTTCTTTCGCCGTTTCTCTTTCTCCTCGTAAGATTTAAAATTTAAAGGCACCTTAGCGAAATGGTGGTAAATGCAAAAAATGACGTTCATAACTGTATTCTAAATACCTACGTGGAATAAATGATTTGAGTTTGCGTTTGAGTTTGGATATTGTGTGTAGGGACGTGGTCCGTCTCGAGCGGCCGGATCTGGAGCAGCTGCGCACCCAGCTGATCGTGCGCATCAACACGGACAAGGCCACTCTGCTCGAGATCGAGGACAAGATCCTGCGGCTGCTGTACGCCTCCTCGGGGAACATCCTCGACGACGAGGAGCTCATCGAAACACTCAACGAGAGCAAGGTCAGGGTCGTCATTTGTTTGTGTATCGGTCGCGTCCTGCCCAAACAGTATAGTACGGCCGGCGGTTCTGGGCCGGTCTGAACTTTGTTCGGATCGCTGCGCAGATGTCCATTTTAGGGTCGAAACGGTGGCAGGACGCGCGCGGTGAGCGCGGTGTCACTTTGAGCATTGTTTGTTTCAGTCGCGCGCTCAGTGTTCGTGTCGCTATATCTCTCTAAAGTGCTGTACCTGCGCACAATATCCAAAAGCCTAACTTCAGACTGGCCTAGAATCGTGAGCCGTACTATACCTACCCTTTATTAATTTCCAAATCAATTTTCATTTTTTTTATGGAATTAAAGTAGCGAACGAGCGTGCAGCACCACCTTCCGCTGCCGCCCAAGACCTACTGCGACCGACTTAGAAAGACTCAAATGGATACTAGGATAGTTAGTCCGGTTAGGTGACGGTGTTAGAAAATTAGTTGGTTAGTTTGTAAGTATGAGGACTGGGACAGGGACTGTTAGTGAATGTTAGTCCTGTTAGTTGTTGTTAGTAATAGTCCAGTTAGTAATTGTTAGTAAGTCTCGATATAATACGGTCACAGATGGGTTGCTAGCCTTGAGCACTGAGATGGTCACCTTTAAAAAAGTGTAGCCTGCTCTTATTGTTATATCTTATTGTTACGTTATTATTTTCTTACACTGCTGAAGTAGACCCAACTAAACATAGGTGACCTGTACTCAGATAACTCTGAACGGTGTTCGGTTATTATATCCGTCCTTCTCTCTCGTACGTAACGCGTGCATTTTATCGTCGACAGCCGCATCGCTGTGTGACTAGTAGTACGGGGGAAGCGATCGATGCATCGAATCAAAACATCTGATTCAAACTGTGCCATCCTGCGTCTTCAAGTTCATGTCCGCTCCTCGTGTAACGTGTTGCTTCTGTTTTTTATTTCTTTAGTACGGAGACGCGGCGTGGCTGCTCTAAATTTTTTATAGAATTTATTGGAGACGATTGAGATACAATTTTACGTATATTATGAATGTTATAGCAAATAGTTTTCATAGCAAAGTACATAATACGACGGACATGCTACAGATAGTTTTGCTTGCAATAGAGTCAATCTTATTGAAAATGTTATTTACTTTTTGAAGCTTTGTTTTTGTAGTTGTGTGTTTTGCGGTGTGGTTGGTCGACGACAAAGAACAAAAATAATATAATTTGGCCTTACACTTAAATTATTTTAAGTAAAATCCTAGTCAACAAAATACACAATTTTATCGATGTACTTGCAAACAGTTCGCACAACCAGTTACACAGGTCAGTTCGATTCGACCGCGTCCGGGTGCTCGCTCGAATCTGTCGACGTTTCCGGGAATTCGGCAATAGTTCTCCAACAAATCTCTTCTGTTTAGGCTTACACAATTTCAGTTGTTTACCTATTTCATAGCAAAGTATCAGTAATGGTTTTGGTCTTATTGATTTCTATTGAGCTCTCACTATCCATGGGACGTCTGTTCGTCTGTCTGTCTGGTCGGATTTATTTATGTTATCTATAGTAATTATTACAAGAAGATTATTACTGAAAGATACGGCTCGCGTCGAATTTCCTATTTTATTATAAGGGTACAATATCGTAAGATTTGTAGCTTTTCATTAAGTTAGAATCAATAAAGAATTTGGGAATATTTGTTACGACCCGCATGGATCACGCTGGTCTCTCGTTCAAAGGGTCCTGGGTTCGATTCCCAGCAAGGTGGAAGTTTGAATGATGAGTTAACATTTCTGTTCTCGGCCTGGGTGTGTGTCCTTGTCTTTGTGTTGTCCACGGCACCCACGGCACGGGGAATGTTAGGCTGAGATGTATAGGCGATACTTAGCCTTAGCTCAGACTTTACTTACGAAAAACCTAGCTTTGCAAAGACTGCGTTTTGGTATTTATAGACATGTCACGCTGAGATTGTGCTCAGCATAAGCTACGACCGCTAATGTCATAATACCACTATTGGTTTCATTACATGCAATACACCTGCGAAGTTTTTCGTAAGTAAAGTCTGAGCTAAGGCTAAGTATCGTCTATAGATCTCAGCCTTATCGTGGGGCCATGAGTAAGAGCGCGCGGTGCACAGGAAACGTCGGAGATCATAAACGCGCGGCTGGAGGAGACGGAGAAGACGGAGCTCAGCATCTCAGCGGCGCGCGAGAAGTACCGCACGGTGGCCACGCGCGGCGCCGTGCTGTACTTCGCGGTGGCGCAGCTCGCGGACATCGACCCCATGTACCAGTTCTCGTTGAAGTACTTCAACCAGGTGACGTATGCCATTCCAACTTCGTTATCTTTTGTCGTTGAACAATTGGTCATTCAAGATAATTTTTACTTATCGGAAATTTGACACATGCATAATGAAACATCTTATATATTATAAAATTCTCGTGTCACAATGTTAGTTACCATACTCCTCCGAAACGGCTATGAACGGTATGAAATTTTATATGCATATTCAGTAGGTCTGAGAATCGAGTACTATCTATTTTTTATATCCCTAAGTGATAAGGGTTGTCCACCCCTAATATTGTTTTTTTTGTTTTATTTTATAAGGTGACTAATATGAAAAAGGTGATTAATATTTTATAAGGTGTAGGTAACCCGGTCGTCATTATTACTGACTTATTCCTACGACCATAGAATTACAGCCATTGGCAGCCCATTGTATAGCCACACTGATTTCCTGTACTTAGTTGAGGAGGCCTGGAGCGTACTCCACCACGCTGCTTCAGTGCGGGTTGACGAGGTACGAGCCTAACACGACAAAAAGCCTCATCGCTCTAAACAAATTCGCTCAGCACTGTAGGCGTCAGCGCTGAGCGTTAAAAATAAATTTGTGTTCTATCTTATATGGTCACAAAATTGCGCTGCAAATGCGCGCTTTTATTTGCTTTTATTTTATTTGCAATCATATAATGCCCGTAATAATGGGCAGAGCTCCAAGCCGCACACGTGTTTCGGCGCGCAAAGGGTTTCAAAAACGCCGCTGACGCTGTAACGGCCGGGAAAATCGATTCACCTGAATCGACATTGACACTCAACGGTACACTCGAAACTCGGAAAAAATTTAACTCAAACGTAATAAAAATTTGCTCAAACGTTATATATTTTGTCTCGTTCAATTATGTTCGTAGGTGTATCTTAGATAGAAGTTGTGGCCTTTGCAAGGTATTCAAGTGAAACCATTGGAGAAATAAAAAGTTTCAGTTTATTCCCTTTTTTATCACGTTCGAAGGGGAATTCGACGACGACGATTGACGACCCTGTAGCCTAGTTGGTAGTAACCTTGCCTGCGAAGCGAGGAGTCCCGTTTTAAGTTTAAGGTAATTTAAAATTGTATCGTGTTATTTCTTTTACGTTCGTAAAAAATAATCGCCTTTTATATACGTAAAAATTAATGTTACTAAATGACCAAAGTTTAATTAACATTAGGTATACGTACTATGTGTATGAACAAAACTAGTTTCCTATAAATAAAAGTTCAGAAATTGCGTACTCTGGTGGCTTTAGCCTAAACATCCAAAAATTCGAATATAAATTCAATATCATTGGGTGATATTACTTAATTTAACGATTATTATTATTAGTTATCATTAGTTTTTAATAATTTATTATTAAATTATCGTTGACATTATGGTGATCGTAGTTTGGATTAAAATTGGAACCATTCATTTACTGTTGTGACGCAAACGTGCAGAATATTGAAAGGTCGCGGGTGGGTATTACGCGTGGATTGTGCGCACTCAACAGGTTCACTAGAAGAGGATAATAAATTCATTTTACAGTAAAGCTCAATCAGTACACACAATTTCAACAATTTGTTAATACTGAAATATTAATCGGCTTTGTGTTGGGTACTAATCTGAGCTTACTGATTTAATTAATGCAACCAACGAACGTAGGTATATGTATGTACATACATCGCCGCCTACTAGGATTTCCCGCGTTGCAGCTTCCATTGACTTAAATTCGAATTCAAAATTGTTCTACCGTCGTTTTGCAAAGCATAGATAAATAAGACATTACATAACGTATCTAAACTTCTTGAGTCTTCAAGAGGAGAGTGAATAGGCTTTTAATAAGTTAGTGCGTCCAATATCCTCGACTTAAAATGATTAACTATTGACACTCGTTGTTCAATCATCTGATTGAACGAGAACTGAACGCATCATATGGCATCATTTTAATACAAAGTGACATTAGCTACTGGCAGTTGGCTCCGTTTAATTAAAAATACGAGTATAGTTACTTATGTACGCGCGCGTGAGGTGCGGCTCGCGCGCGCCGTCATGCATGAATTAAAGCAGTGCAATTCACTAGCGAGTTTGTTTGACGTCCGTCCCCTTCCATGCTCTGCAGTACATACATAATAGTAATAAAGCTTTGTCTGCGCTTGGTCCGCCATCGGGGTGGCCTTCATTCGGCAGGTTTTGAATTGTTTTGGAAATAAATCAGGATTTATTGGAGATTCATAGGTTATGAAAAACTTTGTATAATATATTTTAAGTACTTATATTAATGTTATATTATTGTATTTAAATAAATAATTCTGATACAGCCGTATTACGTTGTGTATATTGAGTGGCGGCTATGACGATCTCGTCAATATTATATCCTTTAAGTACTTTTATTTTTAGAAAAAGTTGGCGTATCGCGTCGCGTATCTGGAAAATTTAAATTAATAAATTTCACAAAGATTAATGCTGTCAATATATCCGCCAGATTATTTCGCTGCCCGACATTCGGCAATTGCGTATTTCGTCTTTTAATGCCATTGTCGGTTCAATGCTATTTCAATTATTCTCAACGCTAATATAATGGAATGGCAGGATGGTTTTGCTGGGCAACAGGCTTATTTTTCAATACGAGTTGATGGATTTTATCAAAGATTTTTCATGTGAAATTGTTTATATTAAAACTAGCTATCCCCCGCGGCTTCGCCCGCCAATAATCCCTTAATACCCGTATATAAAAGTTGATAATCCAATGTGTCAATGGCAATCACGACGATGAATATTATAAATAAGTGCGTTGTGACATCGGCGATTGACAGTGATCCGATGATGATGATGATGACAGTCCGTTCGATCGCAGGTGTTCAACCTGGTGATAGAGAAGAGCGAGAAGTGCGACATCCTGGAGCGGAGGCTGGAGATCCTGCACGACGAGATCACGTTGGCCGTGTACCGCAACGTGTCGCGCGGACTGTTCGAGCGGCACAAGCTGGTGTTTAGCTTTCTGCTCAACATGGCGGTGTACCTGCACGCGGGCCTCGTCGACCGCGACCAGTTCAACTTCGTGTTGCGCGGCGCCGCCGGCACTAAAGTGGTTAGTCATTGCCACTTTTAATTTATTGTTATACAGGGTGTCCTAAAAATTGTACGACAAACTGAAATGAAAGGTAGCTTGAGGATGGACCTACTATTACACTATAGCCTAATTAAGGAAATCAGACCAAATCATTCGTGTAGTTTTGAAACTTGGTATACAGCTATTCTTTGAGGTGTCCAGGTGAACATACTAAAAGTCCACAACTGTGGGAGTGAGCCGGCGCTTGGGGTGGGAGGAGAAACTCCCCTTTTCAGTGTTATGCTTATTACGATTAGCTGATTACCTCAACGTATTGGAAAGGTATAAACCTGATGGCTACTACGCCTCAGTGCCCACCATGGGCATAGCAGCTGCAGTGATGGTTGGAAAAGTTTTCCTTTATCCCATACTCATTAATACTTAAGGTCCGCCTTGTCAATCACTTTCGTTGTCTGAAGTTATCGTCTCTCTACTGCCGCACTCGGCGGAGTCTCACCCTGAGGTTAATTAAAAGTAACCTTAACGAGTGAGAGTTTACTTTATTATAATGCCCATGTTCTAGGAATATCAACTTTTTCACTAAATATCGATGTACGTACAGTTTGAACAATTAGTAAAAGCCGGCGTGCGAGCACCGATGGTATGTTAGAATATTGAATTACTCGTAGTAAGCCGCGAATGCCGCTATTGCACAGTTTAATTCTTGGAAAATCTGAGATACGTAGGGCAAAATTGATTTTATTTCAGTTTGGCTTTTAAAAAATATTTTCTATGTTAAAAAATTATGTTCTACACATTTTAATGAATTTATACTTAAGTTTGACACGAACTATCACGTATGGTTCCACTTTTAACAAAGCGTATGTCTTCTTGTCGATGAAGCACTTTTCCGAAACGATAGCAAAATCTTATTCTTAGTCGTAGTGCATCGTCAATAACCTAACTATAGATATGAATAGATGGCTTTGAAGTAGGATGCAAGCTGTTCGCCGTAGCGTGCACGTAATCAGTGCCACGCACCGACTCCGACACACTAATTAAGATTACCCTCAATTCCTTATTGTTAATAACAATAGACGTCCACGTCTTATCGGAAGGAACCGTTCGACCATCACCCATTCAACCTTCCACTAAACTTTGGAATTAAATTTTGTCTCCATAAATTTCACTTAAATTAAGTTTTCGTTTTAACGTGCACAACTATTGTCTTTGTCACCTGTACACTGTTACTATATTATAGTATACCCGCCAATTTCCGAAAGTCACTTCTTAGTTCTTGTCGCGAGATTAACCTGTGTAGATAAACAAGTAAATTTAATAACTTGATCTGATTAATTAGAATTTTTAAACTAAGTAAATACGAGTATGTACTTAAATCTCGCAACAAGCTTTTATGTAATTTATAATTTGAGCGTAAAAGATTTAAAGGAAAACTTTATTTTAGTATTTTTAGAGCTTTTAAATAGAATCAAGTTTTAAAAAAGTTTTTTAGTTTTAATTTATATTAGTCTATTGTCATTTACATATCCACTCGTAAGGTTTATTTATTTTGTGTTATGTGACTGCAAGACATGAGATGCAGCGCCATGTTATGTAGTGACCCAAAGTAGGGTAAAGCGGAGATGGACAGTCAAGATCATAACTTCCAGTGTTCGCTTCGAATAACGTAACGCATTTGTGTAAAAACAGGATTTTTTTACCTCTATTTTACTTTGTACTGTATTGATTGTTGGAGTTGTATCAATGTATGTACTTCAATAAATAGCAACCCTCTCCCTGGCCGTGTATCGTGACGCGACGCCGCCCCAGGCCGGTTACGCTAAGCGAGTGTTTTAGATAATTTAGATTGCCATTTTTGAAATAATTATCGTGTAGATTTTATATTTTTAATCATTACCCCATGTTCTTTCATGTCCTGGAGTATCTCAACTGAATTAAAAATCACCCTGTATATCTGGGAGCAGTATAGTGGGTATATTATTGACCTCCTAACAAATCACCAGGTTCCTCCAAAGAAGCCGCCAGTGGAAACCCTCACGGAGCAAATGTGGTTGGCCGTTAATCACTTGCACGAGACCGACCCCCACTTCGAAGGGCTTCTTGAAGACTGTCTCAAGAAGATCCCCGTTAGCCTCGGCACCTTCAGCGTGGTGAGTTACCTTATCTGAATATAGTCTTACCTAATAATTGACAATCCCGTTGGCGCCGTTCCGCATTCAATGTATGTGCTCATAAATGTATAAATAATGTATCCTATATCATTTTAAACTTTTGTACAGTCTTATCAGCGTTTACTTGTGGCATTTGGTTCGTAATTTCCAGCAAATATACTTGAATCGTTTTTATTAATAGATATGAATATTGAACTTTAGAGCATGGTTTAGAGTTACTTCAAAACCAAAACATTATTTCCAAAAAACTTTCTCGTATTCTCGTAATTTGGGTAAATGTCCTTTAACCCGAATTCGTCCAGCTATTTGTCCATCACAAACATTGAAATGTACGCAGTTCACTGCAATATTGCAAACTGATAGCGTATGCGAGAAGATCACAATCACGATCAAAGCTCTGTCACTGTAAAATACACTTTGATGTACTCAAAGGGCAGGATTTTGCAGTTGCCAGTGTAAATACTTCAATGTAAATACAAGTACATTTCTCTTGTGACCGGTGTATTTATTACAGGTTTATTGCCGGTGAAACTCCTTTCAGTTGATTTATTTTGCATGAATCGTATGGAGGTGGCGAATAGTGCCTTTGTGCCGTCAGTGAATAGTTTTTACAGATAAAATTTTCGTGTCAAAAGGATAGGCGTAACATATTATTATTACGAGTATACCTACATCAGTACTGATTGCCAAGTGGTTTGAACATTGCACTCCCTAACCAGGGGCATTGGCATTCTGCACGCAATTGTTATATAAAAAATATGTGTATTAAAAACTTATGATCACTTGCTTCGGTGACGGTTAACATCGTGCAGAAACCTGCGCACCAGAGAGTAATGATCAGTAAATGTTCACAAAGGTATGTGGATTATTAACAAGACTAAGCCCTATACCTATGTGAGGGCACATTGTGAGATGAGACCCTAAAAATTCAGCACATGAGTGATTAACTATAATCAATTAAATGTATTTTAAGAAAGTTAAGAAGATTTATAATAACAAAAAGTTCAAATTAAGCATGTGATCACTCGTTACTAAAACGTTTTAATCAATACTTAATATTTGCGAACGTAAAGAATAAGTTTCCCGAAGCGAAGCGAGGGCGGGTTCGCTAGAAAAATAATAAAAATAATACACATGAATATGATTTCGTGATCCGACTAAGGACAAATAATACCTCAAACACAAAAAAATCCAGGGGCTGCATTGCCAGTTTGCTTGTATCATGCCTGTTTCCAAATTGAAACGGGGTTGAGACGGGGTTTGGAAATCTATATATTATTATGTATATATAATGTAGAAAACTCTTCCGTTACTGAGTGACTGACAGACAACGCACAGCCGAAACTATTGAACACAACAAGCTGAAATTTGGCATGTAGGGTCCTTGGGAAGTGTAGGGGAAAACTATGAGAAGTTTTTTGGAAACCCTCCCCCCCTAACTGGATAAAAAAGGGGGTAAACTGTTTTTTTTTAATTGGCGGGCGTAGACGCGTGGGGATGCTCGATTCACCTAATCCTTTTTTAATAACAACTTATTTAACCATCGTGGGTTTTCAAAACTCTCTTTCTACTGTGCATAAGGTCATAACCCTTTTTTTACATGACATAAGCATTAAGCTTGACAACTATCCCACCTGATGGTAAGTGGCGATGAAGTCAAGGATGTTGGTCGCACTTTTATTAAAAACCTATTTGCGGCTTGCATCTATCCCCAGTGATTGACTGAGTTTAGCAACTGCGGACGCGGTACCTGCGAGAATAACACATAGGATATAATTTGTAATTTGTGTAAGTGTTCGGTAGTTTTTGCGTGAAAGAGTAACAAACAGACATTCATACGTCCATAATAGATCTATCGAATTATTCAAAATATATAAATAAATTGAATAATTCGCACTATATCTTTGTAAATTGTAGCCTATGTGTTAATTTGATGTGTAAGCTATATTATTGTAAAGTTTCAGCAAAATCCATTCGGTAGTTTTTGCGTGAAAGAGCAACAAACATTCATACATCCATACAAACTTTCGCATCTATTATAATGTATCTATAATATTAATAATAGGACAATGAGAGCAATTCATGTGATTATCTCTCACATAAACTACTGTCTCGGCAGGGCTACCACCAAATAAGCTCCGGGGTCATGATATAAATATGTTATCATGTCGACAGGATATCCACGTGAACAAAGCTGAGAAGAGTCCGGCGAAGGTGAACTGGAACGAGCGGCTGAACTCGTTCGAGAAGCTGATGCTACTGCGGTGTCTCAAGGAGGAGAAGCTGGTGTTTGCCATCGCACAGTACGTCAGCACCAGCCTCGGGAAGGTGTTCATCGAGAGCCCCACTGTGCAGCTCAGTACGCTGTGAGTGTGATTCATCCCCACGCACGCCCCGGACACTTGTACGCTAGGGTTGTCAGATTTATATAGTCTTGTCCCGTCTTGTAAATTAATACTTACTGATATTCTTTATTGTCGTGGATTACGTACATTTGCTTGTTTTTGTTTGTATTGATACCAAAGTTTACTTTATTGATAAACTATAAGGGAAATCTTAATTTTTTTTTGATTTTATTATATGACAAAAATTCTATTAAGGGCCTAGAATTGTCCCGGAAATGATAAGTCTGTATCTGACAACCCTACGGTAGACACAGAATTTACCCTTCACTGTTTCGTCTCCCACAAATCAAAAATCGATTCCGATTCCCGCGGGGTTACCGTATTGTATTGTAAACATAAGCTTTGTGGATTGTTCATTTGTATATTGCTCTTACCGTTACCGTTAAATCAATGAATTGGTAATAATATTAGTCATACTTACCATCGTACATCGTACCGTTAAATCAATGAATTGGTAATAACATTAGTCATACTTACCACCATACATGCTCGCTTGCCAACAGATATACCTAACGGCAAATTAGCAACGATTTTTTTTTGAAATACGAGAGGTACCGTTTTATGCAGTAATTCAATAATCTTACAAATTCGCTTATACCTTGCATGTACCTAAGTATTATTGAATATAATATATTTAATTTTGATCTATCATATAATAATTTTGTATTTAGTCATACTTATTAGCAAGTGTGTATAGATTTGTAGCACTGCACAGCATCGCAGTATCGATCTCACAGGTCACAGGACTAATACACGAGTAAAGACACCGCCCAAGAATCAAAATACGGAGGATGGACGTACAAAAATGCCAAGTTTTATTAAAAAAAATTCACCCATAATAAAAGAGGGGTCTTTGTAACTGGATTATCGGGCAAATGTAGGTGTTTACCGCCATACAGCTGCATTTTATTAATTGTGAATCTATAACGCTGCCAAGGTGACGCCACGTCAGTGCTTCCGTTGACGATACTAACTTTCACAAACTAATAACTATTCACTAATCATATAAAAGAAGATGTTATAAAGAAGTCGATGTATGTTTTAGTTTCCGTGATTTGATTGGTTAATTTGATGGTGATTCAAAATAGACTGAACTGGTGACGTCGGTGTTATTATAGAACGTATCCACGTTAAACAAATTGACGTCGGCCGACAGGGCTCATTTCTCCCTAAAGTTGATGGCCCCTCTGGAGTTCAATGAAGTGCACGTGGGTAACGTTAAATGAGACTCCCCGCTCGCGCGCCGTCCGTCCGCCCGTCCAAATTTCGCGATACCCAAAAAGCGTATTGTGTAGCACACTGCGCCTAGATCAGAGGGGCCATAAAGTTTAGCGTGAGTGATACGGTGGCAATGTTTAGTCCCATGAAAACATTGTGCCGCTGCGGCGTTCGACACTGAATTGCTGATTGTATCATTCACGATACGGGATCTTGTCTTAACATCTACATTGTCGTTGTTGCACACAACTGAAAGATGTTATATTATTCCCTGTGACAATGTGGTCACAGACGATAACGCGATGCACCGCTTCGTGTGATACACTTATAAGAACATTAATATTCCGTACAACGGCAGTCAGGAACATTTTATTTTAACTTATGGGACATATTATTTTAATTGTATAATTGTGTGTAATGTGGATATCGCCTAATAACAGCGGCGGCACCGTGCACGCTAGTAAATGGAGTTACAACTTCAAATATGCTATAAAACCTATAAAAAGTTGCATCCACTCCTTTATCAATGGACCTTTGCAATGACGCCAAATTGCGTTCAAAATATTTGCAACGATAGTTATTCGCGTGTGAATACGAGTATACCTGCAGTGCAAGTTAGATTCGTTGAGGGGTGCGCGCTGAATCCCCTTATTGGCACTCTATTAAATTTTGCAGCTTCGAAATCAGAAATACGCGGAATTGTGAGGGGTCATACAGTCTAATCGCATCTCATAGGGCTATATTACATTTTAGAACTAGTACCTACATAATATCCGAGTATATGTAAGCATTCACAACAATACTCATAGGCTTATATTCCAAATAATCTTATATTATACATAAGTAGTTGATCAACTGTAATATTATTTACAAATTATTGTACCTATGTACCTACCACACAAAATTTTAATTCATGTTAAATTATATGTAATTGTATTTACCTATTATGATATTTCTATTATTATATTATTATCTATGTATTAGCCTGACAAGTTTACGTTATAGATACATACAGTTTAAAGTATAGTGAATACGTACAGCACAGTAAAAGACAATGGACGCATCGTCGACGAGTATAATCGCTCGGTCGGCACATTTTGGGATATAAACGGGGGCCTACATTGTATCGTAACATTTCATTAGTAATTGCCTCCCCGTGCATTGAACGGCATCCTGGCACTGTTCATGAGCGTCCATTTTTCTTTCCATTTAGATACCTACGTTGCGCTCAGGAGATATCTAAATGCAATGATGTATTTATAAGCTCGTTGTCTAAATGTATGTCTATACGTTAGTAAAAATGTTAGTAAAAATAAATTATTTCTGTGTAATAAACAGTTTTAGCAGATTTTCTTGTAGTTCGTAAATAATATTGTATAATGTGTGTGTAACGGACAGTTTAAATGAATGTAGAAAATCGAACAAATTAGCGCATTAGAGATTACCCTTGAACTTTAAATTAGTTTTGTTTAGTCAAAAATATTTTGAATGTTAACAATACAAGCCTCCATTTTTTGTTGTCGTATGTAATCGCACTAATTGCTTTATTTTATGTAGTTCAGAATCAATTTGAATATATTTCAGTAGTTAATGTAGCGGATTTCAATAATAACTTATCAATAGACAAATTATTAGCACTAAATACTGTGTATTATTGATACCCACGTACCATCCAAGTTAATATTTTAACACCAGTCACATGCAGTGCACGACAATACCACAGCATTACCATACACAAGATAAGCCAGCTTCTGCAAGTATGAACATAAATAAATACATTATGCGAACCATAACCACTACATAGAGTATCTTGTATCGCGAACAACACAAGATAGTCAAATATGACGTAAATAGCTCGCGAACATTTATTACTGTTAGGTGTCGAATAACACAAAATCCGTCTAATTGACGTCTGACGTCAACTAAGTAGTAAGCTACAGAGCTGTCATATTGAAATGAATAATACCTTTGCATCTTAGCGGCGAATACATGTGGCCGGTGCGCTCATACGTAGGTAACCAACATTAGATAAATCCAGTCCCATAAATATCTGCGCCGGCCGGGAACCCTCGCCTCGCTCGGGAACCCGGCACCCCTCGTTTCAGGCAGAGCCAACTAGGCTACGCGGTCGTCTAGCGTCGTAGCTGGCAGCTATTTAAAACTATCAATCTATATCTATCTATCTATCCAAAGGTATAGGCGCGGAATCGTCTCAAACCGAGTGCATATCACCATAATATCATATCGCACAAAGCAGAACCAGAGCAGAGAGGTATTTTGCAGTGGATTATGTGTATAATATTAAGCACAAATATGCAGTTATAAGTACAATGCACTACTATGATCTGTGATCGGCAGTAGCTACAGACATAGAAACAGATGCAGCGCGGATATATGCGTCATAATATTTTATACGGAAGAACATACATTTCAAAATTTATTTAACCCATGGGCATGGGACGACAGTAGGTATGACAACGCCTCAGCACCTTCAATATGTACACGTTGTGTACTGTAAAAGATAGTATTTCATAGACAGGGACTCAAACCTATCCATATTCTATTTCAAACTTCCAGGAGTTTATCAGTTGAGTTGTGCTCATAAAGATTTTTACCATCACCAAGTCAGTATCATACCGTAAACTTTTTAATAATTGTGCTCTTATTTATGTTGTATTTTTTTTCGTCATAATTATTATTAAAGGTACACATTTCTTATAAAAGACATACGTTACTTACGTCCTGGCTTGCATCTCGCTCAAGGCTCACAATCTTAGCAATATATGTATGCACGCAGAAGCGATCTTAACCCAGCGGGCCGGCTTGTGTGGAAGATTCTAAGTTGTCCATATCCACGGCCGACGATTACCACTTCCTTTAGGCAACCCAGCTTTACTGTTTGAAGCGCTAGCGCAATTAACGTCTTAGTATATTTGGATAATGTACTGAGTCTCAAGCCGGCACGCTATGGTGTTCTAAATGGTGAACTACTCCGGGACAGAAGCCTGGCTAGCTACCACCATCTTACTCAAGCCAGCCGCCAATCTACTTGCCGTTTATTTCTGGCCGCTTCCTTCTCTCTTAGCAGGCAACGCATCGATGATTTTACCGATGACCATGGCGGACGGTGTCCACTTACCAACAAGCAAAAAAAAGGTAGCTGGTCTGCTCGTTTGCCGGCTATTAATACAATAAATCCAACAACGTTCGCAACGCAATCCTTGGGCACGTATCAACTTTCGCGACAACTCGCAAAGCCTCGCAAAGGTTATTTAGATGAACAATAATGATCGTGAACATAGCGTAACCAAATTGATCAATATCCTGTCAGGGTGTACTTGTAAAAGTAAACTGCAACCCTCGCCGATACAGTGTTGCCTCGGTCGCCAAATGAACTAATCTATTTGTATCTCACTCATTATGAAATTCTTAACTATTCTATGTCAGTACATGGGAGGTGTTCAAGAAAAGCTTTTAGGGGAATATTTTTTGCGCAAGATTTTTGTTTATCAGTGCGTTTGTGTCTAAATATTTTTCTATTGTTGGTGCTAAGGTGTAGGTCGCCAAAAACGAAACGTAGGCAGTTACTAGTTAATCATAACACTGATAATGCTAGTTAAGCTTTACATTGATCTACTCGTAGAAACACCATTAAGTCTTTGGAATTTTTGTCGTTTTATTTGCGTACCTATTACCTACGCGAACAGTAGGTAAAATAATTAAACAAGTACCTACGTTGACGTCTCCTGCAGTTGAGAATATATGCAAAAAGTTAATTGTGTATGTTAGGTTAGGTTAGGTTAATTGTGTAGGTATATTATCGACATTCTGTAGTCAGATGAAATGGATAGAAAACAGGCTGTGTGCCCAGTTCAACGATGACATACCTATAAATATATTTATGTCATCTGTAAGGTCCCTGGTATTCAGATGTTCATAATCTTCGTTTTACTAAACCGCTTGGTCCATTGCAACACATGGCTTCGTGGGGACTCTCCAGAGGTTGACAAGTCTCTTTTCCAGACCAATCATTACCCGGCTTAAGCATTTAGAATTTAGATTTACTATAATTAGGGCTTCGTCACGAATCCAAATTAAAACCAATTCATATTTCTATTCTCATATTTATATTTCAATACAAATAGATGTGTAGGTACCACAACATAGAAAATATAGGAAAAATTTCGACAGAAATAATAATATAGGTATCTTACATTAAGAATATATTGTCTGTACCTAAATGGGAAGAACCCCAGTGTTGACGAGCATTAAGTAGATAATATTTTATACAATCGCTCTAAAATTTTACAGTTTCTAAATATTGTACGGACAGTTTATACAGGGTGTAATCGTTAAGTGTGTACATGCGATTATTCCATAACTATTACAAATATAAAAAAGCTTTAAACTGATATCGAAAGCACTTTACCTAATGAGTAAAATTACAATAATAATTTATTAAAATAAAAACGAGAAATATCCAAAAAAAATACATTAAACTCTCCCATACATTTAGTATGAGATAGTAGAAAGGTTTTACTTTCTTTATTTAAAGTGGAATAGTACCTACTCATTTTACCCTTATCATTTTATAATTATGTATGATATGATATTGATGAATTTCAAGTAGATACACACGTTAGATTAATTATCTTACCTACCACTTCAAATTAATAATACTTAAACCTTGTTTCAATATCGTATTGATTTGAACTGGCTGAAAAGCAACATACTAAATAAAAACAAAAAGAAAGATACTCTTTGGTGTTCGTTCTAAATTCAAATTCTTTATCGCGGGAGTAGGTACTATTCCATTTTAAATAAAGAAAGTAAAACCTTTCTACTATCTCATACTAAATGTATGGGACAGTTTAATGTAATTTTTTTGGATATTTGTCGTTTTATTTTTAATAAATTATTATTGTCATTTTACTCATTAGGTAAAGTGCTTTCGATATCAGTTTAAAGCTTTTTGATATCTGTAATAGTTACGGAATAATCGCCTGTGCACACTTAACGATTACACCCTGTATAAACATGATTTTATGTCGATATGTAACATTATTGTCTTAATTCTAATTCAGTATTTTAAAAACTACGATGCCACATCGAGACTAACGTCAGATTATTAAAATTTTAAAAACATAATTATAAAGCCACGTCCTAATAATATATAACAAAGGCTAAGCTCATCCGACGGCCTTTCTTTAACTCATGATCGGTAGGTAAAGACCGCGTTATTAGAGTTATAATTCGTAAAGCGAACGCTATGGTGCAAATAAATACGAGAATTATATAATTATCGAGTATGGACGTATGCAACCTAAAATAATTGTTGCATCTACTAAATAATGTAATCATGACAACGTACAATTTTCTTATGAACAAGCTAATTTATTCGTAGATATTGTTGAAGCGCTGTAGCGCTCGCGCTGCTGTAAACATGTACCTCCTTGCTTTCGAACGATGCCAATGACATTATATTGCTTCCTTCATTGACGTAATGCGCTGCATTATACAAATAAAAGCTCACGTAGTGGCATGCAAGAAGCCTGGAGTGAGCAGACTTTTGGTCTGTGTGGGTAGTCACCTACTAATCAGGCTAATAATTGTAATTACCCGATTTTCTTCGCATCAGCCTGAATAATCTATTACCGTAAAGTACTAACGTCGTGCACCGTGAACTCAGTCTTTCAATATCTACCGATCACTACCAGTTCAGAGAACAGATTATATAGAAGAATTGTGTTCCCTTTGACGTTAATAAATATACTGTCTACTGTTGTCACAACGCAGGGCTAGGCACAGTACAACTTGCGTCGTAGGTCGGAAATCTTAAGAACGTTACATTGAAATGTCTCCGAACTATTAACAAACAAAAATGAGACAAACACATTTATAGAACCGATGTTTATCATCAATTCATTGCAAAAAATTAACCATTTCGCGCTAAAGTTCACGAGTCAACTGAACTGACTGACTGACTGATGACGAAAAAATTAAGTGCGCCTAGCCTCACGAGCAATCCTGCGAGTTGCTATTTATATTTCAGGGTCAGATTCGTTGGGGTCCGGGGCGAGTCTGTTAATCCTATGCACGTCCTTCGAAGAGAGCAGAAGATTAAAATCAATGTTCTCCCTCAGATGCTCTTGTTTTTGGGACGAAGTGACTACGGACACGTCCTGCTGCAGAGACCACATTAGCATAATTTGAGAAATGGGCACCTCATACTTTTGAGCCAGCTTGTTCAGAAGTGCGTTATGGAACAAGCGCTTCTTGCTTGCGAAGGGAGTGCCGAAAGGCGAATATGCTTGTAGATGGATGTCCCTGTTGGTACAGAATTTCAGTAGTTCACGGTTGTACCTGTGTGGATGCCACTCCAGCTGCGAAAAGACAACGAAACGGTTGGTAGAAGGACTGAAGCACGGCTGGTCTTAACACCCGCTCGATTAAAACGGCCGCCTAACGACTGGTCGTGTTCTGGCTAAGAGCCTCTTTCTTTTTTCAAGGCTGGCGACACACCGGTGATGCAAAAGGCGTTACTTATTGAAGTGTTACACTTACCATCTGGTGACCTTCTGCTCGTCTATAGGCTATTAGTAAAGAATATATCACGAAATTTGACAAATAAATGAATGCCTTTCATCCATTCTAATTCAAAAAATATAACATTACCTGATGTACAGATGGGAATGCGGAATCTTCTATGATATACTGCAATTGTCGCATAGAGAAATTTGCGACACCTATGGACATGGCCAAGCCCTCGGATTGTATGCTTCGTAATGATTCCCAAGCTTCCTTGAGGTTTACAGCGCTCTCAATTGAGCTGCTGATCAATAATAGGTCTATGTATTCCATTCCAAGCTTCTCCAAACTTTCTTGGAACATACTTCTCACAGTGGTATTGTAGAGCAACAACCCTGCTCTTGTAAATTTGTATATGCAACCCTAGACTAAGTTACCATGGAATCATTAAATAACAAGACTGTCATTCACATCCATTTTTCCTTCTATTCTTTTCGTTGTACATTTTATTATTATAGTTATTATCACAATTTGAAGCTTTTATTCTGTATATATTTTACAACCAACAATCCTCCACCGGCTCGCTATATTTGGTGACCACCGACTGAAGCACGCAACGCAAGATGGAAAGTTACGAAGATGCATCGGCTTCCGAAGCTATCATGCAAGCTACCTTAGAATTAATGGCTAAGCAAATTAGTGACCTGACACGGGAAATTGCCGAACTGAAGACGAGCTCAGTACCGCGGTCACGATCAAGATCACGGCCCGGATATAGGAATCGCTTCCGGCATCGCTCGCTACCGACACAACGAACATCTAACCATCCACACTGTTGGTATCACTATACTTATGGGTCCCAAGCGAAAAAATGTGAGAAGCCTTGCACGTATTGGCAGTCGGAAAACAACCAGGGCAGCCGGAATTAGCGGCCAACCACTGCCCTTCATCTACAGGCCGCCTATTTATTACTGATCGCAATTCGAAAATGCTGTTCCTTGTGGATACTGGATCAGACCTGTGTGTTTTCCCGCGATCAGCTTGCAAGGTGCCCTGTACCAAATCCAACTTTGACCTAGTCGCAGCAAATGGAACCGTAATCCACACTTATGGTCCGGTACACCTGGATTTGAACTTAGGTCTCAGACGCTCATTCAAATGGAAGTTCATAATTGCCGACGTCACAAAACCAATCATTGGAGTTGATTTTCTAACCTACTATAATCTTCTCGTAGATTGCAGAAATCAGCGACTTGTCGATAACACGACTAACATGACTGTGCCTACTCCACGCATGAAGATTCCTGAAGATGTCGTATCCATCAAGGCAATTTCTGGCGACAGCGCGTTTCACGATATCCTCCGTGAATTTCCAGAAGTTACACGTCCTGCAGGTATGCACGTTGATTTTCCTAAGCATAATACAATGCACTTCATACGAACCACTTCAGGACCTCCTGTCACCAGCAAACCACGACGTTTAGACCCTGTCCGTTTGAAAGCTGCAAAGAAAGAGTTTGAAGTCATGATGTCCTGTGGTATAGCTCGACCTTCAGAAAGCCCATGGTCATCTGCTCTTCACATGGTCACTAAGAAAGACAACGGATGGAGACCATGCGGTGACTACAGAGCTCTCAATGCTCGTACCATACCAGACAGGTACCCAATTCGTCATATTCAAGATTTTTCATTCCAGTTATCAGGTAGCACAATCTTCTCCACAATAGACTTGGTTAAGGCATATAACCAAATTCCGGTCAATCCAGACGACATACCCAAGACCGCAATAACCACTCCCTTTGGCCTTTTTGAATTTCCGTTCATGACGTTCGGACTTCGGAACGCAGCACAAACCTTTCAGCGCTTCATGGACGAGGTGCTGCGCGGACTCGATGGGTTTAGCTATTGTTACTTGGATGATATTCTGGTATTCTCATCGTCTGAAGAGGAACATCGCCGTCATCTACGTGAATTATTCACCCGTCTTAAGGAGTACGGTTTGGTAATTAACTCTTCCAAATGTACATTCGGTAAAGCAGAGATACAGTTTCTTGGATACCTCATTTCTGCAGATGGAACTAGACCCACGACTAGCAAAGTCCAAGCCATCCAAGACTTCGCTGCACCCAAGACTGTCAAGGAATTGCGGAGATTCCTTGGTATGATTAACTTTTACCGTCGCTTCATACCAAATGCCGCTCAAATACAAGCCCCATTAAACTCTTACCTCACTGGTTCGAAAATCAAAGGAGCACATCCAGTTCACATGACGCCCGAAATGTTGGACGCATTTCAGCGTTGTAAGGACTCACTTACTCAAGCTACTCAACTAGCGCACCCAGATCCTTCCGCTGAGCTAGCCATTGCAACAGACGCATCAGACATTGGTGTTGGTGCTGTATTACAACAACGCAAAGATAGGATATGGCAACCTCTTGCTTTCTTCTCTCACAAGCTCACCCCGTCACAGAAAAAGTATAGCCCATACGATCGCGAACTATTAGCTATCTATGAAGCTATTAAATACTTTCGACACATGGTTGAAGCAAGACACTTTGTCGTTTACACAGACCATAAGCCCCTATCTTTTGCCTTCGCTAAGAATACAGAAAAATGCACACCAAGACAATTTCGGTACTTAGACTACATTTCGCAATTTACAACAAGCATCATATACATCCCAGGCAATGATAATGTTGTTGCTGATACATTGTCAAGGGTAGAAGAAGTTAGTGCCGCAGTCGATTTTCAGCAGCTTGCACAATCTCAGGAGTCTGACACTGAATTGCAAGATCTGCTTCAACAAGGCTCATCACTGCGTCTCGAGAGAATACAAATTCCTGGGACAACAATCAAACTTTATTGTGACACTTCAACCTCTTCACCACGTCCATTCGTCACATCAAACTATCGACGACAAGTATTCAATTCATTACACAGCTTGAGCCATCCAGGCGTTACAGCTACAGTACGACTGGTAACACAAAGATTTGTCTGGCCAGGGATTCGTAAGGACTGTAGAGAGTGGTCAAGAGAGTGTGCATACTGCCAACGCAGTAAAGTTCATCGTCACACCCTATCACCCCTTTCACCTTTCACTACCCCTTCATCCAGATTCACCCATATTCACCTCGATTTAATCGGCCCATTGCCAATCTCTTCCGAATACAGGTACTGTCTCACTGTCATCGACAGATTCACGCGATGGCCTGAGGCAATTCCGCTCAAAGACATTACTGCCGAGACCTGCGCATCTGCACTTGTTTCCGGTTGGCTGGCCAGATTCGGTTGTCCACACAAGATAACAACCGATAGAGGACGACAATTCGAGTCCCATCTCTTCAATTCCCTCAGCTTAATGGTTGGAGCTAAACACTTCCGCACCACTGCTTATCACCCATCATCGAACGGCATGATCGAGCGCCTACATCGCCAGTTGAAAGCTGCCATCATGTGTCACAATTCTTCCAACTGGACGGAGACCCTTCCCTTCGTGTTGCTTGGAATACGAAGTGCTTGGAAGGAGGACCTTCAGGCATCATCAGCGGAGTTGGTGTATGGCGAGCCAATCCGCCTCCCTGGTGAATTCATCGCTCCATCCACAAATCACACCATGGAAGACCCTACAACATTAATTACTCGTCTACGCACAAGTCTGGCAAATTTAACACCAAAACCAGCATCTTGGCACAGAGACGGTCCATTTTATATACCAAATGATCTGAAGGATTCATCCCATGTGTTCTTGCGGCAGGATCATGTCCGAAGACCGCTAGAACCACCATACTCAGGTCCGCATAAAGTAATAGACCGTAACCCAAAATACTACAAGATCAATGTGTCAGGAAAACCAGTCAACGTCACGATAGACCGGCTGAAGCCAGCATACCTAGTGCGGGAGGCAACAACAACAACTTCAGATCCTATACCCTCTCCTCCATCTCCATCAACTACCGCCGAGCAGATGACTAGAAGCGGTAGAAGAGTACGCTTCCCCGATTACTTTCGATCGCAGTAGCGATCTCGGTGGGGGAGTACTGTAGAGCAACAACCCTGCTCTTGTAAATTTGTATATGCAACCCTAGACTAAGTTACCATGGAATCATTAAATAACAAGACTGTCATTCACATCCATTTTTCCTTCTATTCTTTTCGTTGTACATTTTATTATTATAGTTATTATCACAATTTGAAGCTTTTATTCTGTATATATTTTACAACCAACAATCCTCCACCGGCTCGCTATAGTATCATCGTCATCGTCCATGGCAACTGTAGACAATATTTTAGAAATTCAAGTAAACTATATAGTAACATTTGATAAAAAAAAATGAACATAACTAACACATGGTAGTTCCAACACTAGGGCACCCCGTGTTGTGGGTAACTAAGTGACATTGGGTCATACAAATATGTTCTTTATTATAAGAAATAGTAGCTGATAGATAAAATATCACTACTTATAAGAAAATATTGTGTCCTGAATAACTTACTTAATTTGGAAGTAATAAAAATGTCCGTGCGTTCCAAGTTATAACATGGAAGGAGGTTAGCAAAAGCACTCCGCAACGCCTTTTCGTTGGAGAACAGCGGAGAGGTATCTGAAATTTTTTGGTCATTAAAGATGTTTGTTAAATAATGTGAAATATTATAATCTAATTTCTAATATTTAAAATTCTCGTCAAGGTGTTAGTGGTCAAACTCCTCCGAAACTGCTGGGTAGGTATGAGACTAGGTATGTATATAGTACAGTGTATTTATTACACACCGCTGGGTGATAAGGGTGTCTATATCCGTATATCCTATCTATTTGCTTTATGAAAAACATAAAAATACACATAACCCCAAATTTTCACTTTGCTACCCTATCAAATTTAAATCGCGCTTTTCGTATTTTTGTATGAACAATATCCAAATCATTCAATACAAGTGATCTACATACATATATGGGAGAACAACGTTCGCTAGGTTAGCCAGTAGGTACGATTAGAATACTAGAGAATGAAATCAAAATGAACTAAGCACTAACCAAATCGGCGATAACCATTAGCCAACGCGCGATCGACAGATTCATGCACCGTCGCCTCAGATCGTGATTTGTAGGTGCTCACTGAAATAAAAACATTTTATCAATAAACTATACTCATTATGGCTGGAAGCTGAAAGGGGGTATAACATTCTAGAGGTCGTTTTAGAGTGAGGTCGAGATGACTGTACAACCGTCCCAGACACGCTTCATAAGTGTGTTAATTATTTAAACAAAAGCATATCAATGTATCTCACTGGGTAGAAATAGAAATAGAATAGAATAGAATAGTCGCAACCCTTGTCCCGTGGCCGCCATCGTGGATACAAGAGTTCAGATGATTTTTATGGGATATCTGAAAAACTATTAGCCTCACATAAAATTTGCATAAACAATTTTCGTTGCAAATTAAATTCTCTACAAGTTTGACCCAGTAACTTTTAGCCGCAGAATGAAAAATAACAAAGTTATAAACGAAAATGAAAATGTAATTCAACAAAAAATTTTTTTTATATTTGCAGATTATTCATGTCGAATGTATACAGCACACCGTCGAAATGAAACTTTCGCTGTTTAAATTTGAAATCACTTACTAAAATTATAAGCTATCGACGTCCAAATTAAGTACTTGTTGTTTGGCAGAGCGGACTCCTTCTCCACCATCCTTGGTTATAACAATATACGGGAAAAGATTTATTCCATGTCTACAACGGGTGTTCTTGTATAAAACTTGTTGATCGTTTGTATCATTATACTGTCGCGTAAATTAAAAATAAAATAAAATAAATGAAAAAGAAAATTTGAATATAGAATTTTCTAAAATGTTTTCGATGATAAATTAAAAAATTACGTTTGAAATTGGAATGTTTGAAATTGGTGGTATATAAGGCGATCCCGGCCAAGGCAGAGTCAGTCGAGTCTTGGTAGCGAGTCGGGAAGCGCGCCAGCGGGGAGAAGAAGTAAATAGAGAAGAACAGTGACGTGCCGTTTCACAGTACAGTGTCGCGAGTGTGAAGTGAAGTAAAGGGAACAGCAATGTGTCGAGTCACCGTGTCGCGTGTGTTACCCTTTCCAGTGAAATAAAAGATCTATTGAGGCCGGCCTTATTTCTTCCCATCCCTTACCCACTGCTGTGACAATACCTTTGATTATACCTCTTGCCGTTTTATAATACAATGCAATTGTATAAAACGATCTTTACAACATTATAGTTTAGCTCGGTTACCGAAAACTGGCACGTACAGTTGTGAATTACCTATCTTTAATTAAGATTTAAAGGGTGTTTTGACACTGCATATACAAACCATAAAACTGATGCGTCTCTTTAGCACGCGATGAAGCATAATTAATATACATGATTTTACGTAGACGGGACTTACATTGTTATAGTTTTATGTTTACCAATATTCGAGCGTGACTTATGGTTTAAAATGATACGTCAGTCAATATATCAAGGCAAAATATTATAACTTTATAGCGTATTATTTTGTTTGAAGTCTTCCGTCGTCACTGGCAAATTGGCATGTATAATAAATAATTAAATAAGAGTAGACCAAATAAGCCAGAAAACATCTTCTATTTCAATGGATAAAAAAAATTATTCCTCATATAATACAATTTTTCAAGTAAACAAGCTGCGTGATAAAATTTGTTTGTGTGAGTTCTACGAATGTGCCGGCTTTAGTAAACTGACTTTTAATATGAATGAATTAGACTTACGTCCGACGGCCGGCATAGAGTTTCCACAGTTGAGAAGGAAATATTTTTCCTTAACGTACTGTCCTTGGTACATGTTGGGGCTTGTTTTGCAACACGATTCCTGGAACACTCAAGGCTAAGGACGCGAAAGCGAGTCGTCGCTACGAGTATAAGCATTGGTCTGGGGATCGTGCGCCCCAGGCCGGCCCAGCGCCCACCCTCCCGATATCACGGGGCGGCGCACCACCCCCAAATCACCCACGTCTTTTGTATTACACATTCTGTCCATATTTGTAGCGCACATCACAAGCAGAAATTATTATTCACTTCTGTTCCACTCCACCGACCACATCCAAACTAATAATTCTGAAAAGTGGCATTAACAAAGGAACTACTTGATGATTACTTAACTATTTCCGTCTAAACGTGCCAAACTTTAGAAGTGGGAATTTGGCGAGGCCGCGAACATGCGAACACACCCAGACCGGATCCAGGGATGCCCGTCTCGAACGTTCTGCCAGAACAAAAGATTGAAAGAACAACTTACGTCAATACAATCACGCCCACTCTCATAAGAGGATATCATCATGATAGGAAACTCAAATGTCTACATTAGACGTAAAATAGCCAAGTAACAAAAATTTTGCTTCAGGTCTCAATTGTACCGTCCCGTATGGCGCAATGATTGCCAAACTTGACCGCCGTTCGATAGCCTGGGTTCGTTTCCCAGCAAGGTGGAAATTTACATGATGAGTTTTAATTTCTGTTCTTGGTCTGAGTGTGTGTACTTGTCGTTAGTTATTGTCCTTGGCATAGGGGCATTGGCATAAGGCATTCCTAGTGTGTGGTTATGAGTGTATAGTGTTGTTTATTAATTTTGTCAATCGTAAATTCACACCATCATAATTCATTTATAAATTACAAGCTTCCACCCGCGGCTTCGCCCGCCAAAAATCCCTAAATAGTTATATAAAAGTTGATAAAATCAGAGAACTTTCATACTAACTTTGTACCCCCCTTTTATCTCCTTAAGGGATTATTTTCGAAAAAATATTTTGTGTTTCATAACTTTCAATGAAAAACTTCATACTGAATTTCATTCGAATAACTTTAAAAACGGGAAAGTTAGGGATGAATTTTCAAATCCTTTCCTAGTGCTCCCTTGTTATCAAAGGAGGGTTTCCTTTGCTCTCCTATGCAAAATTTCAAGTTTCTATCTAACCCTTATAGGTTAGGCCCTGCGTTGATATGTCAGTCAGTCAGTCAGCTTCTCCTTTTATATAAATATATATATAGATATAGATTAATGAATGTTATCAATTATGTAATAATGTACTTATTATAGTAATACATACATAGTAATCTAAAAATTGGACTAGTAGTGATAGTGAGCGCTACTATCGCGTTCACTATCATAGACTAACTATCAAGTTACAATTTAAACTTATGTATATACGACAAAACGAACATACCATCATCATGAATCGATCAATACGATCTTTGAAAGATCAATCATTATGATCCAAAAATCGATTCAATTGAAAAGATCGAACATCCCTAACAGGGTCACGCGACACGCGCGCTTAAGGTATAATTTTATTTTTAAACTTTTTATTTTTTCTATATTTTTTGTGCATCTGCTCTCGCTTTGAGTAGACTAAAAATTCAGTCTACATAAGAGTCGTCATAATAATAATTATATTCACACTAGCTGACCCCGCGAACGTTGTTCCGCCATATATTGTGAATGATTAAAGCACGATTTAAAATCGAAAGGTGGGGGTAGGGAAGTGTTTTTATGCCACACCAACAAAAAATAACCAAAAAAAATGTTGTCTAAAAAATGAAAATAAATAAATGTGGCACTCGGAGACTGCCGCGGTAAAGCTATTGCATAGCATTTTTTATCAACTTATGCAATTATAATTATTAGAAGTTATATAGTTATATGTGACTTATGCAATTATAATTATTAGAAGTTATATAGTGAAAGCAGTGATAGCGGTGTGGTTGAACGTTGGACTGCCGAACCGGAGGTTCCGGGTTCAAACCCCGCACGCACCACTAATTTTCAAAAATTATGTGCGTATTAATATTTAATTATCACTTGCTTCGGTGAAGGAAAACATCGTGAGGAAACCTGCACACCCGAGAGTTCTCCATAATGTTCTCAAAGGTGTGTGAAGTCCACCAATCCGCACTTGGCCAGCGTGGTGGACTATGGCCTATACCCCTCTCATTGTGAGAGGAGACCCGTGCCCAGCAGTGGGACAGTTATGGGTTGTGATGATGATGATGATGATATAGTTATATCAGAACAGCGCCATCTAGTTTGTAGAAAACATACGTACCATACCTTAGTATTAAGGTACTAGATGGCGCTGATTGGGGTGTTAGGTTTTTTTCGTTACGGAATTTCTGGATTCGGTCCCCACGCTCAAGGCCCGCGATAAAAGCTATGCAATAGCTTAAAAATATTTAGGGTGAGCCTCCCTTACCACTTAAGGGTATGAAAAATAGATGTTGGCCGATTCTCAGACCTACTCGATATGCACACAAAATTTCATGAGAATCGGTCGAGCCGTTTCGGAGGAATATGGTAACTAACATTGTGACACGAGAATTTTATATATAAGATTATTGAACCTGTCATTGATGAATATCTGTTCATGAAAGTTATTTCAGAAGGTTGATGAGGGTGTAAAGCAATGTGTCCCATAATGATTATTTCAATTTCTGTCTTTTTGTCTGTACGTCTCCGTTTCTCACAAAGACGGCTTGACAGGTTTGGATGTGCGGTTTTCACTGTTATATTGTAGCAAACTTGGGGCAGTACTGATAGCCGAGGGATTTTAACGTTGGACTCCAGAATCGGGTTCTCGGGTTGAAATCCTGCACGCAACTCTAATTTTAAAAATTATGTGCGTATTAGAAGTTCATTATCACTTGGTTTTCGGTTAAGGTCGTAAGGAGGTTCGTCGTAAGGAAACCTGCACACCTGAGAGTTTCCATATTGTTCTCAAACGTGTGTGAATCCAAGTCCAATCCGCACTTGACCAGCCTGGTGTATTGGGCGTGCACCTCTCACATTGTAAAAGAAGACACATGCCGGGTTTTGTTTTGTTGAAGTTTTCATATTAATTTAAAGCTGTTTTATTTTATGACTTAGCCTCCTACTTCGACTCTGTTTCCGGCCGACTTCAACTCCAACTAATTTTTATTAATTTATTAATTATTTTTAACTTTAACATTTAACTTGGACTTTAACTTTAGATTTAACTTTACAAATTCGAGAGAGGTTAATAAGAAGACCTACATATTGGTACTCGATAAACCTGAATGTTTAAGAAAACATACAACGCAACTTCCGTTTCAAAGTGAGTGACGGAATTATTTGTTTACCACCTACAACATGTGTGGCGAGTACGTCGAGAATTAGAAGTTCAGTGTCGCGATGAACACAACGCATTTCAGGTACGCAGATACGGCCTGCATGATACCGCTGGTGTTCGTGCTGAGCACGGGGTCGGATCCGTTCGGCGCGTTCCAGAAGTTCGCGACGGAGATGGGCGTGCGGGACCGCGTGCACTCCATCTCGCTGGGCCAGGGCCAGGGGCCCGTCGCCGAGAAGATGATCAACACCGCCAAGCCGAAGGGCGACTGGGTCTTTCTGCAGGTAATTTCGCTCATCAGCTGATGGAACGACGGGTCTGGGTCCATGTTTGTATGTGAGTTTCATTATTCCGCCAACTTTCAAGTGACTAAAAAATGGCGACCAGTATACTCTCAACATAACAATGAATCTTTGGCAAAGGCATGTGGCGTACTCAGAACACGTCGGGGTCATCACTTTGGCAAAGGGGGAGATCTCCGGCCGGGCAGACGTCTTGCCCGGGAGGCAGTGAAGCCCCAACTGATCGTTGTTGGAACTATAATTACGCCCTTTAATGGATTACAACACGGCATCATTCTCTTTTTGATGCGTTTATATCCTCTAAAGACCATATTTAACTCAATATGATGTCATATTGCCTATAACCAACAGACTATCAATACCTCATTCGTCAAATTATGATAGTAGTTTAGAAGTTATGAGAGAACCGATGAAACAACATACATACCGGTCTAACCCATAACCCTTCACCGGGTAAACATTACATTAATAATAATTAAACTACTCTCGATACTATATATTATCAGCTGCCGAACATAGCCTACTTGTATAAATATAGGCAAGGGTTGTAGTACTAGCCCTGATATCAATAAGACCCCACGGTCGACGTAACGCAATGCTCGGTTGTCAGAACTGTCACTTGGCGGCGTCGTGGATGCTGAACTTGGAGCTGATAGTGGCCAACCTGAGCAGCGAGAAGGGCACCCCGCACCCGGACTTCCGCCTCTACCTCAGCTCAATGCCCACCGCCAAGTTCCCCGTTTCCGTGCTCCAGAACTCCGTCAAGGTTACCAATGAGCCGCCCAAGGGTCTCAAGGCGAACGTCAAACGGGCTCTCATCGAGATGGAAGAGGACTTCTTTGAGAATCATGGTATGTTGGTATGTCGCGTGTGGCCTGTCGCTTATTTTGAATAATTTTATTAGCATTAATTGAATTTTTCAATTTATCTCGACTGTGATGTCGTGCTTAGGTAAGATAATAAGTTAAGTTTGATAATAATATGTAGTAAGAGATGTTTTTTGTATGATGTCTTTATTCGTCCATTTTACGAGATTTTTTCCAATGCCCCGATGCTCTCGTGATGGTTAGGTGTAGGAGTAAGTAGGAAAATTTTCAAGAGTCGAAATAACTCCTCCATCGTAGTGGAAGGAAATTCTTTCCATCTATCGGCAGAGATCACACGAGGTATGCAGAATCATAAAATGAAGTTATCGATAAAAGCCCGAGCTACACTTACGGTATCTTTATTGTACAACGGATATGCCTCAGTGCACTTTGTGAATTATCTTGGATTCGCTGCAATCGTCACGGGAAGTGCTCGGTGTTCGGGTGCAAGTGTAAGTAAAATATGGGAACTCGTAGGTAGGTATATTACTCATAGGCAAGAAAATGTTGAAGATTTTAAGACTCTTACACGGAAACAATTGAAGAAATTACTTTTAAAATGTAATATTGCTCAGTTAAACGTATCATAATGTGAAGTGTACTTTGTTTGTTATGATTTAATTTTATTCTCACGCCACAAAAAGTGTTAACAAGAGCCTACGAGAGAGAGAGAGAGAGAGAGAGAGAGAGAGAGAGAGTAGTAGAAAATAAAGAGACTTGTTTGTATAATATATAAAAGTAGTATTGTACTGTATTACTGTTTATTTATATCTATGGGAAATTTAATACAATACATGTGAATGAATTTTTTTTCCATCTTTCCCTTACAAACTTACACAACTTACTCAGCTCTAGCCCAACTAGAGTTTATAATGTATCGATTTTAAAATTGGCAGTCATGGGGTCTGCAGACAGAAGCGAAAACTTAATAATTTGGAAATATAATTTTTTTAACACACTTTTTTTAACACATTTTTTCAGCACGCTTATATTTTTAGTACAATTTTACTCTATACTTAAAAGTATATTATATACTAAAAAGATATAGTTTGCTTATGGTAACTGAAACAAGAAAGAAAAATAAATATGTGAATAAAATTAAACTTGTAGTAAATAACAATAGCAATATTGGAAAGTAATTGCAGCATGTCGCTTTGATTTGTCCCAGTTTAAAGTGCAGTATATTATGGCCTGATGTCGAACTGCAAAAACAAAATAACCTCCCCCTGACATTGAATCGAATCAGTCGCGTAGCATGGGGGGGCGGCGAGGCGGGGGCGCGCCGCCATTTCAAGGGTGACACCTGACTGAGAAAAACGACACACACCTATAAAATTATTCCAAAAAAGGAGTCAGTTAATAATCTATCAATAGAAAAGTACACAACTAATTAAAATTATATAACTACGATTTTTTTTTTCACTGTACTGAACAGTATTGAATTGGATAATGTACCTACGTAAATGTCGCATCTGTCTATGCCCATATATATTATATATAACCCATATATATAACCCAGATAAAATCCAACGGGATCAACTTATGGTTTTTTATATATCAGTGGGGATCACCTAAGCTACTCATCAGCTATCGAAGAGGTTTCCCGAAGAAAAGCGAGGGCGGGTTTACTACTTAGTAAATAAATAAAATAGCATCTGTATAAATCTAGTTATTATCGTATAGTATAGTATAATATCGATAGTGTCGTGATCCAATCTGTGTCTGTGTGGGCGGGCAGTGCTGGGGCAGGACTGGCGCACGATGCTGTTCGGCGTGTGCATGTTCCACGCGGTGATCCAGGAGCGCAAGAAGTTCGGGCCGCTGGGCTGGAACATCACGTACGAGTTCAACGCGAGCGACCGCGAGTGCGCCATGCTCAACCTGCAGATGTTCTGCGAGGACGGCCACATCCCGTGGGACGCGCTCGAGTACATCACTAGTGAGTGCACGCCCGACTACCGCTACCTTGCTCGGTCACCTAACCTACCCACATAACCTACCCACCTAGCCCTGTTGCTTCCTTGATCTTACTTTGGCGTGTAGCGAGGTGTATACAGTCATGACCATGCTCGACGGAGCCTAGCCGATAGCGAAGTGCTTTGACGTAAGACACTCATCCTTCAACCGGACTGAGGACTAGTAACTCTTCCCTAGGAACTACCATACGTTTCTCGTTGTGAATCTAATAAAAATACTTAATACCCAAATTACTGACATTTAACGCTGTACTTTCTCTTTCTGCTAAAGACCCCGTAGCCTAGATGGTAGTAGCCCTGCGAGGGAGGGGTCGCGAGTTCGATTCCCCCAGATATTTATGTGCCGGGCCAGATATTTATGTGACAAAAGAATGTCTGATCTCAGGTCATGGCTGTCAGTGACATGACGTTATTTGTGTTGTCCATGCCACCCACGACACAGGTAATTATTACCCTAATTTACATGTCCAATAAAGTTTCCAAATGTAATGTGAACCGACATCATACCCTTGCACTAGGAGTCCCTATGACGCGGGTAGTATGAACAACACCGATAACACATCCACACCCATGACCCGAGAGCAAATTTTTATCTCTACCAACCATGTCTGTCAATACCAACTAGGCTATGGGGTCGAGGATATATTGTAGATAGTGTAATGGCATGTACACGGCCTACGGTGGCGACGCAGGTCAGATAACGTACGGCGGGCGCGTGACGGACATGTGGGACCAGCGGTGTCTGACGACGATCCTGAAGCAGTTTTTCTCCGCGCCGACGCTGGAGGAGGGCTACGCGTACTCGCGCTCCGGCACGTACTACTGCCCGCGCGTCGAGAGGCTGGAGCTGGTGCGCGAGTACATCGACACACTGCCCGGCATCGAGGACCCGGAGGTGTTCGGGATGCACGACAACGCTAATATCGCCTTCGAGGTAACCTGGTAGTTAAATCTTATTACTCGCAACTGTGTAACTCGATTTACTTTCCTGATCCTTTCTATCCCTTCTATTTATTGCTAACAACAAATTACGTATCATTCGATGTTAATAAGTTTTCTTTTTCGTTACCTTTTTAGGTCTCGATTTTTCTCCTCAAATATAATAATAAGTATCTAAGTACGCCTGTCATTTGAATTTTTTTCTCTTTTAGTCACAACTTCTCAACCCCTGGTTGTCTGGGAGAAATCGAAAGCGATAATACCCGCCTTTTGTATAATATTTTTTCTATGTCCACTGTTGTAATATTCTTGATCTGGTGTACAATGAAGAGTATTAGGTACACTACTAATACTACTAGTAAATTAACTTTATACTTTAACATGTGACGATACATGTAGTTACTTTATGTAACTCCGAAAAAGTTAAAAGCTGTGAGCGGCAGGATATGGTTAGTGTCGGAAAGCCAAACGCATAAACGAACTAGGCGGAAGGCAAATAGAATATTGTAATAGTGTCGATTGTAGAATATTGTTTAGACTTTTTTAACTCAACATTGTTCACTAATAAAATTCAATAACAGAGATCCGGAGATGACGTTTTGGACCTTTAGAAGTAAATATAGTTTGCAAGTCTTCACGATTAATATTCCGGATATTGCTAGCCGATAAGCATAGCATATAACAGTTAAGAGGAAATGCTACCGGTCATTTTTCCATACAAACGTTCTCGACTAATCCCTCGCTGGTTTTTGACTCTAGATCAATAATTTTGTCACACAAGAATAATATCATCGTTATCTATGTCGGTACGTTTTGATTTTTTTGATATTTTTGTTTTCAAAAGTTTTAGGCTACTTCAAACAGCGCTTAAAACGGCCAAATAAATATGCCGCAAACAAACGCCTAGTACACAAATTGTATAATAATTAGCACAAAAAGCTAAACGGTCCGACACAGAATATCTCCTTCCCATTCAATTTCCAAAATTTCGTTAAGATTGCTGTAGTTTTGGCGGGGGGATTAGTCGAGAACGGAACCTCGATTTTGATGATTTTTGCCTCGGGTTTTTACACGGAGCTGCAGTTGTCCCTATCGCACTGACATACAACGCCGCTCGCAAGCGCGACAGAGATATTGAGTGAAAAAATCCCAAATTTGAAAAAGGGTTCGCGTGGTATTTCCTCTTAACCACCTACGTGCCCTAGGTCACTCGGTGATGAGGTCGGGTAGCGGCATGGGATAGCGATTAAAAGCAGTATTAGAGCGAACAGAGTTTGAATTATTGCCTCCTTTTCTTTCCTTACGTGACATAGTACACACGCCCAGTTCTAATCGAAAATAAATAAATATTGTTAAAATAATGTACTGTTTTTAATTGCTGTTAACACTGAAATAATATTGGCAAAATTAAAAGTAAAAATTAAAAGTAAATCTCTCCGTCGTGTGCACAGCAACTATACGAGGGGGGATCAAAAAGTAATGATAATCAATATGAAATAAGGATATTTTAACTAAAAAAAAAATTTCTTTCTCTACATAGTCTCCTAGCAATTCAATACATTTAGTCCTTCTTTTTTCTAAACCCATAATTCCCTTTGAAAAAAATTCTTTGTCTTGACCCTCCAAAAACGCCTCTACGGCAGTCATCACCTCGCTATCGTCGTCAAATTTTCTGCCTCGGAAGTATTCCTTGAGCCGAGGAAAGAGGTAAAAGTCACTGGGAACCAGGTCTGGCGAATAGGGTGAATGTTCGAGCAATTCGAATCCCGTTTCTTGAATGGCAGCCATCGCAACGGAGGCTTTGTGAGACGGTGGGTTGTCTTGTTGAAACAACACTCGAGCTCGGAGTTTGCATCGTCTTTTTTCTTTGATGACCTCCCGCAATCTTCTTATTTGGTCTGCGTAGTAAGAGCCTGTAATAGTGGCTCCTTTTTTCAAGTATTCCACCATTATAATTCCTTCAGCGTCCCAAAAAAGGGACGCCATAACCTTTCCTGCCGAACTTGACACCTTGAATTTCTTCGGCATCGGTGAAAGGCTCGTTTCCAAGTCATTGACTTTTGTTTGTTTTCCGGATCAATATGATGGATCCAGGTCTCATCCATGGTCACGACACGAGACAAAAAAAAATTCTGATCCGTCTGGAACTTTACGAGATTCGCCCTCGAAATTTCGACACGATTTTTCTTTTGCTTCTCGGTTAACATTCTCGGCACCCAACGCGCAGAGACCTTTTTCATATGCAGTTCGTTCGCAAAGATTCTTTGAAAACTGCCATATGAGATCCCTGCGACCTCAGCTACACGCCATAAGGTCACTCTTCGATCTGCCAACACGACATTTGCGACTTTTTTAACGATTTCCGCATTGACGGACGTGGATGGGCGTCCCTCGCGATGTTTATCTTCTGTGGATGTTCTATCCAGCTTGAACTCCTTTGCCCAGCGCGCAACTGTGGAATATGGAGGAGCAGAGTCCTAAAATGTTTCCACTAGGTCGCAGTGTATGTCTTTGGTAGACATTTTTTTCAAACAGAGGTACTTTATGACAGCTCTGATTTCGTTTTTCTCCATTTTGATGTTTACTCTCCGACTGTTCGTATTCAAATGAATGTACCTCACGGAAATCGTGGCCTATTTATATGATATTTTTATGCTGAACTAGTAGATATATGAGGAAGCAAAAACAATTTTTTTCATATTTTTATATGCTCTATAAATATCCGATTCTCATTACTTTTTGATCCCCCCTAGTATTAAAACAGGAAACTACAAGGTTACTGGGTTATTGAGTTGAAATTTCAAGGGTTACTTGCCACAGAAGAAAATCAAAATTACCAAAAGCTATTTTAGTTTTTCACATTAATTTAAGATAAATTTCAAAATAAAATTGTCATTAAAAATTAAGCTACTACAAAAACGTAACTTAAAATAAAAAAGGCTTTCATTGCTGTTTCGTATTAAAATAATTTAGTATTTTAATTTAAGCTAAAGTTATAAAGATTGATAAGAGACATGTACGGTTTCATTATTTCAGTTTCATGAGCTAGACAGTACCGTTGCTATGTGCCCCTAGTACAAGCGCGCTCTCACCAATCACTGCAATAAACCGCAACCTGCGAGTGCCCTAACCCTATAGACCTAATATTGTAGAATAAGTAAACTGCCTGCCGAGCTACCCGCACTAAGTTTGTTCAGACTGGGTCTGTCTCATTTTTACGTATGATCCTGCCGATTGCAAGTAATGTGCTGCAACCAATACAAAATATGTTAGAGACAACTGGGTCATTTGGGCGGCTTGTCAGATTTCCTATTCAACACATCTTTGAGTGCGTATAATTCTCATCAGAGATCTCGTTCTTCTCGTCTCGTCTCGCTTCTCGTCAGCTGTTGCCAACTGTTTAGCGCGCTAATTAGAACGTGACATTGTTATTGACGTTAGAAGTCAGATGTTAAGTTTAATCAGTTTTGGACGTTTCTGGAGGAAAGCGTGCTTATGTATCTGATTGGACCATGGAAGGCACGCATGCGCTTTAGCGCATCTTCATCCCCCGCAAGTTATGAACTCCTGGTATAAAGCGCGCGTTCTGCGGACTCTAGGGATCAATAAACAAACCAAGCAGAAGCCGCGCGGCTCGCTTTCAACGCGCATGCGTGCTGGTGGAACTTCACACATATAGAGATCCGGACGTCCACTACATCTTTATTATAGTTATACTAGACTAAATATAGCGGATCCTTATAATCCTTATGTTATTAGGCGGAAAAGATTTTTGAGAATTTAGCCCGTAAAGGGCAAATAATGGTTTAAAGTTTGAAAATGTTTTTTTTTTGTTTGGAATTTATTATTAACTGAATTAATATTAAAATAAAAAACCAAAGAAACAATGATTTATGCTCAAAGACTGTGAAAACAAAATTAGTTTCCATTGTTTTTATATACATATTATATTAATTAAATGACAAATAATAAATTGTACCCAACAGAAAAAAACACCTAACTGCTTTAACAAAATACAAAATGGATTTATAATAATGACAATAATCAAAAAATATTATTAAAAAAAGCAAAAACGTATAACTTAAACCTCCTGGTGGGACTTGAACCCACAGTCTCCGGTTCTAGGAACCGGGCCTTACCACATTAGGCCACAGGGTACTTGTTAATGTTTGCGAATATTGTATACCGTTGTTACACTTAACATATAAAAAAGCCATTATTGGTACTGTAATAAGATTATGGTTTTAAACTTAACACACCGTGGACTGTAATACGGGTACTGAGGATACTATTTAGTATAGGATAGTTTCATTTTCTGATTTCCTGGTACTTCGCGTATCAAATCGCGCTATGTTTATGTATTATCTATCGTGTAATCATATAGATGATGTATTTTTGTTACAAGTCTCTGTGTATATGTTGTGTCTTGTGATAGATATGGCCTGTACTCAGGTAATTTACGACAGCGTTTGATTTACGAAAGACCGATACTTCCTGAAGGAGGAATGAGGGTACTTCCCAGTCCTTTTAATTGCATATAGTTAATGCAATGTACGGTGATAGTTATTGCCAAATGTGTAACGAGATAAAATGTGTTCCATGTCCTTCTCCAGAGTTCGTTTGGGTCACATCGGAGGCGTGATTTTAGAAATGATTCCCAATTATCGGGTGCATGCAAGAAAAAACTGAACATACACACATACCGGTCAAACACAAAAGAACCCGCCGCCGTAATCGGGTAATAAAGGAGCGTCTCATTCGGCCAAGCCCCATCACATAACACGTACATATGTATATTGCAGTGAATAACTTGTCTTTCTTCATAACTAAGAAGACCATGACCATACTCCACCACGCTCCTCTAGTGCAGATTGGCGGGGGTTAGTAGCCAAGTATGGTTGTGTCGGAGGTTTTTATGCCGCCCGAAGGCCTCCTGGCTTAACAGTTATCTAATATACAACCGGGACCGACGGCTTCAAATGTCGTTCGACGCACGGAAACGCTACAGATTTTTTTTGAGGCATCCAACTACCGACCGTCCCCGCTGTTGCTTATCTCGGCCGATCACTTTGGATCGACGCACGACGCCCGGGTATGAGCGCTTAAATTATACACTGTTGCTGATGTACGAGTAGTAAGGACGTATTCGAAAATTATTATTAATTATTATACCACTAGTTAATAATACAAATTTTTCCTAAAGTTAAAAAAATATATTTTGGTTTAGGTCTAATAATATGGCAAGGCACTGTAACTCTTAAGTTTTTCAATACACTGGCAGTAGCAAGTGTGTGTAGTGACTGTGTGTGACTGTGTTTGGCGGCCGCCCGGCCGGTGGGAAAGGACTGTAAAGGTATGTGACTGTGTGTGCGACTAAACTTAGGTCCTGCGTTTTCAATACAACGGCTGTGGAGCGTAAATGTGGTGATGGAATGTGACTATGTGTGACAGTGTGAGATGATGATGTATGTGTTTTTTACTTCCTATAAGGTAATGCTTGACAACAATCCCACCTGATGGTAAATGGCGTTGAAGTCGTTGAGGTGTTGAGCGCACTAAATTAAGTAAAGCCTATACACTTATCTCTTGAAGACTCCCACATCATACGTAGGCGGAAACACTGACGCAGGTAAGGTATTTTTAAAGACTTCCGAATATACATAATAATTTCTTTTTTATTGATTGATATGTAATTAACGCAAACAAAGCTGCGGCTAAAAGCTGGTATAATAATGTATTAAAATTTTTAATGATTCGGTACTATTGGGGAAGGAAATTTATTGGGTTGCGTGTTAAACATAACCAAGGTAAAAATGAGGTTCACAGCAGTATATATCGGTCGCAGAACAAGGAGACCACCACGCTGATCCAGACGATAGTGGACGTGCAGCCGCGCGCCGGCGGCGGGGGCGGGGGGGACACGCCGGACCAGATCGTGTGGCGGATCTGCGACCAGACGCGCGCCACGCTCATATCCAAGGTAATGCTACGTTTATGGCGTGGACGCAGAAGAGTATCGACCAGCGGTCGGCAACCTTTTGGCAGGCAAGAGCCACATAGTAGCAAAATAAAGAAAAGGCGGGCCGCACTTGTAATATTAACCCTACAAGCTCAACGTAGCACGTGCAATTGATGATATCGTGTAGATAGGCACCTTTTAGTGTTTGAACTTATTAAGTAGAAAAAATAACCGTCGTAAATCATTCAATTTATTTAAAATTAGAAATTAGAAATGAGAAGGAATAACCAAACAGAAATTAAAAATACATACTAAATGATAACTGATTTTTAACAAAAATCAGTGTCATGTTTGGCGGGCAGAGCTGTGCGCTCTTAAGGAGCGTGCTTACTTTTCATTAATTAATTTATTCAGATAATAATTAATTTAGACTAATTTTCAAAACAATCACGGGCTAAAAGGAGGACACCTGCGGGCCGCGTGTTGCCGACCGCTGGTATAGATTAATGAATGCCACCTATCGTACGCACACAAGAAAAGCAACAACTTACGTCAATTACACGAAAAAATCCCTTGGTGCTATGTCGTGAGATTTGGTTCAAATTCCTTAATCACACAGGCGTGTGTGTAATTGTATAAATAGGCAACTAGATGGATTTATCAAAAAATATTATTGTATAGAATTAGCCATATTTCAGTGGATAAACATGTTTTACTTAACCCAGTTTGTTGAGGAAAAATAACGTGGTTTTTGCCGAGACAAAAAATGACATAAGATTCCTCTTCATCACCACCACATCCCCCCCCCCTCCCCCCCGCAACCGAAATGTCCGTATCTATTACCGTTTACATACCTTACTGTTTACGTACGCCGGCACCCAAGGTGGACCCGTCGCTGGTGAACCCCGAGCTGATGGTGCCGGACGACATGGGTCAGCTGCACTCGCTGACCACCGTGCTGCTGCACGAGACCGACCGGTTCAACACGCTGCTCGCGCTCATACACGCCTCGCTCAACGAGCTGCAGAAGGCTATCAAGGTTAACAATACATAGATACTCTTTATTTGTAATGTATAGTACATTTAAGTCTTAGGAAACTTATGTATCATAATATTTTAGTTTAAGTACAATAGGTACATTGCAAAATGGATCGCTCCCGCCGTATGTGCCACGGGGTGACTCCGCGGAACATATCCGTATAAAATGCATATTAATAAAATGAAATAAAATGCTATTTGAAGTGTGAAATGAGGGGCTCCGAGTTCAATTCCTGACATCGGCAGATATTAGTGACCGATATTTTTTTCTCCGGTGGATGCATGTTGTTTAATTTGTGTAAGGTCAACGTTAAAACATACAAATGATTTGGATATTCAAGTTTTATATAACATGGTATAAGAGGTATTTTCTCATGTTACTTCTGTTGTACAGCGAGGCCTAAACGAGGGTTATGATTTCAGGCCGTACGTATGTACATAGTAGCTCTGAGCGTGTGTGTGGTTATTGTGACGTGATGACATGTACAGGGCGTGGTGGTGATGTCGGAGGCGTACGAGGAGGTGTTTGTCTCGCTGATGAACAACCGCGTGCCGGCCATGTGGCACCGGCGCGGCTACAACTCGCTCAAGTCGCTGGGCAGCTGGATACACGACCTCACGCTCCGGCTCGACTTCATCGAGGCAAGTACACACCGTCGCCATGGCAGTATGGAATACTGACGCCAGCGCCATGCCAACGGACTGGGTGCCGTTGGAGATGAGATGAAAGACCACCACCACTTACCACTAGGTGGCTCGTCAGCTTATTTATGAGATCAGTAGAAGTTGCTCATATCCCATGCATGAATCCAAAAGACTGATGATCTTCAAGCAGCTGAACAGATTTTTAGAAATGAATAATCACTAATAGAACGCGGTGAATTTGGATTTACAAAGCACGGTATAGTATTCAGACATAATGAGCGGAGCGCGGGACAGGCGTAATGCACAGTCAAAACAGCCAAATCGGGAGGCCCCCCGCGTGAACAATAATACCATAAGAAACTAATAATCGTTATAGCCGTGAATTATGACTAATCGTTCGTTTAGCAGTGGTTCTGCCCTAAAGGTGCCTTGTAGTCGGCCGTTCAGCTCAACGTCTACTCAAGAAGTGCTCGTTGATCGCTGGCAACTCAACAGCTGCCCTCTGTTATCTACTATCGTGTCTCCTTAAATGACATTGATATAATTCGCACGGTGCTGCCATCTCTGTTCTGGTTCTGTAATATCTGAATACACCCAAGCCATTTTCGGCTTGACGTTCTAAATTACGATTTTCGACATAATTATAGGTAAGTCGAAAATGGGCCGAAACCCTAGTCATTACACTTTTCCTAAAGACGTTAGAGTTACTTACAAGCTTTGAAGGCTGACGTCCAATTTTCCTTGTGCCATATAGAATCTTACTTTCTCGCTCGATCTCATGTTGGGCGCTCACCCGATGTGTATATCGTTCTCTGCGCACGTCGGCAGCGCTGGCTGGTGGACGGGCTGGCGGCGAGCAGCTGGGTGTCGGGGCTGTTCTTCCCGCAGGGGCTGTTGACGGGCGCGCTGCAGGCGTTCGCGCGCCGCTACCGCGTGCCCATCGACGCGCTCATGTTCGACTTCGAGCCGCTGCACAGCCTGCTCTCGCAGGAGGACGTCTACAAGTACAACAAGAGGAAGGTCAAGGTACGTGCTGATATAGTTGTACATTAACTGCCAGTCTCCAGTTTTAAATATCCTAGAGTTCGCCCGGGGTAGTACTGCCGCCCGCTTAGGTGCTTAGTAAAATTTCTACCGTGTCATTCGTTGTCAGGAATCCGAGGAAAGTCTTTGTGTGCAATGATATGTGGCTGTATGCATACATGGTGGCGCAGCGGTGCGCACACAAACAAGCTTCATTACCTACGAACGTGTCAATACCGTATTTTTCTTTACGTACACACGTTGACTGAATATTTACCTCGCTAAATGTCCATCGTCCAATAATTGCAAGTATTTCGGGCCCCATAGTTGACACCAAGTAATCTTATTAGGTACTATTTACTATTTACTGCAATATTATACTTGATATTGATACATAATATATTTTACAATTATAGCAAATAAATAAGTATTTAGCGAAACGGTGGTAAATGCAAAAAATGACGTTCATAAGTGTATTGAAAAAATACCTACATGAAATAAATTATTTGAGTTTGAGTTTGAGTTTACATTTTAATGTATACGGGTACTCACGATTTGAAATTGTTTTAATTGTGCCCATGATCCATGCAACTGGGTCGAAATATCGGTGAAACAATTAAAACAATTCGAAATCGTGAGTACCAGTATACATTATAATGTTTAGTTTCCGCGATGATATCAGTTTAAAATAAATAAAAATAAAGCTTCACTCACCATGAACTTTAAGCGTCTGACAAAAGTTTTGGCCCATGGAAAGTGTCTGACACTTATGGATACTATTTATAAATAATATTCTACAAAACATATATAAAAATCAGCCATGTGAAAATAACTGAAGTAGCTCTTATTTTTACCTGCCTTTCTTACCTGGTACTTACCTGCCCAGCCCCCAGGTGTCACGAGGTGAGCTTCCACAAGCACGCAGGTATTCAAAGAACATGGACGCTACTGAGAAATTAAGGTTTCATCCATGCAAAAATAAGTTATGTCAGATCGCTCTGGGCTCTTGGACTATTAGATGATTAGACTGACATGAAACTGAAATGAAACTATTGACTAAAGTTGTGTTGTGTTGGGTTACCTTGTGATGTGAGTAAAGGTGACATCTCTGGTTATACCTCAACAGTAATGTATCCATGTGTGTGTGTGTGTGTGTGTGTGTGTGTCCCCAGGAGGAGGGCGTGCGCGTGTACGGGGATCTGGAGCGGCCGGAGGACGGCGTTAACATCCACGGGCTTTTCATAGACGCGGCGCGCTGGGACCTGCGGAACAACCGCCTGGTTGACGCGCTGCCGGGTCAGTGAGCGCCATATACTACTCCCAAAACCCGGTCCTGATGCATCTGGTGGCCTCTCAGCACGGGTTTCCCTTCATACCTGAGGTCTTGACATTGGTCCACCAGGCTGCTGCTGCAGTGCGGATCGGCAGAAGGGTTAGTGGCCAAAACAAGTGTCGGAAGTTTTTATGCCACCCACAGGCGCCCAACATAGTCTAATGACTGCTAGTGCTACCTGGTGATAACAACTGGGAGCAACGGATTTACATGCGCTCAAACGCTGAAGAAGTTTTGCCTCTAGCGGTGACCCATCCACCTACCATCCGCGTCCGCTGTTGCTTCACTCGGTTAAAGTTAGTTTATTGAATTTTTGAATGTGGGTAAGTAAGGGACAGGTTTCCAGAAGCGAAGCAATGGTGGGTTTACTAGTTACCAATATAATAATTGGGTAAATACAATGTTGCTGAACAGGTCAGATGAACCCCCCGCTGCCGGTGGTGTGGTTCAAGCCGGTGCTGTCGCTGCCGCGGCCGGACCCGCGCTACGAGGCGCCGCTGTACAAGACGTCGGAGCGCGCCGGCACACTGTCCACCACCGGCCACAGCACCAACTTCGTGCTGCCCGTGCTGCTGCCCGCGGACATGCCCAGCCAGTTCTGGATCATCCGCGGCACCGCGCTGCTCACGCAGATCACCGACTGATGCGGTACTTACGAGTATGTTCAATCATAGAGACACATCAATCACACACACAATCAGATTTTCTGTTCAAGTTCGAACAGGCCCTAACGTTGCACCGCAGATGACGCCCCTGGGGTGCGGGCACCACAACCACGACCTTTAAACATTTATTTAGCCCGCGTCTTAACATTTTAACGACTCTTATGAGATCGTCGAGATTTTAATGTTATCTAACTTGATAATAAATCATCAAACACAAATTAGAAATCACTCTTCCCTCTCGTTTATTTTAGCTGCTTTCCTTAAGCGTTGAATTAAGTTATCATCCTTACTACCCAGAAAGTGGAACTTTCGAAAACTAATTTCATAAAGTTAATAATATGCTTCAAGCTTTCCGGATTTTCGCTTTTTTTTTTTAATAGAATTTAGCAAGCAAGCACAGAGCACGGCTGCCGCCCATGACAACAGCTGTGATAGTGTGATCGTTCGTTATAGTTACACGGTTATAATAATTTTAAGAATTTTGATTTTTAAGTACCTAGACAAAACCCTGCTTGAGATAGCTTGTAACGCCATCTATCTTGCATGAAAACTACTATTGTCATTGGATGTTAACATCAGTTTAATGACAATGACAATGACCATAATTACTAACTAGTTTTCATATCAGATAATAGATGGCGTTCTATTGGCTACGACATTCCAAATAATATCACTAAAGGGTAAAAGTGGGTAAACATGAGTTTACTTATATCCTATAATTGTAAATGACGAATAAACTCGACCTCCCTTCGTTTCAGAAAACTATTCCTCAGGTTTTCAAAAACTATTATTGCGCCCTTAGAGCCATCTCAGTGAACGTGGGATTCCCTGACTGGGGGCATCGGAGCCAATCCTGCAGGCACCACCACTTTTCAAAAATGATAATGACTATTATAATTTAATTATTTCACACTAAATTCCACTACATAAGTTATTCTGGTAGAAGATTCGAACCTACATCGACCTTCACCGGGTTGATAATAGAATCAAATTGACTTTATAATAAATTTCGTATATTAGAAAATATATTAAAAATGGTTTGACAAAAAAAATCCTGGACAGAATATTTTTAATCATTTTAAAAAAAATGTTTTTTACATTAAATGTTGCAACATGAAGATAATAATAAATTTGTATACTGGCCTTAAAGTATAAAACATATAGAATGTGCAGACGTAGGGTTGACTATTATGTACCTGGACGAACTACTGGGTTGACAGATTCAATACTAGTTACAAAAAAGTTAAAATAATAGTTAAAAATAGTTAAAATTATTAGTTTTTATTATTAGTTAGTTAAAATTTTATTATTATCTTCATGTTGCAAAATTTAACGAAAAAAAATTTTTTTTTTAAGTATTAAAAATATTCTGTCCAGGATTTTTTTGTCAACCCATTTTTAATAATTATATTTTCTAATATACGAAATTTATTATAAAATAAGTTTGATTCTATTATCAACCCAGTGAAGGTCGATGTAGGTTCGGATCGTCGAATCTTAGACCATTCAACAAATTGAATGAATACGATGCTCTAGTTAGTTTGTTATTGACAAGTACATTTTACTTTTTCAGGTAAACAACAATGCTGTGAAAAGTATTACTTTGTACATTTAAATGTTTTTAATTATGTGTGAATTTGTTGTGTAAATGATGGAAAGGAAGGTTCAATAAAATATACAAATTTAATTGTTTTCGATTTATTACAACACTTATTTTGGGGCGCCTCAAGGCTCTGCACACACAGTGATACGAGAGCGCTAAGAGGCGCTTTACACATAGTAATTATAGCTTTAACCGTTTACAACTTTACAACTGTTACCAATACAAAGTTATTCAAACAAAGCGATGAAGACTGGTGTTGCGGGGGACGCACCGACCACACAGCCAATAGACTCCTAATAACAGGCGAATGGTTTCAAACACATCTGGCTTATGGTACTGATATAAATTCGTGCCGTCTCATTCTTTCCCGTTGCTTAAATTAATCTATTTCTTTCCAACGTTTCGTGTGGCCTTGAATAAGCCAATCACAGCGTTGACTTAGCCAGTGACCCCGCTTCGTCTTACCTCAGCTAGTCGTCTGAATGTTTTCCATATGGAAAATAGGAGTCTATTGTCTGTGTGGTCAGTGGGGGGACGTGTACGGGAAGGGAGTCATAACAACTTGACATATGGTAAAATTTATTATTAAGTAATAATTGTCTCAATCTATCCCTTTGTCGCCAGTTACCTGAACTAGAGACGCATCTGTGCAATGCCTAATCGTGTATATTTGAACTTTAAACATCCATTAAATTTTCCCCCATTTTTGGGATAAATTTACACATACATACATACATACATTTATAGTTCAGTTGTGAACTGTTCAACGAAAGAAAAAACAGGTGATGATAGCAGAATACTTTCATATACATCTCTACTACATTACACCTTTATGGGCTATTTACAGACAGCATTTCCAGTTTTTTGCATTGATATTTTTAACTCCACAGTCTATGACAGTGTCATTTGTGGAACATTGTTCAGAAAGCTACCGATTGGTTTTAAACTCCGTTTCAAATGGCGCTCTGAGAAGGCACCAAGTACCTACTGGAAGATTACACATCATTACTTTTCTAAACAACTATCTTACTCTAGTGTGCTCAGATTTTCTGAATAACAAGAGCAATTCTTTGGTTAAACGTTTTATCCATATAGAGCTAAAAGTGCTCCCAAATCCCAAATAAATTTGTCGTGAAATACATTTTACATGTGACCGAAGTTGCGCAAGTCGATAATAAATTGATGAATGCTACCGACAGAAAAAGTGAAATTAATAATTTACTGAAGTAAATTGATTGGTAATGCCATTTTCTAAAATAATGTTGCTGTATATCTTGTAATATGAACACGTTAGCTGCGACGATCGTAATCGTCTATGGAAAAAACACGACGTATACGTGCTCAGCAGCTAACGTGTTTAATGTTTACAGTGATTCAATTCAAATGCACGGTATCAATGAGAGCGTACTTATCCAAAAACTATCATTGAACTATTCATCTGTTAGTAGATAATAACTATTTAGAACCCAAACAAACATACGCCGACTTTAGGGCATCAAAATTTAACGAGATCTTTGAAGTAAAAACATTATACTACTCGTTTTGCGTCACTACAAATTTTTCATTAGAAAGTGGTATCCCTGTAAACCTTATTTATTCCAGTGCATTTATAATTCGACTATAAGGGATTGTTATACAAATGTGAACACCATTTTTAACACATTACTAATTTGAAGTCATCACGTAGATTTTATTTACGCTACAATAATATAACCCAAACAAGTGTTTATTTGCTAACAGTGTCGTGTTTGGTAAACACAGTAACTAATTTTCATTTATTATTAACAATGAAAACACAATTATTGTGTAATTATTACACCCAACAACTCAGTGGCACAATTCAAGCCAAAAACGCCAGTCTTTATACAATATCCGTACCACACGCATCAACACACAAGATTCACAACAATCTGCTAATATTTACATGAAGTTATCGCTAAAATAAGTGTGAACAAATATCACAGTACTTCCATCGCGAGTGACGAAGTAATGTATCTCGAATGAAATTTTTCCTACATTAGGAGAATAAAAACACCAGAGACGATTGACTTAACCAACTGTTAGCTAACGCCGATCGCTACACAACATTTACAATATTATAAGCTTAAAATGATTCTTGAAATCAACTAACTTCACTTATTGGAATTCTAGAGTTTCCGTGTACAATCGGCACAATTCAATCGGCACCCACTTCGCCGACAGTTCGTTTGAATTTGTGTCCAAGTCAAATTCGTTTTCTTCGCAAAAGTGTCTGTTGCACTCACGGCGTTATTCATCTTAAAATAAATACGTCAAACATCACTATCAATTACTTACAGATGTCAAGGAATTCATATAATAAAAATAATTGTGTTGGCCGATTTAGAATATCAAAAGCCTCGGATAAGAGAGTTAGGTGTGTAATATCATGACTCGATTACGATTATCGACTTAATCTCTTGGAATAGAGTGAAAACATAGATCTAGCGGCACTCTGAACGGGGCATCATAGAAGACAAGGAAAGGATATAATTGTACATTTTACGTGAATACAAAAACATGTTTTTACTCGTTGTGACCGCCTGGGGATCTAAACCTAATTAAAAATTGGTGGATGTAATGTTAAAAATGTGGACAACAGAGAGGATACAGGAAACACTTGAAACATTGTAACAAAATTTGAAATCTTATTAGAGATGTGAACTAACTGCCATAATAATATAGTTGAAAGCTACTGTGCTTACAGTAGTTTTTAGATAAATATTTTAATTGTATTATTCAATAAGTTTATCAGTATTATAATTTCTATTTTATTTTTATTTATCCTATAACCTTGCCCCGTGTCTGCGATATCTAATTTGTGAAAATCAGCTAGGATGCAGAACGACTTGGGTCTACTAAAGATTATTTGGTAAAAACATTAAAATATGAAAATTCATTATGGCTCATTATTTTACGTAATTAATCAGCAGATTTTGCTGAAGAAGTTTGCAAATTACTAAACAACGCGACATGACACGTTGCGGAAATATAAATTATCATTGCAATACAAGAATGTTAACTATAGTCAGATATAATACATAAAAAATACAGAAATCGTTAATTGTCAAATAGAGCATTAAAAACGATGCCGAACACATCACATAACAAGCAACAAATTGGTCGATTGTTCAATTACAACTTGCTTAAATTTTTAAAAGTTCATACAATATTTGGTCGAAAGTGAACATCGGCCGATCTCACAACACGATGGGATATCGATCCCGTTACAACGATAACATTTAATCATTTATTATACTATAAGTGAAACATTATACCTACCTACAAATTGCAATATTTTAATAATTTATAACTCTACAAGTCATGAAACACTGTACTCTTAGAGACTGACGAACTAACGCGATTTATTTCTAGTAGTAAACATTCAGTAACACAAACAAATGGCGTCAACTAACCGCCAAGAACCTCTCGACATCAACAATACAACCAACAGAAATATACGCTCAACTATACAATCTCAAATGAAAATGTAATGTACAACAACAAATATATTTCAACAACTTTGATTCGTAACTACTATTTTAACATAGACAACGAGACAACATTCATTTTTAACACGAATTATAATTGAACAACGATTCCAATACAATTAAATCTAATTACCTGCTACAGGTTTAATGAGTTATCGAAAAACTGTTAAAACTTCCGTGAGGGGCGGCCAAATTGTATCTTATCCTAGGTAGTAAACTACATGACTTGCATATCGTTCATGCAACATAAATGTTCTGTCATGACTGTCATTGCAACAAAACTACGCGTCGAAGTGCACGCCTGCGTTGCAGTATACGCTTAGCCTGAATCTTCAACACGAGTACGCGGCGTCACGCGGAGTCACGCGGCGTCACGCGGCGTCACGTCACACAACACATCGCTTACAACGAGAATGGAATGACCAAGTATAAACCTTAAATAAACTGTACACTACGGTTTTCGCTACTGTCCACCGAACCATCGAATCGATATTTCTACGCACTAAAGTCGATTATTCCAATCGAAGAATTGATTATCATCGGAACACGTCCATTTCTATCGCTGCGGCGGCGGTGGAATGTCTCCGTGCACCGCTTGAACACAATTATTCACCGACCACCGCGATCCACTGAATCGTCCAGTCAGTTGCCGGAGCCGCCGTCGGGGGCCCGCTTAACTATTCGTCAGCGAACCCGCGGCGCGGGCGCCAGCGGGGGTCCCATCAGGACCTTGCCGGTGTTCTCCCCCGGCGGCGGCGATTCGGGGGACGCGGGAGTCGCGGGGGTCGCGGGGGTCGTGGGGGTCGCGGTGGGGGTCGCGGTGGGGGGCGCCGGAGTGACAGCCCCCCACCGCAGCTCCTAGTCGTCCGACATGAACGAGTTCTGCATCTTGAGCTCATCGAGGCTCGTGATCTGTTGTCGCACGTACATTATCCTGGAACCAATGACGGCGTATTGTATTCACATCGAGGTAAACAATCTCCGCTTACACTACCGGCTACATCACCTTCCCCAACTGTACTAAATATATTTGTGTCAATAAAAAGGAGTCCATTAACCATTGCGCCTAAGTAAACTTCACCTGTTCGTGCTGAGCACTGGACAAGGCACGGCACTCCACCCAGTTTCCTATATTCGAAAAACGACTCGTTTTGCTTAGGGATAATCTATCTACGAGGCGTAACTAAAAAAATCCTACCGAAACTACTATAAATAACTATACAGTTTGAAAAACTAATAATACGCTTTTGCAATTCAAGGGAGTAATATAAAACAACAACCCTACACTATTTGTAATACTATAGTCAACCCTAGTTTAAGTTACCATGGCATCATAACACGACTATCATTCATTCATATTATTTTCCTATGTACAACATACTTCCCAAAGTCATAATAGATGGCATTGATGGACGAAAAAATTGTAGTTGATATTCTTATCACTGACAGTTACATACTAACATACATCCTATGCTAATGAAAGCGTATTAAAAACGATTTCAACGAGTCGCTACTGTCAACTCGTATCATTCAACGATCGGTACGGTACGTACTTCTGCTCCTGCAGCGTGGCATGTATCTCGGTCTGGCGCACCACCGAGCGCGAGCACTTGAGCTCGGCGGAGACGCGCGTGCACTGCACGCAACCCAGCTGGTACGCCTCCTCCGTGTACTTGCGCGCCTGGGGACAACAAACAGTAAAAATTCACTGACACTGCTGCAACAACCTTACAATAATTGGATACCAGGCGTGAATAAGTTGATAAGTCGACATGCATATTTTCATCGTACTTGTTTTCATCGTACTTGGCATTAGAATTGTATGCTTTATAGGGTGAATAAAACAGTACTTCAATAATCAGTTCATAGGTCTTTTATAATAGCACACACCAGTCCTGTGAATTACCCTATAAATCAAACAATTCTAATGCCAAGTACGATGTAAAAAAATATATGCACTTAGACAAGACAAGACTTATCAACTTATTCACGCCTGGTATCCATGCACTATAGAAACGAAGTCCGCGCGGTCGTTTTGAAGAACCTTAATTGGAGTCAGAAATTACTCCAAACACCCGGCGGCTCATGTCAACGCACGCCAAACGTGTCTCGCGAAAAAAAGAATTATGACGATTTGTCCAGTTAAATTGTGTCACAAAATATCTGAAAAGCTATTTATGTATTATTGCTAAAAACATATGATTATGCGCAGCCGAATCATTCCCCGCTTTCGGGAAAGTTTCGGTTTAGTGCTTCACTTTAGACAGAGCGCTTGTATGAAGACTGTCTTTCTATAGTGTTATTATTCTAAGGCAACAACATTCGACGCGCGCTGATGACTCGCTTCAAATGTTATGAAAACTGTTTTCAACTTTTACTGAATCGATAGTTACGAATAATCATTAGATTTGGTGGACGGTGGACACAGCGCAGGGTGACACGAGCGCCACTTCTTTATATATTCTTCTTCTAGAAATTCTATTTATAAATTTCGTCTATCCTGCTCACACATTTACATTACTGCACCTTTCGAGAAATTTCTAGAAGTTCCATCTTAAAATTTTCTATCCCGCTCGCACTGTTTTCTTTCAGACATACGCGTAAAAATTTGTCAACAGATTAACTACGCGAAAATTTATTTATTTATTTACATTTAAAATATCCACAAAATACAATGGATACGTAGATCTTTGGGCACGCTGACCGTTGCACCGTAGAAGATAGACGACGACATTACCAAAACATCTTTTTACTCGTCAGCGTCCATATAATATCATTCTCACTTCAAGAAATTTCTCATTCAAACCACCTAAGTGCCCGGATTTAAACCTCATCAAAAATTGGAAGAGTGTGATGGGGAAAATGTGGACAACAGAAACGAGAGGATACAGGAAGCAGCACAAGTGTTTCGTTTGATTGAACATTGAACCTTGTAACGAATTTTGGGAAAAGAATAGAGAGAAGAACACAGGCAGAGCCCGAGAGTGCAGAGGCACGGAAATACCCCTTCCTAGAACGTTCTAATTAAATTATCTCGAAAAGCACTCGATAAATAATTCATTTTACACATATATATGTGTGTGTTGTGTGTATTGTGTATGTGTGTGTCACCTGTTTCTCGAGCATGTCCGCGGGCCAGGCGGCGACGTGCGCGGTGAGGTCGGGCCGCACGAGCGCCGCCAGCGACGGCGTCAGCATCGGCGCGGCCTGCTGCAGGCTGCCCACCACCGACGAGTAGGTGCCGAGGCTCTCCACTACGCACACCATATCCAACTTCACCACATTGCCGTAATACATTCATTGACGCTACTCAGCGTGCACGAAAAACCAGCACACTGAATAGGTGGGTAAAACTAAATTATATTTTGGCAAACGGATGTCTCCCGCCAGGCGGGCCGTCATGCATGGAGAGCGGCCAACCTCCGATTGTCCATGTTCCGAACTTTTATAAATGTGAGCGGTGTTGTAAGATACTCATTGGACAAACTTGTGTGGATGACAAAATTTGACAATACTAAGTTAAATATTGCATCGTGAAAGATTCGATAAGAGGTCACTAAAATAAAACTCAAGTTTAGTTCTAGGAAACTAGGTCAGAAGTGTTTCATTTATAAATCGTTATAAAGAGAAAATCAATCGATCGCTGTGTCGCGTAGCCAAAGAAAGCGCGCTGCGCTGCGCCCGCATCCTGTGATGTATTCATAGTCACTGATGGTCGTGGGCGACGTTGCCCACTTACTACCAGGCGGCAACACTCACACACTCAAACCCCGTGCGGATGGCAAGGAATCAACATGCAATATTTAACCAAAGAACGTGGGTTTCGTGTACGAAGATTCCCTTTAACGTTAAACATCTTATTTTTGGTAAGTTTTCACGAAGCCATTGTAATAAAACTGTAAAAATTTCAAATATCTACTGTTACGGTAGGCAAGACGAAGCTTCGTGTGAGACGTTGTTTCTCTTCGGGCAGGGAACAAAAAAGTGTAACGTAGCGTTACGCTTTAAACTATACGGAGCCGGTTTCATAGACTCATAGATGTGACTGTTAATGTGTGTGATTGATTTTTAAGCCTCAATAGAAATAATTGCGACAAAAGTCTCACTCTTCCTGGGCAGCGCCTGCTCGAGGTGCAGCGGCGGCGCGTGCGGGTCGGTGTTCTCGGAGTGCGTCGGCGTCGGCGGGCCGGCGTCGCGCGGGCCGCGGTCGACGGGCGAGCGGCCCGCGCCCGCGCCCGTGCCCGCGCCCGTGCCCGCGCCCGCGCCCGCGGCGGACGGCGCGCTCGTCACCGTCGCGCTAGCCGTCGCCGACGTCGCCGTGTGCGTCGTGCGCGTCGTCACGATGCGCGGCAGCGCCGCCGCCAGCAACGAACCGCTCTGCAATACATTCAATCGACATCGTTGAAATTATGTATATTTAAAAAAGAAGTAGATATGGCCGCCGTACTTTTTATGTAGCTATCTCTTTTTATCTCACAAGTTCCGTTATCTTTCTCATCCCTAGTTACAATACATCAGAGCACATACAAAAGTGCGATTCGCGTTGTATGAAAGTAACGCATCTATAGTTTTAATATCTTTGCATTGTTGTTTTATTTCAATTGGTTTATTTAGGCTTCCCTACAGCCAGAGTATCTCTAAACAAGATGGGTTCTGTAGAATACGCACAAAGGAATCTATCATTATCAGAACTCCGAAAGAATCCGGCGCGCACACAAACAAGCCGCGTCGGTGCAATGACTCTACGTCTTAAGTCATTAAAATGTAAATGTACACTTAAAAAATTCAGACACTCAGTATCTTATCATATCTTATGTCTTTAAATGAGCAATTCTTGTATATATAGACCTCCCCCGCTCCGGTCGGTCCTGAGCCCTCTGAACTGAGCCTTTAATTGAACTTGTACTTTTTTACTTTTTGTGTTGTGTATTTTTTTATTGAATCATAAAAAAAAATAACCTTGAACCTATTTTTCACTTTGCGCGCAGTTCGGGGTACTCATCATAAAAAAAATAACCTTGAACCTATTTTTCACTTTGCGCGCAGTTCGGGGTACTCATCATAAAAAAAAATAACCTTGAACCTATTTTTCACTTTGCGCGCAGTTCGGGGTACTCATCATAAAAAAAAATAACCTTGAACCTAGTTTTCACTTTGCGCGCAGTTCGGGGTACTCATCATAAAAAAAAATAACCTTGAACCTATTTTTCACTTTGTGCGCAGTTCGGGGTACCTAACCTATATAACCTAACCGATAAATTTATCACTCGACTTCCATTCATCGCCTTGAACACGTGTTTAGAAGAACAATTTGCGTTGCAAACCCGTGCGCGGTTGAAGGACTCGTGCCTGGAATTGAACACGAGTTTGCAAAGGAAATTCGCGCAACAAACCCGTGCGTATTTGGAGGCAGTACTGCCTCCTATTGCACACGGAAAAGGAAATACGCCTCCCGGCCTGGGCAGATATTTACATGATTTACGTGGCAGATAAATGTTTGTTGTCGATTCATGGATGTGAGTGCTTAGTCACTTGTGTTGTCCAAGCCATCCGCGACATTGGGAATAAGGAAGTTCATTGAAACTTCATTATATTGGAAATTTTAGATTACTTCGGCCGTTGCACATCTTAGGCGTCGACCTAATTGGCAGCGATCGTACGATGGCGCGATGCGTTTTCGTCGTTGCGCTGGGTTCAAACATACAGATTTCATCAGATGTCCTATTTTAACCTCGCAAGTAATTGTACGAAATACCCATCGTACGACGAAAACGCATCGCGCCATCGTACGATCGCTGCCAATTAGGACGACGCCTTAGACGTACGATTTGATTAAAAACTGTAGATTGTGGCTAAACATACAAGAGTGGAGGCGGAGTGACCCCGATCGTCAACAGCCACTTCGATTGGACGATCCCAGAAACTAAGAGAGTTCGCCAGACTGAGCGATAGGTCATATCCTCTGCCTCAGATAGGATTATCTGCCAATCGTAGACTCGGAGCTCTACGAGAGTCCTATAGTCCACTCTATAGTCCACTAGAGGAGAACTTCAGCCTATCAATAGAAGATTTAGTGTCTGTTGTATTTCAATCGGTTGAGAAATAAATTGAGAATAATTATGTAACTTTAGGGAATCACGCCTAACAATTTCCGAATGTGTGTACTAAGGGACATGTTTCCCGAAGCGAAGCGAGAGCGGGTTCACTAGTAGACTAGTACTAAATATTTTCCCTTTCTTGCAACATTTTACATTGATGCTCTGTTCCTATTGGTCGTAGCGTGACGTTATATAGTCCATAGCTTTCCTCGATAAATGGACTATTCAACGCAATAAGAGTTCGAATTTTTCAATTCGAACCAGTAGTTCATGAGATTAGTTTGTCCAAACGAACAGAAACGATAAAGATCAGATAAAGAGTATTCCAACATTTTTATATGAAACGTTTTTAAAAACGTACGTAGATTATATTTGGCAATTAACCGGCCGCCAACCAGAAATAAGCTCGGCTACATAAATGTAGTAAACTACGGCAGCGGGCTTTTCGCGGTTTTATGCCCGTGAGTGTGTGGTCGTCTCTTGCTCGAATATACCCAACATAACATACATACATAATTATAATGTTTGCTCTACACTCTAGCTCTTCTAAATTTAGCTCAGATATTGATTTTGCAGTTTGCATCACCCTAAGAGTACATTTTTTGTTTATTGTATTAAATATTATGGGACTCCACGATTATAGAGTAGCGAATAAAGAAATTATTCAATAATTCATATTGCTTTTAACTTAATTCATTATCCACATTATTGATTGCAATAAAAGTAAAGAACTTGATTAAACAGCTTTTAAATATTTTCTTGGAACTAACTCAAAGCTGCCACTATACCGCTACACTAGCTTTAGTTGAAATGCAACTCTATTACGTCTCAATAAAAGTTAAAACTTGAACTCACCGGTGGCGGATCCATTTTATCAATTAATTCATAAAGCATTAACCGAAGCGGTTTAATATCGACTTGCTATTGCAACTAGGCGAGTGTTGTGATGGCCGCCGTTCGATCGTTGCTACGATGCACGGGATAATGGAACTTATGAACATGAACGGATTTACCTAATTTTATAAAAGTACTTCGTACATATAAATTTGAGAGTAAACATTACATTAACGTCGATCTCACACGAATACATCTCTCGTTTATGCAAAACACCCGTCAAAAGGAAATGTGTGAAAATGCAACGTATACAGAAGTGCATTCGATGCGACCCACGGACGGGTGCCGGGGATCGTAGTGATCGATCAAAGCGCCAGATGGCAAGTGACGTTAGGGATGGTCTATTGACTCTCTCCGGCCAGGAGCCATCCACCTGTGCGGGTTTCGTTATCTAAGCGAGCGAAACACGTCCACGAAAATATAAACAAAGCTCATAATTCTGTCAGTCAGTCGTAAGAGGCGACACCGTCGTGTGACAGGAGCGGCGCGGCAAACCAACGCGGCCGTACTACTAGGATAGTTGAAGACACGACCGAGGCGCCCCCTCGCGCCGCCCACGGAATTTTCTTATCCAACATACAAAATGTCCACAGATGGAGCTATATGCGCGGTGAAATGTATTTTCTATTTACGTTGAAAACTATCAGTTGAAAATGGTTTTAAGTTCGAAGATATTGTATTGAAAGATACTAATGCTTAACTGAAAGACGTTAGAAGGGGCTCCGAAGTTATAAAAGTATAGTTTCGCATTTCACACTCACAAGCTGCGTGAGAAGCGACAAGCGCAAAGTCGGTGTACCAACTTTATAGTGTCTCTGTTATCGGTGCAACTTCATGCAGCTGCGCTCGGGAGAAGTCGGCTTTAGGCGCTATTTCTGTCATTGTCTGGCGGGAAACCAAAGCTTCAACTGGGGAAGTTTCGTTTACAAGTGAAATTGCATCACTTTCTTGGTGCATCTTTCATTTTATTTGAATTAAAATGATTTCAAAACGTTCAATGATGATCCTTGGTTGATTAACACATTTCTAGAGCATCTATCTTCCGCCTCGACTTTCGACTGGGTGAACTGATTATGATGATTCTTTTTGTATTTGAAAGCCGGTGCTTGCCGTGTGGTTCCATGTCAATTTGGTCCGGTTCCCTCATGTATGCCATTGATGACAATGGCATACATGAGAGAACCAGATAAATCTTAAATTTGCATTATTTTGAAGTCGGCTTTTTACTGGTAAGATTATTGCTATTTGAATGTACAAGGTACATTTTACGGAAATCATTAGAAATTGTGGAGTTGTTTGACGCTAATAATAAATAACATGTATTTATATTTACAAAGACCAATTAATTTTATGCTATAAATATTTTAAATGTGAAAGTTTGGATGTATGGACGTTTGTGATTCAACTGTTTGAAACGAAACTTAGCAGAGATAAAGTTTACATCCTAACTAAAATAATAGTCTACTTATAATTCCGAGAACGAATCAGTTCCCGTAGGATAAAATTATAACTCCATTGTTTATCAACCGATTTCGATTAATCTTTTTTTTAATTGATCCCCATTAAATATGGTAAAGATATGATGATGGGCTCTGGAGATTTAAGAGTGTAACTCCTCAACGGATGAGACTAATTGAACCGTGTTTGAAGATATTTGTCGTACATAATATTAAAATTGCCAATCGACAACATAACTATGAAAATCCAACAAATTTGAAACAAACTTTATGATAATATGTGTTCGGCTTCCAGGTTAGAAACGATGAAACATGTGTTTCAACGTTTTCGAAAATATTATCGATAAAGGTATAAAATAAAGGAAAGGTATTTTTAAGAAAATTAAGGATTTCTAAAGATAAATAATATTCAATCACTTTGAAAATATCGTAAAGATCTCTTGAAAGTACTTAACGCAGGCGGAGGCGTGCGCAATTGCTGGTAGTATACATTATAATTGCCTTAAGCTGCCTGCTTTTCCGAGTATGGAAAACGATTTAAGTATCACTCATAACGGCTGCTAGGTAACGCGAAGAGGCTTTAAGCAACTCAAAATAATAATTTTGAGTTGCTTAAACAACTATTAATAAATAGCAAGCTATTTGTTTTACCTTATACCAATTGAGTTAATAATGCAGGTAAAATTACTTATGAGACTTGTGGTGTTTAGTGAATGAATATTAGTATTTGATGTTACATTTTTTAAGCTTACATTTCGTAGTCGTTTTCAATAGCCGTTGATAAAAATCATATCACCCCAATTTAGACTCAAACGTACGTAATATCAAACATTGTGAACAGGAGTTAATTAGTAGTGATGACGAAATCGCATTGCAATAAAAGTTCGCAAAATTAAAGTGAAACAGACTTCAAAAAATCAATAAATAGAATCGTAAGAATGGATCGCAAGCGGCTTCATAAGCTTAATAACAAATATGTACCAATAATACAGTAGAGATATATTTTGCTTTATTTGTTGCGCTCGCATCACAAGCGCATTAAGGGAGAATGTATGCACAAAGCAAAAATCAAAACCGAGCTCATAAACGCTACGCTGTGTATACATCACTAGTATCCGTGCGGTGGAGACCAACAATCTTTTACCAGGGCTGTAAACTAGAAACAAAAATTAATCTGCTTCAAATTTAAAATCATTTGGGTGTTATGTCAGTGCAATTATGCACGTCTATTTTGATTCTACTAGCGTTTCAGAAAGGTGCTTAAGCTTGGGAGGAAAATAAACGGCGTTAGAAATTACTCAGCACATCTTAAATTAGAAATATAATGCGAGATATACACATATAAATATATATAGCGACACAATTATTCGCCATGCGTTTTTCTCATCCTTAGGCCAACCTCCCCCTACCGTGGCACCCCTACCACACAGCGGCCGTGGTAACCGCCAGGTCAGTCCAGCGAACGACCGCTGCGCTTGTTAACAATTAGTTTAATTGAGACGGTACTCCTACTCGGTGATAGGGTTCTTTATTTGTCTGGCTAGATAGCATTCTCTTTTTGTATTCGACCGTTGAATATTTTAGACTTTTCTCAACTGCGTTATGGAGATCAGTTAAAAGGAGTTCCCTTATTTAATTGCCAGCAACACATCGGTGACGCAATACAAGAAGTCCACTGTGGTAGCGACCACTCACCGTCAATTCACATCTGCTCATGTGTTATTTAACATAAAAGTTCCCCGCTTCACAAAAATAGCCGTCACAAAAATAGAATAGAACAGAAATTTTCTATATTAAGATAAGTTGGGAATATCGATTTCCAATAGAAATTGAACAGCATATCATTACGCAGCCAGGGCCAGCTTGTTACGTTCACATCAATAATAAATCGCCGTGATTGCGCCATCAGGTCACCTTGCAATTTTAAAACACGCTAGCCTTCGTTTTATATGTTTCATTTTATGTGGTCACCGTCGCCAATGGATATCAGCACGCCAGCCAAGGGGACCACCGTTACGCTGTCAGCCAAGAAAGAAGGAAGACAAGAGAAAAAAATCCAAATGTGTGCAATTCACACATGCTATAAGTGGATCCATCAAAAAAACGAATATTGATATCAATCCAAATATTGACGTTTATGCTTTGCTCACATCAGCCGCCATTTTGCCGATGCTTCCTATGTCATTTACTCCCATCGCGTCATTTCTGTTTCATCGAATTCCAAATCACAACGATACTATAGAAGAATTCACTTCAAAATAAAAAATCTTCAGCAGCATCAGGTTGGTAATAGGCACTAGAGTTTCCGCATAGCACCCTCGCATCGCAAGACAGGATCACTACTCGCTGCCAACCGGACTACGGGGATGTCGTATGAAAACAAACGCACGCGCATTTATACGCTCAGCATGCCCTGCACCAGCCCTACTTTGTGTTAGGGCTGCGGCGCGGTTGGCTAGCAACCACCCTCTTGATTGATGGTCAGTAGGCAAAACGGCTTGTCGTATTCCGGTCGGGAGGTTGAGAGCCAGCATTTTCAACCTTAGCCGGCAACGAATCGGCGATTACTTTGATGTTGCCGAAGTCCGTCGGCGGGGGTGACCGCTTACCATCAGGAAGCTGGTGTGCTCGTTTTCCAGCTATTAACATAAAAACAACCTAAACCGCCAGCAGAACCTTGAAAATTGTAGACGTGAAAAGTGTTCTTAATCTCTTACAAGCACTAAAAACACTCGTCAAGCAGCTTAGGTGGAGAATTTTCAGAAACTATTAGAGATAATAAAGATTTCCTTATCACACCGTCGTTATGTGTTAAAATCTTCAAGAAAAGTTATTGATATTATTAATAAGATTTTGTATACAAACTACCGTCAAGAATGGAAATTGGTCTCAAAACCCATGTCAGTAAAAACTTGTATTTTAAATAGCGCAGACGAGTGCTTCCGACACTTCTTGGAGCGATACGAATTAAATCTTTTCCACGAAGTATTATTTATTACGTTTGTTATAAAAGCGTGCATATTTTAACTACTCCTCAGTAGATCGTATTAATAAGGAAACTCGCACTGAATTAGTCGTAGTCGTAGACGCGCATTCACATTTATTTACTTAAAACCATCGACCACACATCCAATAGACACCTAATGTTTGATTTTCCGTATTTAATGCATTCTGGCAACTAGCTGAGGTAAGACGAAGCGGGATGACTGGCTAATTGAACGCTGTGATTGGCTAATTCAAGGCCACACGAAACGTTGGAAAGAAATAGATTAATTTAAGCAACGGGAAAGAATGAGACGGCACGAATTTATATCAGTACTATAAGCCAGATGTGTTGACAGAAGCCATTCGCCTGTTATTAGGAGTCTATTGGCTGTGTGGTCGGTGCTTAAAAAAAACTAGCATTTTATTTAAATTATATGGATTACGGGATTATGACAATGTGTATGAATTGCTTACAAAGGTACAATAAGAGAGGAATATCCCATTACATCCCATACATTGTTTTGTTATATCTCAAAGGGAATAGGCAACGTTTTTAATTAAAGCTCCCAAGCGGCTTTACTTTTTCCGTAATATTGAACAATTATTCGGAATATGACTATCATATTCCGAACAATTTACACCTTGACAAGTTAACTTAACAATTATATACCTAAACTTTTCTCATGAATCACTGTGTTATTGGTAAAACCCGAATGAAAATCCGTTTATTACCTTTGACTAGTGTTTTGAAGGAGTTTAAGGAGCCAGCAAGACGAATAGTTTCGAAACGAGGCGGAAGTGAGTTACACAGGTTTTATAGTAAGTAAGTATAACAGTAAAATCAGAGACAGACTGCAATAAATTAATTGTGATTGTGACTATGATTGTGATTATCATCCGCAAGTTTCCAAGTAAAATATTTGCGTTAGCTCGAAGGTAGGTAGGTACACCTCGGGACAGCGGCGCACACAGAATCAAGCCGTGTTGGTACCTTTCTTTGAAGATAACAGTTAGTTAAATATACTCTGCTGTCAGGCAGGGTCACAGGCCCTCTCGATTTGGAGCGAGTGCTATAAAGATACGATGATTGTTCTTATTTAAAATTCCACTGGCCATATTACCACCACAAATATTACAATGTTTGGCTGCACAATGGCAACGGCACAACTTCACGACTCCTCTCACAATAAATTAAGTGATAATTAACTTTAAGGCACGGTCGGTGATGTCTTTGATGTTGATCATGTGTATTAGGCGACGATGCCCACTTACCATCAGATATCTACCTGCCGTCTACTAACTATTAATATAACAATGCTCCTTCGCAACATAACAAAAACTGGTGGCTCGTTCATGGGTAGTTGTATTAAAAATATTAAAATCTATAATAAAATTCCGTTCGAATTGACGGAAATGCCATACTGTAAATTTAAAAATCATATCAAAGGCATTCTTATGACGAAAGGTTATACAAACTTGATGATTATTTTAAAGATAAAAATGCTTGGACATGAGTTTGATATTCTAGCTAGTAAGTAGTAATAAGTGCTATCTGTAATGTGAGTAGCAAAAAAAGCTTCTTGGAAGTTTCTTGCCGCTTCTTCTTGCAAGACTACTCACTCAGTGTTTGTAAAAAACCAACTTCGAATAAATTTAATTTCATTTCATAACAACAGAAATAAAAACATTCAATCAAATCAACTTCACAATACCCGCATCTTACAAACTGCCATTTCGCTTTGTAACTTCGTTTCTGTTTTATCCATTTCCTACTGTGCACCTGTTGAACATTTTCACTTAACTTGTATTTTATCTATTTCCTCTCTAGAAATACAGGTTTTTTCATAAGCGACAGCTGAAGAGTAAATTTAATTTTCCACCACTAAGATTTTATATTAGTGTGTACCTACTATTTATAGATATCTATTATATAAAATTCTCGTGTCACGGGTTTAGATTTTTATGAAACTTTTTTGTATAATTATTTGGTAGGTAGGTTTGGTAGGTATTTGATAGGTGGTGGTCGAATAGGTAGTAAAGTATATTTCATACCAGTGGACGGCTTTTGTCTCTATTTTCTGACGAACATTTATTTTTTATTTTTTAGCGTGGTGGTATGCACTAGGCCTCCTCAGGTACGAGGAGAGATCCATGCTCAATAGTGGGCCATTAATGGGTTGAAGCCAAGCATAATATAAAAAAATACACATAACCTCAAATTTCAAAATTAAAACGCGCTTCCTACTTCGAAACCAAATAAAATTGCACTAATGCCTGATATCAATCATTCTGCGTAGTGGGAGACGCCGATCAAAAAGTATTGAAAACACATCCCATAACTTTCTATGCTGTTGGTTGCCGACGGAACTATAAAAATCATCGTGATAATTGAGACATAAACAGACTATGATCAGAAATGGTTTTCAAAATAAGTCAATGTTTTCAAATGACAAATGTAAAGGTCAGGCGGCCATTGTTAGGTCGGTCGGTGGGACAATCTCCATCTCCTTGGACTGCACGTAATCGTATGTACATAATTATAAGAAACATCATTATGCAACTCACCGTTTGGTGGGAGTTGTCGAGCACGACGACGGGCGGCACGCCGGAGCCGTGCGCGCCGCCTCGCCCGCCGTACGAGCGCTCCGACACCGGCGTGCTGCCGCCCGGCGAGATGTCCATGTCCTGCTGCTGCTGCACGGCTGCAATTCATCACCCGGACCTTTACCACACCGGACGCGCGACCTTACTGCCTCAACAGGGACACGACGGCATAATCACTGTAAATATGCACTTGATTTTGATGCCTCAAAATGGCTAATTCCAGTTTAAATACTGATATACCTTCAGTTTCACTCTCTTGAACCGATTGACCCTAAATGTAATATTTACCCTGCCCAGGGATGGGTATACAGTAATCGTGATAATAATCGGTAACCCGTGATTACAATTACATCTGGCGCCCGGGAAACTGGAAATGCCGACGCGCTATGCTTCCTCATTTATTACGCATACCTAGAAAGGACACCCAAGAAAGTGTTTCCCGTTTTATTAAAATTACTGCGCTTCTACCCGGTGGGATTGTAGTAAAGTTTTCACATAATTATATTTTAAAAAAAGGTGTCGTTCGACTCCGTAGGCGTAGCCCAGTTGGTTATGGCCTTGCTTGTGTAGCGAGATGCCTTGGGTTCGATTCCCAGACGGGGCAAAAATTTACATATAATGTGTCAGTTAATGTTAGTACTTGGATCGTACGCATAAGCGGTGTGTAGAGAATCCATGTGCGGAGGTAAGACCGTGTTGGCGTTTACCTTTGTGGTCGTGGCAGCGCTTGGTGGCCCTGGAGCGCCCGTGAGCGTTGTCGTCGCGCGCGGCCGGCCAGTATCGATCAGATGAGCTGGCAGCGCGCTTCGACGGCGGCTTCTCCTCGCGCCGGCCCGACCGCGAGCTCGAACGCTTCGAACGACCTGGGTCAAAAGAGAGAGTAGGTACCACTAATAATCAAAATTAAACAACGACCAATAATTAAAGGGACCGAACATATCAAGAGATACACATAAACGGAGCATTGCCGACCGAGGTATGACCGCTTTATAAATAACTAGCTGCCCCAGCGAACTTTGTACCGCTCTATAATTAATAAACAAATAATAATATGGTGACATATCGACAGCAGCGCCACCTACCGGGTCCAATTGTAAATCAAAACCATTCTTGGATACACCTGAAGACAAACAAAAAATTTCAACCGAATCGGTACAGCCGTTTTTGAGTTTTAGCGTAACTAACGCACAGCAATTCATTTTTATAATATATGATATAGCCTATGTCACCCGGGGATAGTGTAGCTTTCCAACAGTGAAAGAATTTTTCAAATCGGTTCAGTAGTTTTGAAGCCTATTCGATGCAAACAAACAAACAATCAAATCTCTCCTCTTTATAATATTAGTATAGAAGTATAGATATAAATATAGATTGGTTCTTCGACATTGCGATCACAACACGTATAAAGCATTTCGCGGTCAATTTTACATGGAAGCCAACCGGGCGGGAAGAATCCCCTTCCACCTCGTCCTTTGTTCAGTAGGAGGCACCGCGAACAGCGCTCGGCTCAAGCATGGACGGAGCCTTACACCGCAAATTTCTTGGAAAGACATTGCATGCATTGAAAGGGAATTATACGTCGACATTTGAGTCCTGAATATCGTTTCCACCAGGGCATTTTACTATAATTAAAGTATTTATATTAATGAGCCGATGACCGCGTTGGTTTTACTGGTGAATAATAAAGAAATGCTAGGGAAACACGAGGATATTACACCGATATCTATACTAATAAAGTACAGTGTTTGTCTGTATGTTTGTACGCGTATCACGCAAATACCAAGAATCGAATTCGATGCGGATTTCACAGTTGTCTTGGGGTATAGTAACCTTCGCTTTTGTTTTATTTCAATCGGTTTACAAACTAAAATGTTGTCAGTTTAATAAACCACGTCTAATAACAAAATTCCCAACGCGCAGCGAGGGCGAGTTTAAAACTAAAGATATAATGACGATAAGACAATTTGCTGTCAGAGGCTGCATTCATCCTTCAGCCCACGCCGCACTTCAATATAAACTGTAAAAGGTTTTTTAACGTATTTAGCGTTGGAGAGCGATATCAACAAGCGACGTTAAAACTTACTAGTTTGTTGGTTACGCGTCAGTAAATGAGTAGAAAGGTTGTAGCGGGTGGCCTTAATTATCTCCCGTTGATTACTGCTTTGATAACGATAGTATAGCAAATAAAAAGATTTTTTGCATAAAATATCAGCGGCCGGCTGCCTACGAAGTAACGATTTCTGACCTGTCGAATCCCGACTGAGAAGTCTCTTCAAAGTTAGTTGACACAAATAGTACTTTGTATAGAGCACCAAGGAGAGTATTGTCAGAGTACTAATATTATGTTGAATACCACGAAATACAGAGAGAAGTGGAAATGGTACAAGTGTTGATTAATAAGGAAACCACGGTAGCAAAATAAACACAAGTAAATCCCTAATCGTATTATTCACACTAAGAAACTTACATTTTAATTGGTTGGTACTTGTCAACTTAAAATAGTCTATCAAATCGGCTGTTTATAGTTGAAAATGCACCTTAACATGTTATCTTAGTTTTTATTTTTCCTTGCCATATTTGGTGTTTTGTTACCTTTATAAATTATACTACATATTTCCATTTCTTTATTTTCTCGATGACAGCTCCTGTGAAAACTTTAACGAGCGTCTTTTTTACATTATGTATGCATTATTTTATAAAAATATGACGTTTTCACACGTACAAGGTTATACCACCTGATTCGGAGAAACTGATAGGGATGGGCTATATCGATAAACGTAACACAATAACAGACCCGATATTTTTACAAAATGTAAGAAACTAACTGCTGCCGGATACTTTTGTACAAATTTATTAACTAATATTATACTATATTTCATTACAAGATGTTACACGTATTTATTCTTGATTGATAATGCCAAGTACTTTAAAATTTTCGAAGATGTTGTAAAATAAGTAGGTATAGGTAGATACTCGAATTAATAATTATAAAAGGCAGTAATAGCCTAGTCACTAGTGGTTAATATTTCGGTCTCCTGTTCGGGGGGTCTAGAGGGTTCTGACTTTTCGGAATTGTGTGCGTTTTAAGTATTTAAATATTATCATTAATTTGCTAAAACGGTGAAGGAAAACGTTTTGAGAAAACCTGCAGCAAACAAGCAAATTCCGGATTATCCGATATATAAACATATAACTACTTTAATGCAATGTTCATAATTATATGTACCTACTGAAATAAAAATAAATAAAAATACGGTTTCCAGTTAAATTACATAACATACATATATTCATAATTATCATTAGATACTTACATGCTTACCACGTCTTACGTTAGTGCGCCTTTTACGACGGCTAGGATGTTTTTGTTTTCCTACAGAGTATAATACATATATATGTCGGCGACATCCATTGTGGGCTTATTTCATGTCAGGATTTCAGTTTAGGATAGCAAATAAAACACAGGTTCCGGACAAACACATGAAGAACACGTTTATTCAATGATCACTGTCCGGCTTGGCATAAATTCTCTCTTTTACTTTGGTTATTTGGTTGTTTACGCGGAACTCCGTTTCCGACATATTTGATTTACTCAGCGATACGCAATATTGATGTTATCGATCGAGCCACTCGCTCAATCCGCGATATCACATTTTATTAGAACTTTAATAACAACTTGCTCTTTCCGAAATTTTCAATTACTTCAAACCAAAGCAAAACTCAAAATCTTTAACATAGGAAAAATGTCTACTAGTGGCGAGTGGATTTTAATAAACTTTGTATTGCATTTTTTATCCCTAACTACCGTAAACTACCACTGCTCCCAATGTCCAATTATTATCGAGAACATTAAAGAAGAAATTCTATTTTTAAATTAGGTACTTCTATGTGTCTCGTCAACAGATAAATCAACGCGACAATATTCATATAATTAATAATTCATATTGACTGAGTTCACTGTTAGAGAATGCCAACAACACCAGCGTATTTATATGTATTTATATTATTTTATATTTATTAACAATGGAATTATTTGTGAAGCTATTTATTTGATAAATAGCAATTTAAACCCTAATCAGTCTTGGCCGTTGATCGTTTTTTGGCAATAACTTGCCTGTAGTATGTAGTATAAAAATAGTAAATTGTTTTATAACAACTTCACAAAATGTCATTACAATTGAATGTACGGCACAGGAAATAGTGCTTTCTATTTTGTCAAAAATGTCCATCCCCAACGCATAACAACTAACCAAAATCCCATTGCAACTGGATGAACGGCTTGGAATGGTGTGGAGGGCAAAATGAAATATTCTTTATTCCACACCATCTAGCAGAACTGTATACACATGTTGTTAAATAAATGGTAAATGTAATATTGATATGAATTTTTTTAACTAGAAATAATATAATAAAATTGTCGATATCGATTTTTTTTACCGCATCCCTGCACGAGTAGCATAGAATTTTCTGGGAATAGCACTACTTCTTAAAACTTAAAACGAACCTTATTGCAAAGGGACTGAGTAGCTTTTTGGTTATAAATTACACTAGTTTACAAGGTTTTTGTCCTTGATATGAAAAGTGTTTTTTCTTATCATTTGAGATGCACTAAGTTTAAAAAAAAATATGAAAAAATTCCAACACGTCACGTTTCCAAAATATTTATTATTTTTGATTTGCAAAAGAATGCCTACAAAAACACTTGAAAAAATTAAAAATAGATGGCCTTAGCTTTTTTATTGTATTTATTTATGTCTGTGTCTCTTATAACAGACCAGCAATAAGCACCTAACATGGCTTGGTCCCAGTATACTTGATAATTTTGTTCAAAAAATTTCAAATCCTGATGTAATGCTCTCCATGTTCGTCGCTGACTTCTCCGCGGTTTTCTGGGATGAAATCGAGGTGCAAATGAAGGAAATGAAATTTCAGACACATGCTGACACCCATTCGTTGAAAATTATGTAATAAATCAGCAATTAACTGTTCCTAATGTTATTTTTTTGTTGTTGCCTAAAACTCTTTTATAAGGAGTCGTAGTGAAATCCAAGCAGATTTTTCAGTATCTAAATATTCAAATTTTTTTTTGATTTGCTGCTTGTCTGAACTGTAAATATGTTTAGTAACAGCAGGAACATCTGCATATATAATTTTATGTTATTTCTTCTGATTAAAACCAAATTATTTAGTGAGACAGAAGTATCAGTCATTTTCGTGGTTGGATGGTTCCCTCCATATCATTGGCATATTAAAATTCAAAAATCTTTTTCCATCTGCAGCCCAGGAGTTTAGCATTTTTCCACATCTTTCACAAAAAACGTGAGAAGCCCATGTTTTGTCCCGGTGAGAGACCGAAATTGTGAAATAATAAAATTATTCTTCTTTCAGAGATTCTGTTATGGGATATCCTTTGTGAGATATAATAAATTCACCACAAACGTAACAAAAACGGTCAGGATGTACTTGATACAACCTTTTTGACATTTTAAAAACAAATACTTATTTAACTGAACACTACAATGCAGCAAAATTTTAGAATGAATTCAGAACCAACTTGTGGGTAGTCTTAAAATAAAATGTGTTGATAACTTGCTTCTTTGACGTAATAAAAATAAAAGAAATATATGTTTTCGTTTAGTACTTGTAACTAAACAAAACTATATGCAATTCACTGGAAGGACATGAAATTTTTTAAAATTTGTAAACTAGTGTTATAGTTTCTTTTAATTGTATGTTTTTGATTTTTTGGTTTTCAAATTAATTTAAAACTAGGCTTACCTATGGTACGAAACTCCGCCATTAGATAAATTCTAAGCTCTGCTATCATTTTTGCACTCCAAAATTGCACAGTAAGGCATATTTACGTAGTTTATTAAGAATTTAATTTACGCAATGCACAACTGACGCATCTCAGTGACAGTTAAGCAATACCGGCCATTTTCCGGCAAATACGCGGAGCTCCCCGCAACCTTAGTGCGTGTGCCACGCCTACTTTGCACTTCCACTTCTCTCTCTGTATTCCGTGTTGAATACCTTTATCCAGAGAATAGGTAAATAGACGCAGGTCTTAAATTCATCACAATTAATGCATTCCTTTAGAACTAATCTGCGTAACGTTAACAACTCTCAAGCCTACATAGATGTGATGTGACAGACGATGAAGTCAAATGGTCTCTCAATCAACCGGGGGAACTGGATATCGGGACGGAACTGCGTGGCGGAGTGCACTGCCGCTTTCTAATTAAGAAGAGAAATAATACGTGATATACTCGTAAAATGTACGAAGAGACACCTGAAACCTACATTCAGCCACTACCGAGAGGAGTCCATTTCAAATTCTTATTTATTTTTATGTTGTTTAATAAATGTGTTACCGCTTGACTCTGATCTGACCTGAAATTATGTTGCAGAGTGGAACCTGGGGACACTAGGTACGCCACGTTGACGGACATCGAATCGGCGTCTCCGTCAAGAAGAGGTTGTGCGGCTTTACAGTCTCGAGATGGTGGTGGACCGAACGCAAGCCTCGGATGTAAATGAATTGCACTTGGACTACTTGGAGTGAGGAGAAGTGCAGCCACTATGAAACCTTTTTTACTCTGTGCTTACTTTTCATAGCTATTTTTTTCATAATTTTACCTTTTATAACATAAATAAATTGAGTTTCTACGAATACACTTTTATAATTTCAACGTAGTTTAAGAGCAGCTAGCATTCAGTGGAAAAAATTAAAAACATGGTGAGTTATAACTTTGCAATGTGTATTCTACCTATATACCTACATAGAAATTTATATCAACTCTTTATTAATAAAATCTTTTTTAAACCAGTTCATTTAATCCATCTATCGACGACTCCAGCCGGCTCATTTCAAAGGCGTTGGCGTGTGAAAGGGGAAATTTCAAAAAGGCCTTTCACGTGAGCCAACAAATAAGTAAAATTGTTCTGTCGTTTTCCGCGAACATGACACTGGGTCTGCACTTTTTGGGCATAAGGGTACACATGGTGTTGTGACCAGGATGCTCTATTTTTTATGTAAACAGCTGACAAACGTACAGACGTCAAGGACGTCACCGACGCCCGTGAGCATCAGAAACACTGGAGGTATTGTTGTACCAATGAGTTGTCCAGAAATAAGAGAAGAATTAAAATATAATTTCGTCAAGCATTAACTTAAAACAAATAAAAAAAGAATAAATGAAATGAAATTTACTCGAAATTGTTTTTTACAAACATAAAAAACCAGCACTTAGTTTGGCCAATAACTGCTCCACAATTCCGCACTGGAGGAGCGTGACGGAGTATGCTCTAGGCCTCCTCAGGGCTGATAAGAGGACTGTGGTCAGTACTGGGACATTGATGGATTCAAGCTATACTTTGAACAGCTTGACATCGGCATGATGAATTAAAAAATGACGCGAACTGTAATAAAGCTCAAGCGGCCAGCGCTGTGCACCTGAATATCTTATTAAAATGTTTCCTCGGAAACTATTTACATTCCTTCCAACTTTTATTTTAATGAAATATCATTAAGTAGATATTTCTATAGATGTATTAAGCTCAAAGTATTTGTATTAATTGTAACGTAATATTTATAATCTACATAGGTACCTACACTCAAAGTGACTCAATAATTAATGGTATTAGATGAATCCTGTTCCGCATAGAAATAAAATAAACTGTTATAGAAATTGTGCAATGCAAAAACAGAAATAAAATAAATTGTTTCAAAAACAGAGATTTCTATGATCGCTAAGCTCCAGCATTTTTAATACTCATAATACCTAAATATTAAATCCCAATGCATCTCTCTCGTAGAGATTAAGTGAGTCCAGCCGGCGGTCTCCCGCATTTGCGGAAAGCGTTCTAATCCTTTTTCATTTCAACTGGTCGCAACAAAAAATATGTGAGAATTGAAAGAGGATATCTTTTGAAATTATTTGCTTTACCTTAACATATCTGACCAAAGTTTTAATTTAAAAGGAAACTCAAAGACCAACATTTATCCTTTCATCTTCTTTGAATTCTGTTTATAAGTTTTTGTATCTTTAATTTTAACTATTTATTATCTCAATTTTATTTAGGTACATAAAATAATTTGCACGCTTAATAGTTTCTTAATCACCTTTATTACTGGGCTTGCCAGAAGAGATTTCTGTAAGAAATAAGCTGTACCTTTGTACAAAATTCCCGTAAATAGTTTTCATTTTTTATTTGTGTAAAAATTCATTTTTCATTGTTTATTTGTTTAAAAATTGTTAAAGGTATGGCGGAACAGGAGATTGTGTGTGAGTATTGAGTGTGTGTGTGAGTTTTGTTATTATTCACTCTTATTTATATTTTTGGTAAAAAAAAAGTGTCCACCATAAAAATATCAACATCGCTTTGAAGCGGTCCTAAGCGCTCGCGTTGTAAAATCCTGAAATAATTGCTACTTTGCTTGACTTTGAAGTTTATTTGTAGCAAGTTTCAAGGCGATAAATGCAACGAGTCAAATCTTGCTACAGAGTGTTTAAGAAGTTGTTTAAACAATCGGTCGTGATAAACACACACACAAGTACACAAGTGTTAAGTTTTAGATTTAGATAAAAATGACGTTCATAAGTGTATTCAAAATATATACGTGAAATAAATGATTTGAGTTTGAGTTTGATAACTATTGTATGACACATAAGACCTGATTTGTTACCCTAATATAAGCCATAAGAGCGTCGGGCATGAAACGTGAACCAATGTGAACGCACACATGTTCTGATTTATCGATCGTGATATGCATTTCTGCTATAGGTATGTAAACTTATAAACTATTCAAACCACCCTAGTTCTTACCCCCTGCTTTGAACCTTGACATGTCAGTCACACTACTCAGAAGAAACAGTTATGTTATAATATCGATAACAATTCAATACTTAGCTTAAAACTTACTGTATTATGAGTTTATTACAGAAATAACTTACTTATTAGTTTTTGGAATAAATCAGGCAAATATTTATTAATGTTAATAATCGATTAGTGTTTAGCTCGTCGGTCGTAACGTCTAAAAAAGTTTATAGTGTCAAAAACGCTAAGGTTCATTAGATAATCATTAGAAAATTTAATATGGTGGGTAAGTATTGTTGAATTTTCTATTTTTCCGCGCAATTTTGTTAATTTATTCTTCTCCTGATAATAACAAACACAACAAAAAAGAATTAGCGAAATCAGTTTAGCCGTTCACGCGTGAATCCGTGACCAAGGGAAATAGCGATTCTTTTTTATTAACCGACTTCTGAAAGGAGGAGGTTCTCAATTCGATTGGTATTTTTTATATACTCGTATAGATTAAGATTAATGCAACATAAATGTACAATCGACCAAATTGATTCCACACCCACCATAAGCTTATTTTCGTACAGCCGTTCAGATGCAATTAGGTCGAAAGTCGTCTTAACATAATGTTTCATTGGAAACAAACTTGTTATTGTTTTGACACTGACAGATACTGACTTGACTTTATCAGCAAAATCATCACTGCTATTCGTTGCTTGATAAATTATGTTACCGATAAAACCCGAATACCCATTTTAACCGACTTCAAAGAAGGAGGAGGTTCTGTGTTTGTCTGTTTAATTTTTTATCCATTACCATTAATATTAATCAAAGCCTTCGGCAACGTTTTTAATGCTCTATTTGACAATTTACGATTTTTGTAATTTTTATGTATTTTATCCGACTATAGTAAGCATTCTCGCATTGCAATAATAAGAAGATCTAGAACATTCATATTTTGCAACTTTTTTGATATTTCCACAACGTGTCATGTGGCGTTGTTTAGTAGTTTGCTTAATTAAAGATCAGTGTAGGCTCTCATGGCAGGAATACTTTATTAAGCGTTTCAGTGGAACTTTAGAATTATTATGCGTTTAGTATCGATAATGTTGTGCTATTATGTGTTATTTTTTCATAAGTATATACTTAATATAATAATAATAATTCGTGTTTTAATCTCACAAATATTTATTAGTTGTGTTCAAGAGACTCAAACATGTGGATATAAACATTAAACTTTAAATCTCTCTCGTAGCTAAATATTCAGTGGCAACAGGTGACTGCTGTAGCCGTCAATCTAACAAATAGCATTGTAAAACAGTCCATAATAATATAAAATACTTTTACATAAAGACTAGAGTTTCATATAAAGTTACTTTAGTAAAGCACACACAAATAAATACAGACAAAATCGCGCGAATACTCAGAATAACTTCCTATAGGAAGTATGACCTCGAAACCATTAATTTCTCTTTTTTTTGCAAAATTTTCAATTTTCTTAGCGGGATATTAACAAACGCGTTTTAAAATTTTTTAAGGGCAAACTTTTTTAGCGTATTGCGTTTTTAAATGGTTGGAAGGTAAGGTTATATGTACTTTAAAATTAATAAATTAGTCTGGTTGTTATTTTTGGATGATTTAGTAAGACATAATTTAATTATGGGACTATAGTTACTACAATGGAATCAGACTCAGCTTAGCTAATCAAATCGATTACCCGTTTAATTACGCGATAGACGCGAACACGCTATTAACAAATTGCAAATGCAAATTTAGCTAGCGGCTAGCTCGAGTACATTATACGTTTCGACCGTGTAGGATCGATGCATTCGTCCGGACCCGAGGCAAATTGTATCATCTGCCCACAGGGCATGTGGGCGGTGAATCAATACCGTGATTGCAATAACTTTCATAACAGATTTTAGTTAAAGCTCTTGAACTCGGTTATGCTAACTAAAAATTGTTTTCTTCATTAATATATAAAAATTCGTTGCTACCTATAAAATATAAACTAAATTTTTGTATAATCCTCCATCTCGACGTGTTCTTGAATCATTCGTTGAAATCGTATCATAATTGTGTTGAATTTTTAATAATAGTTATAAAAATAATTTACGTCAAGTCTTTAAATCAAGTGTGGATAGGTTTTATCTAAGATGGCGCGTTTTACCATTTAAGAGTCACTTTACCACTTTCCATCAGGTGTGATCGTAGTCAAGCAGTAACTTATACAAAGTAAAAATAAAATATAGTTAACTTGTAGCAGGTAATACTCGTTTCATGAACGAGTTTCATAGTTACGCTTCACGAACGCGTCAAGTGGCTCAATTCCACGATCGCTGTTGTCTGTTTACGGAGCAACGGTAATAAGGTACTACACGGCGTAGCAGCGCGTAGCAGCACAATGGTAATTAGAACGGAAACGTATAAAATCCATTAAATTCTTTATTTCGCTCGTGATTTAACTGGAAATGCCAAATAAATTGATTCTAAAACCCACTTTAACAATTAAAAGTTAATATGAAACGTATATATTTTTATTTTCAATATGACGATCAAGAATCTTTTCCAGTGATCAGCGCGGTTATGGCCCGGCAGCTTGTGTCAATTTTAAGTGATCGGTCAAGTTAAGCAACAGCGGAGAGGGCGCGGTCAGTAGTTGGTTGACCAGTAGTTATTCTACGACTAAATGTTGCAGGATCATAGTTGTAGAGAATTTAACTCTCAACGAAAAATGTTCCTGCTAATTTTATGTGAGTCCAATAGTTTGCCAGAAAACCATAACAACTAATCTGCACCTTTGTTGCTTAGATAGCGGCTGCGGACATGCGTTACGCCCCTACAAACTTGAACTTGATTATACACTAACCCCCCCTTGATATCTAAAAATTAAAATTCCGTCCTCAGACAAATGCACGCGCTAAGACCAAAAAAAACATTTCAATGGACTAATCAATGTTTTCAAAGTTCAGCATTACCGTTATCACTAGTAATGACGTTTATTCTATCGCGCGCCTCGCTAGTATGAGCGGTTATCACCTTGAGACCTATTGGAATGATTATAATACTAAAGGACAATGATCATTAAAGGGGACCATCGCTACAACGCAACAAAGCTACAATCGCGTCAGAATTACTTTATTGATCAGTTTTGTTAATAAAATCGATTACCAAATTCACATAAGTAGTTACAAACATTAACCGGGGTTGGAAATATATTTATGCTATTATGATATTTACAGTTTAACATACCTTCTCGTCATAGATGACTTTAATTTTACTCATGATTACTTCGATTTATATCTAAATCATGTGCTGGAGCAATAAATGTATATTAAAAGGATCCCAATGCATTTCAATTATACCATAATAGTTTGTTTTACTCGAGTAAAATTCGATTAATACAACAAAAAATAATAAATCATTTTGTACATAATACATAATAAATATTATGACCCCCTAACAAGTGACATTTATCAGTTATAAAAAAATATCAGCTATATTACGACACATTTTTGAAAAAGCTGGTTATCATAGCATTTTATAAGTTCTGATTGTGAAATAGAATTTTCATTGCTTTGTTTAATTTTGCGATTTCCTTTTCCAAAATACTTTTTGACCAAAAACCAGAAAAAAATACTTACTTAATTTTAGAATTGGTATCAACTCCATATCGATTTAATATTCGATCGAATAATTTTAGTCATAAATACGAAAATTGTTTAGATCTGATTTGTTTACTTACTTATCATGTGTTAAATAAAATCCCTTGTTCAATAAAATACTGATTATAATTCCTAGACAAATAAAAAGCTTTCAAATTACAAACTATGTATGCCTAAATACTAATATGTCGATGTATGGATCTATTAAAACGAAAACAACGAAAATTGATCCTGCGCGCACTCCAACTTACAATACATTTTAACTCGCCGTGTAAACAATCGATATTGCTCCCACAGTCCTGTATACAATGCGAAAAAGGAAATAAAATGCAATATTCTTGAGGATGAATGACCCGATAAAAGATTGCATAATTATAAGGACGAACGTAAGAGGAAGCGCGCTTCCCGACAGAGCATCAATTTGATCTGCGAGACCTCTCTAAGTCTCCAAGTACCCGTCCCGCGTACGCTACATACAAGAAGACGCGGTATTTACACTCGAGTTTTAGACTGCCCTTATGTGCTCTCATAACACTTTTCCTACTCGAGAAATTTTCCAATCTATGTAGCAAAATGTTGATTGCCTATATTTTTTTATCTTCCCTGTAATTGATTTTTTTTTAAATAGGGAGTTAGTGGTTACACCCTAGTTTTGTAAAATCGAGTATTCATCACTCCTTCACTTTTTCAGGTCCTAGGAAGCAAACCTCTTAACTTTTGAACTTTGGCTTGACCGATCGAAAAGCGTATGACGACATTCTAAATAGTTTCACTGAACGTAGATTTCCTAAAAATTTGAACCGATACGGCCTGGTAGATTTTCAGAAGTTCCAATAAAAGACGAAAAAAAATTGTTTAATCATTTTTTTCCAATAACTTTCAAAGTACTGTATCGATCAGTTCCATAATTTATTCAGCTCTTCTACTCAAAAAACGATGTCGAATGCCGCATAGCGTTTCAAAATCGCTTGATCCATTCGGGAGCTATAGTTGACGAGAAATCTCAAAAAAAAAATGTTTTCTTACATAACTTCATGACATATAAATCTTGAAGTTTCAAGGATGGCCTAATGTCAACCGACCTTTATATTATTTACAGAACAATACTTAAGTCTTAGAATAATTACTATAGAAACCAAGTCCGCTCGGCCATTTTGAAGCACCTTAAATGGAGTCAGAAATGACATCACATGAAAAAATGACCACGCATACGTATTGAGCCTTCGTTTATTTTAGCGTTTATTTCGTAATAATCCAAAGCTGTTTCATTTTTATCGTCTCGCATTTAAAAAACATATGTTTACATTTTATGTTACATCCCTGACAACATTTCTGGCTAGTAAGTCGATATAGAAGTTTCATTTTAAAAACAGGGACATGGCGGCTTTTAAATCCAAAACTTGTCCGATGTCTTTATTGTGATTGATGGTATGTACCATCAATTCGAATTCGAATAATGTACCGACAAAAATTTGTATCTGCATTTATCTGATGGATGGTACAAACTTAGTGCTCTAGGTACATCTATTTTTTTGAAGAAATATATAAGCTTTCAGTTCTTCGGTTATTTTTTACAAACCTAGACTGATATTACAAAGCTGAAGGAATTGTGATGATGAAGATGAATCTCTGAAACTACTCGTTCCAATGGAAAAAATTGTATTGTATAGTCCATTTATCCAGGAAGACAATAGGCTTTATAACATCACGCTACGACAAAAAGGTGCGGAGCGTCAATGGAAAATGGGAAAATATTTTATATTGATAAACATCTAGAACCAGAAAGGAAGCGAAGCGAGGGCGGGTCCACTAGTAAAATTCCAAATAATTATATGTATTTGGAAATGAGATAAATAATATTTTTATTCTTTTAATCAATATCACTGAAATATAATTTTACTCGTGCTTAAAAAGTATGTAAAACTGATTGAATTAGTTTATACTGAATGTTGCACGTTGGATTTCCTGGGTGGCTGACGGGGACGTCAACGCGGCCGGTACGGTTTTGGCGAAACGCGATGCCTGTTGCGCATTGGCGGTAAAGCTATGGCGCGTTAGCTGAATTTAAATCCGTTATAATTAAATACAAAGTGCACAACAGTAGGTATTAATTCTACAAACGCGGTATTGTTTCATGTAATTTAATTAACAGTTGCATAATCATTATTACGATAATCAACGATATAATAAATAAATAAATAAATAAACGTTAATACACTCATAGTCATACCCCCGCACTAGGATGCCCTGTCACGGGTGGCATGGACAACCCAAATTACACATCACTAACCCTCACACCCGAGGACAAACATTTATCTGTCACGAGAGAATATTGAAATATAACAATGGTTTGAATTGTCTATCGTAAGGATTTATAGTAACACTAAGCTTAGCTCCCTTAGTGTTCTCCTATAAATCCCGTGCTAGGATGCGGGGCTTCCTTGCAGGTTGTTCCTTGAAATAGCGAACATGCGGTATGTTATAGTGTCAATGCCCAGAAAGTTACATTTGTCCTAATCTATGGTATTAAACAATGGAATGCGAAAACCTATTGTCGAACTTGTTGACGAACGAAATTAAACGAACCGTATAATGGCAAACGGCATTTTAACAACAATGTTACTTGAAGATTGTCAACAACTTTATCTTAACCATTGCGAAATAAAATTGTAGAACTATAATATGATATACAAAATCATTTATTTAATATTCTTAAAAATTGTAATAACTTTTGGTAGAGTAGATCGTTTTAATGAAAAAATGGCACTTCCTCCCCTGAGAGGATATAGCTCGACTAACTCAACTCTGGACGTCAAGGCAAACACAGAGCACCGGACCGTTATTATAAACACCACATTCACGTTTCGAAAATCCAATACCCACTCGTTGCGATGTCCGCAGGAATAAATATTTCACTATTCGATATCACATCAAATAAACAACGCAATAAAGGTTTAATTTTGGTTTTGGTGTGTACCACAACATAGTTAATATTGACTCCGCGGCGAACCGATGAGTTCAGTCATGATTGACCGATAAATGTTTGGTCTCGAATCGTGGGCATTTATAATGCCTGCTATAATTTTATACTACGAATTTATTTTATACTACCCGCGTCGCGCGAAATACTAGCACAGTTATTATAAATCAGTAAGCTATCTAAGGCACTTTAGGAGAACTACCCACGCGCCACAAAAGTATATCTTTGCAAAAATGTAAAGACGGTAGGCATGTTAAAATAATCTTAGGAAGACTGGGGTTCGACGCCAGTATTATATTATGTAGGTCCGTCCGGATGGCATGGACAACAAAAATACCACATCATTAACACTCACGAACCGAAAACAAACATTTATCTATCGCATAAATATCTGCCCTGGCTGTGAATCGAACCCAGTAATATCTATATCAAAGTACTTATCTATATAAAAGTACTTAGGGTCTATCAAATAAAACGGATTTTTCTTAATCATTTTATTAACGGCGGAGTTCTGAGGTACACAAACATAAAAAATCATCAGAAATGCCAATCTTCTCCCATTTTGATGTCGGTTAAAAAAAACTCTATATTCAAACTTTCTCTCAACTAAAAAATGTGTTTAAGCGGTTCTACAAACACATCTGTTATGTAGGTACATACACCATGGTATAGCAACGTAATATTTCAAAGCGAACAATGCAATTCACACTCCGAATGTATTGATATTGACGAGAGAAGGAGCCAGCAACGACCAGTAATTTCATACGCCACAATGTTGTATTCAAATCTTCACCCATCTCTGAAACCATCTTAGCTTAGAGCCACATACATGTGAGTTCACATCTGAGTGCATCGCACGTGACGTCCGGTAGACACCTAATAACCACCTAATACGATAGTCGATATGGAAATTCCTCGGAATCGTATACGGGTGTACAGTCACGAGCAATAATGTATATACATTGTCACGTTTTCTAAAATATCTTAACTTGAACAACAACAACAACAATTCGTTCTAAATTGTATATTATACCTTATTTTGACATCGTTTAGTGGTTAATTAATTTAGAACGAATTGTTGTTCACTTCTTTCTAGATTCGTAAAGTTAAGATATTTTAGAAAACGTGACAATGTATAAATATATTATTGCTCGTGACTGTACGATGGGAAATTTCATCGTGGCATGGTAAGTGCTTCCTGTATTGAAAACTGAAATGCAACTAGCTGAGAAGTGCGTACTTTTGTTGTATGTATATACCTAAGCTGCGGCACTAATAATACACTGAAAGTCACACCAAAACCTCTCACAGGTTAATGCCGCATAAAACATTTCCAATATTCAATAAAATCAGGCATTTCATTTTTCAGTTAAGCTACATTTCGTTGTTGCCCATCGGCACTTGAGACTGAAAATTACAAAAAAAAATTGTCTACGAATGTACAAGCATTAATTTTTGTGATTGCCAAAACCACAATAATTGGTAGATGTATTGATTGGTATTGACAGGTGTCGTAAAAATCGCATGTGAATTTTGTGGTGAGCAACATAAACTTAGCTTTTGTAAAAGGTTTGGAAGTTTGGACTACGACAACAGACGTGAATTTGTGACTAAGAACAGAATTTGCTTTAATTGTTTAAGTAGTAATCACGGTGTTAGGTTCTGTCAAACGCCTGTCAGTTGTGAAATTTGTAAGAAAAGACATCACTCCTTGCTTCCAATCAAGAAGGGGAGGGATCAAGAAACAAATGTTATTTCGAGTAGTTCGCACAATATCACTTCAACAATTGCTACAAGTCATATGGCATGCTCTGCAAAGTCAAGAGTGAACAAGTATTGTTGGCTACGGCGTTAATAAAAGCAGACTATAGGACAGGTCAATATCAAGTCATAAGAGCTTTGTTGGATCAGGGATCTCAAGCTTCGTTCATAACTGAAGCCGCAGTCCAAGGTTTGGGATTAATGAGAATTCCCGTTACGGCGCGTTCATATAGAACGTCCGTTTTACTGGATCCGGAATACTGGATGCTAGTAGCGTATGTAGTTTTATGAGTGATTTCACACAGAATCCAGTATTCTGGATCCAGTAAAAAATACCGATGCAACAAAATAAACAGCAATCCGTTTTACAGTAATCCGTTTTACGTTTTACAGTAAAACGGATACAATTTTTGTGTTACAAAAGAGAGCGAGGCAGTTTATAAATTAAAATCACGCGAATCACTGCGTGACAAATTTAAAGAAATAGAGGTAGGTACTAACAGTAGCTTCGCAATTCATTTATAGCAATTTGATGTTTATTCGCAAAAATGTGAGTTTATACAAACAAAAATGCGATGTTACCAATCGGCAAACTAGACATATGCACCAATTAGTTACCTCCTCATATCGCCTGCGTCAAGTTCAGCGATCTTTTGTATAGGCTCGGTGTACGCTTTTATAATAAATTGCCTGAGTCAATCATTAATCTCCCCATACAAATATTAAAGAAACATGGATTGTAGACTAGCTGCCCCAGCGAACTTCGTACCGCTCTATAATTAATAAACAAATAATAATATGGTGACATATCGACAGCAGCGCCACCTACCGGGTCCAATTGTAAATCAAAACCATTCTTGGATCCACCTGACGACACACAAAAAATTTCAACCGAATCGATACAGCCGTTTTTGAGTTTTAGCGTGACTAACGCACAGCAATTCATTTTTATAATATATGATATAGCCTATGTCACCCGGGGATAGTGTAGCTTTCCAACAGTGAAAGAATTTTTCAAATCGGTTCAGTAGTTTTGAAGCCTATTCGATGCAAACAAACAATCAAATCTTTCCTCTTTATAATATTATTAGTATAGTATTAGTATTAGTATTAGTATAGACAAGAATGCTTGGTAATAGACATACGCAACCGGTTCCGCTCAAGTTAGTGTTTAGGTATAAAATGGTAGTACCTAGCAAAAATATTGTAATTAGTTTTTAAGCACTACTTTTAAAAAAGATGTGCCGAGGAGTTTTCTTTCGCAGTTTCTTTTTCTCCTCTAAGATTTAAAATTTAAAGGCATCTTAGCGAAACGGTGGTAAATGCAAAAAATGACGTTCATAAGAAATAAATGATTTGAGTTTGAATTATTATTCCGACAATTGTCCGTAACAACATTCCAATACCGCTACTACTTAATATTGCGATAATTTACGTAATTCATATTATCTGAGCAGTCTCTCCCAGGACAAATAGATGACATAAAATCAAATATTGTTTATTAATCTTAATTTTATCTGAATCTAGATCTGCCGTGAATTAAATTAAATGTTTGACATGTATTTTTAATAATTTGAAAAGTCTCGGCAATTTGCTGGATATCATACAATTCGGGAAAATTTCTAAAGAATCTGGACATTATAGCTGAAAACAAAATGTTGTAATTTTTTATTCTAAATCTTTTTATTAGATGTGACTTACTTTTTAAGATGAGAGTGATTAGTTATGATATTATAGTTTCGAAAAAAATGAAAATTCCTCGAATAGTTTCTTAATTATTCAAAATTTCGATTCCCAATTTTACGCGCGCCATTATTTTATTCAGAGCAATTTCTCTTACTGCGGAACGTCCATTCTAATTAGCGACCGCTGCATTTTCTGGTTTTGAATATAACTGTAATGTGCGAAAGCCTTTTTTAAAATCATGACACCTAAATTATTCAAGAGTTAGTTAGAGTACTATTTTAGAATTGATTATTTAAATAGAATTGTTATAAATTATTTAAATTGAAATAAAAACACACTTACGAAATGGCTTTAGGGTACGACATCGTATCATCGTCGTTTCGAGAATTAGGTAGCGGATGGCCATATTAAACCATTGTATCGTTACAAAGTCAGGAAAGTTAGAGATAGCACTCACGGAGCGAAAACTCTGCTCATTTTCGCTCCGTGAGTGCTCGACGAACCACAACATTACAGGTGACCTTCGCCCATACAACTCATTAACGCCAATGGCCACTATAGTGTTACCAATCAAAATTACACGACAGCATGGAAAGGAACCGCATAGCTTAATTTAATTAATTTTTATTACCAATTTTAACATAATCGCAAACTAAATTTAATGACAGTTCCATTTCATTTAGATACTTTAAAAACAAATTTAAAAAAAATATAAGCACAATAATTTGCTGTCAGTGCTGTCACCTACCTACGAGTACCCAATATTCACAATGATTTAAGCATGAAATGTAGTTTGCCTCTTGATTTTATCATAAAATAAACCCGGTTGCGGAGACTTGTATACAAATATAGAGAACATTTTCAAATATTAAATATCAGCTTGCAGCGAGCGGACTTTTCCATTGGAAGGTAATAATAGATTTACCCGACATGTCCGTGTCGCTCTATTATTGATGGAACTCCATTAAAGTTCAGAACAATAAAAATGTATAAAAAGAGCGCAGTCTGCGCCACAAAGTGCTCTATTTCGGTATTAGTGACATGACCTATTGGATTTTTTCACATGACTTTTTCCGTGTAGGGTATTCCGCGCGCCTTACAGTGACGGCAGGCATATGACGTATAAAAACAGCGAATCCGGCATTGTTCTTTATGAGTTTGCGCTTCACCAGAGTATTTCGGCTCAAAAATATTTAGACGAAATCAACAACAGTTTTTTACGGATATAAAATAGCCAACAAACGAAGTTTATGTATACCCATGTCAAATCATAAATCATAACATGACAGACGCCTCAAACGTACCCGAGCCGAGGCGCAGCCGAAGGTGAGGGTTGACAGTCGGAACAAGTTGCAGTGACGGTTCCGCACGTGTACTGAACAACTATTTTTAATACAGTTGCGAAAAAATGAAGCAATGTAAGAAAATAATGAAAAAATAATTTTTGGAAAATGGCGCCAACCGTAAAATAATATAAGCAGAGCTTTTATTTTTGTTTTCTTCACCCATTCTGGGTAGGCAAAGGAAACTATGCCCATACAGCCAAGTCTTCAGTAGATTTTTTTTATTGATATGAAATGAAAATGAAATTTAATGAGATGAAATGAAATGAAATGAAACCTAACCTAACTCATTGAATGAAATCATTAAATCTGATATTGAAACAAATTAGTAGCTTCTTTTTAGAAATATTTGCATGAATCATAAAAACTTCTATGATTTTTTTTATTAAAAACTTCGTGGTTGGTTTTTTCTTTGTAATAGACATTATTTTGACAGTTGGGAAAGAGAACGCACGAGTGCGGAAAAGGTAAAGAAAAAGCACGAGTGTGTAATAGCCCACTTCCCGAACGCTATACGTCCCTGCAATACGCCACTTTTTGAGCAACTGCATTAAAAAAACCTTTTCGACGACGAATCGAGTTCTGGGTTAGATGAGTCAGATTTCCAATAATCATTTTAACGTTATGGCTTCGTGTCAGATACATGAAAGTCCTCTCGATATCATATCGAAATATAGTACACAAACGGTTTCATGAAATATCCGAATAGTTGTCAATTGTGCCTTTGTAATTGAAGGTGCTTCAGTTTCGATGAACTACATGAAAGGCTTTAGCGGCGTTCGAGTTACATCAATCGCCAGCAACGATATATCATCGCGCAATAAAAATAATTCCGCACCGGAAATATTACGTGTAGAGAAAGTATTAAATACTAATATTCTAAGATAGTTCTGCAGAACTAAAATACCTACCCAGTTACATTCACTACAACTAGAGGCGGCCCTAGCGCGCGGGGCAGTAGGCATTTATTTCAAGGACAGGGCCGAGTCACACTACTGTATGATACTATTACCATGCATGTACTGACTGTAACGGACGAATTTTATACGTCCACTACAAATAAAGACGAAGAGCAGGATCAACAGAAAGTGAAAGGTCTTCCAAAATTTTCTGGCCAGTGACCAACAAAATCATTCCGGCTGGCGAGCTAACTGAACGAACAGATAATTAATAAAAATCACTGGATGTTATCATTAAATAAAATGTTTTCAAAGACGGTGCTCTTGTATTTAATTTCCCTTCATAGATAATTTTAATTAAGCGAGCTTAATATTTCTTTGAGTACTGTACGTCAAACTATTTCATTTAAATCCAGATGAGAATATAAAATTTGTAACAAACTTACATCTATCAATTACAAAAAATGCCTGCAATAGCAAATACACACGAGTAAGGACCAATTAACCAGTGATTTAACGGTATGAATCTGGGTCGGTGAATTGGTTTTAAAAATCAACATAATTCTCTGAACCAGCGCTTCACGAAGTTCTTTTCATGAATCCGAGATCAAACTACGAACCATTAAAAGCGCGCGCCCAGTGCACTTTCATACTCGTAGCGAACAAAAATGATCTCGTGACTACGGTGTTGACGTGGACGTTTGTTAGTTATCTAACATTTCATAAAAATGAAAGGTCCACGTGCCTGAACATCGCATATAATTATGTAAAGAATATCGAGGGATAAATAAATAAATATCAAATTTAAAAGCTATGAGATGGGCATAAAAATGAACAATGAGTGGCTGCATTGTTCTACGCCGGTCTACGCGCGGAAGTGTAGATGCCGTAGCGGCAGCGCTACGCCGTAGCAGCGAAAGCTTAAGGCGTCGTCCTAATTGGCAGCGATCGTACGATGGCTCGATGCGTTTTAGTCGTGCGATGGGTATTTCAATACAATTACTTGCGAGGTTAAAATAGGACAGTCTGATGAAATCTGAATGTTTGAACCCATCGCACGACGAAAACGCATCGCGCCATCGCACGATCGCTGCCAATTAGGACGACGCCTATGGCGATTCTTCCAACATTAAAATAATCCGGTTTATGTGTAATCATATAATAGCTCAATAATTTTATTGTTCACGAAAATGCGATCGCGACTATTATGACAATTAGGAATAATGAATTATAATCAACAATGCATAAATTAGATTTTGGGTGATAAATAAATAAATCCTAGTATGGGACTATGAGTGTGTACCGTTACACTCATAGTCCCATACTAGGATTCCCTGTGTCACACACCCAGACCATATAAGGAAATTTAAATTCATCATTCAAATTTCCGCCTCGCTGGGAATCGAACCCAGGACCCTCGGAACGGCGATCCGGCGTGTTAACCATTGCGCCATCCGGGTAGATAAATCAGAAACTTTGCTGTTATCATCAAAACAACGTCTTTAGTGGGAATAATTATGTATAATTATGTATATTATGTACACATTGATGAGTTTTCAGGCTATTATTTGACGGCCTTCTCGATATACGACACAAATTCAGTCATGTTAAACATTTTCCACGTCGAGCTCAAAACTATGCGCCATCAGATTAAATGCAGACTGATTGTAAGTATGGATTTTACCCGACATTTTACATTTTACCCGAGCGAAGCCGGGTTTCATCCAGTATTTATATAATTACGTTAAATTCCTATAATTTAATGTAATTTATTTATAATCATGAATTTTTTAAAGATTTGAATTTCATAGATAATTCTCATTTTAATTTAGAAATGTGTATTTAGGATAATCTTCTACACCATTTTCATGGTAGAATGTAAGATTTTTTGTCATTCCATCTATTTAATTTTACATTCTTGCAATAAATTATTAATAATGACCGGGACCGACAGCTTTACGTGCCCTCCGAAGCGTCGAAACGCTCAAGAAAATTTGCCACCAGCGGCCACCCACCGGACTACCGACCGCGACAACATGAGATTCATAATTTGTGTTATGTTCCACTATTTTGTTACACGATACAGTAACACCAACCTAACGAAGTGGGGTATAAACATTATAACAATTTACTTCCTGTTAGTGTTCATACATAGTTCAAAGGTGCAAGAGGTATTTCGCAAAATCTGCACCAAAGTTTAATCCGACGTGCCAGCGTTGGTATATTAACGGCGCGGCGTTGCCACTCCTAGTGCGACACCCAGCGCTTGCGAACCCAGTTGAGTGGATATACAGTTAGGTGCAGAACTGTGTCAATGTATCGACATTATTTGTAATATTAATATAGTTCGTAATAAATAATAATAATAATTATGTTAATCTTTCTACAATGAATGAATGAATGAATAAATGAATGAATGAATGAATGAATGAATGAATATTTTACTTACTTACTTACTTACTTACTTTACTTACTTACTTATTTTACACGTGTTAATCTCGCTATTCATGGACAAAATCATCATATTTAACACTCCATACATTGACGGATATGTTTTATATTATTTATAACTAGTAAACCCGCCCTCGCTTCGCTTCAGGAAACCTGCCCCTTAGTACCCTCACTCCAAAATTGTTAAACGCAATCCGCGCACGAATTTATTTTAACGCGCGTTATTTTTCATTTTGCGGTTTATCCTTAGGTATTCACCTAAATTATATGGTGTAAAGGCTTATCATAGTGAGCCTGAAAGGCTTAAGGTGACTAAGATATTTAAGTCAATAAGGATTAATACTGCACCCCTCTTAATAGCTTTATAATTACCGCATTGTACGTGACCATTTTATTTAAACTTAGAATGGGTATAGTAAGTTATCCTTAAAAGATAGACATATGCCATCGCGGACTTTATTGTAGACCAATATAAGAGGAATATTCCACCAATACATTGTTTTGTTATATCTCAAAAGCGTTTTCGCTGAAAGCTTCCAAGCGATCTGATTTTTTCCGACTTTCTTAAATATTTCGACCAATTTATACAAAACTTTAATGCTTTATACATAGTAATATATCAATGTTTATACATAAATAAACCTTCCTCCTGAATCACTCTATTAAAAAACAAAACGCATCAAAATCTGTTGCATAGTTTACAAATTAAGAAATTTGTTTTTGTAATAAAATGTAAAGAAAATTCATAGATTGTATCTACTATAATTATATTTTTACCTAAATGAATAAATATTTGTTTTCAGTGCAACTCTTTTGAGTTTTATTTAACCAAAATATCTTTATAAAGCAACTTTTTGGTTTAAACACTAAAAAAACCAAATATGCAAATATGGAGAAACTTCGTTTCGATTTTACATTATTAACTGGAAGTCATGGGAAATCAAATACGAGTATATTTTGTAAACTATAATAAAGTTTATGCAATACCAGAAGAATTTCAATCAGCGGGCCATCACAGAGATATTAAAAAAAAAGAATACTTTTAAGAAAGTAAAAAACAGTTTGATGAAAAGGTGTCAGGTAAGTAGAGTTTGGATGACTAAAAAAACTTACTTAAATGAAGATGGTAATATACAATTTGGAGATCAAATTCTAGAAGAATTGAATCAAGAACAAGTACTTAAATGACGAAAAGAAAAAAGAAATTGATACATTGGGAAAGTTAATGGAGAAATTTGTAGAGAATGCACAAGAAAATAAACAGCAAAACTTGAAACTGTTTATTATAGTGCACACATATGTAAGCTACATTCACTCATGTGAAGATTCTTCTAAACACAAACAGTACATAATGAGCCTAAACCTGACCGACCGATGAAATGGCATGATGCAAGCGACACAAGAGTAGGTAATTCATTAATAAGGCTATTTATCAATGTCAAAATCATATTTCGTATTTCATAAAGAGCCATCTTATTATATCTATGAAAAGCTTATGATTGCGAAAATTTGAGTAATTACCTTTATATGTCTTTCTATACAATACTTGTTTACCTTTAACATCAATATAAGAAATTATTGGTCCAAAACAAATTAATCTATATTAGGCTCAGTAAACACAGCAATAGAGATCGCTGGATCGATCGTTGAGCAAAAAATGGGCCACAATGTCCTCAACGTAATGTGCCTTAACTAAAACGCGATTTGTATCGTGACTTTCATGCGATTCGACCACGACGTGTTATCGCAATAGATAAATCCCATGAGCGTTAACGCAACCACGTCAAATGGCCACTTATTTTGTAAAATGCGTCCTTCAAAAACTAAAAAATACTAAGGGATTGCGAAGGCGGGTCCACTGGTATTAAATATTTTCCCAGTTTTGCAACATTTTTCATTGATAACAATAGCCTAAAAGCCTTCCTCGATAAATGGACTATTCAACGAAATTTTTTTTTCAATTCAAACCAGTTCTTCCTGAGGTTATCTCGTTCAAACAAACTAACGAACAAACTCTTCAATCTTTTTAATATTATTTATTTATTTATTTAACACTTTAATGTTTGTATACCACAAAAATAAAAATACTTACACATAAAAACACAAGAAAGAAATTGAAAATAATAATGGGCGGCCTTCTCGCTTTAACGCGATTTCTTCCAGGCAACCCAAAGAAAGAAGAAAACGATAGCACGAGAAGTAAAAGGGTACATGCGTACGTACGTACGTATAATTAAATTAAAAACATACATACATAATAAATAAGGCAGTGATAGAAGGTGAATAATGAGGAAAAGGAAGAAATTATAGTGAAAAGCGGAGGGACGCGTGGACAAATTATTTATTTATCATGCAGCATTAGCAGATTGCAGTTCCGAAAGCTGTTGCTGCAAGACGGCCAGCTATACGTTAAAGTTATTTGTTACCATAATCATCTACATTATGACCCTCATTTCTTGATCACCAGATCTTCAAGAGTGACACACCCCTTCATAACAAAACAATATGAAAGCTCTCTACACGTGGCTTAACGAAATTAGCCCTAAAACCGAATATAATTTAATGAAGCGATGAACATCTTCTCGATGAATAACCCGCCTAACCTATGATGTTAACGTTGTCTCATTAACACCCAATGGTTTACAAGGCGATAAGGCACTTTACGTCTAAATTTTCAATAGACATTCAGGCATCGATTTCTGTTCTCGCTAGAGCGAAAACTACCCTAGCGGCAAAGTGTTAAGACTGAAATTGATCTATCTGTACTGGCAGGTGCAACAAGTTTATCGTTAGTTAAATGTCCAACACGGCACCGAGTATTTCGTGCGTTGGGTGATCTTGCAATTTTAAGTGGAAGAAAATGTTCATTCCCATGTCTCGAGACGAACACGTTACCATAATATTGGGTTTTATTTTTTACCGTGCTCTGGGCATTTGAATCAGTTATTTGTTTATTAAGGACGGAGCTTCGGATATAAACGTATGTATAGGGAATATTACAGCAATATATAGTTCCATTGTTCATTAATTAGCGTCGGAGGCGACGGAACTACTTTGCTTATGGAAAAATGGAATTTCAAACATAAAAATTATCATTCTTCAAAGTTCAAAAACAACCAATGAATAATTTATATTATCATAACGCCTGCGCAATAATATCACATAAACAAACAACTATGCAAGAATAAACAATGCCACACGTCCGTCCTAGCCGAGAATCGAACCTGGGATAACGGCGCTGGTTACGCAACTGAACTGCTAGGTTCTTTCAGTAGAGTATCTGTTTACCTGCCACGGATCCCGACGGCACTACTGGGGGTATGGTTCTTTTAATTTATATGGCTGGCTACCACCGTCGTTTCAATCAACAGCGATGTATATAACGTATTTCTGTTGAAATATCAGAGATAAAGAAGAGAGTCTCCGGTTTTGTTTTATGTGACAACGCGCCAAACTTAATTGACGTACGGGTTCCGTGTGGGTGTGGCCACGAACCGTCCGCACCGTCATACACCTCGTTCAACAGGTCTCGCTATAAAATTATTTCACATAGTATCCGAGAGGTTTTTGGTAACACAACTGTTCACAGAAAATGTATTCTCATACGACCTACCTTTAGAATTCTGACGTACTTATTTGAATTTTGGTTATTTATTTAATCTCAATGCCAGGTGGCTCGATTCCCTTATAGATTTTTCCAGTAGGTGTTTTTCCGAGAACTTGACAATTAAGTAGGTAAGTAGATACTTATGAAATTATAGTTAGCAACAAAAATATTTAAATTCTATAGCGATTCGCTCTAGTTTAATAGACCGAAAATTCGATGAACAATAATTCTGTTACAGGCTATGGACTGATAAGTATGTAATATTGCAAGTTTTCTGATATTATTACAGATCCAATTACGAAAAATGTAATTGATACGCGAAATATCCAAACCAAACGGAACCAAGAAAACAATAGTAACATCGAATGTGAAATCAACTGCAACGATTTAGACCAAAGAACTATTTGTGGAATAATGTAATATATGTATGTATTATAAATTTATTCTCCTACAACGATCAACCGATGATGTTCGAACGAACATCTCTTAATATTTGCAACGACGCAGTTAAATTTCATGAGTGTTCCGGTATTTATTTACAAACCGCAATATTGCCCCTTCAATGCAGCGCTCAAACATCTAACAACATTGTTGCAGGTACATACGTTCTGTAGCGATAAATTAGTTAGTGATTTCCAACAAAGTTATATACGTATTAATTGTTCGGATTTGATTACATGCGGAATATGCGGCGCGGCATAATTCGCACAGATAACCTTTCAATAGATATATTTTACTAACAAAGTTTATCACGATCGTGTTTATTTGATCTGTAGATGTTATTGTTAATTTATTCGCTAAACTACAATAAAGCTATTCAAAAAAACCCAATGCACTGATTAGATGTACAAAATAATAATTATAGTAGCGGCGCAAAATGAAGCCCCGACGACACATTAAAATAGTGACGAGGAATATTATGTTCATTTAATATCGACAAAATATGGTCAAGTGCGAGTCTCAAAATAAACTCTCTTATAAATTAATAATTAGGTATAGACTAACAACATTGATTCAAATATTTCCATAAATGTTGCTACAATATCCAGGTCTTTCGATAATTATGTAGAAACAAATATTGTACCCTATCCTACCCGACGCCCAAGTATGCTAATTTTTAAAAACTTCAATTGCGTCGTGTCGGAATAGTTCGACACATTTGATATACGGACTATTCGTAATGGTTTGACAATTTGGTTCAATGAAATAATACTTGGGTTGGCCACTAACCGCTCCAACGAGGCCCTGGTGCAGTTTGGTAGAGTATGCTCTTGTAGGTACTCCTCAATGATGTGAAGAGACACGTGTTCGGTAGTGTGTCATTAACGGGTTGAAGCCATTATATATGTAACGGCTGAAGTTCAGAATGAGTGCAAAGCGGAAGGTAAAATTATTTGGAAGAACAATATTATTTGTAATTAACATCCAATGCATCAATTATACATAGGTAGTAGTTAACGACGCAATGGGATGCCCTAATAACACGCCGCTATAGCGATACAGAAACCTGATCTACTTTGATTTGATAAATATGACGTCGTCAATGCATTTGCAGACTGTAGGGTAGCTAAGCTACCGTAAGTTTACCGTCGGCCTCCGTCGACAACACCGGGTTAATCTATCGTAACAGAGTGGTTAATATGTTATCTTCAATAGAAATAATACTAACTTTAGCGATAAAGAAGTAATCTATATTCATGGTAAAATAAATTGAATATTATTTTTATTATTTTTCAATGGCAATCGCAGTTAGGTACTAAAGAAATGCCTATTCACTCTTTTCTTTAAGATATCGATATAATAACTGGGCGGAATGGCCACAGCAGGCTAGGTATTCCGCTGCTTTGCGGCATTTTCAATAACTGACGCTGGAAACTGCGTCGTCCAGTATTTATTTATAGCACATATTTTAAATTGGCCCAAATGACATAAAAATCAAACGGTTTTGCTCTGAAATCAGCACCATATAGAGGCAGTTCACTTTCTAGCTATCATCGCCAGGACAGACTCCGAGCTATATGTGAAAGAAACCTTCGAGAAATCAATAGTTTAAAATGACATCTGGACGAATGCGACGGTGATCATTAACCGTCACGGGCCCAAGGCTGTTAATTTATAAATTCTTCAATTGCGTCGTAATTGTATAGCAGTCTTGGGCCCCAGTTATGACCGCTCATTTGCGGGCTTTTTACATAAAAAATCGGCCGAGGTTATAAGATTTGTTATACAATTACAGCAGTAGAATCGTCTCACAAATGTTAACAACATCTCTCGTTATGTTCGCGGGCAAGTTCTCAAAATCCACATTCAATACTCTTTGAATCATTTGTCAATGAGCTATTGATGATCAAAGACAAAACGATCTTTTCCATTCAGAGTACGATACCTCCGCGAGAAGAGGCCGAATCAAGGCCAACAAACAATTGAAGCTGAATGAACAAGTTACTCGGTGGTTAAGTCGAAAAAAAGATCCAAATACGTAGACCAAAAAATAAGTATTTCGCGGTATTTATTACGATCGCGCGATGCAGTTATTTTGGAAAAAAAATACGTCTCAGATAGGACCACTCCTAGCAAAGAAAATTGAAAAATGTTGAATTAAAATAAATGTTTTCCCTTAATTTTTCCACTATTGTACCAATACCATAAGACTATTTTAGGATCTAAAAATTTCAATTCTAAAAGTTAATTTATTACTAATGACAAAACCCAACACGCCTTATTTTCACTTTTAGTCATCATATCAAAGATCATGCTGTTGAACATTGTCAGGGGAATAGTTAACGACGAGGAAAATTACACGTCGCCAAATTATCGCGTCCGTTTAAAGTACCTTTCCACATTGTCGCGGACGCGGTCGCGGAAGGTTCCAGAACCGACGGGTACCTAATAAAATCAAAGGGGTAGCCGTGATATCTTGGTTCAAGCGACATTCCACTTTATGTCGATACCGTAAGGTGCAAAAAGGCATGACAAACGAACTTGTTTACAATTTGTCGGCGAGCGGGAAACAAAAGAGAAGTACTCGAAGCCTGTCACTGTCACCATAAATTACATTGTTCACGTACATTTAGGAAGATTCTAGTAACTAATGACGGGCGATATAAAAGGAGCAACAGGGGACAGGACAGTTAGTTCAGTTTGAGCTTTCGAAGCGAAAACAGCGCGTGTGATCAAGTACGAAGAAATCTACCACCCCAACGACCAACGGACTACGATTTACTCTGTGATTTGGCTGCGGTTGTTGTGTCTGTGACGTGTTCATCGCCTAATAAATCTTTCAAAAAGAAGTCAACGGTGTTTACTCCAAATCCCGAACCCCGCGTTCGTAACAATATCATAAGACCCATGGAACAGGAACGTGATTTTTGATTGAATGATTGAGTGATTGAATGCTTGGTACGGTTTTCATTTTTATACAAATAACTCGTTATAATAATAGTAAAATACAGCGATCTATGTATGTATGTATATGTTTTTAACTTATTATATCGGTTTTATTATAATAGGTGTTTAAACCATCCATGTAGTTATCGCTGAACGTACACTGTGTGTATATTGCTATGGCAGTCCAGCGCCGACAAGATTATTTCACAAAGGCATGTGCGTTGAGCGCTGAGCCATACGAAGATTTACCAAGTAATGTTTCGTAGTTCGTAGGTAGGCTACGTTACGCTACACGGCTACACCACTATGATACTATTACCGTGGCTTACACTATCGCCTGCTCCTCGCGCCAATCCTAAATGTTTATTTTTAAATAAGACGTCGTGTGTTAGAACGTCAGTAAACGAGGCCATGCCGTTCCTTGTGTTTGAATTTGTATACCTTGGTTTTTTCTACTAGAGCTACAGATACAGATAAAAGATAAAGAAGATCAAATAAAAGGAAAATGGCTCCCAATTGTTACATGACGAATGTTATGCTAAATTTGAACATGAAACGTGATTCAAAGTTGAATATTATCTTAAAAATTATGTTAATTTTATAAAGACATTACATTACCATTACAGGGACTGTAATGGTTTTTTATAAAGAGATCAAAAATAAGATACACTTACTTGTCCTTTGAGCCACATACGTAGAATCTTTGGATGAAGTCCTCCTGTCCCAGTCCCTGGGTTTCTCCCACTGAGACACCTCGGTGATACAGTTGTAATAATACTTCTTCCCCGAGGAGCTAATGTGTTCCGACCACGGGCCCCCGCCCCCTGGGGGGTTGGCAGGGTTGGTCACGGTTCTCTTGTCATATTTGCTACCCCTACTGCCGCTACTGCTCATGCCAGCTCGCTCAGCTCGTTGTTTTTTCTCCGCTTCAACTCTTTCTTGGATATCCTTCTCTCGTTCAGCTTCTTTGTTACGCTTCTCCTTTGGTGATCGTGAATCTGAAACAAAAAAGTCACTGTAAATAACGACTTTAAACATTCTACAAATTAGTATGGGAATATGAAAATCTTTACATCGTTTTATATATAAAAATGAATCGCTGATTTTGTTGCTCAGCGCAAATCTCGAGAACAGCTGAACCGATTTCGCTAATTCTTTTTTTATAATATTCCTTAAAGTACGAGGATGGTTCTTACGGAGAGAAAAATTTAAAAAAAATTGCCTGAAAAAGTCTGAAAACAACACTTTTCTATATTCCCATACAAAGGATTCGTAATAATACTTAAAAGTCAATTTGAACTTTAATACCATACCATAAAGTTACCATACCATAAAGTGTTAGTGGAGGGGTTCCGGGAAGGCAAAATATTTGAGTGACGTTATAAATAATAATATCAATATTTGTCAATATTTATACGATGGTAAGAAATCAGTAATTGTAATTTTCATTGTGATTTTTTAGTGACTATTAAAAGAATTTTAAGTGTTTTATAATTTTTATTTTTTGACATAGTCTAATTGTTGACTTATCAACGGAGAACTTAGTCACGGAGTTCAATAGTTTAATTAAAAAATAATTATTATAGCCAACTTAGAATAACAAGTCTCAGATAGGACTGTTCGGTGTGTAATATTGTCTCCTACTAATAATATTATAAAATCATTTATTTGCCTCACCTGAATTTGACTATCTAACTATGACCCTCTTTGATCTTTCAAACTGTATTCGAAAATTTAAAAAAGGATAACACACATTATTACTGATGTTGTTACATAACGCTTGCCCGCAAGAATACTGTATTAACTCTAAAAACTTACTTTTTCAGGAGAAGCGATTAAAGCTTTTAACTACAAATATTGTGGTACTTTCTTACGAGAGGGATATTGACACAACTTTCGTAATCTGCTTATTCAGGGAGCAAACGATTTTCGACCTCATTCAAAAGGTAGAACGTACTTTTTTTATTCGAACTGTATCATTAAGTCAGTTAGTGCCAAATTTTGACTTAATACTGTATTCTTCCGGACAAGCGAAATACGGATCATAATGGATCTTCCCGTGTAAATGAGATGTTTTACCGGGGTAACAAGTAGCCTACGTTATTCCCCATAACTATCTCCACACACCAAAATTATTCCATAATCTCGCTCCATTGCGACGTGAAAGAAGAACCACCAAATAAACAAACAAACTATCTCATTTATAATATTAGTATAAAAGTATGGATAGTTAACTGAAACGGGTTAGATACAACCTAAAATAGATATCTCATCCCCTCCAACCCACCATTCAACGAACTAAGAAACGCACCCCGTAAGCAATGTGCAACTTTTTATGTTAAGGGAATATAGCTCTGGTGTTATTTTTATGGTTAGTAAGCTACCTTATTTTATCCATTACTCTCTTTAACATAAGCCTGAAATGCCGCTTGTCATTATGCTGCACCGCACACACGTAACAATCATTATATTCTGTAAGTAATAACATCAAGTCCGATTGCTAATTGGAAAACAATGTAAGGCAGGTATTCTTGTCAAATGCACATCAAATTTTCTTCATCGATTACCGCGGGGCCCAAGCGATATTCAAATATCCCCTCAGCATTATTAACCGAGCAAGTGCACCACCGCATTTTCTAAATTGAACTAATTGCGTAATTTTACACAGTACGAGTATGTTCTCCACAATGACAACTTACACACACACGCACGCACGCACGCACGCACGTACGCACGCACGCACGCATGCACGCACGCACGCACGTACGCAAGCACGTGCGTGCGTACACACTCTCACACCCTCTCTCTCTCTCTCTCACACACACACACACACACACAAAACTGCATGTACGTGAATATTATATGTACCTAAACTTAGTACTACTTTGCCTCAAAGATATATTCTTTTAATGGAATTATTTCTATGTCAACTGATCTGGTGAGGGCCTGGAGATCTGTCATACAGACTATCCTAGTAAAGACTCCAGCCTCTCACAAATAATATATTACTTAAAATCGTATTATAATATTATAAAAGCGAAACATTGTATGGATGTATGAATGTTTGTTACTTTTTCACGAAAAAATACCAAATGGATTTTGCTGAAACTTTACAATAATATACCTTACACATCAGAATAACACACAGGCTATAATTTATAAAGATATAGCGTGAATTATCCAAAATAATATAACAAATCTTTGCAAACCAAAGCAATAAGTTTCCCAAAGTGAAGCGAGGGCGGGTCGCTAGTCATTTATAATCTTTAAGATGTAAACCTTATCATATTTTTGTGCAGAGTTATAGAGAGTGCAGAATTATTTACAGATTCAAAATTACTTAGCAATATATTAGTATTAAATGTTTATTCAAGCAAAATTTGTGTGGCCTCGAAGACTAAAACGGGTCATGACAACCCCTCGATCAAAACCAGTTCCTATTGTGGGGACCCCATTTTTATAAAGATACTTTATATATAAGTGGCTTACCTGTATACTTATTTCTAGAGGATTTGTAGTCTCTATCTCTCTCCTTTTCGGAACCTTTCTGGACATAGGAGTTTTTGGATGTCGCATATTCTTGGTCTTCAGTGACATGGCTGTAATGGTGGTGGTGGCTGTGACTGGCATGACTGTGGTGGCTCGAGTGGCCCGCATGGCCTGAGTGCTCTGGGTGGCCTGGGTGTGCTCCGTGCACATGACCATGGGCCACATTCCCATTGGGGGATCGGAGCAGTGAGTAACGGTTGTCAGTAGAAATGTAGTCATCAGGAACTCTCTTGGGATTGTACTTCTGCGGGGGAAACATTGTTCTCATCTAATACGTAAACAAAACAACAAACTATAAACTAACTATTAAAATCCTAAACAAAATCTAATTAGATAAACTCCACAACTGGCCGACAAAGTTGCAAGTTCGAAGTTAACTTCAAAGTCGAGAGTCGTAATAGAGAGCTGGAGACGCGAGTGCACCTGCTCATCGAATGCTCCGACAGATACTGAGCGTGAGCGGTGCCGACAAGTGAAGTGTGGGGAGCCAGAGAACATGCGCGCTTCCGCGCCACGGCGCCACCAACCGACGAGGCCGGCACACTTCCGACAACTCTTGTTTATTGGAATAGCTCACTCCGGCGCGGCTACACAGGGTGGCGACATTGCCGAGTGCCGACTCGCATCAGCAACGCTCCTCGCGATATTTACTAATAAGATTACAATATCAAAACATGTATATACTTTACGCTATTGAAAATTGTACATCATATCAATAATCTCATTATGTCATTATACACATACGATAAATGTGTCTGTCTCCTTTGGTTGGCCGCGATTATTACATTACAGAACAGGCAGGGTTGTAACGTTGAGAAACAAAACCATAGGCTGGTTTAAAAAAATGTTAATTAAGTTCGCGGGATAGTAACGTCGCTATCTCACCTGATATGGATGGGTCTGGTGCTTCTCAAAGTACCTGGAAAAATATGAAAATATTTAGTGTCGTCTCCTATGCTACGGCAAAACTAAAGTTAGTCGGCGACCGACCGCCGTCTAGATTGTCGAGCCGAACTTTATGCAAACAATATCGTACCCATCGCTTATTCGCTGCGGTTTCCTTGCATGCATTACCATCAATGCAAATGTACAATTTTTTACGGCCTCTGTAATAAAATGCTAAACGAGATCAGTGTCATTAAAAGAGTTTTACAGAAGGCCGTATTATAACTTGATGGACGCCATGTCACATTCAACTTTGAGATTTGAGATTTTGAGTATTTCGACTCGAGAATTTTATGCAAGAAAGAAACAGCGCAGACAGAGTAGCGCAAAAGAGTTAAAACCACATCATCTACGTCTATGGAAACACAGATAAATAAATTTATTTAATAATTTATTTTCACAAAAGGCTATGAAATTGTAGACATCATTTATTTTATATCTATATAAATAAACGTACACTATTATAAGTTTTATTACATTCAGAAGATACAATCAATAAAAAAAAACAAAATGTGTGCAATTCACACGTGCTAGAAGTGAAAGTTAAAAACGAATACTATCTGTTCAAATATTAATATATTGCTTTGCTTAGGTAAGCCGCAATTTTGCCAATGCTTCCTATTTAATTTTTTCCCACGTTAAAATGTTTCTCTCTCTTTTTCGTTTCCGTTTCATTTCATTTCCGCGTCATTTCCGTTTCATCCGATTCCAAATCACAATGATACTAAAGAAGTTTTCACTTCAAAAGTAATTTATATTCCGTATGGAATACTATTAAAAAACATATAAATAAACACACAATGATAAAGTGAATGTTTTGTAACAAAACTATGCAAAAAATACAAATCCAAATTAAATGGAAGATGTTTAATTTGCAGAAAGTACAGTATTTGTTACAGAAAGTAGAAAACACAGAACATTAGTACAAGGTACTACTAACGTATTAACTAACATAACACCAAATAGTATCGATCGACGGATTATTATTGAAAGATATGCATGAAAGTTGAGCCTGTAAAATCATAATGTTGGTACTGAACTGACTGTCTGTACTGAAGAGTCAAGTCAAGTCGTGTCATAGCATGGCACTTGGCAGTGACGTTTTTGTGTCAAACATTTTTTGACCTTCGCAGAAGGGATTCCCGATCTATAGTTTGAATTGAATGTATCAATCGAATGGATGGACGATCTGAATCGCATTTACGTGAATCCATATTTTAGAAACTGAGAATAGTTTCATTTAATTATTATGGTTTGTTAGGTATGTTGTTTTAAGCTATTGCATAGCTTTTATCGCGGGCCTTGAGCGTGGGGACCGAATCCAGAAATTCCGTAACGAAAAAACCTAACACCCCCAATCAGCGCCATCTAGTACCTTAATACTAAGGTATGGTACGTATGTTTTCTACAAACTAGATGGCGCTGTTCTGATATAACTATATAACTTCTAATACTTATAATTGCATAAGTTGATAAAAAATGCTATGCAATAGCTTTACCGCGGCAGTCTCCGAGTGCAACATTTTAGTTTTTTTTTTACTTTAAATGTTACTTGATACTAGACTGCATTTAAGCTCACCATCTTAGAGTTCCTAGAATTTTTTCCTAGAAATATTATAAATGACTTCCTAGAAATATTTGTCTTTTTCACACAGACAATTAGAGCAATAAGTTTATCAAGTCAGATTAAGGAAACACAACTATAGTTAATAAATTAATCCTAAATGTTATTGTAATGCTAGAAAAAATAAATTGAATTAATCAAAACGATGCTTAAAAAATATCGTGTTATTTCAATATTAAGTATATTATATTTTAACTTACAAAGTAATTATGATATTTATGTATTATTATTATTACGTAACAACAATATTTTTGTTCGATATATTACTAAAAAAAATTAATGTGTGTGTACTTATGTACACGCTTTAGAAGTTATACTTCTTTGGCGTAACAAGATAAAAATCTTTTCAAAAATTTCATTTATTATAATAATATAATGAGAAATATTATTATTATTTTATTTGTATATATTATTAATATACCGCCAACTATCTACAGCTTGGCAAAAAAGAGTTTGACGTGGCGACAGCGAGAACTAAAAATTTATACATGTGGCAATACTAACGTACTAGTCAATAATGTCAATTGCTATTACATTCTGTGTCAACAGTACGCTCATGCAAGTTGTATTCATAGATTTTCTAAAATTCTCAACGATCGTAGCATAAATTAGCCGTTTAAAATGAATAAAACTATTCGTAGTAGTGGTAGAGCAGTGATATATCAAGTTTCGGGTTGCCAGTGATACGATAGAGGCGACCTCATTTATTCCAGACTCTTTTTTGCCAAGCTGTACTTAATCCATACTAACGAGTTCTATTATTCTACTATTATTTACTAGATGGCGCTAGGCCGATGGCGTTCTTATTCTTTAAGTTAGGAAGGTTCACCCCTAGATGGCGCTGTGCTTAAAAGCCGCTTCGAATAAAACAATCAATGTAGTATTTTCATTCTAAATTATCTTTAAATAGTTATAATTTATGAACTGTGATATTGCAATTAAATAAATTATATGTGTATCAAATCAAACTAAAAAATACTAGAATATACAACTTGAACATAGTTATCAATTTTCATACCACCTAGAACTAACTTCATGCTGTTAAATTTAGGTGTCGCAGCCAACTTCACATATTAAAATTTCACTCTCATCATTTTTTCATAACGCGCCTAAAGAAGTATAACTTCAAAAAGTATACCTTAAATTGGGGCCATTGCACTTTATTGAACTTGCTAACGATATCACAAATGAATGGTCAACTTTATTATGACATTTTTGTGTAACATCGTGCGCGTGCTGCTTTCAATTTTATTGTCATAAAAACGCGCCTAAAAGAAGTACCTAGGTATAACTGTAATGTAATAATCAGACGACTTTTCATACTATTTAGGCGGAAATCGACGGTCGATTTCCGCCTAAATTGTCGATTATCGACCTCTAAAGAGCACATCACATCACTTCAGTTCTATTCTAGTTCACTTCACTCAAATCACTCAGCACTCAACTCACTCTGCTCTGCAACTTTAATCTATGCTGCTCTACAGTCTGTGACTCTGACTTCTGATTCTGACTCACTGACACTGAGTAGAATTAAAGATAGGTACTAGGTAGTTTAATGTTCTGTGCAGTTGTGCACTGAGTGTTCAAGTTCATTCTATCGAAATCGGTGTAACCTAATTTTACAGAAACAACGCAGAAAAGGTTAAAATGTCGATTCCGGTCGATTTGGAACTAAAGAAAGCTTTTGTGGAGCTGCATGTTAAGATGCTAGAGACGAGAAAGAAAATTCAAGTCATAGATTCTCAAATAATGGTGTTAAAACGCGTCATGCAACATGTAGACATCACTCAATATGAAATCACTACATTACCACTTGAGACTAAAACATACGAGGCAGTGGGTAGAATGTTCCTCCATACTGATTTGGATCAAGTGAAAAAGAACCTAAACTTGCGAGTGAAAAATTTAGTTGACCGAACAACAGAATTAGAGAATAATAAAGAGTATTTAGAGAAGAATTTGAAGGAAAGTGAAGATAATATCCGGGAAATGGTCCAGCAGCGTAAAATCGAGTCGAAAAATCTTCCTAGCGTGTAGTTCATTTTCGCTATAAGATCTAATATAAAGCTTTACACTTTGCTGTTTGCATACTTATTGTACTCTGTTTTAAACATCTAACATGTCTAATTAAATGTATAAGAAAATAATGCTTTATTTAATTTCAACCATACAAGAATAAAACCATTTAGATTCTGAGATAAATTAAAATAACTATACCAATGTTTTTTAAAACATATAAAATTATGGTTTAAGATACAATCACTTATTATAGATTATAGATAATAAATTATAGATAAAATCTAAATACTGTTACTGAAATTACTTTCATTGTGAAAAAAGAGACTGAAGAATAAAGTGTTTAAGCCGAGGCAGCGTTGTTAGGCCTCTTATGCTGGAGGGAACTGTATAATTATGTATTGAACAACAGTCCATTTATTTATTTGGTGTCCTGATTGAATACTTTATTTGGTGTTTATTATCTTATATTATGTTTGACTACCTACTTATATTTTTACATGAATAATTTTCAATGACAAATAAAAAGTAATTACTAATTAATTAATAATTATGTACTAGATAATATTATATTGTCGCTATAATTTAAATTTTTAAACAATGATGTGGTAGCAATAAAAGTCAAAAACCCCTCAATGCAGAGCTGCAACACGAGCCACATGATGGGGTGTGGTCACAGTTGCTCATAGACAGCAGTGACATCAAAGACGTGATGCATTGCCGGTCAAAACTGATTTTTTTTTATCAATGGATAGTTTTAATCAATTTTATTGTAGTCTGACCTACCTCCTTCACAATGTTATTCATAATTAAATGGATAGTAATATATTGCGTAATGTTTAAATAAATTAATACAACACAATTAATATTTCGAAAATCTTTATTTCCTTTTTTACACAAGAAGATTGTTTTAATATTCCTTATTATGAATGCCTTAAACCTAGTCGATTTTACTCAATATATTGTGGTACGCTTAATAATAGAAAGTATACATTGCTAATAACACAATTAATAGTTGTAAATAAAAATATTGAAATATTTACACAAACAAATAATGAAGAACTTTAACGTAAAATTTGAAATAAACTAATAACAATTCATTCATACTTATATGAAGCAATATAATCAGTAAATTATAGCTACAAGCTTCCAAGAGTCTTATTGCATAAAAGAATTTTTTAAATAACAATGTAAGTAGAGATATTGCATGGCCTGACCTAACACTGGATCAGATGGCATAAAACATCTAAAACATATACATTATCCACTTAAATCTTACAGAAAATATACAAGAAGCAACATAAACCTTATCACTTAAACACTTATTAAGTAAGCATCCAAAAAAAGTATTACACTGACATCAATAATATTTGTTCGCAACATTCACTTATATGTAGAAAAAGAAATGATTATTATTATGTATAACATTTATTATAAATAATTACTGCATTTCAACACAGAGATCGAGACGTCACATGTTTTGTCATAATGTTGACGAGCTATCTGACTACTTCAATATAACACAGTTTTAGGCAAAGAGTTTCAAGCTTGTAACGACGTCAATATGCAAGAATTACTAAAATATGTGATTAAGATATATCAATACTTCATGTTCACAAAATATCTAATAATCTACATTGTAGATTCTACAAACAATCATATCATTACAAATTACGTGGATATAATACCAATTGTCACATTGAAAATAGAGCAATAGATATTATTTATAGGTCAGATTAGTTTAAATTTAGCTGCCATGTAAACAAATACTTTTGGGAGTTTACTGCTCAAAAAACGATTTTCATATAAGGCTCCAGGTTGGAAACTTTTATGTTTAAAATTAACACAAGCGTTAATGTTTTCACTGGTATCTGGTATACATCAGACGTCACTGGATATGCTGCGCTACAGCTGATGCATGTATGTATTACATATACCTACTGGTATTCATTTGTAACATAATTGATGTATATTAACGAACCAATATAAAAGTTGTGATTAAATAGAATAAAAAATACACACATGCCTTCAGTTTTTCAAGAGATGCGTTAATTTGCCATCTTTGCATATTCAATCTTACTTAAGGAGTAAACCCCAGTTATGCGTCGGAGCCGACACACAGACGCTTTTTTACTGTTTTGAAGATATAAAATATATGTGAAATGGATAGGATGTTAGATAAAAGTTGTAAGTACGATTATATAATATTTACATTAGCTGTTCCCGCAGCTTCGCTTATGTGGGCACGAACTTTTCTTTATGGACATTGATATTAGACGCTCCATAGGGGAATGAATTCCAGAAGATTCTATATCGAAGGCAAGACGATGAGAACGTTAAAACACTTAACAGTTTGAGAGATTTCAGCAGCAAAGTCGAGACTTAAAATATGTTCTATTTATTTAATTGTACGTCATAAATTACCTGACAAAAATGCAAAGATATGCAGGTGGATAAATGCAATAATATTATATAATTATATCATCTACATAAAATCCTTCTAGATAACGTAAGAATATAATAATGTGACATGCTGAAATTTAAAGAATTTTAAATAAGTACCTTACGATGACGATAAACAACTTTTCGGAAAGTTAAGTAATGATTTATTGACCAATATGATTTCGAATTCGGGGATATTCTATCCAAGTCAGTTTGCAATTTTCACTTTATGATAATTGATATGATTAATACAATTTGCTTGGGACTTGTTTCCTATACAAAATCTAATACAATAAAAGCGATGTATGATTTTATGTATGTTTTGCAATTGATTGCAGAATTAAATTTGAATTTAGAATTTTTCAACATAAGTAATTGTTACAGTGAAATATTAGAGCGACAAAATTTCAAATAGCGACGTGAAATCATGTATTGTAAACAAGACTTGGATAGGTTAACTTCCTGTAAACAGAATATATAGACAATATAATATATACACTTCACAATACATACATACATATATACATAAATTGAATTATGAATACAGGTATTGATGATTTGATTTATATAATGTACTCATCACCTCCATTCGTATAATCATGTTAATCTTTAGTACCTCGTGATGTACTAGTAATTTGGCCAGTAGTAATTAATTAATAATGATAATTATTATTATTCATTCATAATAATAATAATTTTGAAATTATGAAATGATATGCATAATATAATGAAATTCTAAATTACATTATAATGCTGAAAAGTCGTCATTTGTTTCCAAATTATATTATTCAATATTTTTCTAGTCGAAACACAACAATAATCGTCTTGACATTGTTCATTGTAAGATATTCTATGACCCCTGTAATACTATCGATTTTCAACCTATTGTTATTCTGATACCAGGGTCAGCAGGGCTGACTCAGCCCCTATCTTATTGTCATCTCGTAACGGGTAACTTATGATCGAGGGCTTGTTCATAAATAGATGAATGATTCTAATGGTAATTAACAGATCGTACAGGATATTTTCTCTTACCAATCTACCCGCCGGTGTATAATAGCCCGTCATCATCGTCATCACCGTCATCACGGTGTACAAGTGGTGTCGCGTCCGGTTGAATTACAGCCACGCGGGCCTGTTGACCGCGTCGTAGGGCTGTCTGGCGGGCAGCTGCGGCGCGTACGGCGGCGCGTACAGCCCCATCATCTGCGCGCCCGCCTGCCGCTGCAGCTCTTCCTGGTAGCGCTGCAGGTACTGCTGGTAGATCGGCGAGGACGCGTCCGCCCCGACGAACGGGTACCCGCCGCGCACCGGCGGCGCGATGAACGAGAAAGAGCCCTGGTGCGCCGGCTTCGCGAGCTTCTCGGCGGCGGCGGCCTCGGTGCTGCGCTGCTGGCGCGCGACCGCCGCCGCCATGTAGTTGGCCGCCATCAGCTGGTTGGTGCTGTTCCGGAAGTCGTCGACGAGCGCGTAGCCGCCGTTGTCCGCGTACATCCCGCCGAGCGCCGCCATGTTCATCCCGGCGCCGACGTTGAACGCGCTCGCCGGCGGCAGCATGTCGGCGCCGCAGCTCGGCGGGTGGAAACTCTGGCTGACTGCCGTCTTCGGCTCGGCTCTCTTCCTCTTGGGCTTAGCTTTCGGCTCGGGATGGCCGCTCGAGGAGCTGGGCGTTTTGTAAACGGCGCTCTCCTTGCTGACGGGCCCGGCCGTCTGGGTATATCCTATGGAGGTGCTCGGCTGGTGCACCTCCGAGGCCATAGTCTTGGTAAACAACTCGGCCATTTGATACGCCTTGTCGTGGTAGAGCGCAGCGCCCCCGGGGAAGCTCGATAGGTATCGCTCGTCCTCTCTGTATCGTTCCAGCATTCGAGGGTAACTTGGCAGATTGCGCAAGGTGTCTATTGGCAGCGACGACAATGGCGTATAGGACGTTTTATATGGTATCGACGGTATGGTGTGCTTGTCTGATTTCTGAGTTTTCGGGTGAGCTTCCATGCCTTTGCCTGCTGCGTCGCTGTCGGCGATCGTAGAAGCAGAAACGAGAGAATCAGCCTTCAGATGGCCGCGCGGATTCGGAATCCGAAGCTCCGATGGGAGATTCTGTTGCATTTCTTGCGACCTGGGCAGGCTGGATCGCGGCAAGTTGTTGAAGTTGGCAAACTGCTGGTTGTGCATCGTTTTGTTGTAGTTGATTGGTGCGGAGTTAGCCGAGCTGGCATCCGCTTTCTTCTCTCCGTTGCTCGTAGAGTAGTTGGTTGAGTAGTCGGAGGGCATGATATCTTGTTTGCGTATCGGATTCGACAGCCTCCAGTTACCGTAGTCTATAGCGGTCGCTGCGGGTGCGGTGTTACATGAATACAATTTTTTGTTTGCCAATTCAATGTCGTTAATGGAAAAGTTACTTATGGATTGTGTTCCCGGTAACGTGTCGTATTGGTTGTGGTGTACGTGAGCTAAGTTTTGATTGACACCCATATCTGTATGTATAGCGGCGCGGGGAATGGTCGACTCGTGGGCGTGCGCGGGTGTCATGTTGAGGGCCGTTATAATGTTAGATTTGGACATGGTCTTTTGCAGTTGCGGATTACTCATGCCGAGATTAATGGCGACCGCATCAATCTCATACCCCTTACGCAAATATTGGTTTGATTTAGAAACGTCTCTAGCCGAGTAGTCAATCTCGTGCGCTTCCACCGTGTTCATGTATCCCATATTGACCATGTCGATTTTCTCTTTTTTGTTCAGACCAGAAGATTTGGTCACCTCGGCTTCCTTCGTTTCATTCTTGCCATCGTGGAGGTGGTGGTCAGTGACCAAGTTTTCCGGATTGTCACTGTCACTGTAATCCATGCTGTTCTTCTCCCGGAGGCTATTCATCTTCGCCAATTCAGATTTCTCGCTCAAAGCCAAAGCAATGTCATCCACGGAGAGGGGTGGGAGCGGAGGGTGTGCCATCGGTTTCGGGACATCATTCTTCACTGGCGACACCGCAGAGTCCTTCTCCAATACATTCTTCGCCGCTGTCGGCACGTCGGGCTCGTTGTACGTCCTCTTCTTAACTGGGAAGACAGCTGCTTTAGGGTCGTGCGGGACCTGCGGCGGCGGCGGCGGCGGCGGCGGCGGTGGCGGCGGTGGCACCGCGACGGGCGACGTGACGACGGGCGACGTGACGGCGGGCGGCGGCGGCGGAGGCGGGGGCGGGGGCGGCGGCGGCGGCGGCGGCTGGAGGTTAACCATCGGATGGGTATACGGCGCATTGTAAGGATTCTGCTGGTATGCCTCTTGACCCACGTAGTCCTCCCTGGGCTTGCCGTGATTTGCTTTAGAAGAATCGTAGTATGGAGCATTTTGGCCGTAAGCCGGGCGCGGGCTCTTATTGTGATCTATGAAATAGTTAGGTGTGGATGAGCCGGTCACGCTGTTAGAGGCGTAAACGTATTGGGAGTACGGAGAGTATGGCGAATGTGGTCCCTCACGAGGACTGCAATTCTTTTCGGGGCTCTTGATGGACGTGGTGTCCTGGTAGAACCCGGCGCGCACTGTCCCGTTGATGATGGGGTACGTTATTTTCTGGAAGTCCTCCGTCCTAGGGGAAGCGGGCGAGCGCAGCAGCGGCGAATGGTGAGACATCTGGTGACGAGGAGAGTCGAGATCTTGGCTAAAGGACGATTTCTCGGAGACGGAACTGCCGGTGCTAGTGCGACGGTGTCGGGCTGGGTTCACGCTCGTCAAGGGACTGTCGCCGCCGTCGGCGGTGGGCGTGCCCGGTTCGTTAATAGAATCCAATTTAGAGCTTGGTTTTGGGCTTATCTGTTTAACGTTTCGACCGGCCCCTGTCTCTGTGGATTTCTCTACATTTCCCTCTTCAATTTTCTTCTTAGGGACAGCGCTAGGCGTGCTCTTCGGGGCACCGAACGCTTTGAACCAGGCGCTGAGGTTCGGCGTAGCTTTCTCTTGACTCGGCTTTGCGACACTGATAGGTTCGGTCTCCACTTCTGCATCTTTTTTGCTCGGACTGGTGATTTGGACTTCGGGGAGTTCCTCTGTTGACGTTTGTACTTCTTTCACCTCCTTACTAACCTCGACCGGCTTGGGAACTTCCTTGTGGATCTTGGATTTCTGTTCGTCTTTGTTGGTGAACTTGTGATCGTTGCCGATCGTAAACTCAACAGTTGCCAACACTGAGCCTAGACTAAGTTTTGGGCTGGACTCTTCTCTACTAGAATCTCTCACTTTATTTGAAGGGCCAAGCGGCGCCACTTCCTCAGTTTTTTCGACGTTTTTGTTTCCTATGTTAGTCAGTAAGTTGCCCTTACTTTTTCCCGGTTGAAGCCGCTCGATCGTTCTTTGAATTTCACGTCTCTTCACAACTCTATTATCTCTCGATGAGTGTCTCTTGCGCGAGGCATCTCTGCGTGACAATAGGGATCTTTCTCCCTGGGATAGCTCGTCATCGAGTCGGCTACCGTCGAACTCTTCGGTGGAAATTGTATGAGCCGGACTGTCGCTTGGCGAGCAAAGGATTGAGCCTTTAGGAGCATCATCTAACCATTTGCTTATATCCTTAACTGCTTGCTCCAGAGCTACGGAGGCAGATGCATTTTTAGCTGAACTTTTTTTCACTTTTTTGGTTCCTCTCTTTTTTTTCTTCTTCACAATTACTTCCTCATCTTCTACTTCCTCTGGTTCCTTTTGCTTTTCGCCTTTTTCCGAAGAATCATTGTCAGATTCCTTAAAATCATTTGATGTCTTAGTATGTGTTGGCTTGGACCTACGCAGACATCTTCGGCCAGGAGTATAAAGATTTTCATAATTTATCTTTTCATTTTTAGCTTTCAACTTCTCAATAGTCTCCTTTAGTTTCGGATTTTTGTCTTTGTGAGGAATATCGATGTTATGCTTCTGTTTTTCAATTACAGCCTTCTGTTTATATTCAATGAGAGACTCCCAGGTGTCCTTAGCTGCGGTGCGACGTCTCTCTTTGATTTTATCGTACTTGTCCTTCAAAAATTCTGGGTCAGAGAGCACGTCACAAAGTTCTGGTTTTGGGGGCTGTTCCACAGGCTCCGGGGAAGGCGAAGGAGTGTGTATCGATGGCAAGGGAGAAGCACTACGACTCCTATTCGAGCTTTCCAGAGATTCATGGGACGCGGCACGTTTTAATTCTTCTACAGGAGGTTCTTCAATGTCTTCATGATGCTTACTCCTCTTTTTCTTCTTCTTTTCTCTCTTTCCCTCCGCATCCTTCTTCCCGCGTTTCTTACCATGCTTACGCTTTCCAGATTTGTGTTCTTTCTTGCGATTCTTGGAATGTTTGCGGTGATGTCCCTTGCGTTTCTTTTTTCCCTTGCCATCTTTGTGCTTATGAGATTCTTTTGAAGTTTCCTCTTCTGACTCTGGAGGGTCTACTTGCATGGGCTCCGGTTCTGGTGTCTGTAACTCCCGTTCCTTGGCTCTCTGCTCCACCCGCCGTTCCTCCTCCACCTCCTCTGGTTCTACCTCAGGCTCAGCATTTTGCTCTGATTCTTTTTCTAGCTCTTGGTCCTCTTCTTCCTCCTCCAACTCAGTTGTCTCTGATTCTTCTCTCTCTTTTTTACGCCGTTCCCTTTCAGACTTTTTCAATCTCGCCAAATCCCCTGAAACTAAAACCATATTATCTTAACGTATTATAATAAAACAAAGTCCCACGCCGCGTCTGTCTGTTAGCGATAAACACAAAAGCAGCTACTGAACGGATCTTCATGCGGTTTTCACCAATAGACAGAGTATTCAAGACGATGGTTTAGGTATATAATTTATTAGTTTTGTGTAAATAGGTTGAAATATGGCAATAACTGTCCAGAAAGTTGGAAAATGTCAATAATAACAACAGTAATAGTTGAAACGTTTCAACTCACCGACTGTTTCTATCTTCCGCTTCTTACGTTTCTGCCGCGGCGAGGTCTCGGTGTTCTTTATCTTGTGTTTCCGGGAGGGCGTCGGCAGCTGGTACTCCACCGCGATCTCCTCGTCCGACGACGACGGCCAGTGTATATATTTCTCCGTGAGCCGTTCGAAACCGACCTGCAACTTTTCCACCATCCTTGTGTATTCTGAAAACAATATACAACACATCAGTCTTGGTTTTAATCATAGATTTATTGTAAGAGTTAGATTGGCAATGCGAAAGAGAAATAACATATTATGTATATTATTATTCATTTAGTATCCTATTAAGTAATCATAATTATTAACATTATAAATGCGAAAGTTCGGATGTATGAATGTTTGTTAGTCTTTCACGCAAAAACTACCGAATTGATTTTGGTGAAACTTAACAATAATATAGCTTACAAATCAGAATAACGCATAGGCTAAAAAATATAAAGATATAGTGTGAATTATCCAAAATATATAACTTATCCTACTAATATGGACGTATGGATGTCAGTTGGTTACTCTTTCACCCAAAAACTATCAAATGGAATTTGCTGAAACATTACAATAATATAGTTTACACTTCAGAATAACACATCGGCTATAATTTATAAAGATATAATTCGAATTATTATCCAAAATATATTATAACTAAATCTTTGCAAACAAACCGAAGGAATAAGTTTCCCGAAGCGAAGCGAGGGCGGGTCGCTTGTATGTTATAAAAGTGACACATAAACACAGTGATATCTCACCATTGTCCTGACCGTTGTACAGCCGGCAGTTGTTGACGATGAGCTTGAAGTCGGCCTTGAATATCGTGAAGTCAGTGTAGATGCCCTTCTCGAGTCGGTTCTGCATCGTGCGCAGGTCCATGGGCCGCCTGATGACCGCGTAATAGTTGGGGGCGAACTCCTCCTCCACCGGGTCCAGGAAGGGCCAGGCCTCCTCGAGGTTGCCCAGCTGCTCCAGCACTTTGAACATGTCCGTTTGCATGTCCTCCTCCGTTTGGCTGAAACTGAAACACAACTATGTCTTAGACGTAGACGCCGATGTTTTTGAATGTATCCAATTAAATAAATTTGACACAAAGCAAAAAAATAAAAAAAATTGAAGAAAAAACTTTTTGACGCAAGTTGCAAACAAATATTGTGTAACAAGAAGTGTTAAAAGAGCGGCACACAGGAATAGATATTTTGTTTATTATTAGAATCGACTGCAACACTATCCTCATAAGTATAGAAACCAAAGTGCAAATAACAGTGATTGTCTTTCCAGACCAACTGAAACGTCAACTGACAGCCTTGGTGGTAAATAATAAACATATAAAAATAACAAACAATAATTATAATAATAAATTAATAAAGGTAAATAAATGAAAGCTATTTTGCGATTGGATATATATTAAGCAATTTGCACATCAATTTGTTCTGAAGGTCAATTCTCGTGTGTAAAAAGTTATCAAAACACAAAGACGTCAAACAATTACATAACTTGATACCACGTGTTAAACGTGATTCGATTGTGTGTATATTTCAACGTGATCCAAATGTTGATTTACAATTTCATTTAGTTCTTGCTGCCTTCGATCAGCGTACTCAAACATTAACGAGAATTGAGCCTCTCATTAAGATTTTGTAAAATTGCACACTTACTTCCGAGACATGAAAGCATGTAATTAATACAATACATAATCAAGTAATTGCACATGACAGTTGTAAAATAAAATAACAGTTACACTTCTTAAACAATATTCCTGATATAAGTATAGTTAAAAAAAGTCCATGTATCGTATATAAAAAATGTTTATGTACATAAAGTAAAGGGAAATTACCATTTTCGGTTGTGTATTTAAAAATTATAAAAGTTTAAAAGTTAAGTTAAAATTTAAAAAGTTTGTTTTTATAAATATATCATCTGACTTCTTGTAAAATATTATAAATAACCTAAAAACAAATTCAATTATATTTAAAATTCCAAACGTTTTTTTTGTGCACGTGCAGCCAAAACGCCCATACAGTCGACTATGTCCTTTGTTGACTTTTAATGAAATTGTAAGAACACGCCATCGCAACCAATCCAATTTACATTGTCTGTACGATACAATAACCATTGGACTAACTTATTAACAACTAACTTTTTAATTAATATTGTTGTCTACATCTTCCTTCAAATCAAACATTCGGTTTCAGAATATATATTATATAATACTGGCTGACCCCGCGAACGTTGTTCCGCCATATATATTTTTCATACAAAAATACAAAAAGCGCGATTTAAATTTGTGGGGTGGGGGTTGGGAAGTGAAAATTTGGGATTATGTGTATCCACACTATTGTGTGGCCACACTATAAAAAAATAACCAAAAAAAAAATGGTCCAAAAAATTAAAAAATATTTTTAGGGTGAGCCACCCACCGACTCCAAAAATATAAAATACTTTTTTAATCATTTCTGATTAACTAAATCAAAATACGAATTACTTTGTGCTAAGGAAAGGAGAATGATAATTTTTGCTGGCAATTTTCTCACACTTCAAATGAACTCCATAACCATAATTATTAGTTTTTAATCTAAGCGTCGTCTAAGTATCAGAATCAGTATTTGAACAGAGGATATTTTTAAAATATTAATAAGTAAGAAAATGTTATAAAAAAAATTAAACAAAATATTATGGTATAAGTGATATAAGTGATATGGTATAATATTTAGATGTAAAATCATGTTTATCATGTGTATAATGAATTAAGTTGTCATTGTCCTTAATTTTTTACTTTTTAGTGATGGGTAGACCTAACAAGGCTGCTCCTCGGATGAGGAAATTACGGCTACTTGAGTAAGCCCAAAAAAAGGTAACTGCTGTAAATCGTTGAGGAATTCCCTCAACTGTCCATGGTCTCCATCATCACACCTGTAATGGTACTTATAACCCATATGGGTGCAAGGTCTTATAAATAGAAATGAATTAAGTCCAAACACAAGGTAGCTACTGTAAAACGTTGAGGAGTTCCCTTGACTGTCCTTCGTCTTCATCATCAGACCCCTAATGACAGTCACAACCCATCCAAGTGTAATGTTCTCATCAATACAAATTAATGAAGCCCAAACACCAGGTAATTGCTGTAAATAGTTAAGGACTTCCTTCGACTCTCTCTCGGCTCCATCATGAGATCAACTACCTTAATTTAATAGTAGTGCTTTGAAATACTTAATGAAAAAATGAACAAACGCACTAGTCGCTACTACAATTTTCGAAGGTTCCCCTCGATTTCCCTGGGATCCCATTGTCAGATCCTGACTTGGTGGCCGTGGGACCACCTCGGAAGTGCACTCTTTCGAATAAAAAAAGAATTTTGAAAGTCGGTCCACTGTTTTCATAAAAAAAATTAAACAGACGAACATAGAACCTCCTCCTTTTTTGAAGTCGGTTAAAAATGTTTATGAGCGGTTCAAAAATAATTATACCGTTATCCAGTCATGTCGCATTGATGTGACACATAATCATACAATACCTGAACCTCATAGGCCATCGCCACAGCCCGTTGTTACGCACAGGGCTGTGCATCATATCACACTGATTGCACAGGAACAGTTCTTATGTACGCTGTTAGTAGACGCATCGTGCATTACATATCCCACACTCCTCAAGGATCCGTTTAAATGCCGTTCATAACCAACACTTACTCACTTAACTACTTCACTTTAGGAAATTCGTAAAAGAACCTATCAGTCCTACCAATACCTATAACTACCGTTCTACTGCACCCGGGGACGCAATAATGTGTAACGCAACGGTGGGTCGACGACGATGGAGCAATAGCAAAATGCACTTACATTTGGGAGGTCTTGATCTTCCGGCGGGTGCTGTTGACGGGCTCGTCATTGTCCGGGATGAGGATCTGGCCGGTGGCGCTGGCCAGCGAGTTGTTGGTCTTGCGGCCGGCGCGCACGGGCGGCGGCGGCGGCGGCGGCTCGCGCTTCCTCGGCGAACTCTTCGTACACTTCGCTTTCCCCTTCGATGCCTTCGTGGACTTCTGCGGCATCTCTTTTTTTTCTTCCTCCTTCACTCTCTCCTCTTTCTCGCTCGCGGAGCTGTCCGATTCCGATGTGGTCGACTTGGAGCGTCTGGAAAACGAGGGGACACATTTATGCATTTAAGCAATCTCGTGTTGCGAGCTTTAAAGCGTCTGACAAAAGTCTGGAAAGTGTACCTGGTGCAGCCCAGGTGTCACGAGGTGAGCTTCCACAAGCACGCAGGTATTCAAAGAACATGGACGCTACTGAGAAATTAAGGTTTCATCCATGTGAAAATAAGTTATGTCAGATCGCTCTTGGCTCTTTGACTATTATTATGATATCTATAATTATTTCTGATATGTAAGCAGAGGCAATGTACATTTTGCTTTGATGCCAAATTTGATAACGAAAAAGTATCTACTAGAATATTTCTGTATGGGCATGGAACTTTACTATTTGTATTTGTCACATTGTATAAATCTATTGTAACCGGTTCACACTGAAGTTAAATTGTTTACACACTAGAGACACTAGTGTTCTATATCAAGTGCACCGTAAGTTTGGAACATCCCGTATGGAGCCGAGAAGCGCGAGCTATCTATCGGCCTACCTCTTGCCGGCGGAGGCGGAGTCGTCGCCGGCGGGCCGCGACCGGCCCGATGAGCCCTGCCCCGCGGCCCGCCACTGCCTCTCCGGTCTTGTTAGTCTGTCCAATACAAAGTTAGGGTAAGTAAAACGACTTTACCAACGCTACTTTTGACTAGTTATGAGACGGCGATTCCATTACCGTTACTTCACAGAGAGGTCTGCAATCTATTTTTGTATACTGTAGCATTTTTTTGTACCTTACCCTCGAAAGTGACTTGTTGACTCGGCACAGAGGCATTTGAAAGTGAGTAATATAAACATCAAATAATAATGTTGTAAATAAAATTGGCGAAGTACATGTATTATAAGGCTTCCTGTACACGACGCCGGCGCCGCACCGGTGCCGGACTTCAAGTTTATGTATACGAATGGAAATCGCATCGCCACCGCGCTGCATACGGTTTTTACGCGGCGACGGTGCGGCTGCAGCGCGGTGGCGATACGATTTTCATTCGTATACATAAACTTGCGTCCGGTCCCGTTCCGGCGTCGTGTACAGGAAGCCTAATGATATAGTGACACATTACACGTGCCAGATCCGCGAACAATCCACAATCAACAACGGCTTTCATAGATAGATATGGACGTAGATTTGATCTAATTTGACTAAAGACCTATACAGCTCGGTGTTAGTCTCAGATAAGTATAGAATTAATTTAAACCATACGCGGTTCTAAGACGACCTGGGGAGCGATATGATCAATGTTATATAAATAAAACGTGTTCCTTTTGAATGAGCGGCCCGCTCATGGTTTGAGGAGGAATTTTAATGAGTATCACAAGATTACGTAATAATATTGATTAGATAACTTCAAAACCGTTTGCAATAGCTAATAGGTGGGGGATGATGATACTTGGTATTAAAATATCCATCAAATGAAAACTTTGCTGTTTCTTATATATAAAATTCTCGTGTCACAATGTTAGTTACCATACTCCTCCGAAACGGCTCGACCGATTCTCATGACATTTTGTGTGCATATCGAGTAGGTCTGAGAATCGGCCAACATCTATTTTTCATACCCCTAAATGTTAAGGGTTATTATTTATTTATTTATTTATTTTATTTTCAACAAAATCCACAGCTTAATTTAATACAACTATGTAAAACTATGTTATCCGCCCTAGAATTTCTTTTTCATTTTTTGGTCAAATTATTTTGGGTTATTTTGTTATAGTGTGGCATAAAAAAATACACATAATCCCATATTTTCACTTCCCTACCCCCACCCCTCAAATTTAAATCGCGCTTTAATCATTCACACACACAGTCAGCTAGTCTTCTACTTATATAAAATTCTCGTGTCATAATGTTAGTTACCATACTCCTCCGAAACGGCTCGACCGATTTTTATGAAATTTTATATGCATATTCACTACAAGTAATCTATATGGCGAAACAACGTTCGCTGGGTCAGTTAGTTTTTTTATAACTTTTCTTGAAAATAAAATAACCATTGTTTTCTTAGCTTTATTACATTTTATTAATTAATTTTTACTCAAAAATGGCACCACGCAAATGTATACCGCGGAGGGCGTTGCTTATAAACTGTACCGCGTAACGCTGACAGTACACCGGCGTCATTTGTGTGAAGCGGTTGTTTCGCGGGAAGTTTTGACTGAGTTTATTAATGTATAACAATTACATCGTATTATAAACTCATAATAAAAAATATCATGTAAACAAGCTTAATTATTTTGTGCATAACACCAACCACGTTCCGACCACGTGACCCTCGTCACTGCCCACATGACTTTGACGCGACCAACCACGTGCGGACGTATTGTCGTTGTCGTACGCGTTGGTGGGTTCATTTTTGAAGCGGTATCTGTATGAGAGTTATGTTTCTTGACATATTAGTATTCGTAGCCCTAGTACATACAATAGGATACTAAAAAGAAAAAAATCTTTAGAACGCAATAGATAATGTAAGCCATAATAGATCACAAAATGTAATAATTTTTTATCAAAGTTTATCTCAAAGTTTGATGCACTTTTTGTGTCCGGAACTATACCCACTATTATTGTCATTAGACACAGAACAAATGGCGATCTTCTCGCTAGACAGCGATTTCTTCCAAACAATTTTTAATCAGAGGACAAAATTAAAGGAAAGAACACGAAGGGGGTGTACAACTATAATTAATGAGAATAAATAATGAATAATATCATGTATAAACAACAATAGGCTAGTTGACTAATTTTGAAAAACTAAATCATAGTTTGCCAAATGGTCTAATTTAACTGAAATATTAATATTTCAGTAAAATACTAACTGTAACATATTTTAATTTATATTTTCATGAACTATTTGACGTTTCCGTCAAAAAACGCGTCAAACTGTCATGGCGACTCGTGTGACGTCATATGTTGGAAAACGAAGAGCTGTTTGGTTGAGCGGAAAGACCAAAATGCTATGTCAAGTTTGTTTAGTTTTGCAACGTGTGACGTCACGCGTCGTATTGGCGTTCGCTGTCACGTGACTAGTGACTGTAATTTCGGGATTTTATTTCTCAAAAATATTAAATAATCATGATTTATTTAATCAATAAGATCGATTTTTCGCATTTGTAAATTTTAAGCTACCATAAAAAATTGAAATCTTCAAAATATTTTCTTACTGTCAACTACCCTATTACATACATATGTAGGTACATATGTGCATACAAAAAAAGATTAAGGTTTTCTCCCTTTTTAAATATTTCGAGTGATTAGGGGCATTGAATAGGAAAGATAAGGACATAATTCTATAAAGGGGCAGTACAGAAAGTAAAGGATTTGCGGAAGGAGTTTGGAACGTACATAGATAATATTACTAGGAACGTGGATTCGGTATTGAGTGAACGAACCGGTGCTCTCACAAATATTCAAAGGGATTCATTGGGAACCCGAGAAATTCCATGGCAGCTAGCTAGTCAAAGTAGTAGCATCTCAATATGCCCCTTTGTGGTAAGGTACGTTTGTAAAGAGGCGATGTCACGATTTTCCCAAGTGCGGCTTTTATCTGCTTTGCTCTCCCGCTCAGTGAAAAGCTTCGGCCAATACTCCGGTACTACCAATACCACTGCGAGTTAACTGAACTATTTCTAAGTCTGTCGTCGATAGCCCGATTTAATTTTTGCCGTTGCGTTCTTCACGTCGCAAGTAATCCTTGAAATATCGGTTAAAAGATATTTTAAACAGTACAAAAAATAATTGTTTTTTTTTACCCCTAACACCCTCCACCACAAAGGTAGGCGGAATATTTCTATTATAAATCGGAAAACGCAGTCCTGATAGTCTATGTCCTAGGCTAAAACGCATTAACTTCATAAAAGCCTGGTTACGTTTGACAAGAAGACATCCTTATAATGGAGGCGAGAAAATCGACGCGAACAAGACCGTCTAGTCGTTCGCGTCACTAGGGAGACAAAGCCCAAAGAGATTTTGTCATGTGGACACGTGTAAACTATTTATATGAAATCAAAACAGTTACATCATTACAGCATCAATATTATTAGCATATTTACCTTGACAAAAGTAGGTATTCACAGCAGATTCAGCACTTGGGTATTACCAAGTTTTATGTTTTGTTTGCTTTAAGCATGGGGGTGGTAGCTAGCCAGTCGGGTTTCAACCCCATCACCAAGCAATGCGAACAAAAGCGACCGCTTCTGCAGCCTTTCACGACACTCTGGTCATCATGGGGTTGGGGTCGGTATTCTTGGCCGCCCCAATACGACCAAATACACAGATACAGCCTTACAGATGGCAAAGGAATAAATACCTCGGCGCGCTTCCATTACCAATCTTAACGAGAAACGCATTCACTTCATAAATAAATGCAATACTATTACTGTTCTTAATCAATTCATCATAAATCATCAAAGACTGTTATTGAATAGCGTAAAAAGCTCGTATCGCATCAATTTCAAAGAAATTTCCACCGCTTTGGTGATGCACACTCCTTCCTCCTGACGCCCACGGTCCTATTTGAAGGACCTTCCTTCACTTGAGGTTATTACCCAGCAATAAAGTTAGTTTCAGCTCTTAATAACCCACGGTCCTTTTGAAAGGACCACGATAAAAGATACATAAATTATACATTGTTTGAATTAAAACATTTTTTTAGTAATATCACTTCTTTGAAATATTGCGACCCCGAGTCCTAAAAAAGGTCATCATATATTTCGTTATTTTATGTTTCATTCGATGCTCATAATGATCCTAGACGCACAGAAAAAAATCTTTAATGCAATTATCATACACTATATTTTTTAATCTCTGAAATTATGGGTCGTAACCATTGAGTCCTATAGATAGGACGTTGGGCTGCTTCAAACAACTATTTTGACTTCTGTACACCTTAGACTTCCACACACCACGTCCCAGACATAAGTTTTTTGTTAGAAGTTATTTTTTCGAAGTTTTTTTCGAGCAAACAAAAAAATTTAATTTGACTTAGTAAACTCGAAATACGTAAAATAAGTAATATGTTGTAGGTCATCTTGTAGCAAAAATAAATCCATACAGAGTGGTGAAAAGTGGATAAAAATATATGAGATACTAGCGACCCGCCCTCGCTTCGCTTCGGGAAACTTATTCCTTCGGTTTTGCAAAGATATAATTTATAGCCTATGTATTATTGTGATGTGTAAGCTATGTTATTGTAAAGTTTCATCAAAATCCATTTGGTAGTTTTTGCATGAAAGAGTAACAAACATTCATACATCCATACAAACTTTCGCATTTATAATATTAATAGGATAGTAAATACCTCAGGAGATGGCGGCGCTTCGCTCGGACTTGGCGCGCGACGAGTTGGCGGTCCTGGGCGGTCTCTTCCGGCGCGTCATGTACGCTGGCCTTGCCCTCCTCGTGCCTCTGCTTGGCCCGCTGCAGCACCCGGCTCGACGTGCGGCGCGGGGCCACCTCCAGTAACCTGCCCGGGATTTAACCTCCGCTATATTAAACACCTTTACACTAAACAGTTCAGTTTCAGTTTGAGTTCGCCCGGGGTAGAACTACGATAGAAAGGTGTGGAGCCAGCTACACTTTCTGGAGGCGACCATCTCAGTCCTCAAGGGTTGCAACACATCTGTGACCGAATTATAACGAGACTCTTACTAACATTTACTAACTGGACTATTACTAACAATAACTAACATTCAACTGGGACAGAGACTGTTACTCTGTCCCAGTCCTCATACTTACAAACTAACCAAGTAATGTTCTAACACCGTCACCTGACCGGACTAACTATCCCAGTCCCCATATGAGTCTTGTTCTAAGTCGGTCACAGTTGTCATGGGCGGCAGCGGAAGGTGGTGCTGCATGTTCGTTTGCTGCCTTAAATCAATAAAAACAACTGTAGACAAAGCTTTTCTGTAAAATTGTTACAAATAGTGATATAATTTATATCACTTGCAGCAATCATGACGTAGAAAATCGAGACAGGTACTTGGGAACACATACATGCACCTAGAATGATAATAATGTTATTTGTGACGTAGTTAATGGGAAAAATTATAATTCTTGATACCCTTATAAAATTAAAAACAACATAAGTAAAAGAAAACATTAAAAGCACACAACGCCGCTAACAACGTTTTGTTCTGCGGATTCCATAGACAAATAAGGGATTACAGACCCCGATGACAACAAAAGAACAGTGATATCTAAAAATGACTTCCCCGGGAACCGAACGCACGCGCCCCTTATTCCACAAGCGGGGCTACTGCCAACCGACTATAGGGTCATCAAAGATGAATGAAGCTTGTCACCGTAAAAGTAACCTACACTCAGGTTTAGAACATTTTGTCTAATTTCGTTTTTAATTGTTTGTTACTCCAAAATACAATAATAAAATTATCATTTAATTTAAAATACTTTCCGCCAATAAGGACTAGATCGGCGTGGTGGAGTAAACACCACTTATAAAAATATTCAAACTATATTTCATGAATAAATAAAATACACTACTACATTGCACTATATGTACCTAAGTACATGGATTAAAATTTGACTGACTACGATCATAAACGCAAATTCATGCATACATCACACATACAAAGAATACAAAGCCGAGGAAAATCATAAATTCACAATATTTGATTCGAATAAGACTAAGAACTGAAAATATCGTTGGACAAGAATTTTAATTTTACACTGGCATGGACTTTTCAATAAGTTCATAAATGTGCAGACAAAAAATGGTTATTAGTTTCTGCCTGTTATCGGTTGCTAGGCAACGATTGTTAGTAAACATTATTTTGCGAAGATGGCTATAGTGTAGGCTACGTGGTGGTTAATATAACAAAAACACGGAGTAACAAAAGTGCAAAGCAATTTCGTGTGTCATCAACAGCACCAAAATTTTGTTATGAATCAATGAAACTGATTGCCAATAATATTTCGGTTGTACAATTTTGACAAAATATAAGTCAGTAACTTCCGTGGAATCTCACGACTTTATTAAAACTATAACCAAATATATTCATATTAAAATCGATCAGTAGTTTTTAGAAAGGGGGATTATTTCACAAAATTTTCTGCCATACGGAATGAGATAATTAAATCTGTATTTCTATTAGTTAGCAGTCTGTAAATCCTATGAATATAATACTGAAATGACCTGGGATGAGATAAACCGTAACATATATAATTATAACTCAATACCTATCCCGCATTCGTTTACCATTACATTATAGACAGAATTCAACATTAAACCACTAACCACACGTAGTTAATGTGTAATTAATGACTGTAATCAATTCGGTACAGGTACTAATACCTGCAACGAATATCCGCTCGTGTGTCCACTGTCCATATGTACTTCCGCGGTTCGCTATAAGATAATCGGATTCATTACCATGTAGGTTTTCCGCAAAGGGCTTTCACGGTATCAATTTATCAATAAAATAAATTATTAAATTCCGTCAATCAATTAAATTGATGTAATTTATTTGGATCCTGGACTGGGAACGCGCCATCTTTATGTAAAGAATTTCCCGTCTGCACTATGATACAAGTCAAATCCATTAATGCATAAAAAGCAGGAAGCTTTCTTTACACATCGACAAATGATTACATACTAATATTCTTAAAGCTAATGAATTATTATGATCTTTCGTTACAATATAAAATAATTACTACCCCAGAAATAATGGTTTAACAGCTGTTGCATAGCATGCACAGTTTCGCGCAAAGGCATAGGTACACCAAAAAGGGCAAATGATCATTAGCGTCGCAAAAAAATAGAACCACTGGAAAAATTTAAGAGTCAAGCTGGTAATAATAAAAATAATAATAATAGCCGGTAATAATAATAATAATACATGCACAACATCAAAGTGTCTCAAAGGGGCCTCTACGTGTTGGACCTGTGTCCCCACGCACGCCTTCCAAATGACCGGGTCCACTTACATCTAGGACCCGTGAAACTTTAAGTTTAGAGATACATAATAATAATAATAATAATAAGCTAAAATTAATACGCTTCGATGTTACAAACTCGCAAATCGGCGTCGCAGACAAAGTCAATGGACATGATATCCAACAAGTTAAGTTTAAGTACCTTTTAACATATCTCGGCATCTCTGCCGGCATTCGCTGGTGAGCCAAAGAAGGCTGGAACTAAACAACCAGCGTCCGAAACATTGAGTTACCTAAACACTTCTTTCAGATGTGCAAAAAAGGATAAAGGCGAAAAAGCCACATTTTAATGTAAATATTTAACTGATTTATTCACTCATACGTTATTATCGATAAAGTTCAGAGGAATTAATTTAGTACATGGTACCTATGATTGTTTAGATACGATTTTAGTGCCATCTGGTTCCTGACAACAGGAAAATAAATTATAGTTTTGCAGCTCCAGAATTAACTTTGCGAGGCTTTCATTGGCTTAACTGCCCGTTTGCAACAGACAAAAAGACTAGGCCATCGCTAATGCAAAACAAAACAAAAAATAAAAACTCGCGCAATATTCAGTCTCTCCATTACAACATGGACGAATTACTTGTTGATCGCGAATCAATTGAAAGCTATCAAGAAGCGGAACAATTTACTCGGGCCCGTATTTCTAAACAAACATATTAACGACACTAAAAGTTGAGACAATTCATATTTCAAGCTAATTAATTTCGCCAGCACCCTATCCGACCGGCAGGGCCTAGACACACAGCGGTACTGCGCTGGCAGTAAGTACTGAAAGTACGAAGGGTGCAAGGGGATCCAAAGCGGGTGAAGGGGTAACGCAGGTACTGAAAGTTATTTGTACGTTTTGCTTTGTGTCGTATATAAAGAGGTAAATTTAATTTGAAATGAAGTATCAATGCCACCAACGCGACTACTGTCATTAGGATGCCTTATCAATAATATCTACAGAATCGCCTATTCATGAGTTCTTTATAGATAATTGCACAGATACATAGCTATTATACGATCATGAAAATCAATACCAGCAGTTTCTTCGAATTACACAGTAGCGTATTTATAGATATTCCAAAATATGATCTCGGCCGAGACCGAGAGCGACACCGAGAATGTATAATTTTGTTGTATTATAATTATTATTTGTATTTGTTGTGGTTGTTTAATGATAATGAAAAGCACCAGCGAAGATGATGGTCAAATAAATTGCATTAACTTATTACGAAGGCACTACTGTCTGTTATACCGTGTCTGTCTGGTATACCGAGGCCTACTGTTACATACTGTCTGTTACATACGCCGTTGCATTTTAATTATTATAAAATACATACCTAATTCTACAGTTTGTTAAACAAATTATAGACTGTGAAATGTTGAAATAATACACGACACTTTATTCCGAACTGCTTCAATTAGATTACAAACGTTCTTGCATTAACAGGAATTACTACCTCAATAAATAAAAATATATCTATCCCACTCCCCATATGAGTCTTGTTCTAAGTCGGTCACAGTTGTCATGGGCGGTAGCGGTAGATGGTGCTGCATGCTCGTTTGCTGCCTTAAATCAATTAAAAAAATATATATCCAAGATATCTACCTACAAGTTAAAATGCATCTCAAAGAAGGCGTTTGCCCCATAGCCACTAATAGTACTAAAATGTAATAAGTACGAAATAAATAAGCTGTAAACAAAACTTACGCGCAAGATTCAATTCCCTATAACAACAAAAGTACCATAACGCTTATTTTTATAACGATTAGATAACTAGCTGAAATTATTTTTATTTCCCAACGAGCTGTGCCCGCGACTTCGTCCGCGTGGAATTTAACAAAAAAAAAACTAAAATAAAAGTAGCCTTAGTTACTCCTTATGACATCAGCAATCTGCCAGTAAAAGTCCCGTCAAATTCGGTCTAACCGTTCCAGAGATTAACTCAAACAAACAGACAGACAGACAGACAGACAAAAATGGTAAAATATATATTTATAATAGGAGAAGCTGCCTGACTGACATATACAATGCAGGGCTTAAACTATAAGGGTTAGAAACTAGAAAATTTGCATAGGGGTTCCTTTTATAACTTAGGGGAGCACTAAGAAAGGATTTTTGAAAATTCAACCCCTAAAGGGGTAAAACGGGGATGCAAAGTTAGGATGAAACTTTGCCATTTGTGAAGTTATTCAAATGAAATTCAGTATGAAGGGTTTTCTTTACTTTTTATTCACTTTAACTATTAGTTTAACCAACAAAAACAAAAAAAAGCCGGGTGCCGCACATCGCTCATTAGCTCGTGATTTGATTAGTTAAAAAAACACAGTGCCGCATCACTTGGTGTGACTTGTGTTTTAACTAATTACTGTCATCCGACCGTCACAGTGCCGTCCCAAAGAACCAATCAAGAGAACGCGCGGGTGCAAAATTTGATGTGTAATAGTCTCGGCCATGGCCGAGAGTCTCGGCGGTTTTTGGCCGAGAATAGGGTATACCGAGACCGAGATGTTGGTCGACCCTTACTTATAAAATTAGAAGGTCAACAAACTGCTTTGCTTATATTATAACGCCAACCTATTAGCGGCCAACTGCAAATAATAGCTCCTCGTATCTGAAAAGGCTTGGGGTATACTTCACCATCCTACATCAATGCGGACTAAAGGGAGATTAGTGGCTAGTTTGAACGTCAAAAAATGTTACGCTGGCCACAAACCGCCAGGCTGAGCGATTGTGATCTAATGATAACATCCGATATGAAAAGTACTTATAACGTGCCCTCACGTGAAAAACATCTCTATGGCATTTGACGCTTCTACTCAAACGCGTATGAATTTTTAAATACGATTTACGACTGCGAAACTTTCTCAATTCAAAGAAAAAGTTCATAAAGCAAGGCTTTAATTAGCTCAGGCATAAAATGTTCTTTTTGTTTGTCACAGACTTCATTTCCGATTGAAAATTTAACTCAAATAGGAACATTGAAATTGTCTCTTTTGATACAGGACGAGACTAGACTCAAAATATGCACAACAATGTGTAGCCGTAACTTTTCATTCCAAATAAAATATACCAACGTAAAAATTCACTCATATATTTATTTCCGTGACTTCGTTCTTGTCTCTGTTACGTTCTGTTACGTGTGTATAATGTGCAAAATTATAATATGCAAGCTGTTGCCTGTGGCTTGGTCCGAGTGGTTTGACTCATAGAGCACAGTGAGCCCTAATATAAGTCGAATACAAAAAACCATATTGTCAGAACAGCTGTACTCGGAAACTGGACATTTAAGTGTGAGAAAATTGTACATCACAAGGACATTAAGAAAATATTACAAAACAGTGGTGCACAAGGAAGACCAAAAGATCAAAAAGGAATACATCCTGAACTATGCCAAAGACAAAAACTTTGGAGAAAAATGTGTTGCATTTAGGGGACATTTTTTCTCCACATTTACTCACACACACACACACACACACACACACACATTCACACACACATATGACATACTAGATCTAAAAAATAACTTGTAAAGCAGCAATTAATGTTACCGAACAGAAGAGACTAGATCTCATAACACAGGGAATGGACTCTAGAAGCAAATTTACTGTACATACTGTTTTTGGTATTTTGCTGTGTATTTCAATAAAATTTCATTTCATTTCAATTGAATATTATATTCTAAGAAAATGTATAAACCGAAAGAATTTACTTAGTTTGTGTTGTCAATAATATGGCCTAACACTGTTAGTGCCACAGGACCCTATATTGATACTTCCATTTCATACAAAATTAATTCAATGTTTTTCATTTAATGTTGCAGCTCTACTGTTCTGTTTTGGTTCTGTTTTGTATGTTTTTGATTTTCTTCTATTCAGTTTCGAAAATGGCTGGTGGAAAAAATTAGTACTGGACCAAGCGTGAGATCATTATTTTAAAAACTTGGCTGTTAAAAGGAGATTTCAAAAGACTAAATCACTGCGACTCTAAAGGGAAACTTATTTCAGTGTTAAAGGGTATTTATTTGAAGCTAAAGCGATTTTATTCAGTCATATTTTATAAGTGTTCAAACTGTATCTTTTCAACTGTAACACAATTTGACAGAATGAGTTACAGTCGAATTTTGACCGCAGAGTGGGTAACTAGTTTATTATATAAATACACATTATGCAGTTATATCCATAACAACTTAACTTACGAAAAAAGTCAAATTTGATTATCTATTTTGTTAATAAGCCACAAGTGTAAATTATTAATTTTAATTTAAAATTTAGAAGAATATTTTCATTCTAACATAGCCTCCGTATACATTGTTTAACTAACCAAAGAAATTTTGTGTGAAGTAAATTTAAATTAATGCCGCTTCAATGATAATTTTTACTAAGAATTATTTTAGTAAAATAATAATCCCCTGGCACTTAATAATGACATTTTTAGTCAATTGATTATACTGTTATATTTTTTCAAAAAGTTACTAACCTAACCTAACTCTAGATTACATAAGGTGTCAATTACCAAATTATTTAATGTTATTATTGCTTATATTCTATCAATTTATTTCTCCATATTTTTTCTTAAAGGTACAAAATGGCTATGAACTTAAAAGTAGAAGAGTAAAAAGATGAGAGCAGAGCATAGCAGTATGTAAGTAAACACTTAATAATGTATGCATAATGTAAGATATCGTTAATATGGGAAGAGAAAACTATGCAGTCTTTTTAAAGAATAATGCGTGCACATGGGAGTATGAGATTTAACACACTTAAAGTGTACATGGAGATGAAGTGCAGAAACCTAAATTTAATTTTACAAAAGTATATATTAAAGCAAATAAAACAGGTTATTGGTGTAAATAAAAATAACATAGACAAAATGAACTAGTATCAAATTTCAACTGCATTGCAGAACTCACTAGAATAAAATGTAATAATTGAAACATTACCTTTTCCGCTGCAGGCGCTCTTTCTCTTGGAACAGCCTTGGTATTTCAGGCAGGAAATTGATGGAGAGTGAACGATAGAGTTCTTTCTCTGCCTTGCTGGTAGCCAGCCGGAACTTCTCTGTCAGGTTTGTCCAATCTTCTTCAGTAAAGCAAACAACTTGCCATACCCTTTCTGTATTATTATCTTGAAGATAGTCATCCCCATAAAACCAACTTCGCCGTCGATTGCTTTTCTTTCTCTTGCTTTTACCTGGCCTTTTTATATCTTCACGATATAATCTTGTCCCGTAAAAATACCAATATGCTGAATCATTGTCATCCCAGCTGGAATTGAAGACTATATTGTACACTACTGCTATATTATGCGAGTGAAATTTAAGGAATCAAATAATTTTATGACCCTTACCCGAGTGGTTCCACTCTTAGGCTCTCAGCCTCGAGGTTTTTAAATAAATCAAAAACATCTTCAGCATCCAAACGAAAATCACATAATGCATACAATATCTCAACCTTGGTGCGAAGTGGTAAGAATTGAAAATCAATATCAGTGTTAAATGGATTGTATCGGCCAGTGTGTTGACATTTTTTTCGGAAGAGACGCCTCAAATACATCTGAAAATTAAGAACAATTTCAAAAATGTACCCCCTACATGTTATGGTCATTATTTGGCACAGATTGTTGTTTCCTTACCTGATAATTAAACGCCGAGATGTCATTGTACCCTAAGGAACCTTTCAGGAGGCGTACAATCAGCTCTGTTAACAGAGATTTCCCGGAATGGTCGGATCCATCTGTCAACAGAGCCTCTTCCAATTCCTACAATATTCGTAATCATTAAATCATATTTGGAGATGTTATAATCATCCAACCATTTTTCAGGCTTTCAATCGGAAAAATCAACATTGATTAGAATCGTAACTAAAGATAGGTACTTACTTCGATGTCAAAATCCAAAAGGTTGAATGCAGTCCTGAATAGCGAACAAAAGTAAGCGATGCTGGGCACTTCCCACCATGATTGAATGTCCAAAAACTGTGAGAAATTCATTCAGACATCTCTTTTTTTGGTGCCGTCCCGGAGAATCACACTCACTGATTGATCGTAACAGCGAAACTCACAGAAATATCTATATAAGATAGAAACTTAACCTACAACGTTTATTATGGATGTTACGTGAGTAACTAACGCGAAATAATCGTTTTATTGCGTCAGCCCGAAATTTGCGACGTTTTAATCATCAAAATCGACTTTTCTTTTACGATTTAAGTTAGATACACGGAATATGCGTTGTGTATTAGGACACAAACGCCATAACAGTTTACTGTCGAGAATATCACTCACAACGCCTAGATATTCAAAACCTGTTAAAATGTAAATCAAAATATATGTTGACGCTATTTTATTTAAAAAAATATATTCTAATTTTATATTGTTTTTAAATATTCATGTCTATAATTATAATTAAAGAGGTATAAAATGACTTCACTTTCAACGGAAGTTTGATCGGCCATAGCTTCTATATTTTTTTTATTTTTATTTGTACCTCGCTTCCTCTGTCTATTTATAAATAGCTTTATCAAGAAAGAAAAGAATTTGCTCAAATTTTGCTCGAACGGTATGGTAGGTTTTTTCTCTGAAGTCAAATTATATTTCCAGACCAGTAATCAAATCAAAATGATAAAACCGTTCAAGTGCGAGACGGACATCTGGGGTTCTGGATTACCGGGCGACATTTACAGGATAGTTAGTTAGATGTTAGATGACTTAAATTAATTTATAACGTCTAAAAAGAGTTTACCAAACTGCCTTTGAGTACTGCACATTGCCACAAATAAATATTTTCGTCGTGCATAGCAATCTGCTCCGTGGCCTAGTGGCAATCTCTGGGGAAAACCCGCGATGTATTAGTTCGTATCCTACGCAAATCGAAACCTCTAAAAATTAATAATCCTTTCATTTCATTAGGCATTAATTTAAACAACTAATCATAATTATAAGTCGTATAAAATCTAAGGCTTGAATTACTAAACGTTATAGGTAATTATTTAATACGTTATAGGTTAAGGCTAATTATTAGGCAAGTTTTCTGAACAACATGTTTTTGAAAAAAACGTATAATTTTTGTAGTATTTATGTCAATGTTGTTGAGGCTAAGTTTTTAATTGGGAAGTAATGTCACGTTTTTATTGGTTAAAATAAATATGGTAGTAAATTCAGATGATAGCCATTTAACATTTTTTTTTGGGACTTGCATTTTATACTAACCCAAATGACGGTTAAGTAACAAAAATCCTTACTTTGCAAACTTCCCTTTAATTCCTTAATTTGCAAAATTATCTTCTGATCACATCCCAACACTAATACGTCGAGTTATAATTAATTACCAGTAACCCTACGAATTTAAATTCTGAGCGCCATTTACAGCTTCAGGCCTAGGAAATCTCTTATATATCTATTTAAAGAATTATTATCTATTGTGTCACAATACTATTTTAGTATAAATATAGATTTATACTAAAATTTATACAACGCTGCGCTATGTATCTATACTTAGGACTTTGTAGCATAGGATGTTCGGTGGGGTGGGTAGATGCGGCAGTGTTTCCTAGAAACGGGATGCCCCCTTCCCGGGCGCATGACCTATTTTCCTATTCATTTCTATGGCTTGGAAATTCATAAAATCAATAATGTACCAATGTTACAAACGCCAGAATAATTTTAGCTATAACTCTGATCATGTGATACAGTTGCTTCACAATAATAATATTATTTTAATGTTTTATTTACATAATATAATTATATAAGCCTCCTAATCCTAAACAATTTACAACTACAAGTGTAGTTATTAGGTATCTATATTGGAGAACGCCTAGGTTACGAAGTCTGAAACACATTAAACCAAAAGGATTTTGATACCAAAGAAACGCTTCATATAAAGGATGTCCAGTGTCCTACCGATTACTGGACACAGTAATATGAACAAGTAGTTTGGGAAGCCGTCCGAGCTTTGGTCGATGTGTAGTCAATTTACCGCGTACATTTTTGAATAGATGACGCTTATTTTTCTTGTGCAAAATGAACATAAAATAATAGATTTTTGAAGTCTTCTTCCCTTCGCTTCTCTTAAAGCAGAGGTTCTCAAACTTAATTCGTCTTCCACCCACTTTGTAAGTCATTTATTTTTCAGCGCCCCCAATCCACAATAAAATTAATTATTATAATTAATTTTATTCTGCACTGTTCATCGCATAAAATTTTCACCTTTCAAAACATGACAACTGGCCAGAATTTTTTTAGACAACCCACTCGAGATATGTTTTCTAATACATATTATATGAAATTTGAAATATATAAAACAGTTTTCATCCATTATGATGACACACATGGATGAAGGTCGTGTCTCGTTCAGATCTAAGACCAATAAAGAAGCTAAGTAGTAGGTATTTATTGTTTTTAAATATTCATAAAACGGGCAAGTTTTTAAAGTCCTAATTTGCGTTATTCGTTGAGTACATTTTTTCAGAGCCGGTCCCGCAACATCGCAGGTGGTGGCGATTATCACAAAACGTTTACGAGATAGCTATCTTGCGTGTCAATTCTGATGAAGGACTATGGCCAGGAAATTATAGCATCCACTGCTGTTTATCCTATTGAATCCTGTTTCTACGATGCGGCGGCGCGGAGGGTGGGAAAATTGGTAATAATTCTTGTCCTTATTAGCAAACTAAGTAACCTACGTCATTAAAAGACATTTTCCCTATTTTATGCATTGATGGCGGTTAAAAGTGAATACAAAATAAACCTTGAAATGTTTTTGTGGCTATTTTAGTAATAACTACTTGTATCATACCTAATTATGATACTATTAGGTGTCGTGTAGACAGTTCTCCATTATGTTTGTCCAAAAGTGTGAGAATTCTGCCATTCAGCACTTGGCCAGCGTAGTGGACTAAGGCCTATGTCCCTCACATTTTAAAAGGTGCCCGTGCCCAGCAGTGGACGGGACGGAGTGATGATGATTGTGATATAAATACTAGTAAACCCGCACTCGCATCGCGATTATTCTTTTTGGCTAATTTAAATAAAATCAGAAATCGGCTTGCGTCGATCTTAAGTGATCGACAAAGTTAAGCAACAGCGGGCGCGTTCGGTAGTCGGATGGGTGACCGCTAGTGGTAAAATTTCTTGAGCGATTCCGTGCTTGGGAGGGCACGGCAATCCGTCGGTCCCGGTTGGTACCACTTGATGATGCCTTCTCGGGCGGAATAAAAAAAACCGTCACTTGGGTTGACTACTAACCCCTACACTGTGGAGGGGTTAGTGGCATGGGTTGTGGTGGAGGCTCCACCAATCCGCACTAGAGCACCGTGGTGGAGTATGCTCTAGGCCTCCTCAGATATCAGGCAGGATAGACCCGTGTATAGTGGGCCATTAACGGGTTGAAGCTATAAAATAGAGTCTTGCTTTAGAAAAAACTATTTACTTTTAATTTTTTTACGTATTTGTATTGTATTGTATTTATTTATTTCTTATATTATTTATGTACACACATGAAAGTAACATACAGTAACATTATAGCACTATACATATAGCATTGTACTTAACTTAAACTTTAAATTACATAATTTGCATGTGTGTCTCAAATTATTCTGCAAGTGCGCCTTGTGCGCCATAATGCATTTTTGTGCGCACGCATGTAAATTAACTACTACTACTACTTATTACTCCGTGAAACCAACAATTTCAAATCTTCACCGGAAAGTAGGACTGAATTTTGTAATTTTTGTTTTCTTTTATTTTAAAAGTAGTTATAAATAAAATCTATGACTCGCAATGAAGAGAGAATTTGATATAAAAGTCTTAGTAAAGTCCAGAAACCAGAAAGTCGGTTTCAAGCGAGGCTTGGGGAATTCGTGCCTTGTGACCAGACTGCTGAAAAGGTTCATTTTTTTTAAAGTGTATTGGTGAAAGGTATCCGCATAAGCGTAATAATACGCAATCCATAATACAAGTAATAGTTCTATCTCATAATTATAAAATCTCCAATCCCAAGTGTTGCTTTCTACTAATTTTACTTCCCCATGCTCGCGAGCATTAACTTCGTGCATGTGAACTGAATCCATGGAAGTAATAAGTACTAGTACGTAGTACTTATTAATTCCATGTCCATGTTCCATGGAAGTAATAAGTACTAGTACGTAGTACTTAATTCCATGTCTGAATCACAACATTGACAACATTCTCAAGTGATATCGGCGCTTGATTTCCACGCTTGACATCATGACAACTCTCAGTTTGCTCCAGAGAAGGTAGGTACATATAAGAATATCTGTGAGCTTGTTGGTTTGATACTAATGAATATCTCTACCACAGACCAGTGGGTAGTCTGTGATCTCTCCCTCCTAGACTGTCACTGTCAGGCACACCACAGACTACCTCAATGTATTTGTATTGAAATGAAATCTGTCAGTCTGTTTGTGGTAGGTAGGTAGGTAACTAGGTACGTACAAGTTATGTTATGTCGAGCAAAATCTTCTCACCTTTTCGGTCTGAGTCTCTGAGTAAAGATTAATTAAAATAATGAATTTGGCAATAAACTGGTACTGTTTCAATTGATATTCATAGTTATAACGTTATGTGAAATTATTACATTTAATTATGTGAGTATTATATCGATTAACCGGTTATAATTTTCAGTGATAAGTTAATAATAAATTGTGATTAAATGATGCTCGGTTTTTAATTATAATTGTAGTGTTTCATGTACCATATATTTTTAGTTGATCAGTTGTTTGATTTCAAAGTGACATTCACATTAACGTATTTACGGTGAGATAATGATGTTTGTTATGTCGTTTTGAGTACCTAATTGTTTACTAATGAATAATTCCGTTTGTAGTGCGTGTAATTACATGATGTCCAGGAGGCCGAAGGAGAAGTCATAAGTTAGTTAAAATTTGCTCGTGAAAGCAATAATTTTTAGTAGAGATTTAGGTATGCGCCATACAGCGCGAAATGCCGCGGGATATTCTTAGTGATAGTTTAGCTGTTCTAAGGATTGTTGAGGTACGTATATTTCTACATTTTTATTTTGGCTTGAACCCATTGATGGCCCACTACTGAGCACGGGTCTCCTCATTCCTGAGAAGGCCTAGAGCAACTCCACCACGCAGCTCCAGTGCGGATTGGTGGACGGGTTAGCGGCCAACCCAAGTGTCGGAAATTTTTAAGCCGTCCGAAGGTTTCCGACATGGCTTAACGACTGTGCCCTCCGAAGCATGGAAGTGCTCAAGAAATTTTGCCACTAGCAGTCACCCATCCAACTAATGACCGCACATGCTGTAGCTTAACTTAGTCGATCACTTAAGATCGAATCAAGCCACCGGGCTATGAGCGCTTCATATTTTTATTTACACTATACCATGTACACTATTGTGGGAGTTGTAAACCGGTAGGTAACCACTGATGTTTAAGGCAGATTTGATAATTTTATTATAAGCTGAGTAAGTACAACAACTAGCATGTTCTATATTACTCATAAATAACTAATGCTCATGTTTGTATTCATCTATGGAATAAGGTTATGGAAGGACAAAATTAATTATATCCAATGTCCAGTGTTATCTTATTTTTTATCTCCTACTCTGCAGGCATACATCCATCAATGAAATATTAATTGTAACTTTGCTCAGTCTAATCAATTTTGGTAAAACAGTATGTATCGAAGTTGTGCCAGAAGTTTTCAAAAACCTCTGTAAAAAATTTCATGCTTCTAAATCAGATGGTTCAGGACATCTTGTCTGTGAGTCAGTAACCATTAGCAATTATTAATTAGCAATATAATAAAATGATGTAGATAAAAGAATTCAAAATGAAATCTTATACATAAAATTCTTGTGTCACAATGTTAGTTACCATACTCCTCCAAAGCGGCTTGACTGGTTTTTATGAAATTTTATATGCATATACAGTAGGTCTGAAAATCGGCTCCTATCTATTTTTCATACCCCTAAGTGATAGGGGTTGTACACCGTAAACATTTTTTTTCATTTTTTGGACAAACTGTTTTTGCTTATTTTTTATTGATTAAGCTTAAAAAAATACACATAATCCCAAATTTTCATTTCCCAACCCCCACTCCTCAAATTTAAATCGTTCACTACAAGTAATCTATATGGCAGAACAATGTTCCGTAAACAACGGTCTCCTAGTATAATATAGATAACAAACTCTGGGTGTTAGTAATGCAAGGATGCCTTATAATTATTATTTACAACTGATATTTTACTGCCTAAGAAGTGTTTCATTCCATATTTACATGTGTATCATGTGTGTTGATAACATTGACATAATATCCTATATGTAGTAAGAGCTTGAGCTATTACTCAACTACTATATCCCACTGCTGGGCTGGGGTCTTGTCTCACAATTAGAGGCCATACAAGCTAAGCGCAGATTGGTTTCACAAACCTTTAATGGAGAACAGGTGTGCAGTTTTCCTCATGTTTGCCTTCACCAAAGCAAGTGATAAGTAATTTCTACTATCCACATAATTTTTGACAATACGATTCATACCAAAAAAAGTGACAAAGGTTTAACTAAATCTCCATTCAAATTTTAATTTAAAAAATTAAGCCTTATTTCACATTAAAACAAAGTGGGGGTTTGTCGTCATTTGTGATGTTGTCTCATTATTATGACTTTGTAGTATATTGAGATTAGAGAAGCTTTTTTCAGATGTAGCATTGGTAGTTTTGGCTCTGCATTGATGATTCAGCAACATGTGGTTCTTCCTCTTTATAGTTTCAATTTCATTTTTCATTTCTTTATAGTTCATAGAGTCAATGTTAAGTAACCCTTTGACATAATCAATTACGGTCGAATTTCGACCGCATAGCAGGCAACTAGTTACTAAAATTGCTCTTAATCCACAGCATAGAGATTTTGTCTGAGATATCTTCAAATCTTAAAAATTTTACTAACATATTTACTATAAATCCTGTCCTATTTATACTATTATTAGCACTACTACTACTAGTAGTAGTAGTACTACTAGTAGTAGGAGTAGTATTGATGATTCAGTAACATGTGGTCAGTAACATGTCCTCTTTATAATGTTGGCAGAGATATGAGATATTCTAGTACAACTACAGTGTTGTATATCACATTACAATAATAACCACTCCTTATTTGAAAAGTGAGGGGAAATAATATGATATTGATAATAAAGTATCAAATTATTTAGATTTGATACTACTTTTTCACAGTTGTGTTGTTTCACACACACAATATTATAACCCATTTTGCTCCATGAGACACACTAGTAAGCACCACCTACGCATTAATTTACCTAAACTACCAGCTATAAAACAATTGTTACAAGTGTAGACTGTCTCATTCCCTACTTTATACGAACTCAACATATTTAATACAGATAAGCAAATGATCTGGTTATAGACAGACATCTGTAATTGGTAGTAGGTATCTCAGAATATCTAGTCCTTAAAAACCAGCTACCACCAGTACATAAATATATGTAATTAAAATATAAGTAATAAGTAAACAATTTGCATAAGCTAATTTGTCTGTCTGTTTATCAAATTATCAGTAGCTGCGATTTTAATGACATAAGATAAGTTTCATTAAGTATGTTAGATGTGTTATGTAAAATTCTAAGCCTTCAGTAATGGTTATGTCATTTCACATTACATGTTGTGCAGAACAATATTATGATGACGCTTAAGTAATTTAATAATAAAGATCAATATCACATGTCAAAGTAACTAGTTTCTATTGTCATATAGGTAATTGGTATTGCTTAATAAAGGATCTTTCAAACTACTTTGAGATATCTAAAAGACATCTTTAATACATACTAAATCTGTAAATGATCGCTGTCTGTACATGGAAGATGTATGAGATTTTTTTTGCTGGGGATCTTTATTAACGCAAAACAACCCAAAACAATGTTTTTTATAATTTTTGTCTGTTCTTCAGTAACGGGTTTTCACTAATATATTGTAGTAACCTTCACTTAACATAATGTTTATTTTATTTCAATCTATTGATAAATAAAATAAAATGTGTGCAATTCACACATGGTAGAAGTAAAACCCTTAAAAAACGAATACTGTCAGTCCAAATATTGATGTTTTTCTTTGCTTACGTAAGCCGCCGTTTTACCGTAAAAGGTATTGCAGTAGGACCCCGACCTTGGAGCATGCAGCGGATAATGCTTCTTATCTCATTTTCTCCCACGTTAAAATGTGTCTGTCTCTTTTTACTGTCACTTTTCTTGTCATTTCCGTTTTTTTTACTTATATAAGTTAATGCTTCACTACAATCCCACCTGATTAGAAGCAGCGATGTAGTCGTGGGTGGTAAGGCGCATTAACTTAGAAGCCTATTCACTCTCGACTGGAAGATATAAACACCGACGCAGGCAATTAAGCTATTTTCTACTTTATAAAGACGGTTTTTCACTGCAAGCTAGTAAGGGAAGCCTTGTGAGCAATAAGATATTTAACACATTATAGAGTACAAAAAAATATATATTAAAAATGGACGATAAAAATGATATAGCACGTAACAGAATGTTTTTAAACTTAATAAACTTAAATTTTGTTTGTTTCTTCTTTGGCAGCATGATGATGAGGAGAATTGGCCACTGGAGGAGAAAGTATCGTGTAAGCCGGCCCACAAAAAAGCTAGTAATGCACCAAATAAAGAACAAAATCACACAAAAGACGACTGCGCGTGCTACTATAACTACGGGTGAGGTTTTATATTTTTTATTTATCACAACAGTTACAACAGTTAAAGTTTTCAATGGCAGTTCAATGAATAACGAATTCTGTTGTTACTGTTGCGCTTCACTTACCCTTCTCGCGGGCATGTCACCAGGGGCTAGATATTGTAGGTCTAAAACCTACAATGAACGAACGGCCCATTGCAGCAGGGTACGGATATTTTTCTACGGATATCCTGATTTCGTAACATTATATTTAGTGGGTAGTTAGAAATATGTGAAAAATCATCTAAGACATCCCATAGCCGCCATGAACGCGCCGCCTGCGAACGAGGGGTGCCGGGTTTGACTCCCGTCCGGGGCAGATATTTATGTGACAGATATGTAAGTGCCTTTTCTCGGCTCATAGGTGTTAGATTGTGGTGGAGCAAAAAGAAGATATAAATTTGGTAAAGTTCTTTCGAGTCTAATCATGCATTAGTATGTGAGGAATTGGATTTTATCTATCTGTTGTACAACTATCGAAAATGTAGGTTTTTATTAGATACTGGCGCTTCTTTGACTACAATTTAACAGCAAATTCATTCAAAGTAACGTTATAAAGTACCAAAGTAATACAGTCACAAAAGGTACTGCAGTCAGCAAATGGTTTTGTATTTCGATAGTTGTATTTGTTTGATAACGTCCTATGCGGAGACGACCGTATTATCGGGTTAGACTTTCTCAGAACTTATAATGCAAACTAAATAATTGTGTAACATAGTAGGTATGTAACTAAGTGATACGTTAATGTCCTAGTAAAACATTCGAATCAGAAGAGAAAATACATAATATACAAAGATTGTGTAGTACATGCAAAACAATTACATGAAAATTTATTTTTAGCTGGATGTATTGTAAAACGGAATAGAGATAAAATACCAGTGAAAATAATGAATACGGACGAAAAATCTATCAAAATTCTTAAACCTAAAATTGTTCAGTCAGCTGGCATTGATTATTTAGACAACTATGATTTATGTTTATTTAGCGAGTCTTAAAAGACGTTAGTCGTGTCAAGAAATTAGTAACTGAATTAAAATTAAATCATTTAAACTAAACTGATAAAAAATAGGTACTTGATATGAAAAATTGAATGATAAATTTTCTTGTTCATAATTATGAATACTAAACACATAATTATGTTTATATCGTGTACCTAAAATTTTATTTAGATTTGATTAAGATATTATCTTTAGTAATATAGTCTGTATTAATATATATAAAATATAGTAAATAACCCGGATGATGTAGTATGGTGATAGCACGCGCACATTATTGTATCGATGTAGTATGTCATGTGTTAGTTAATAAACGTACCTACTGAATACTCGTTTTGCTTGCGCGAATGGATAAAGTAGGAAATGAGCATATTAGAGGAAGTCTGAAAGTAGCACCAATTACAGATACCCAAGTTGAAAGGAAGCCGAATGTCGTGGTATGGGCATGTGATAAGAGGAAACGCATGTGACGAGAAGAGATATGATATGATATGAATGTGGATGGACGAAGGGAACGAGGACGGCCAAAGAAAAGATGGGTGGATTGTGTGAGGTAGGATATGAAAGAAAAGGGAGTCAGTGTAGAAGTGACGGCCAATAGGGAAGAATGGAAGAGAAGAACATTTGCGCCGACCCCAAATAAAATTGGGAAATGGGCAGGAAGATGATGTTTGTCATAGCCGGTATCCCATCATGCCTATTATAGGATAAGGTCTATGAAATTATACTCATAATATTCCTTTTGGCCATAACATTATTTATTCCATATTTTCCTATATGATTTTACAATTTCTCTCTCCTTGCAAAACTCAATCGGTTAACCATATTGACATACACAACCGAAATACTGTCAATGATGTTATGTTCAATTCCAGGCTAGGCGAGAGCGGAGCGAACCGGCAGAACGATCCCATATACCAGTACAAGACGAGCAGCCTGCCGGCCGCCGCGTCGATAAACCAGACTTGGGACGAAATAGTATGCTCCGCGCTCCGGGTGCCGCCGGAAGACATCGCCAACCAGCTCTCCCTGCTGGACCTGGCGTGCTTCAAGTCAATACGGCCCGAGGAGCTCACGTCCTGCGGCTGGAACAAGGCCAACAAGCTGACAGTTGCGCCCAATGTAGTGGCGTTCACCAAACGTTTTAATAGGGTGAGTGGTTTGTATGATGCTAATAACAATATCTTTATTTTATTTCACAAAAATAATGATCTTATGCAGTATTTGATGGTAAAAGTTAGGTCGAGGCAACTAGTCGGCAAACGACGATGGATATCAAAGCGATTCGCATTATTTTTGGCGCCCCGGCCGCGCGTCCGAAACGCAAAACGTTTATGGGCGAGTTCAGGAGGGTGGCAATGAGTCAGGCGGGCGCATTACGCCAACACGTTACATGCATTGTCGGTATTAACCTAGGTGGTGCAGGATGGTGGAGTTGAGTTGTCGCGACACCTCAAGAGTGGTTTTAGCAATAGCACGTTAGGATTCCCTGCGTTATGTTGCATAGAGATATCCAAATGAAACATCGCAGAACACCTATGACTGGAGAACGAACATTTATTGCTTTGTCCAGGTAGCGAACCCGGGACACCAATCTTGGGTGTGGACGGCTAGTGTCACTATCTACTAATGTACTAATAATTATTCCAAATGCGACCTTGAACAACCCCAATATTCAACTGCTACAAGAAACCTACAGAATATTAGGACTATTGTGATTTCTCGGTATTTTGTAATATTTTGAACTAAATTATGTTTAAAATTGTAGACCGACTATCTGAGAGTACGTGAAAAACGAATTAATTCAAATATCTGCACATTTGTGAACTCAGCAAATAAAATGAGTGTAAGAGAGCCTAATTTCCGAAAAATAAAACAAGGTCAAAATCTCGAAAACCGTGACACTTTTAGCTTTTACTGAAGTAATTTATTGAAATCTGATAGATCCATCCTCAAGCTATCTTCCATTTCAGTTTGTCGTACCACTTATGGGACAGGCTGTATTTATTATAAAAGTATGTGTTATACATCACGACAATAAATTAATTTCGTTGAAAGATTCTATCAAACTAGTTCCAACAGTTTTGTCATATGCATAATTATTTACGGCCGTGTTCGACGGCGCAATATTATTAACTTTATCGAATCCTATGTGATAAATCTCTTACGCAAAACTGTGAGGCCGTGTAGGAGATAAACACGTGGTCGAGGGTCATATTGGGTCAAAAGCATAGCTGGGTGCGTGAGTCTTTTGTGGTACACAATGCGTATTCATATTTTAATTCTGTTATCTCAAATTTCCAATTGCGTTCTTTCAATTTTGCACGTGGACCGCACCTATACTAATAATTATTAGTCAGTGGAACATGCACTTAAATTATGTTCTTTGTTATTATGTTCTTCTTAACTTTGAAAACAAACCTCACGTTTAAATGAACGTGTTTGTTCGCAAGGGATTGGTTGTGACGAACTGATGTATAATCCATTGCCACGTGGGGAAGAGTATTTAACAGGTCGCAGTAATATGCGAGCCTCATTTTGTAGTCGACATGGCTCCGCGTCACAAGTTTAGGATAGGTATAGGTTTGGCAAGGACCATTATGGATGTTTTATCTTAAATCCATAGGGTTCTTACCAAAATCAATTTGCATGTTTAGGGGACGCGGGTCACAGTCAAGGTGTGTAAAGTTAGGTCGGTACAGCTAGGTTGAATAAGCTGAGCAATTTAACTTTCGCGCAAAGTTTTTTTAGGGTTACTGATTTATAATTGAAAGTATTTGATTCGAGTGCGATTAAACAATGCGAAATATTCCATAATGTGGTGATACTTTTTGACTTATTTACAGTTTAGGATTGCCCTAATGATCTTTAAGGTCAGATGCCTCGGCCTCACTTGCCGAGTCCCTCGCTCAGATATTGCTTCGTTACGTTTGTGTTCATTATATTAGTTACCATACTCCTCCGAAACGGCATGATCGATTTTTATGAAATTTCATATACATATTCAGTAGGTCTGAGAATCGAGTACTATCTATTTTACTTACTCCTAAGTGATAAGGGTGGCTCACTCTGAATTTTTTTTCATTTTTTTAACAATTTTTTTTGGTAATTTTTTTATGGTGTGGCATAAAAAATACACATAATCCCAAATTTTCATTTGCTTACTCCCATCCTTCAAATTAAATTATTTAATTATTCGCGCTTTAATTATTCGCGCTTTAATTATTCGCAATCTATGTATGTTTGGAACAACGCTCTCTGGCGCAGCTAGTTATTTTTATAACATTAAAAGTGAGGACGCCTAAAGCACACTTCACCGCCGTGCTCCAGTGTGTATTGCTGGAGAATTGTCTATTGTCACAATGTTCCAAAATCGAGCAACGAGTTTGACTAATTGCAGGTGAGCTTTTGGACCGTTCAAGAGGTCCTGAACGGTCAGACGGCGAAGGCGCGGGCGGAGACGATAACACACTTCATAAAGGTGGCGAAGAAACTTCACGAGTTAAACAATCTCCATTCGCTGTTCGCGATCGTCTCCGCACTAAATAGTTCCAGCATTTACAGGTGAGTCACTAGACAAGCTGGCCTAGGCTGATTCAGTTGCGTTAAAAAAGGTATTAATATAAAGCAAAATAATGAATTAACTTTGAAATCTCTCATACAGGTTGACAAAAACGTGGGCCTGCGTGCCGAAGAAGGACAAGCAGCAGTTCGACAAGCTGGCCGAGCTGTTCAGCGAGAAGGACAACTGGATGGCGCTCAGACAGTACCTCAGGTCAATTGTGTTGCCGTGTATACCGCATCTTGGTAAGTCGATCCTTTGAAAGTTTTCGACGGTCTATTGATGATTTTTAGAATAGTCAAGATTGTTGCAATTTTTTACTGCTAGATGGCGCTATTTTTGTGACAACGTATGGCACAACGTAACGTTGGACGCGTAATCGGTTACATATTTCACTTCATCATAACAAAACCATTTGTTTGAGGTGCGTTTGAATGTGAAAACGTAGAACTTATTTAATTCCAATTGAACACAAACTGTAAAAGCAGTGGGTATATGCTTTTAACATAATACAATTGTTAACTTGAAACATGACCATTTCAAAATATAATAACTATTAAAATATAATATAGGTATGAATCACCTGTCACCTGTCATCAAATCTAGTAGCGCAATATATTAAGGGCCAAACAAACTATTACAATAACTACGATATGTAACAATGACCGTAAAACACGGTGATTATTATTTGTATATTTTTGAATTGAAACTTCTAATGAGACTTCCAAAACGTTTAACGTTTAACGCTTTTGTACCATAAGTAATTGTTCTTGTCGATGGATGGTGGTATATTGTATTGATTGAAGATACTTGATTTAAATCCAAAGCTTTAGATTAGTTTAAATATAAAGGATAATATATGAGGAGGCGGAGGGACTCCACGCACTGTTTTTTTTATCAGTTCATTCAACAACATAGTATGCTAACTAGTCAATAATATTTGGTTGGTTTCGTAGGCCTAGGACTCCCGTAGAAAAACAATCATCTACAAATAAAAGTGAATATCAACATCTCCAAGTAAATAAGTTTTTTCAGAATAGTCTGATTCTGTCACATTGTCCAAATCAATCTAATGTAGACTCCTGTTTGTGTTGAATTCCGTTATTTTTTATTTGATTAATTTTTTTAATAGTGATTATTAAGTATAAATACGAGTATCACATAATTAATAACAAAAGTTATTAAACAAATAAAAAGTCTAAAACGAATGAACTTGGAAAGAAGGTGGGACTAAACTTCAATTCGTAAGACGATGTACTTTTGCACCGCTACCACAAAATCACAGTTATTCACATTCGACAGCGACCGTCGACATCTAAGTGGACTTATTACACGATAGAGAAAATATAGGGATAGGGGACGTACCTTATTTATATAACGAACCCGAATACAAGTCAGTGCTCATCTCGTCTTGTAGTGGACGTGTAATCTATCTATCTATATATATAAAAGGAGAAGCTGACTGACTGACTGACTGACTGACTGACTGACTGACTGACTGACTGACTGACTGACTGACTGACTGACTGACTGACTGACTGACTGACTGACTGACTGACTGACTGACTGACTGACTGACTGACTGACTGACTGACTGACTGACTGACTGACTGACTGACTGACTGACTGACTGACTGACTGACTGACTGACTGACATATCAACGCAGGGCCTAAACTATAAGGGTTAGAAACTTGAAATTTTGCACGGGGGTTCCTTTTATAACGTAGGGGAGCACTAAGGAAGGATTTTTGAAAATTCAACCCCTGAAGGGGGTAAAACGGGGGTGCAAAGTTAGTATGAAACTTTGCCGTTTTTGAGGGTATTTGAATGAAATTTAGTATGAAGGTATTTCATTGAAAGTTATGAAACATGTTTAAAATATTTTTTCAAAAATCATCCTTTAAGGAGGTAAAAGGGGGGCGCAAAGTTAGTACGAAAGTTCTCTGATTTTATCAACTGTTACATAATTATTTAGGGATTTTTGGCGGGCGAAGCCGCGGGTATAGGCTTGTTTTTATATAAACACCGTGCACAATCCGCAGGGATATTTCTGACGGACCTGGTGTACATCGACATGGCGCACCCCGCCAGCGCGGGCTCGCCCCACCGCGCCACCAAGATGGCGGTGGTGCTCCGGGCGCTCGAGCGGTACCAGATGTCGGAGTACGACATCGCGCCGTTGCCGCACGTCGCCAACTACCTGAACAGCGTGCGCTACATAGAGGAGCTGCAGAAGTTTCTGGAAGACGATCAGTTCAAGTGAGAGGTCATTTTATTATGATACGGGTACTCACGATATGTATTTTGAAACGCCGATATTTCGACCCAGTTGCATGGATCGTGGTCACGGCTGAACCTTTTGACATGGTTTGACATGGTTAACAAAACGCAAAAACGAACTAGACGTAAGGTAGATAGACTAATGTATTAGTGTCAAGTGTCACCTGTCAAAAGTTTCTTCGCGCCACCGCAGTTCAGCCGTGACCACGATCCATGCAACTGGGTCGAAATATCGGCGTTTCAAAATACATATCGTGAGTACCCGTATCATAATAAAATGAGTACAATCCGCGATGAGTTAAGTTTAAAATCATACGTTAGAAGTGAGAGGTTTTGTATGTATGCGAAGTTGTTTGTACATGACGTTAGCCAGTTGTTGTTGATATGTTTGTGATATGGCTTTATTGTACGGATTTTATCGATACTCTATACAAGGTGATTCGTAAGACACTTGCGATATTAATAGGGGGTACTCAGTATTCGATTCTCATTCCAAATATGTATGTAATTAAAAACGGTGCTTAAAATTTGACGTAATTATCCATTACAAACCCATAATATGGACAAACTGAGCGCGCGGTATAAACAACTCTACTTATTTATTATCTCTTTAGCTTATTGATTAGAAAAGTCGCAACAAAATTTAGTCAAGTCGAGTCGAGTCACAATATATTAGTGAAAACCGTAGCAAAATTTTTAAAACCGGTTATGAGATTAGTGCGTGCAAAACCGTTTAGAAACAGACAAACACAACAAAAATCTTTGTTTTGGGTTCCACTGCGATACTGAAGGCCCGCAATATTAGTTTTTCTCACATTCATTTCTCAAGAAAAAAAAATCTTCCATGGACAGACAGCGATCAGCGTTACAGGTTCATTATTATATATAGATAATAGTGCTATGACATGGAGCTTCAAGAAGCGGGTCTTTCGCTTCCTTCGTGGCCGGCAACGCGTTGGTGACGCCCCTGGCGTTACCAATATCCATGGGCGACGGTGATCACCTACCATTAGGTGACACGTCTGCTCGTTTGCCGGCTTAGGCCATAAAAAAAAGATATGAAATGAAATGAAATTTATTCGAAGTTGTTTTTTTACAAACACTTTTCGAAAGTCAATCTACGCCATCGCTTCAACAAATCCCTACCCTGAGTAGTCTTGGAAGAAGAAGCGGCAAGGAACTTCCAAGAAGCTTTTTATGCTACTCACATTACAGATAGCACTTACTACTACTTACTAGCTAGAACATCAAACTCATGTCCAAGCATTTTTATCTTTAACATAATCCTCAAGTTTGTAACCTTTCGTCATAAGGACGCCTTTGACATGAATTTTAAATTTACAGTATGATATGATAACGGCCCCTCGTCTCCAACCGCAGGCTCTCGTTGAAGCTGGAGCCGGAGTCGCCGGCGGGCAGCTGCGCGGGCTCCAGAGAGTCGGTGAAGGAGCCTCCGCCGCCGGGCGCGTCGGCGCCCTTCCCGCCGTCGCCGCCGCGCCGGCTCGGCTCGGGCTCGCTGCGGCTGCAGGGCTCCTACCACCAGGCGAAGTTCATACCGACGCACCGCAAGTGTCGCTCGCTCGGCTCCAAGTAAGTCGTTGCGCTCGCTCGTCGGGCGGACAGTGAGAGGGCGCACAATTGAATAGGGTGTTTGACTACAATGAAAATATAGATCAAACTGTTGTTAGCTTAAAAGTATACAGGGTGTTAGGGGCTCAAACAGAAACCTTGTAACCACGCTTTCGGACCGTGATTCTAAGTAATACTACATCGAAAAAAAATATTTTTGGTGCATTTTTTTGGACCGTATAAATTTTTTTAACAATTTTTTTTTCGAAAATTTTAAAATATATCATAATTATTCGGGCCCCTCTTAGCTATAGTGAATGAATTTTACGATTCTATTCAGTAACAGTACAATAATTAGGGTGCTGACCTTGAGATCTATGTGTAGGACTGTATAGAATAGTAAAATTCATTCACTATAGCTAAGAGGGGCCTGAATAATTATGAAAAAAAAAATTATATGTTCCAAAAAATGCACCAAAAATTTTTTTTTCGATGTAGTATTACTTAGAATCACGGTCGAAAAGCGTGGTTACAAGGTTTCTGTTTGAGCCCCTAACACCCTATATATTTTGTTAAATCAATTTAGCCAACACATTATTTTAAAATTATTTGAATTTATATTATAAATCGATAATAAAATAACTAAATTTTCATGATTAATCACGTGACCGAAAACGCACGGATTGGCTGAATGACGTCACCTACTTATAGTCAATGAAGTATTGTACGGTTTGACAGCAACGAACATAGAACAGTTACACTATACACAATAACAGAATTGACAGTTAAGTTTGCTTATATAAGTAGGTGACGTCATGACCTGCTTAAAATGGCGTATTACCGTTTTGGCGGCTTTTTGTTCATTTAAACTTTGATGGTGATTTTCATAGAAAATAGAGAAATTTACAAAGAATTAAGCAAACTGCGTAATGTATTATGTTATACTGAACAATTTGAAGTATTTTTCTTAAATCTGTCAAATACCCTATTATACAGAAAATCGGACAAGGATTCCGTTCCTACACTCAATAGTTTCTGATATATGCCCCTTTGTTAGTATTTAATTTTGTTATAGCGGCTGCAGTATTACGCGTTCTGTGAAAATTTGACTTGTCTACAGTTACCGTGCGGTTATATTACGGTCCAAAGATTAAGCTCGGACACACGAACGGACGGACAGACAAGTTTTAGTAAAAGGGGCAGAAAAAGGTTTAGTCTTTCAAGAAGTGTGACGGACAGCGATGCGTTAGTAATCTTCAGTGTTGCACATGTTCATAGACGATAGGTTAGTCACAGAGGCAATGGCTGTTAGTCGTGTCGTATGTATCCACGTAGTGGTCGTTCGCGTATAAACGTGTCTACGTGTGTGACACAGAAATTTTGGGTTTGGCAGACGTCAAGTCTGCGTCCAAAGTTTACTGACTGTGGGCTAAGGCTGTAATTGATTGTTGCGGTACAGTTAGAACTGGCAGATGTAATACATACAACATGTCGCAAACACGGTGATTTTTATACTTACCCACAATGTTTACACCGAAGAATGTTTTGATTATATTATTAAGAGCTGATTAGTTAAGAGCCCAATAACGATTTACAGTTGAAAATTTTAGGCTAACTCATTTTATAATAATATTTTAACTTGGCATTTGATATATTCAATTGTTTATTCTTCATTAACTCTTTTTTGGTATATCCAACAGACTTTTAGGATAGATCAGGCGAAATATTCAACAAGTACATCAATGTTTGACGGAAAGAATTTGAATAGGTATTAAACCTGTGTTGTTGTTTAAAACTAGGTAAAAAGGTAGGGCACGCAAATCCAACACATGAATGAACCAGACATGTTTTCAGCAATCAAAATAAAAAAAAAAACAAGTTTTAGGAACCAGAAATGTTTTCAGCAATCAAATTAAAAAAAAACACAAATTTTAGGTTTCTATCTAAATTTGTACTGAACAATGTGACACACAATTTTCAATTACTTACAATACAAGCCATTTTCTAATATTGTTTTGGTAAATAATCGTTCATAAGAAATATTCACCTAATGCGACAAAAATCATAAATTGGTGTAATATGTTTTTCAATGAACACGCTAATATTATAATGATAATTTCCGCTAGATTACATACTGGGATGTCCTTTAACAATAATAAAACTGACTCATTACATAAATCAATTCAGGAAACGCGAACACGGATCGTCCCACTGACACTTATAATCTTATCGCGCTAATATACGCCCCCACACGTTACAACTACCTTATTTAACTTGTAATTTAACTTGTATCTTTTAAAATTTCTACTTCTTCATACCTACATGTGTTTAGTTAGTTTCGTATTGGAAACAATAGCATCGTTCTATGATAGATAAATGTTTAGAGTTTGGTATGAAATGTTCGTACTCACAAGGTTGGATCATTCGGTTGTTTACCATCAATAGGACAACAATCTCCTGGAGTTGTTTAGGCCTTGAAAACTGATTGTAGCAGCATCCGGTCCCCGACTGATCCAATCTTGTCCCGGCAATCAAGTCATCAGGTCTCGTACATTCAATCACCGTTAACGACACAATTGTACATGTGATCGCGTTATACTCTCGTTGATCCAATTGGCGGATCTCGACCGACCTAAATCGATGCAACGTGATTTACTGTATGCATTGATTGCCGTATCATGTCATAATTCATTTAACGTCCCGCTGAGTGATCTCCGAACGTGCGGCTTATTTTTGTTCGTGTTCATGATGCGTTTTTACAGTCTACTAAAGTTCAAGTTTAGCCGAATGTAAATATAACTGTCATTTTTTATTTTACTAACGTAGTGGTGAATGCTTAAAATAACCCGCATCTTTTGGGGAGGTATTTGTTTAGTCGTAATAATATATTTTGTTGTAATACTGTTATTGTTGTCGGGCTTGGCGTTGTTTCTCGCTGAGAGATTGGTACCGAAACGACGTCAACGTCCGCATCGATGTCGGTCGCTACGACCCGAGACATAATCATGGTTTAATCCGACAGTTTAAAGTAAATAAATTTGTTTTTCCCGCTATCGGTAAATAGGTTTCGTAGCGCAAGTTTGCCGAGAAATTTTCACAAGGTCAATTTCGGTGTGGGGTGAGTGAACTCAATGGTTGATTGGATTTGACGGCTTGCATTTTGGTGTTATGTAGATTATAAGAATTATACGATTGTATTGTATAGAGAGCATGCTTTACGGCCGTGATTGAAACTTTGTATTTCACAATTGCACCGACAAATCATCAGAGCATGTTACTGTAAAAACGATAGTTTAAAACTCGTGTTCGGTAGGCATTAGGAATCTTAAGGTTGTCGTTTTTAAGTTAGTTATGATGTTCAATTGATTAAATGTAATTAGATACTAGTGTTACCACTTGCATTACTAACAACCTAACTTTGGTGCAATTTAATAATTAATGAAAATTGGTGCATTTGCCTTTTATGTACAGATTTCTCTCTTCACGAGAACATTCTACAATATACAATTTACTGCAATATTGTTTCACTGCTTTCTTATAGATAATATCGAAGGAACGGAACTATGTATGTTCCTGTAAAAACATACTTTCTATTTTCTCTCATGTGTGTCTCAAGTGCAAGGCATTAGTTCTGTAATCATGAAACGTACCTGTTTTTCTTACTTTGTTCAGCTATTTCCAAAAATCCTCTCTTAGTGCTCCCCTACACTCCCCAAGGAACATAGGTATATGCCAAATTTCAGCTTCTTGCGTCCAGTAGTTTCGGCTGTGCGTCGTCTGTCAGTCACTCAGTAGCGCAAGAGTTTTATATATTATATTAATTTATTTTTCGTGAATTCTCCAGATACCTTTATTGTAATTGTAACTGATTTGTGTTCTGATTTATTTTTTGCACTTTTCTATTATTTTTGGTAACACCACATGGCTAAGTTACATACATGTGATGTTCGAGAGCATTGCACGGCACGAAAGATAACCGTTCAAGTCGATGAGCAAGTAGACCGTACTATGTTTGCGGTAAAACTGTGGCAACCTAGGGACAAAATCTCGCTGCATCCGCGGGAACAAGAAGTATGAGTAGAGTGGAGTATATTGCGCACTCTTTTGCACTTCTTGGTCTTATGGAAATGTGCAATGATGTACATCATTTCAGCTCTCGTGTCGACAAATGTTATCGACGAGTTTTTGAAATATGAATAATACTTCTATAAATTCTGAATTCAATTAATTTTAGTATCTTATTGAACTAACATAAAAAAATACCCATGTTCTGTAATAAGTACCAAGTAAAAGTTAAAAAGAATTAGTTATTGCTTGCAAAAAGCCTCCATAACATTATATCTAATGAATATTTTCAAATACAAACTGAATAGAAGTTACGCGTTGCCAACGTATAAACGACCGACAACTTTACGCTGCGCGCAAGTCCCTCGTTTTCGATAACACGTCTGCGACAATTGCACATCGTTGTGCAAAATACATATTATAGTTTATCACTGCCTGCAGCGAAACTTTGTCCGTAGTAAATGTACAGTGTAGGTACTCGTAACGCAAAGCGATTTATTTTTATTTTGCTAGCTTATGGTAACTATAAGGCAACTGCTTGGGTATGTTTCTTTCTAAAAATGTTTGGTCCCGGAATTTCTTTCAAATTAGGGGATAGAGAATAGATTTAATCAAAATCGGATATACACTAATACGTGTAAGTGTAAAGACCTGGCTTATTGGTATGAGCTCCTGTGTTATGATGTCAGGGGGAAACCATTTCAAAACCTAATTAATATTTAGAATTAATGGGGATATATTTTTTGAAGTTATACTTCTTTAGGCGCGTTATTAAAAAATGTTGAGAATGAAAAAAGTGAATTTTCATCATAGCCCGTTCTAAAATCGACTACTTTAGCAACGGAAAGCGTGGCATAAATGCGGGTTAAGGTCACAGAGTGCTTTAATTTTAACATTACATATTTTTCCTACTGCAGATAAGTGACATTGTCATTTAATTGTTAAAAAGTAAGAATATGAATATAAAAAGAGTTCGGTTTGCCACAAATTGTATAATAATTATCGCATTACCAACCGAGACTACGTCGCCACGTAACGTCAGGTGGGACTGTGGTGAAGTAAAGTTGCATGTATTTGTACACCTTTAATTAAGTAAAAGTTGATGAAATATAAAAAAAAAACTTTGTTAGATTCTTATAGTCTAGATCATAATGTGAACTATGCACTGCGAAGCTTGCTGGCCTCATATATTTTAAATTAAATATCCGAGTATCCTCAATAACAATGCTTTTTAGAACTACACATTAAGGGAATCTGGAAAAACATTTCGCTTCAATGTTACTTTCATATTTATTTCATTATTGATTATTATTATTGTATCTTTCATGGTTGAGGCACTGTTTACACGGTAGAAAATCTGATTTGCATTTCGATGCTAGTCATTCCAAACAGTAAGGTATGTGATTAATCGTGGTATTGCTAGGATGTACCCTCATCGGCTACTGTGCCGCACCTAGTCGACACATCGTTACATTGATGTGACCGTATAGAAGGCTCCTATTTGCTCAGTACTCCTACGTCCACAAACACCTAGAGATTTTAGGTGTGGTCTGAAGCTGTATTCCGACGATATGCACAAGTTTTTCACATCAGAGAAGGAAAAAATAAAGCAAGCATTTATTTATTTTACTGCAATAATGCAGTACTATCCTAGATATTATCCTAAACCATCCATCTTATTTATTTCCGTACCGTACCGGTCGCGCTCAGCGAGCACCATTTAACTGGTGGGAACCAAGGAAAGACGATATTAGACTGCGCCTTAACCACATTATGTGTACAGTGGCTTTATGTTGTTGATAATGCAAGGAAGTGTTATTGATTGTAAAAAGTATTATTTAATGTTTCAAGTTAATGAGCGAAATAAATGAATATAAGCGCTTCTCAGGCTTTAATACAGGCATCAACTGGCCGGTCACTACGCCGCCGCTTTTTTACATATTTTTAATGTAAGCAACAGGGGCTTTATACTTTATGTAGGTTATAGATACGTATTGGCATTTCATATTCAAAATTATCTAGTAGTGAAGTTGGTATCGGCTACATATTCAAGTATAATTTTATTTAACTAGCCATTATGTTACTGGTGCGAGATAATTCTGAGTTATATATATTTTTTGTAAATATTTATTGTCATTATGTAGAAAGCGTCTGCCTATTATGCCTATTATGGATAAATTGCTAGACGATATGGGCAATCCATTGGAAATTTCGAAAACAAAGTAAAAGGGAAATTTTCTGAATAGGATAACTCAAAAATATTGTTGCCTAGAAAGCTGAATAGAATTTTTATTGTCTTAGTGTAAAATATTATGTTATACATATTTATAGTTATTTTCGTTGAAGAATATGTACCAAGAGCCAATGATATCGGCTTGGGTTCATAAATGTCATATGTTAAATTAGGATAAGTGTGTACTAGTATAGTTTAGTACTAGTGTACTAGTAAATTATAATAGTTAAATATAATTATGTAAGTAATAAACATTTTAGATCATGAGTATATACATCTGCTTTTGCTTAATGGTCGAAATGGTCGGTACAACTGCGTACAAAACTTTGTATAAATAAACATTTTATCCGCAAAAGACTGGTGTATAAAGTATGATTATGTCTTGTGATTAAGCTTTTAGTTTTAGCATTAGGGTGTGGACACGTCGGCAATTAATTGTTATAAATTAGTTAGCGTTATTATTAACGTACTAAGTGACGTCGTTTATCAATTTTAATACAAATAGTTATGAAAACATAAAGTAGTAAGTAGACTCATATATTACGCATACATCCTACTAATACGATGTACTCTCATTCCGGATCACACGCTGTGTCAGGAATAATACATTTTAAAAGTAGTATTTCAATTTGTGAAAAGTGTGTTCGTTTGGAGAATGCTACGTTTGGACGAGATTAAATACAATCTAAAATCACCTTTATAATTATCCTTTGAAATAATAGGATATCAATCATTAAAATTGTTATTATTTTCGTTTATTGCAGGCAGAACTTTCATAGCGTCTACGCAGCTGCTCATAAACTGATTTAGTACGTTTTTAATAGTGATATTTACAATCTACGACGAATGCCATTTATGTTTTATGTTGTTGTACATTTTTCTGTACCGTGTCTGTACCTTTGGGCTACCTACAGATTATATAACGAGTGACTACAGATTGTGTAAACACCCATAGTATATATTCACGCGTTCGATAACGACGCAATACAATGTCGCACAACGAGTTTGGCAAGTACAAAATTGTATGAATATGAAATAAAAAATTCATGGGCAAATATTTTGGGGTCCCAATGCGAAAAGACAATGTTCCTACTTTTATGCAACCATAGATAATAAATACTTTATAGTAATGCAACGTCAAAAAGTCGCTGCAAAACTGTTGATCTGTACGACATTTTATGAGTTCGTTGTCGCACGTTCGAACAGACACAATGTTTTCACGCTTGCATGCTACACTTATACAAATTAACTTTTAGAGTTTTATTTATCTTATACGTTAATTCCTTTGCTGTTGGCTATGATTTTGATAATAGCATTTCGTCTCAAATATGAACAATATAGAATAAAATAATACATATTAAAAGTCTAATAATCAAAGTGCAAAAGAGCAAGAATAGCCGAACGAGACAGACAAGGCTGGTCACAATCTCACAGTGGTTTAATTAAATTTTACATTTTTTAAAATCGTAAGAGCATTTTGAAGTAAGCAAAGCTTATCAAACATTTGAAACGTAAACGTATAAAACGTTAATAACTAAAAAGATGCAAAATGTATGTATAATGTACCTACCCTACATACATATGATAGCAGTGTACTGCAAGTCAATATTTCTTTGCAAATACATATTTCATTCTGTACTATGTAAGTCCACCAACTAGCCAATCCAGAGGACGTTGTTCTGCATCATATATTGGTGTTGTAAGTCCACCAACTAGCCAATCCAGAGGACGTTGTTCTGCATCATATATTGGTGTGTGTGTGTGTGTGTTTATCGGTGTTTAAACCGTTCTAATTAGTGCAATAAATAAATCTATAGAAAGCAATAAACACACATGATAACATTTTCTACAGTACAATATGTGGCAGAACATATTTTGTCGGTTCACAACAAAAACATCAAATTTGATGTTTCTAACCTCACCTTACCTCAGTAGTGCAAAAAGTATTTGGGTCAAAAGGCTGGTTGCATTCTTTTTGTGTGACAATATTGCACTTTTGTAATATACAGAGAATATAATCATAATATATTCTCTGTATATTACATAAGTATTTCTAATAATGTCTCTAGCTGTTCTTCGTGTTTCGACTGTTAGAACAAACACAGTCGAATCACGAAATTTGCGGAAGGTAAAACTATACACTGTACGCATGATTAGATATTTTTTTAATGGATACGCTGCATACGATTGTATGGTTTTTATCTGAACCTTCACTCATCCCTAATACTGATCACAAGTGATTATGTTTTAAACTTGCATGCTTGTTAGTACGAGTAGTAAGACTTGTTAGATGCTGTTTTAAATAAAATTTTATATTTTTTTTAGTTCGACACTAAGAACACCATAACTGGTTTGTAATTACGTTTGTAAATTCTTAAAAATTATAAAAAAAATGTATTTACGGTCGCTTAGCAAAATTATATAAAAAAACGCCTATGCTTGACATTTAATACAGACTGAATACACTAACATGATCAAATAAAATATTAATTCCGCAGTAAGGCTTTGGCTTAAAATGAAATTAAGACATTCTAGATTGAGCAACGGTTCAGATCTACTCTTCATATTACAGTTTATTTATTATTATATATTATCATTAATAGAAAACTATGACTGTTGCCGGTAGGATTTATCAGCCTTGTCTTTTAGGCAGGTCAATGTAATATCGAGTTCGTAATTAGCGCTTAGCTTTGCTTCGATACTGCCTTATGAGGATCGAGTGCCGATAGCCACTAAAACGCATTCGCGTGTACCCGCTTTAAAACAAACATTTTGGAATATAACGAACGAACGTTGCCCGAAACACATTGTACATTTAAGTGTAATTGGTGACGTCATTGAGCCGGTCCGCTGTACGTGTCCGCAGCATCTTCGGCAAGGGCCACGCGGAGAGCAAAGACGAGCAGCCCGCGGGCGGCTCCGTCAACCTGCTCGACGACACGCTGCTGGAGTCGCCCGGCGCGCCGCCCGCGGACGCCGTGGCCAACTCCTTGCCGCACACGTATGTATTCGCTGGTGACCCGACTACGCTTCGGGAGACCGATCACCTGCTTCGAAGCTGATTGTTTTATCAAGCATAAGCAAAAGAGCATAAGGCCGCGGTTCCACCGCCGCGCACGCCGTGCCCGGGCACGCGGCGCATTTTAGCTGCGTGGGTTCGTTTGTTTGACAACGTCATGTCGTGCGTAGCGTATTCGTGGGTTGGAGTGGACGTTATCACATACATTTTTTTGCAAAGCGCACACGTGTATTGCCTCTTGGTGCGTTGCGGTTGATTCGCGTATTAATCTTTGTCATAGCAAACGTCCAAACTCGGGCTCCAAACCTAGGAGAGGTTCGACCGGTTCAACTCGAGTCTGGCAAGCAGTCTTTGTATAATTCCAAACCAATAGCGGGTTTCGGACTTTGCGTATCGAATTACTGGGGCAAGGATGGTAAGTCCAAGTTAGCAGGCGATGTTAAAACATTAGTTGGTTAGTTTGTCAGTAAATATGAGGACTGGGGCTGGAATAATAACAGTTTAATGTTTCGATTTGTAGAGAGCTGTCGAACTCATCGGTCCTGGAGTGCGATTTCCAAAGCTGTGTGCGCAGGAAGACGGTTCTGAAGGAGGGTAGGAAAGTGTCGCTGTCGTCATGGCAACGGTACTGGCTGCAGCTCTCCGGCGACATGCTGGTTTTCTACGCATCTAAATCTTTTAAAGGGTATGTTTACATTGATACACGCAAATAGAGAAATGGTTGAAATTTCCTTTTTTACCTAATCTCACCAAACGGGTCTTACTTGTGTTTTTAGTCAAATATTGATTGAGAAAAAAATGTTACGATAACATGATTACTTGCATTATACATACTTCTAAAGTGAACTTTGTCCAAACGGTGTTTTATAGGTGGATCATGACCGACAAAAAAAAAAACAAATTTAAGCTAAAATGCCTCGCTGGGAATCGAACGGCGGTCCGTGTTAACCATTGCGCCATCCGGGTCGTCGTACTATCATGCTGTCCCGTTTGTTTAAGTTTGTTTGTCAACGCAACGTTTGTTGTCGTAAGTTGTTCCTTTTCTTGTGCGAGTGCTACAGATGGCATCCGTTAGTCCATACTGTTACGTGTACGACAGACGCTCGATCGTTTCCGACCGGAGTGCTCAATGTTTGGTGCCCCGACGCAGGTGCACCCGCGGCGACTTCAGGGCGGAGCGCTGCAAGCTGGTCGCGCTGCACGCCGGCTGGCGCGCGCTGGCCGCCCGCGAGGACGCGCCCGACTGCTTCCAGCTCGTGGACCACCACCGCGGCACCGTCTACAAGTTCAAGTGAGTGTGTTCCGGTGTTCTCGCGAATGTGTTTATGTGATAGACGATGTGTGTATGTGTAATGTGTGGTCACCGGTTGTCCACCGCAACCCAGAGAGTCCTAGTGCGTGGGTAGTGGACGTCCGTCTGAATCCATCTCTTATATAAGCTGTGCATCTTCTCCCGTGTCGTGATAAACTCGGTTTTCTTAAAATATACTCCTTCTTTTTTGTTGTATCGCTAAATAATCTCTATTGAACGGATAACTTTTTTAGTATTGTTGTGATTTGGAAGTTGATGAAACGGAAATGACGCGTAAATGAAACGTAACGGAAACAAAAAGAGTCGGCTTACGTAAACATCGTTTACGTCGTAACAAACGTTTCATGTATTACAGGACTGCTTCGGAGACGGTGGCGAGGCAGTGGGTGATGAAAATTAACGAGGTGACCGAGAAGATGATCAAACCGCTGCCGGCCAACCTCATGTCCTTCGAGTGACCGCCGGCGCGACGTGTCTCCACAGTAACTAGTTCCAGCGCGACCGAAAACAAGGTCATAATTATGATAAATGTATGCCATACAGCAATATTACATAATTATTGTACATTGAAATGTTCCACGTTCGATTCCTTGAAACAGATCTGAAATAATGGTTTTAGTAAAAATTTTATTGTTGCTCATCGATCGCTCCCGTCGCTGTGTCTATTAAGACAGCGCTTGTTACAGCCAATGTTAACATCAAGTTGAATGTTCAAATGTTTCACTCTCAACACGGGAATGTTTGTGAAGGGACGCGTGCGACGCCGTCGTTCCAAGGGCACCGGTTGCCATGGCAACGCAGCAACAAGAGGTTTGCGCGCATGCTCAAACTTGTGTCGTCCAATTAATGGCTTGTGGTGCGATCTGATGTTTGTTCATTGTTGTATACATGTCGTGTTAGCGTGGGGCGATAAATCAATGGATGAACTTTTTTATAATTGTCAATTAATATCTTTTTAAGCTTTTTACATATTCAAAAATGTTTAGAAATAAGAAAATATTCCATCGTGAAATTTAAGTAAGTGATTAGAGTAAAAATAACTTTTTTAATCGAATGTTTGAAAAACGCTGTCTTCTGTTAGTTATAAAGTAAACCGTAGGTACTAAAGTCATTATGGAGATTATTCTAACAAGAACAAAAAAACACAATTTTTTAAGGCAATACTTGGGTAAACGTTATTCATATACTTCGGTATCGGTTTATTATTCATTACTATAATATTATTGTATTATTGAACGTTGACCAACTTGTATAGTATTAGTCACTCTATGTTCATTGCGAACGATGACTGCTTTGTCGGAAAGAGATAGATAGTGTTATTATTAATAATTGGAACAAGGAGGGAAGAGGGATATGTTCGTTGTAAATGACGTCATTGCCATAGTTTTTGTATTTTTCAAAATACTCAATGCCACATTCAGTCGCCGTAGATAAGCTAAATCGTATCTTTCTATACATGAATATGTAAAGAAAAAACATTGAATAACTTTTGAATGAGCGTCAAATTCGGTGTCATTAAAGTTTATATGCGTGCGCGGTATCGCTCCATTGGTTTGACGCTCCACGCTAATTACTTAGATGTTGTTGCGAACTACTGACTTGTTATAATTCTGAACGGGTGCGTATACAGGACATCGTTTAGGGGATGGGAGGGAGATTTGAGATTGATTGACATTCATTAGATGGGGGGAGGAGGGGGGGGGGGGGGTAATTGTGATATCACTTCTTGACTTTTTAATAAGATAAGTGGTTTTGTATCCGCGCCTAACCTCGAATATTGTCTCGAAAGTATATTTACGCGCACGTTAACAATGTTTCCGGTATACGAGGTAATCTCATATAATAAGATATATTATTACACCCCGAGGGTCGTCTATTAGCCGTAATACCAATTCATGGTGTGAATTCGCGCTCCGATCGATACGATTTCCTTATTAAAAATATTTTTACATTTGTGAGTATGAATAGGATGTATTTCCTATCTAATAAAATCTTCAATGCAATGCACATTAACGAAATTTGAGGATTCAATTTGATCGTGAAACGGTTATTTAAAGAGCTATTTTGTGCTTTATCAGTATATTGCTTGGAGAAGATAAAAGTGTACGCCTTTTTAAGAATGATGCACACGTGTCATATTTGGCATATTTAAAGTTTACAAGGAGAAGTTTAGGCGGACTCCATTTAAAGAATCTCCATAAGGTAGTTTATAATTTTGAATTTTAGTAAAATAGTATTATATAAAGAATTACATCTCGCATACAACGTTGTTAGCTTGCAATTACGGGTTTATTGTGGTAGTTTTACGTCAGTAGTTCGCTACAGATCTGATTTACTGCACTACACTATGTCAATGTATTATTAGCAACCGTGTTACTATAGATAATAATTAATATTGAACGTTGTTTAAGTATCACGTATTCGGTCCACCGTCGTAATAACGTAAGGCTATGTTTTATGTTACTAATACTTTTAATGTTTTTGTATAATTTTTTCATGTACTTTTTATAAGAAAACTTGACTGATGACGTAACTAAGCAAATAAGCGTTTTGCAAACAATTATTATCGTAATGTTAGTATTATCGGCTCGTGTTACGCTGTCAAACGAAATACGCTTTTCATGTATAATTATGAGTCAATTCAAGGTCACGTGCTGCATTATTATAAATTCGGCCTTATTATTTAATTATAAGTGTAGATATTTGACGCTTTCGTACGTACTTTGAATTTTGTAAGCTTAAATATTTTGCATTAAAAAGTGTTTAATAAACACTATTTCGGTAGGATTCGGATTAGTGACATGACGATTTGTCGTGTTCAGTACGCAAGTAACGTTTTGTGGCTCATCACGTGTGGTGGATCACGTGCAATGATCAAATTGGCTCAATTTATGAAACCCTCGAAAAATTTAATGCAGGTACGTTTCTATGACAGACCCTCCCACAACACTTTGACGCATAAAACAACAACTCCATAATATTACATTAATAAATAACTTAAAATTATGCAATATTTTGTATCAAATATTCACCAAAAGACATTTCTTATTATTTATGATATGATCCAGGATATGAAGCAATACAAAAAGTTATATACCAATAATTACATAAATGGACTGGATAGGTTTACTTTACCAATTTTTTAGAACATCACCATTTCGTAGCGCATAACTTTTCCAGTATAATATTAGGACAAGAATTAAAATAAAAGTGGAATTTGAATTTGAACATTTATTATATTTACATATTATTAAATTTCAAAGGGTTGTTTAAAAAATATAATTACCTAATATTGAATTAAGAAAATTCAAACTTGCAAAGTAAAATATTTTTATCACTATTTTTATTTTACGACACAATCATTATGCAGTAAATTAATATTTCTGGAAAAAGCTTACAAAAAATACAATAATGTGGTATAACTCATTGGAGCGTAACCCAGGTGGGATTTGAACCCACAATCTCCGGTTCTACTGAGCCAGCATAACAAATATTTCGTACACTTGTTTCCAAAACAACGCGTTACAACGTTAACATTGAAATGAGCTGCATGATTTAACTAAACGTCAATGATATGAGGTTGAGGGTGAACAGAATAGCGCTAATTTAATGATTACAAATGTTCAATCTGGGTGGATGTGGAAAGTGGTTATGGCAGGTGTTAAATCAACAATTGATTACATGAAATACAGATTATGCATAAAGTATACATAGAAATACATGAAGTATTTTTGTATATATCAACGGATAAAATTTTCAATCTTGAACTTTTAAGCTGCTATAATATCAAATCAGTGAAAATTTAAATGTGACATACTTTCAGTACTTACGTGACTTTTAATTGTTTTCATTCAAAATTAGTGGGTACACACGGAACCAATTGATTTAGTTGCGAATGTAAGAAAGTAATATTGCACGAGGAGGCTATTATTGTGTGTGTGTGCTTTTGATTGATATTAATCTTGTTGTGTGAAAAAAGGTTAACAGTTTTAACTTGCCTGATACGTTTATTGTTATGTACACGTTTAAATGTTATGTACGACGACATCGGGTAAAACTATTTCCACAAAATACTCTACTCTTCACAACTGTTAGTCGTTGGCGAAAAATATTTAAAATAGTATCGTGATTATAGTAATTTATTTATTTATAACAGTAGATCCGTCTAAGGTGGGTTCGACTTGACTGCCATTACAGATATCAGGTAACTTTTATTTAGTGATAAGTCGCTTGATATTCGACATAACCCTATCAGACAACTAGATCAGAAATCTGTTGCTTTTCCTACAAATTCTCCTACTAGTACCATATTAACATTGTTATCTGAAAGCCTAAATAAAATTATATTATATTATGTATTAGGTAATTAGGTACCTATAAGAATTTTTCTTCCCATGATTTGGTTTACTCGTGATCAGCCTTTAATTTCATTGCCTATGACGCTATATCTTAATTCTGTAAACTGCATATTTACAAAATGGGATATTATATATTGGTTACAATAATTTATGAAGGCGAGTTTTTAATTCTGGGACGTAATGATGTCGATGTACGATATCTATGATGTATGATGTATTTTACCAGATTATAATATAATTATAATATTTGATGTGTAATTATAAGAGTGTTGAAGTCATCGAGATATAAGTACTAGAGAAGCTACGTCAAATAACTGAATTGTCCTATTCTTCGTAATTTGAATATCTAGTTCGCTGCAGCGCTAAAGTAATAACAATTCGTCGAAACCGAAAACTAATTTACCACAGCGCTAGATTTGCTGCGGAAGTGTATTTATTCTCGGCAAATAGGTCTTAAGCGCCATGTAGATCACGGCACTTACGCGTTTTCATCAACAAAGTGCAACAACATGTCTTCCCTATAGACTATGACAGGAGTGCTACAGAATGGACAACGTAGGTGTTTTGCCTACAGGGTTTATTTCATAAATAATAGACAATTTTTTTTTGATATATTTTATTAAGTTAAATAATATAAGTTTAGTCATCACGAACCTTTCATTTATTTATATCTGCTGACGTTTCGATGTAGTTACATCCACTGTGGTTGCGCAAGACTAGAAAAAAATATATAAATGAAAGGTTCGTGCTAAGTCCCGTTAAGACTAATAATTATCTGTTTAAAGTGCGATAGTTTAAAAAACTAAATATTAATATCAACATTAAAAACACAACATACGATATTTTCACCGTAATGTCAGTCTAATCTACCTACATTGCACTCTGTTTGATTAGTCTATGACAAACAATACAATATGGCACGTGGTAATTATTTAATTTGTAAAACAAGGAAATTAGTTTATTTACCGATGAAAAGTAATTCCTTTGCACTTTGCCGTGTTCCTTGAATTATTAGTACAATATCTCAACACATACCAAGGCATTTTTCGTCGATTTTTCTATGAATTAATTTATTATTGTCGGAAGTACTAGGCGCGAAAGAGCTAGAGAGCGACTGAGTGGGGTGCGGCGACGGTGCGGCGCGATCGCCGCAGTTGAACGAGACAAAGTAGGAATTTACGGTGTCTTCTCTAGTACGTTAGTACTTATATCTCGATGGTTGAAGTGGGTTTTCAGTTGACGAAACAAACAATTCCTCTACAATTACATTCTACACTTGCTAATGTTAATCAAAAAGAGGTCTATAATATTCTACTGCTACATTTAATTGTAGAAGAAAAAGGAATAAACCCTCATTTTGTGCATTAATTTGTAAGGGAAAGGTTTTTTTAGCTAAAAACCAAAAATCTTGTATTGCAAATGGACAAAAATTCAATATTTTATTCAGTCACAAGTTCTTACATACCCAATGCTTATGAGAGTGAGGCCCATATAAAAACTCGTCTGTAACTCAAATTAATTAATTTATGTATCTCTTACCATAATATTATATAACGTTATTGTATTATTGTGCGACGTATCAACGTGCCGGCTTGGAGTGTGTTAGATGTACCGTTGTACCACTACTGCCTTCGCGTGTTGCCTTGATTATAATTATTGGATGTCGTTGTATTAGTTCAGTCGAACAAAATATTATTATTATACACTATGTAATTAAATTTCTCTTAAAAGCTCCATATTAAAATGATGAGAGTTTGACACTGTAGTTTTTATTCCTCTTGACCTTGACACCTGAATCAGGAACAGGATGCTGCGAGAACATAGTAAGGCTAACCACTGAGCAGTGATCAAACTTAGCGTATATAAACTATAAGGGTTAGAAACTTGAAATATTGCACGGGGGCTCCTTTTATAACGTAGGGGAGCACTAAGGATTTTTAAAAATTCACCCCCTAAGAGGGTAAAACGGGGGTGCAAAGTGAGTATGAAACTTTGCTTGTTTTTACATACTTGTCGTCGTCATCTATTTTTTTTATGTATGTACACCGATTACGCAGATATTAATGATCCAATTTACGTAATTCTTCTTTAGTTTGATGCGGAATAGTTGCCATTTGGACCCATAAAGATTTAACATAGTTTGGCTTAGTAGTTTTGATTTTATGAACATTTTTTTCAATAAATTGTTGTAAAAAATTGTTGTAATCAAGAGCGGGATTTTTTTAACTTTTTTATTTGAGCTTTTAACAATGCAGTTCAACAATTTTTATGAATATTCATTGACTGGATTCTGAGGTTTTGCCATTTTTATGTCTCTACACACTCCACTATCTGGAATTAGGGTTTTCGCATACCCGGACTTACGCATACCCGGGTATTTTCAATTTTAAATAAAACTTCACATTATTCATGAGTTTCACTCATTTGTGTATAATATTTTCAAGAAAAAAAAAACAAAAATAAATGCCTTCTCCATAAACTCATATATTTTGCCTACGTATTTTCAACTCTTTGTAGGAAAACTCTTAAAAATTGTCCATGTAAAATCACACAACACAATAAACTGACCAAAATAAACCTTTTATAAAGATACCCACTTCTAAAAAAAACACAAACAAAGTAGTATGACATCAGCTTTCTGCCAGTGAAAGTCCCGTCAAAATCGGTCCAGTGGGTCCAGAGATTAGCTCAAACAAACAGACAGACAGACAGACAAAAATTGGAAAAAATGTTATTTTGGTATATGCACCGTGTATACAATAATATGCAATCAGTAAAAAGCGGTTATTTTAATATTACAAACAGACACTCCAATTTTATTTATTTTTATAGATTTTATTTATTTTCACGACCCGGATGGCGCAATGGTTAACACGCCGGATCGCCGTTCTTCTGGTCCTGGGTTCGATTCGCAGCGAGGCGGAAATTTGAATGATGAATTTAAATTTCCGTTCTTGGTCTGGGTGTGTGTGTTCTTGTCTTGTGTGTTGTCCATGGCACCCACGAAACAGGGAATCCTAGTGTGGGGCTATGAGTGTGTAGCGTTATTTATTTATTTATCGTTATATATAGACCAAGGCATCTATCTACTTCGAATAAAATAACACTTAAATCTTACTAAATATGACACAGAAATGAGATCTCGAATTTAGGTGGGGGTATAAAGCAAAATAAGCAATCTTAGATTCAATTTTTACAGTAGTAGATCAAGTTTCTAGAACCTGAATAAAAATATAGTACTTAATACTTCATTATATTATCGAGGGATTAAACTGAGCAAAAACGTATAAGAAGAAACTTTATTCGATAAAAAACCAAAAATTTATGTCTATTGTTCAACGAAAATGAATGTATATTCAATATGGTGCATATTTTTAGAGTCAATATTTTAATATAAATATAATGCTGATTACGAGTTGTATTCACGAAGAGATTAGACTAGCGATTTCAAAATCAATTTAGGAATACCTAATCAAAAGAAAATGCATTTGTCGCTTCTTGCATTCCTATTCCGTGCAATAAGCTTATCGTCTTTCTCAAGTCGCTCAAAGTTTTTGATTATTACTAGTCACGATTTTCCGCGTGAAGCGCGGGTGAAATTTGATTTTTGCTAGCTTTATGCCCCCTCTTAAGTACTTTTGCCGTTATTTTATTACGGAAATAGCTGAAATATAGAATAATTTTATTGATACCCGGGTACCCGGGTCTTAAGTCATATATTACCCGGGTCCGAAAACTCTTGAATACCCGGGTATACCCGACCCGGGTACCCGGGCCCGAAAACCCTATCTGGAATTCTATAAGTTCATAAATGTGCAGACGAAAAAAGATTATTAATTTTTGCCTGTTATCGGTTGCTAGGCAACGATTGTTGGTAAACGTTCTCTTTCGAATTTGGCCATGGTATAGTCTGATTTTTGCCTGCTTAATCTATAAAAATGAAGGGACACCTTAATATATAAAAATGAATGTTTGTCTGTATGTCCTTTATAGAATCATCATTGATCATGTGATGATCTTTACCAAAGTTGTTGTGCAGGAGCCAAAGGTTTCTGAATTGGTACGACCAATTTTGTTTTTCCATTGTAATCCTCCTTCATCGAACTCCTCCTAAACGGCTGGACCGATTGGGATTAAATTTTCAATGTATATTTATATTCCAATGGGTCACTGGATGTGGATGATTTCAAAACACAATTGGACCCGGTAGGCCGCTGCTGTCGGCATATCGCTTAAAGCTTTTCTGGGCGGGACGACGGCTGTCGGGACAGCTAGTTTAGAAATAAAAATCCAGTAAACAATTTTAAGTTATTTATTTTCAAAAGCTTTACCATCTTTAAAGATAGGTACATCATAATCTTATAAAGTTACAATTCTCATTTTTCTTATCGTCGATAAGGGTCGAAGTAGACATCGAACGGGGGCAGGGTCGCGTGCGGCGGGTCGCTGAAGATACCTGAGACAAAAATATTACATTTAAGTGTAAGCACACATTTCCATTACTGTTCTTGATCATAATATTGTTATTTACCATTTTTATAAATACTAATCGCTCTAGTTGTTTCGAGATACGTCATCCGAACGTCAAACTTTAATAATATTATAGACCTTTAGACTTTGCAAGATCCTGGGATGGTAAATGAAAGGCAGTTTTTGTAATGATAATAATTATAACAAAAAACAGATATCTTTAAACACGGTTCCCAACGCATCATCAGATTCTGCGATGGTCATTGACAATATTACCGGCAACAAATAACTTGAAATACGGTTTAATTATCCTGTCCGCCTGTCCGTTGAGGAAATCCACTGTTTATCTCCAGAATCTACCTTAGGTATAATCAGATCCCCACTATGTAGGTACGTGGAAACAATTTGGAGTAGGTACCTACATATTTCCTACACAGCAAAGAAAGAATGATTAAAATGTGTAACTCGGAAGAAGAGTTACCTTTGTGGGAAAACATCCATGTTAGTAGTTCGTGTGATGGCCATTGTAGTTGCCGTTGGAGATCCATGTACATAGTTGGTGTGACGCCCGTGGCTGCATTTGCTTGTAAAAGGGACCTAAAGTTAAAGAATACAATTTGTTACGATCACACGTACCAACTTAATAAAATAAAAATTGAGCAACATTCCGAGTCAATGATTATTTGTTTTAAAACAGTAGGCACGCAAGCTAAACTGTAAACATACCCATACCTACCAATCAAAACCGGACTCGTAAAAGTAAAATAAAGTAATGTCTACGAGTAGGCAAGTGTGCAAAATACTGCAGAAATTCATAATGATACTATTACTGTGGTAATGCGGTCTTGCTCTGTTGGACGCAAAATAGAAATGTCTCGGTTTAACATATGTATCGGTTATTTTGACCGATACACAGGTGTGGCCGATTTTAATGTAGCGTACTTTTTTATAGTCGTAGCTTTTATGAGCTACGCCTACGAACATTGTACGCGTGTCGAGGAATAACAAACAACATTAGGTAACTTAATAAATACTTAGACTACACACGAAACGTTTACAGCAACCTTTAATACTGATTGGATGAATACATAAAATCATTTCATGTGCCTAAACTGTTTGCCACAACAAATCGCTTCTTGTGGCCCTCTCGCATTTCCATTAAGGGCGGGTCGATTTTAAAATTGAATAAAACAAGTTGTTTAAGAGATATCAATAAGATTTTATCTTTATTTGAGAGCCCTATTAATGACATTTTGGGTGAATATAACATCGTTCAAATAGCTGCCGCGGCTTCGCTGGGTGGCGTGCATTCGAAAAGTCCAGTTTTCGATGACTTTGGCGTATAATTCAGGCCGAATTTGACCGATGGCATCGATTATGTTGTCTTTGAAGGCCGCGGTGGTTACTGTGGTTACGGTGGACTACGTATTTATTAAGCAACCTCTATAATCTTTTAGGTCCAAATGCGCGGTTAGTCGGCTCGTTTCGTTTAATATTCATTCTATAAATGTAGCTCCACAAAGTTATAGGTACTTACCGAGGTCTAATGACATTTAATTTTGAAGTTTTAGAAAACTAGGTACTTAGATGCTTCGATCACAGTTAATGATCACAGTGATCGTTATTTTACTATAATTAATCTCTATAAAATCCACCAATCAGCACTGGAGCAGCGTGGTGGAGTATGCTCTAGGCCTCCTCAGGTATGAGGAGAGACCCGTGCTCAGTAGTGGGCCATTAATGGGTTGAAGCCAATCTCTATAAATTCCATCGATGCAAATCATAGTTGTTCGTATCGTTTTTCATTGGTCTCAGCAACTGTAAAACACACTTAAAGTTATTTCACGAAGCGTTAGCAAAGTTGTCCTCATCGGTCTATTGTAAATAAAAAGAATATAATAAAACTATTAAATAAAACGGTGAAGGAAAACATCGTGAGGAAAGCTGCACACCTGAGAGTATTCCATGATGTTGTCAAAGGTGTGTGTGGTCCACCAATCCGCACTTGGCCGGCGAAGAGGCCACGCAGTATGGCCTGTACCCTCACATTGTGAGAGGAGTTTCCGAATTTCATACTCCCGATGAGCTCTCCCTTCCCTTGGACACGCCAGATCACCGTTCCGAGGGTCCTGGGTTCGATCCCCAGCGAGGCGAAAATTTGCGCGATGAATTTAAATTTACGTTCTTCGTCTGGGTGTCTGTGTGTGTGTCTTGTGTGTTGGCCATGGCACCCACGACACAGGGTATCCTAGTGTGGAGCTATGAGTGCGTGGCATTACTTATTTATTTATTCTTATCCTTCCGGAACGTAAAAACAAAGCTATCAAGACGGAAAGTTGACAGGCTTATCTGTCATTAGTGTATGCCAAGTGTCACCTGTCAACCTGTCACCTGTCATGACCTGTACCGGCCACCGCAGTCTCGCCATGACCATGATCTATGGAACTGGGTCGGAATATCGGTAAAACAATTCAAAATCGTGAGTACCTGTATACATTAAAAATGTAATGAGAACATTAAGTAGTCTTCTAGAATTAAATTATTTTGTTAGAGAGTTAGCGAATGAGTAGGTTACTCACTTTCTTCTTGTTTGACTACACTTATACAAGGTGGATACCATCATACGACATTAAATGAAAACACAAGCCCTACTCCCTCCTAGGAACATGTTGCATCAATTAAAAAACTGTTAACATCAAATTAAAAAAAAACAAATTTTCAAACAAACTTAATAGCAAAAAATGGGGTAAAAAATAGAACATCATTTGTAAACACTGTTCACTAACCTTTGATAAGAGCGGTAACAGCGCACTTTCGTCACGTGATCTTTTGATTGTTGTTTTGATTGACGCAATGTGATTCTTATGACTTTGTTATAAGGTTCAATGTGCATTATGTATTTAATTTGATAAATTTGCTTGTTCCGTCTGGGGTCATTAAACTTTTATGATAGACTGATTTTAGACACAGCGTGTAGAAAATTTCAAAAGTGAAGAAAAATTCCTGTGCCTAAAGTATTGAAGATATTTGATTGAAAATTTGTTTGTAGACTTGGAAGATGGATAGGTACATGCAGTTAAATTTAATGTCGTATGATAGTATCCACCTTGTATATTACTGATTGTGACGGAAACTCAAAGAACATTATCATAATAATTATGTAAATATAAATTAATATTTTTGTCTTTAGTGAACGTTATCTTTACAACGGTACCTTAAATCAATAAGAAAAAACAATTTTGCCTTCCGCGAACGTTATCAAACATAGTTGAATAAACATTTACGATTTACATACTATAATTTACAGGATACACAGATTACAGGATACGGATTACAGGATAACCTGAGAAGCCAAATTGGGATTCAACGCCACAGTCAGCAATTAATTTAATAATTGAGTTTTTTTTTTGAGTTTCGAGTACTATCCCAACGGCAAAGGGCGGAAGACGGGAATCTACTGCTGGATTTCACATTTAAAACATGGACTGCTAGTTTAAATAAACTTAACCCTCAGCGGGTTAACTTTAAAAGCTCACAGTGACTACAGTTTCATCAAAATACTTGTCGGAGACAGCCAGAACTTCCGAAGTGTTCTCTTCCCATCGACATTTAAAAACTCTATCCTTCTCTAGTACTATCCCAACGGCAAAGGGAGACAGACGGGAATCTACTGCTGGATTTCACATTTAAAACATGGACTGCTAATTCAAATAAACTTAACCCGCTGACTAAGCTCACAAAGACTACAGTTTCAACAATATGCTTCTCTGAGACAGCCGGAACCTCCCGAAGTGCTCTCTTCTCATCGACATTTACACGCTCTTGAAGCATAATATCCGTCTCGAGTACTGCCCCAACGGCACAATAAGACCCGAACGTCTCATTCCGTCCCAGAATCTACGAGTACTCGATCCTATATGATTACAACCCAGAACTATCCTCCACGAGAATATTATTCTAGCAACTGCCTAATCGTCACATAAAAAATCTTAATTTTCACATATAAAACATGAGCTACTATTTAAAATGGACGTAAGGTCGCTGAAGTTAATGGCTCACAATGTCTGCTTCTATCACGATTTTTGTTTAACAGTCCCCGAATTTAACAAGGAAAGAACATAGGAAAAGAGAAATGAACTTAGAGAATAAGGCCCACGTCATACGTAGCTATGATTTGTGCAAGGCCAATGATAAACAGGAATATTAAAGTAAAAATAGCTGGTATTAAAAAAGGCGAGAGAAAAATAAACATTTCACTTCCAGCTTGCTTTCGATTCTCATCGCTCTCAAACACAATATCCAGCTAAACAAATAGCTTTTACGTGTAAACTATGCGATGAAGTATTTTTTAAGAATGGCCGGTTGGAATATCACATACGGATAGTACATACGAAGTATCTAGCTCGACAACCTTTTGCTTAAGAGGTTTAAATTAGAAGGGGAATGCGTTCTGGTTTACAATGGAAAAGAAGATGAGAACTTTATCCACTGACTTTAAAAGATTACAATGTCTACAAATTCCTCTTCCTGAAAATACTTATCTGAGACAGCCGGAACTTCCCGAAGTGCTCTTTTCCCATCGATATTTACACGCCCTTCAAGCATCTTATCCTTCTCGAGTACAATCCCAACGGCAAAGGGAGAAAGACGGGAATCTACTGCTGGATTTCACATTTAAAACATGGACTGCTATTTCAAATAAACTTAACCCGCTAATTTTAAAAGCTCACAATGACTACAGTTTCATCAAAATACTTCTCTGAGACAGCCAGAACTTCCGAAATGTTCTCTTCCCATCGACATTTATACACTCTTTAAGCATCTTATCCTTCTCGAGTACTATCCCAACGGCAAAGAGAGAAAGACGGGTATCTACTGATGGATTTCACATTTAAAACATGGACTGCAATTTCAAATGAACTTAACCCGCTGATTTTAAAAGCTCACAATGACTACAGTTTCATCAAAATACTTCTCTGAGACAGCCAGAACTTCCGAAATGTTCTCTTCCCATGGACATTTATACGCTCTTTAAGCATCTTATCCTTCTCGAGTACTATCCCAACGGTAAAGAGAGAAAGACGGGTATCTACTGATGGATTTCACATTTACAAACATGGACTGCTATTTCAAATAAACTTAACCCGCTAATTTTAAAAGCTCACAATGACTACAGTTTCATCAAAATACTTCTCTGAGACAGCCAGAACTTCCGAAATGTTCTCTTCCCATGGACATTTATACGCTCTTTAAGCATCTTATCCTTCTCGAGTACTATCCCAACGGTAAAGAGAGAAAGACGGGTATCTACTGATGGATTTCACATTTAAAACATGGACTGCAATTTCAAATGAACTTAACCCGCTGATTTTAAAAGCTCACAATGACCACAGTTTCATCAAAATACTTTTCTGAGACAGCCAGAACTTCCGAAGTGTTCTCTTCCCATCGACATTTAAACGCTCTTTAAGCATCTTATCCTTGTCGAGTATTATCCCAACGGGAAAGGGAGAAAGACGGGTATCTACTGCTGGATTTCACATTTAAAACATGGACTGCTATTTCAAATAAACTTAACCCGCTAATTTTAAAAGCTCACAATGACTACAGTTTCATCAAAATACTTCTCTGAGACAGCCAGAACTTCCGAAATGTTCTCTTCCCATGGACATTTATACGCTCTTTAAGCATCTTATCCTTCTCGAGTACTATCCCAACGGCAAAGAGAGAAAGACGGGTATCTACTGATGGATTTCACATTTAAAACATGGACTGCAATTTCAAATGAACTTAACCCGCTGATTTTAAAAGCTCACAATGACCACAGTTTCATCAAAATACTTCTCTGAGACAGCCAGAACTTCCGAAGTGTTCTCTTCCCATCGACATTTAAACGCTCTTTAAGCATCTTATCCTTCTCGAGTATTATCCCAACGGGAAAGGGAGAAAGACGGGTATCTACTGCTGGATTTCACATTTAAAACATGGACTGCTATTTCAAATAAACTTAACCCGCTAATTTTAAAAGCTCACAATGACTACAGTTTCATCAAAATACTTCTCTGAGACAGCCAGAACTTCCGAAGTGTTCTCTTCCCATCGACATTTATACGCTTTTTAAGCATCTTATCCTTCTCGAGTACTATCCCAACGGCAAAAGGAGAAAGACGGGTATCTACTGCTGGATTTCACATTTAAAACATGGACTGCTATTTCAAATAAACTTAACCCGCTATTTTTAAAAGCTCACAATGACTACAGTTTCATCAAAATACTTCTCTGAGACAGCCAGAACTTCCGAAGTGTTCTCTTCCCATCGACATTTAAACGCTCTTTAAGCATCATATCCTTGTCGAGTATTATCCGAACGGGAAAGGGAGAAAGACGGGTATCTACTGCTGGATTTCACATTTAAAACATGGACTGCTATTTCAAATAAACTTAACCCGCTATTTTTAAAAGCTCACAATGAATACAGTTTCATCAAAATACTTCTCTGAGACAGCCAGAACTTCCGAAGTGTTCTCTTCCCATCGACATTTAAACGCTCTTTAAGCATCATATCCTTGTCGAGTATTATCCGAACGGGAAAGGGAGAAAGACGGGTATCTACTGCTGGATTTCACATTTAAAACATGGACTGCTATTTCAAATAAACTTAACCCGCTAATTTTAAAAGCTCACAATGACTACAGTTTAATCAAAATACTTCTCTGAGACAGCCAGAACTTCCGAAATGTTCTCTTCCCATGGACATTTATACGCTCTTTAAGCATCTTATCCTTCTCGAGTACTATCCCAACGGCAAAGAGAGAAAGACGGGTATCTACTGATGGATTTCACATTTAAAACATGGACTGCAATTTCAAATGAACTTAACCCGCTGATTTTAAAAGCTCACAATGACTACAGTTTCATCAAAATACTTCTCTGAGACAGCCAGAACTTCCGAAGTGTTCTCTTCCCATCGACATTTATACGCTTTTTAAGCATCTTATCCTTCTCGAGTACTATCCCAACGGCAAAAGGAGAAAGACGGGTATCTACTGCTAGATTTCACATTTAAAACATGGACTGCTATTTCAAATAAACTTAACCCGCTAATTTTAAAAGCTCACAATGACTACAGTTTCATCAAAATACTTCTCTGAGACAGCCAGAACTTCCGAAATGTTCTCTTCCCATGGACATTTATACGCTCTTTAAGCATCTTATCCTTCTCGAGTACTATCCCAACGGCAAAGAGAGAAAGACGGGTATCTACTGATGGATTTCACATTTAAAACATGGACTGCAATTTCAAATGAACTTAACCCGCTGATTTTAAAAGCTCACAATGACTACAGTTTCATCAAAATACTTCTCTGAGACAGCCAGAACTTCCGAAGTGTTCTCTTCCCATCGACATTTATACGCTTTTTAAGCATCTTATCCTTCTCGAGTACTATCCCAACGGCAAAAGGAGAAAGACGGGTATCTACTGCTAGATTTCACATTTAAAACATGGACTGCTATTTCAAATAAACTTAACCCGCTATTTTTAAAAGCTCACAATGACTACAGTTTCATCAAAATACTTCTCTGAGACAGCCAGAACTTCCGAAGTGTTCTCTTCCCATCGACATTTAAACGCTCTTTAAGCATCTTATCCTTGTCGAGTATTATCCCAACGGGAAAGGGAGAAAGACGGGTATCTACTGCTGGATTTCACATTTAAAACATGGACTGCTATTTCAAATAAACTTAACCCGCTAATTTTAAAAGCTCACAATGACTACAGTTTCATCAAAATACTTCTCTGAGACAGCCAGAACTTCCGAAATGTTCTCTTCCCATGGACATTTATACGCTCTTTAAGCATCTTATCCTTCTCGAGTACTATCCCAACGGTAAAGAGAGAAAGACGGGTATCTACTGATGGATTTCACATTTAAAACATGGACTGCAATTTCAAATGAACTTAACCCGCTGATTTTAAAAGCTCACAATGACCACAGTTTCATCAAAATACTTTTCTGAGACAGCCAGAACTTCCGAAGTGTTCTCTTCCCATCGACATTTAAACGCTCTTTAAGCATCTTATCCTTGTCGAGTATTATCCCAACGGGAAAGGGAGAAAGACGGGTATCTACTGCTGGATTTCACATTTAAAACATGGACTGCTATTTCAAATAAACTTAACCCGCTAATTTTAAAAGCTCACAATGACTACAGTTTCATCAAAATACTTCTCTGAGACAGCCAGAACTTCCGAAATGTTCTCTTCCCATGGACATTTATACGCTCTTTAAGCATCTTATCCTTCTCGAGTACTATCCCAACGGCAAAGAGAGAAAGACGGGTATCTACTGATGGATTTCACATTTAAAACATGGACTGCAATTTCAAATGAACTTAACCCGCTGATTTTAAAAGCTCACAATGACCACAGTTTCATCAAAATACTTCTCTGAGACAGCCAGAACTTCCGAAGTGTTCTCTTCCCATCGACATTTAAACGCTCTTTAAGCATCTTATCCTTGTCGAGCATTATCCCAACGGGAAAGGGAGAAAGACGGGTATCTACTGCTGGATTTCACATTTAAAACATGGACTGCTATTTCAAATAAACTTAACCCGCTAATTTTAAAAGCTCACAATGACTACAGTTTCATCAAAATACTTCTCTGAGACAGCCAGAACTTCCGAAATGTTCTCTTCCCATGGACATTTATACGCTCTTTAAGCATCTTATCCTTCTCGAGTACTATCCCAACGGTAAAGAGAGAAAGACGGGTAACTACTGATGGATTTCACATTTAAAACATGGACTGCAATTTCAAATGAACTTAACCCGCTGATTTTAAAAGCTCACAATGACCACAGTTTCATCAAAATACTTTTCTGAGACAGCCAGAACTTCCGAAGTGTTCTCTTCCCATCGACATTTAAACGCTCTTTAAGCATCTTATCCTTGTCGAGTATTATCCCAACGGGAAAGGGAGAAAGACGGGTATCTACTGCTGGATTTCACATTTAAAACATGGACTGCTATTTCAAATAAACTTAACCCGCTAATTTTAAAAGCTCACAATGACTACAGTTTCATCAAAATACTTCTCTGAGACAGCCAGAACTTCCGAAATGTTCTCTTCCCATGGACATTTATACGCTCTTTAAGCATCTTATCCTTCTCGAGTACTATCCCAACGGCAAAGAGAGAAAGACGGGTATCTACTGATGGATTTCACATTTAAAACATGGACTGCAATTTCAAATGAACTTAACCCGCTGATTTTAAAAGCTCACAATGACCACAGTTTCATCAAAATACTTCTCTGAGACAGCCAGAACTTCCGAAGTGTTCTCTTCCCATCGACATTTAAACGCTCTTTAAGCATCTTATCCTTGTCGAGTATTATCCCAACGGGAAAGGGAGAAAGACGGGTATCTACTGCTGGATTTCACATTTAAAACATGGACTGCTATTTCAAATAAACTTAACCCGCTAATTTTAAAAGCTCACAATGACTACAGTTTCATCAAAATACTTCTCTGAGACAGCCAGAACTTCCGAAGTGTTCTCTTCCCATCGACATTTATACGCTTTTTAAGCATCTTATCCTTCTCGAGTACTATCCCAACGGCAAAAGGAGAAAGACGGGTATCTACTGCTGGATTTCACATTTAAAACATGGACTGCTATTTCAAATAAACTTAACCCGCTATTTTTAAAAGCTCACAATGACTACAGTTTCATCAAAATACTTCTCTGAGACAGCCAGAACTTCCGAAGTGTTCTCTTCCCATCGACATTTAAACGCTCTTTAAGCATCATATCCTTGTCGAGTATTATCCGAACGGGAAAGGGAGAAAGACGGGTATCTACTGCTGGATTTCACATTTAAAACATGGACTGCTATTTCAAATAAACTTAACCCGCTATTTTTAAAAGCTCACAATGACTACAGTTTCATCAAAATACTTCTCTGAGACAGCCAGAACTTCCGAAGTGTTCTCTTCCCATCGACATTTAAACGCTCTTTAAGCATCATATCCTTGTCGAGTATTATCCGAACGGGAAAGGGAGAAAGACGGGTATCTACTGCTGGATTTCACATTTAAAACATGGACTGCTATTTCAAATAAACTTAACCCGCTAATTTTAAAAGCTCACAATGACTACAGTTTAATCAAAATACTTCTCTGAGACAGCCAGAACTTCCGAAATGTTCTCTTCCCATGGACATTTATACGCTCTTTAAGCATCTTATCCTTCTCGAGTACTATCCCAACGGCAAAGAGAGAAAGACGGGTATCTACTGATGGATTTCACATTTAAAACATGGACTGCAATTTCAAATGAACTTAACCCGCTGATTTTAAAAGCTCACAATGACTACAGTTTCATCAAAATACTTCTCTGAGACAGCCAGAACTTCCGAAGTGTTCTCTTCCCATCGACATTTATACGCTTTTTAAGCATCTTATCCTTCTCGAGTACTATCCCAACGGCAAAAGGAGAAAGACGGGTATCTACTGCTAGATTTCACATTTAAAACATGGACTGCTATTTCAAATAAACTTAACCCGCTAATTTTAAAAGCTCACAATGACTACAGTTTCATCAAAATACTTCTCTGAGACAGCCAGAACTTCCGAAATGTTCTCTTCCCATGGACATTTCTACGCTCTTTAAGCATCTTATCCTTCTCGAGTACTATCCCAACGGCAAAGAGAGAAAGACGGGTATCTACTGATGGATTTCACATTTAAAACATGGACTGCAATTTCAAATGAACTTAACCCGCTGATTTTAAAAGCTCACAATGACTACAGTTTCATCAAAATACTTCTCTGAGACAGCCAGAACTTCCGAAGTGTTCTCTTCCCATCGACATTTAAACGCTCTTTAAGCATCATATCCTTGTCGAGTATTATCCCAACGGGAAAGGGAGAAAGACGGGTATCTACTGCTGGATTTCACATTTAAAACATGGACTGCTATTTCAAATAAACTTAACCCGCTAATTTTAAAAGCTCACAATGACTACAGTTTCATCAAAATACTTCTCTGAGACAGCCAGAACTTCCGAAGTGTTCTCTTCCCATCGACATTTAAACGCTCTTTAAGCATCTTATCCTTCTCGAGTACTATACCAACGGCAAAAGGAGAAAGACGGGTATCCACTGCTGGATTTCACATTTAAAACATGGATTGCTATTTCAAATAAACTTAACCCACTATATTTAAAAGCTCACAATGACTACAGTTTCATCAAAATACTTCTCTGAGACAGCCAGAACTTCCGAAGTGTTCTCTTCCCATCGACATTTATACGCTTTTTAAGCATCTTATCCTTCTCGAGTACTATTCCAACGGCAAAGAGAGAAAGACGGGTATGTACTGCTGGATTTCACATTTAAAACATGGACTGCAATTTCAAATGAACTTAACCCGCTGATTTTAAAAGCTCACAATGACCACAGTTTCATCAAAATACTTCTCTGAGACAGCCAGAACTTCCGAAGTGTTCTCTTCCCATCGACATTTAAACGCTCTTTAAGCATCTTATCCTTGTCGAGTATTATCCCAACGGGAAAGGGAGAAAGACGGGTATCTACTGCTAGATTTCACATTTAAAACATGGACTGCTATTTCAAATAAACTTAACCCGCTATTTTTAAAAGCTCACAATGACTACAGTTTCATCAAAATACTTCTCTGAGACAGCCAGAACTTCCGAAGTGTTCTCTTCCCATCGACATTTAAACGCTCTTTAAGCATCTTATCCTTGTCGAGTATTATCCCAACGGGAAAGGGAGAAAGACAGGTATCTACTGCTGGATTTCACATTTAAAACATGGACTGCTATTTCAAATAAACTTAACCCGCTAATTTTAAAAGCTCACAATGACTACAGTTTCATCAAAATACTTCTCTGAGACAGCCAGAACTTCCGAAGTGTTCTCTTCCCATCGACATTTATACGCTTTTTAAGCATCTTATCCTTCTCGAGTACTATCCCAACGGCAAAGAGAGAAAGACGGGTATCTACTGATGGATTTCACATTTAAAACATGGACTGCAATTTCAAATGAACTTAACCCGCTGATTTTAAAAGCTCACAATGACCACAGTTTCATCAAAATACTTCTCTGAGACAGCCAGAACTTCCGAAGTGTTCTCTTCCCATCGACATTTATACACTCTTTAAGCATCTTATCCTTGTCGAGTATTATCCCAACGGGAAAGGGAGAAAGACGGGTATCTACTGCTGGATTTCACATTTAAAACATGGACTGCTATTTCAAATAAACTTAACCCGCTATTTTTAAAAGCTCACAATGAATACAGTTTCATCAAAATACTTCTCTGAGACAGCCAGAACTTCCGAAGTGTTCTCTTCCCATCGACATTTAAACGCTCTTTAAGCATCATATCCTTGTCGAGTATTATCCGAACGGGAAAGGGAGAAAGACGGGTATCTACTGCTGGATTTCACATTTAAAACATGGACTGCTATTTCAAATAAACTTAACCCGCTAATTTTAAAAGCTCACAATGACTACAGTTTAATCAAAATACTTCTCTGAGACAGCCAGAACTTCCGAAATGTTCTCTTCCCATGGACATTTATACGCTCTTTAAGCATCTTATCCTTCTCGAGTACTATCCCAACGGCAAAGAGAGAAAGACGGGTATCTACTGATGGATTTCACATTTAAAACATGGACTGCAATTTCAAATGAACTTAACCCGCTGATTTTAAAAGCTCACAATGACTACAGTTTCATCAAAATACTTCTCTGAGACAGCCAGAACTTCCGAAGTGTTCTCTTCCCATCGACATTTATACGCTTTTTAAGCATCTTATCCTTCTCGAGTACTATCCCAACGGCAAAAGGAGAAAGACGGGTATCTACTGCTAGATTTCACATTTAAAACATGGACTGCTATTTCAAATAAACTTAACCCGCTAATTTTAAAAGCTCACAATGACTACAGTTTCATCAAAATACTTCTCTGAGACAGCCAGAACTTCCGAAATGTTCTCTTCCCATGGACATTTATACGCTCTTTAAGCATCTTATCCTTCTCGAGTACTATCCCAACGGCAAAGAGAGAAAGACGGGTATCTACTGATGGATTTCACATTTAAAACATGGACTGCAATTTCAAATGAACTTAACCCGCTGATTTTAAAAGCTCACAATGACTACAGTTTCATCAAAATACTTCTCTGAGACAGCCAGAACTTCCGAAGTGTTCTCTTCCCATCGACATTTATACGCTCTTTAAGCATCTTATCCTTGTCGAGTATTATCCCAACGGGAAAGGGAGAAAGACGGGTATCTACTGCTGGATTTCACATTTAAAACATGGACTGCTATTTCAAATAAACTTAACCCGCTAATTTTAAAAGCTCACAATGACTACAGTTTCATCAAAATACTTCTCTGAGACAGCCAGAACTTCCGAAATGTTCTCTTCCCATGGACATTTATACGCTCTTTAAGCATCTTATCCTTCTCGAGTACTATCCCAACGGCAAAGAGAGAAAGACGGGTATCTACTGATGGATTTCACATTTAAAACATGGACTGCAATTTCAAATGAACTTAACCCGCTGATTTTAAAAGCTCACAATGACCACAGTTTCATCAAAATACTTCTCTGAGACAGCCAGAACTTCCGAAGTGTTCTCTTCCCATCGACATTTAAACGCTCTTTAAGCATCTTATCCTTGTCGAGTATTATCCCAACGGGAAAGGGAGAAAGACGGGTATCTACTGCTAGATTTCACATTTAAAACATGGACTGCTATTTCAAATAAACTTAACCCGCTATTTTTAAAAGCTCACAATGACTACAGTTTCATCAAAATACTTCTCTGAGACAGCCAGAACTTCCGAAGTGTTCTCTTCCCATCGACATTTAAACGCTCTTTAAGCATCTTATCCTTGTCGAGTATTATCCCAACGGTAAAGGGAGAAAGACGGGTATCTACTGCTGGATTTCACATTTAAAACATGGACTGCTATTTCAAATAAACTTAACCCGCTAATTTTAAAAGCTCACAATGACTACAGTTTCATCAAAATACTTCTCTGAGACAGCCAGAACTTCCGAAGTGTTCTCTTCCCATCGACATTTATACGCTTTTTAAGCATCTTATCCTTCTCGAGTACTATCCCAACGGCAAAAAGAGAAAGACGGGTATCTACTGCTGGATTTCACATTTAAAACATGGACTGCTATTTCAAATAAACTTAACCCGCTATTTTTAAAAGCTCACAATGACTACAGTTTCATCAAAATACTTCTCTGAGACAGCCAGAACTTCCGAAGTGTTCTCTTCCCATCGACATTTAAACGCTCTTTAAGCATCATATCCTTGTCGAGTATTATCCGAACGGGAAAGGGAGAAAGACGGGTATCTACTGCTGGATTTCACATTTAAAACATGGACTGCTATTTCAAATAAACTTAACCCGCTATTTTTAAAAGCTCACAATGACTACAGTTTCATCAAAATACTTCTCTGAGACAGCCAGAACTTCCGAAGTGTTCTCTTCCCATCGACATTTAAACGCTCTTTAAGCATCATATCCTTCTCGAGTATTATCCCAACGGGAAAGGGAGAAAGACGGGTATCTACTGCTGGATTTCACATTTAAAACATGGACTGCTATTTCAAATAAACTTAACCCGCTAATTTTAAAAGCTCACAATGACTACAGTTTCATCAAAATACTTCTCTGAGACAGCCAGAACTTCCGAAATGTTCTCTTCCCATGGACATTTATACGCTCTTTAAGCATCTTATCCTTCTCGAGTACTATCCCAACGGCAAAGAGAGAAAGACGGGTATCTACTGATGGATTTCACATTTAAAACATGGACTGCAATTTCAAATGAACTTAACCCGCTGATTTTAAAAGCTCACAATGACTACAGTTTCATCAAAATACTTCTCTGAGACAGCCAGAACTTCCGAAGTGTTCTCTTCCCATCGACATTTATACGCTCTTTAAGCATCTTATCCTTCTCGAGTACTATCCCAACGGCAAAGAGAGAAAGACGGGTATCTACTGATGGATTTCACATTTAAAACATGGACTGCAATTTCAAATGAACTTAACCCGCTGATTTTAAAAGCTCACAATGACCACAGTTTCATCAAAATACTTCTCTGAGACAGCCAGAACTTCCGAAGTGTTCTCTTCCCATCGACATTTAAACGCTCTTTAAGCATCTTATCCTTCTCGAGTATTATCCCAACGGGAAAGGCAGAAAGACGGGTATCTACTGCTGGATTTCACATTTAAAACATGGACTGCTATTTCAAATAAACTTAACCCGCTAATTTTAAAAGCTCACAATGACTACAGTTTCATCAAAATACTTCTCTGAGACAGCCAGAACTTCCGAAGTGTTCTCTTCCCATCGACATTTATACGCTTTTTAAGCATCTTATCCTTCTCGAGTACTATCCCAACGGCAAAAGGAGAAAGACGGGTATCTACTGCTGGATTTCACATTTAAAACATGGACTGCTATTTCAAATAAACTTAACCCGCTATATTTAAAAGCTCACAATGACTACAGTTTCATCAAAATATTTCTCTGAGACAGCGAGTCTTTCCGAAGTGTTCTCTTCCCATCGACATTTATACACTCTTTTAGCATCTAATCCTTCTCGAGTACTATCCCAACGGCAAAGAGAGAAAGACGGGTATCTACTGCTGGATTTCACATTTAAAACATGGACTGCAATTTCAAATGAACTTAACCCGCTGATTTTAAAAGCTCACAATGACCACAGTTTCATCAAAATACTTCTCTGAGACAGCCAGAACTTCCGAAGTGTTCTCTTCCCATGGACATTTATACGCTCTTTAAGCATCTTATCATTGTCGAGTATTATCCCAACGGGAAAGGGAGAAAGACGGGTATCCACTGCTGGATTTCACATTTAAAACATGGATTGCTATTTCAAATAAACTTAACCCGCTATATTTAAAAGCTCACAACGACTACAGTTTCATCAAAATATTACTCTGAGACAGCGAGTCTTTCCGAAGTGTTCTCTTCCCATCGACATTTATACGCTCTTTAAGCATCTTATCCTTCTCGAGTACTATCCCAACGGCAAAGGGAGAAAGACGGGTATCTACTGCTGGATTTCAGATTTAAAACATGGACTGCTATTTCAAATAAACTTAACCCGCTAATTTTAAAAGCTCACAATGACTACAGTTTCATCAAAATACTTCTCTGCGACAGCCAGAACTTCCGAAATGTTCTCTTCCCATCGACATTTATACACTCTTTAAGCATCTAATCCTTCTCGAGTACTATCCCAACGGCAAAGAGAGAAAGACGGGTATCTACTGCTGGATTTCACATTTAAAACATGGACTGCAATTTCAAATGAACTTAACCCGCTGATTTTAAAAGCTCACAATGACCACAGTTTCATCAAAATACTTCTCTGAGACAGCCAGAACTTCCGAAGTGTTCTCTTCCCATCGACATTTATACGCTCTTTAAGCATCTTATCCTTCTCGAGTACTATCCCAACGGTAAAGGGAGAAAGACGGGTATCTACTGCTGGATTTCACATTTAAAACATGGACTGCTATTTCAAATAAACTTAACCCGCTAATTTTAAAAGCTCACAATGACTACAGTTTCATCAAAATACTTCTCTGAGACAGCCAGAACTTCCGAAGTGTTCTCTTCCCATCGACATTTATACGCTCTTTAAGCATCTTATCCTTCTCGAGTACTATCCCTACGGCAAAATAAGACCCGAACGTCTCATTCCGTCCCAGAATCTACTCTATCCTACAATTACAACCCAGAACTATCCTCCACGAGAGAATATTATTCCAGCCAGTAGACTAATCGTCACATAAAGACATTCATTTGTTAAAACATAACCTCCTATTTCAAATGAAGTAAGGCCGCTGATGTTAAAGGCTCTCAGCCGTCGTAATGTCAGCTTACATCACGATTTTTGTACAAGGCAAAATAAGACCCGAACGTCTCATTCCGTCCCAGCATCTACTCGATCCTATATTATTACAACCCAGAACTATCCTCCACGAGAATATTATTCCAGCAACTGACTTATCGTTACATAAAAAACCTTAATTTTTTACATATAAAACATGAGCTACTATTTAAAATGACGTAAGGCTGCTGAAGTTAAAGGCTCACAATGTCTGCTTGTATCACGATTTTTGTTTAACAGTCCCGGAATTTAACAAGGAACGTACATAGGAAAAGAGAAATGGAACTTAGAGAATAAAGCCCACGTCATACATAACTATGACTTCTGCAAGGCGAATGATAAACAGGAATGTTATAGTAAAAACGGCTGGTATTAAAAATGGCGAGAGAAAGAAAAACATTTCACTTCCAGCTTGCTTTCGGTGCTCATCGCTCTCAAACACAATATCTAATCGATCCTACACGAGAATCCCAGAGATAGAGACAGTTCCAGAATCTACTCGATCCTACACGATTACAACCCAGAACTATCCTCCTTATCTTATCCTCCTCCTTTGCTTAACAGGATATTTACTGGCCCTCCAAGCATCTTATCCTTTCTAGTATTGTCCCAAAGGAGAAAGGGGAAAGATCAGAGGACCAAATAATGACATTTCACTTCCATACTCATCCTTTTCAACCCCATTATCAAGCCCGCCAACATTTTGCACAAGAGGCTTATACTACTTGATCCTCTTATCGCCTACTGCAACCGCTTGTGCCCCAACAAGTTCAACATCCCAAGCCGCTTATCCTCTCGAACAGTCCCTTTTCACAAGAGGCTTATTTTTCGCAAACCTCTTGTTCTGTCCAATGTTGTTGTTTTTTATATTATATATTTTATATATATTTTATACATATATATATTACTATTTTATATATTTGGCTGTCTTCTAGAAACGGAAGGTGAATGGCAAAGTTATATGGACACGAATGGTCGAATGGTATCAAGAGGTGCGTAGACGTTATGCGTTCGGAAAGTGTTAGTAAATAACCAACTACAAATTAGTAAACCAAATTTCATTTCTTATATTTAAAAATGAGGATAAAAATGACTGAAGATGCGTTCTGGTTAACACTGGAACGGAAATTAGTAAAAGAGAAGTACCTAAATGTAGAAAATAGGGCGCTCGTCATGGAAATGTATGACGTATGCTATGCCAATGATGACAAGTTAAAACTGATGAGTTTGAAAAAATGTTAATGTTAATGTTAATGAAATGAAAATTTTAATCTTTTTAATCGCAATCAATACCACCCAGTTACCTAAAAATTACCATTACCTAAAGACGAACGAGGCTAACGGACACAGCTTCATTCAGTCTTCATCGTCGCTTTCTTATGTCCAAAAAACTTTTCTTAAAAGTTTTATTGTTCTAACCAACGATATTATAAACGTAGATTTACGACAAGCGCGCTGAAAGTTAGGCTTTCAGATGATGCGTGCCACAATAGCCAAAGCTTCCTTTTTGTAAAATGTATACATTCATATCTTACGATTTATATTATGATACATATGTGTTGTATGATTTTGATGATGTTAAATAACGTTTACGTTATACATAATAATGTTACTTAATTACGAGTAAAATTAACGAGCTGTTTCTTGACTTATCTAAGATGTAAATTAGTATGAATGATTAGGATAGGAGGAATGGTGTGTACAAGGGTGTGTTCGCCTGCAAGAGAATAGAGATTATCAAAAAAGTGTTCGAATAACACTATTTTTCTATTTTTGTTTTGCAAACAGACTACACACGTACTTACCATTCCACGGACCATATGGTACTGTTCGGGAGCGTCTCTCTAGTCGCTCCGACAACCACTGCTTTGCGAGCCGCGTCCTCGTTGAAATGTCCGCTAGAAAATAAATGTTACTGTCAACTCTCAACTTACTCCTTAGTCTTTTTGTATTGTAGTAATCCGTGTTCTAGTTGTATATAGCAAAGTATATCGGTTTAGATAATTCTTACGTCATTTATCTTAATATTGCGAGTATCAACAAAGACTTGACAGCAATAAAAGTTTACCTAATACAACGCGACTAGATGCTACAATATTGTGAAGAAGAAAACTTTTTGTTAGTAAAGCTGAGATACCATTGAATAGGTATTTGAAAATCACCTTTATGTTACACAGATTATTTTTCAATTGAATTCAATTCAATTCAATTGGTTAGCAATCATTGTTGCTTACATTTTCAATACTTATCACGTAGTGCGGTGTTAGGTTGTTAAAAACGCTGAATGCAACAAGGACCCAGCTCCGCTTCGGGAGACCGGTACGATGAAGGCAGTGGTAGCCGAGTACAAGGTTTGAACGTCGGTCTTAATCACAGGGAGGTTTGGGTTCGAATTCTGCACGCACTCATCATTTAAAATGATGATGATAATGTTACTTACTTGCAAGTGACGGTCATTCGTCGAACCCGTCTGGATGCTACGGTAAGGACAGTTGAAATAACAGTCCATGTTTTAAAGGTGTCTGGGTGCTACGGTAAGGACAGTTGAAATATTAGTCCATGTTTTAAAGGTGAAACCCAGCGGCTTGAGCTCAAATTTTCTGATTTTATTTATTATCTTCCTCCAGCCCTTTACGGGCGCAGATCTGAAACAAGTTTATTAATGTAAAACGGTATAAGTTGTAACGCTCTGCGGTAAATACCCTCGCTCCGATTCGGGCACCCTATGCCGTATTACCTACTCAGTTGCCCACGCTTGAAAAGCTTTAAACAGGATTCTTTACATTGATATATGGTATGTAATACCTACTTCTATTTTTTGACGTGACAACGTCTTATAATTCGGTGGCACGCATGAAAAAACATGACTCATGCGTTACCGTCGTTACCGTTGGTGAATTATTATACCAGCACCATCTATGTATTGTGCAGTGAACAATTATTCATTAAGTTCGATTGGGTCCATTTATCGATGGAGGAAGGCTGGCTGAGCTGGTAGTTCACTCGCAGTACACTAGATGGCGTTGAGTAGTGGGGCGCTATTATTCTGAATCACGATGTAGGATGTATAAGTATCCAGCATTCATTTTTAATACATGACTTAACTTGTATTAAAAAAGTGTTCTTTTATTGTGCTTGCCTACTCATTCAAAGGAAATTATTTTCTTAAGACGTTGTCACGTTCAACTATCGTCAGTAAACCGACTTTACAGACAACCAATTTTTTATGTATACCGATTGAAATCAAATAATAAATGTCTGAGATTAGGGGGAAGACACGCATGAGAGTAATTGCCGACGGACACAAAAATATTGTCTTGTGTTAACTTTGTAAGTCGAATAGAATTCTGTAACTAATGTAGAGTAAATTTAAAATAGAAAATTGGCAACACTAAAGAAACACAGTACCTACCTACTGGCAGATTTTGTCAAGACGGGTGAACGTGTTACTCAAAAGGTAAACAATTTAGTAATTTTCATAAGGAAAATTACTTGCTTAGAGGTTCATTTTTTGCATTTTATTTGATACTGGTCACCCGGACAGACTTCATTCTGTCAAAAGTTAATAAGTAGTAAAAATTAAATCAATATAACGTTCTTCCCGGTAATTGTTTCTGTTACGAATTCCCGTGGAATTCAGACATTTTTATATTACGTTTCCTACTGCCTTTTTAATTCATGTCGTAAACAACGAAAATCTAAAACAGTTTTAATAATCGCAAAGGCATTAATAGGATTTTTCCACTTCATGTTTAAAAAAATTACCGCGTTATTTTGTTTGTGACCAGCTATGAAACAATGTTTTATATTAATTTTATTACTTTATATGATTCCGAGATTCGCTAGCTCGCTCACTAGAAGTACAAAAATATTGTAATAAATTCACGAACGCGTAGTAAGTAGTTGCAAGCACTGGTTAATCGATTTTGGTGGTAGGAGAAATGAAATGAAATACACACGAACTTTGTTTTCAGTAATATATAACATACATTCATAAGGCAAGCAAACCAGCTTAGCAAAACTACCTATATAATCAAAATAAAATACAATCGCTTGAAGTACAGAATTACGTACGGCTTTCATACGTACACGAATAAATTGCAAAAGTCAGTAAAGAATGTGCACACGAAACGGACGCAAAGAATGGAAACTATAGAAGAGAATAAAAATATTAAACATTAGAAAGTCACTATCTCTTACAACTTATAACAAATATTATTATAACTTTGATTTTGAAAAGGTTCATTACTAGAGGACATATTAGAGTTGGAAAGTTGCAAGAAATTGTAGATTCGTAAATGTAATAAAATTATATCATAATAAAAAAAAGCACAAATAATTACAGTAATTACGAGTCACGAACGCCGTTGCCTCTTCGTCGTATACTTTATTTTGTTTCACTCTTATTGATATGAGTACGACCTTACGCACATTAAATGTGTTAAAACAAGAGAATAAATACGGAGGGACCTAAGTACAACTGGGGAGGAAATACGTTAATTGAATAAATCCTTCCTCTGGAAGCACTCAAATTTATAAAACTTAAACTGTAACCACCGAATATAAGTATTTTCCAAAATAGAAAACAAAACATTTATTAACATCGACCCCGTATCAAATATTCCAAATGACTCTATCAAACACGTTCCTTTCATGACGCACTCAAAATCACCAATCTTCTTTCACGTAATATACTCGTACGTTGTATTGTTAAAAATACTTACTTGAAAATACTGCAGGTAACCGCTGAAGCCATTGTGGATGTCTGGATCACACTGATTTTAAATTTACAAGCAACAGTAAAGCGTGATCTAACTCGAGCTCACGGCAAATGTGCCCGGGCTAACTTGAGGGGAGCTTTTATACCGTCGCAGAATAAGGGTGTGCAAAGGGACACGGAGAGGGAGAAGCGGAGATTAAATATTGAAAGCGTCTCTCTGGGGTGCTGCTGTTGCCAGGCAACTCCCCTCAGTATTTAGCGAATAATAATACAGAGTTGTTGCCTGGTAGTGGGCTATTGAGATTTATTTTCATTTAAGACTGCCACACTGACAATAATAATAAATATGATACTATCGATATCGACGTAATTATGTGGATTGCTAGCTATCGCTATAGATATGCCAAAATTTCAGAATCAAAATTTTATAAGTGGAATCATCGTGGGTAATAGGCATAATAGTGCAACTTGCCAAGTTTTCTCTTAGTACTTTTGGGTTGTCTGGAAGAAATCGCTCGTAAGCGATAAGGCCGCCCATTGTATTGTGCATTTCATTCAAAATGTCTACCCTCTGTCTATACTTATTATGGTGTGCAATCAATAAAGAAATTAAAATTCTTAATTCCAAAATATTTTTACTCGTTGTGTCAAAACATTGTACATTTTTCGTGTTTACCTCCTAGGACTTAATTTATTAATGTAATATTGAGATCACTCAATATTACTAACGTGGTGGTAACGTGTCAACGTTACCATTCGAATAAAATCTGTGAACAACCGAACATTCGAATTGCAAAACCTAGTTGAGCGAGAAATATCTCTTTGTTAGGGACTTTAAAAGTAAGCAGCTAAACTTTCTGGAAACGTATTACGATGCAACAATTGGCGAGCCAAATCACCTTGAATTATAACGGAATATATTAAATATTAATGGACCCCTCAGTTAAACATCTGTCGTAAGTAGTCCTTGAAAAAAAGGATAATCGCATGGTACTCGCATTGAGTTTGTTTGTAACAAAAGCCCTTTCAAACAAATATTAAGGGACTGAGATCAATTTTACAATTTTTTCATCAGTCTTAATCCGGCTTGGACGTGTATAATTATAATAGCGAGTATTAAGTACGTACGTAGATTTGGGGAGACCCTTAATGGCCGATAAACGAGATGGATTACCTGATGGTAATCGGCCGTTTTGGCAGAACTGGAAATAATTATGCCGTTACGACCACAGACATCAGTCGTTGAATTAAAAGATAGACTGGTAATTTCAATCTGTTTCTGCACTAGAATATATTACTCAAAATTTAACTCACATTTACAGGTGATGAATTTTTGGTCGCCCTCGTTTGTAGGCTCATTGAAATTAGTGGTTAGTTGGACCTAATTGTCCATTTTAGATAGAGATATTTATTTTAAAAATCTATGTCACTCTATTTAGCTATAATAAACCATCATTTGGCGCGCCGTATGACGCAATGGACACAATGCCGGACTGTCATTCAAAAAGTCCTGGGTTCTCGGTCTAAGTGTGTGTCCTTGTCTTTGTGTGTTGTTCATGGCAATCCTAGTATGGGGCTAAAAGTATAGCGTTATATTAAAAGATACGCCCGGTGTCGTGTCTTTTTGAACTTGTCGGATACGCTGCTGCGTCTAGATCTTTTATTGTGCCCACTTCAATATGGTTAGGGTATTATGATATAGCCGAGTATATCCGACGGGTGGGGATAATTGAACCGTATCTAAGATATTGTTTGTTGATACCTACTATTATTATTGCAAAACCCTTCCATCAATAAGCATCTCAGAGATGAATGTCTTTTTGGTACAAAACTATTCTTATATCATACTTAACTCTTCAACGGATGGACGAAGTTGAACTGGGTTTACATATATAATTTGTTTATAATATTATAAGAAGCCCATAATTCACATCAGTCCATAGACCACCATAGGGTCAAGTGATGTGTCTTTGATACAAAATACTTAATACGCAATTAAAGGATATGGTTGTTGTTAACATTGCAAAACTCGTTCATCATAATAAATAAATACCATACCGGCATCATAATAAATAAATACCATACTGGGCTCCCTTTCGAAAGGTTCTGGATTCGATTCCCAGCAACGTGGAAATTTGAATGCTGAGATTGTATTCATTTTTGTTCTAGGTCTGAGTGTGTGTTCTTGTTTCTAATTATTTTCAATAATACACTTTATCTTTAAGTGATTATGTATTCATTATCGATTTTTTCAGATACATATTCAATAACAATATTTATCTTATATATAAAATTCTCGTGTCACAAAATGTGTCACAATGTTAGTTACCATACTCCTCCTAAACGGCTAGACCGATTTTTATGAAACTTTATATGCATATTCAGTAGGTCTGAGAATCGGCTACTATCTATTTTTCATACCCCTAAGTGGTAAGGGTTGTCCACCCCTAACGTCTATTTTTTATTTTTTGGACAAAATTTTTTTTTGGTTATTTTTTATGGTGTGGCATAAATAAATACACATAATCCCAATATTTCACTTCCCTACCCCCGAATTTCAAATTTAAATCGCGTTATTGTATTTTTGTATGAAAAATAATATATGGCGGAACAACGTTCGCGGGGTCCGCTAGTATAATATATGTATATTCACTCGTTCAATCGGATATATACATAAGTAACACGATCACTATCAATGACTGTAAGAACTAATATACAGACAATGTACCTACCTACCAATGTACTGATGATGCATCGTAAGGACAGATGTGATGTACCGTACAAACCTACTGTAGTTACATGTTTGACTGGTATTTCGGTTAAACCCTCCTTTGTTCTCTTTATTCTCTGTTGATTGACAGAACAACAGAATAAAGAGAACACAAACAGACAGATCTCCTGATGAAACATATCTTGTTAATAGCATGATATGCATCATGGGAAGATACTGAAACATCTGTGCTTTACAATTTGCTCATTTTGAATCGGGGTTGTCATCTCGGCTATTGTTATCATTTCATTTCACAGCAATAGACTCGTAGAATTTGAAAGGGTTTTCTTACTGTACTTGATTGTAATATTATTCCAACTGCCATTTATTGCGAACAAAGACTTATAAAGGGTTGAAACTCTTTTAATTCCAGTCCAGCAGCTGGACCTCGCGGGAAGTATTCACGATTTTAATCGCAACGATTAAAGGCTTGCTACAACTCTGCTGCTAAAATCCGCTGTGAATGTTTATTTATTGATCCCAGTGATAGAAATATTACATTATTTCTATCTCCCCGACAAGTCTTAAACTTATTTTTTGGCGGAAAAATATATCATTTAAAGGGGAGGGTAATTAACAGCTCTATGTGATTCTCGTCTGCCGTTAATAGAAACCCACCCTACCTAAATCGATACCAGAAAGGGGTGGTTGGTTAGCTGTCGGACCCCCGCCCGCCCTTTTGATATAGGGTTGTGAAAAATATTCTAATATGACGTTAGAAGTGCAGTTCATGATCATAATAATTATTATTTTTATTTCGTTGTGGATTTCTACACATGCAAATAATAATGTTGAATAATTATAAAGAAACGGATAGGTATAACCGGCTTAAACTCGTGTTCAGTCATATTGTAAATATACCTGGGATCTTCGCACAGATTTTTGTGTAAATTATGTAACTTAAATAATATACAATCCACGACAAATCTATAACATTTAGTTTGGCTAACGAGTCATGTCCCAAAGAAAGCGCGGCAAATTTACAAAATTTTTAACTGGCAATATCAAGTAGGTATAGTCTAATAAATGAATTGATACTTTTATATTTAATAATTATTTTGATAATAGTAATAAATAGAATTTATCCCCCGCAACGAATACCTCATTTGTTATTCTTGTTCCCTGGATTAACATACAATTATACTACTTGTTATTCCGTAAAAATTCAAAGCTCCCACGGGATTCGTATAATCAGGCTGGCAAAGCCGCAAGCAATAGACAGATACACGTTATACCTAGGCCGGCCATAAGTTCTGTTTCGATTAAAAGTGCATATTTTTTGAAGTTGTTCTTCTTTAGGCGCGTTATGAAGAGTGAATTTTATGACGCGAAGTTGGCGTTGTAAGAAGAAATTAAAAACGTAACAGGTTGAAGTTGCTGCGAGTGAAATTTTGACAATGTCTTCATCATCATCATCATCATCATCACAACCCATAACTGTCCCACTGCTGGGCACGGGTCTCCTCTCACAGTGTGAGGGGTATAGGCCATAGTCCACCACGCTGGCCAAGTGCGGATTGGTGGACTTCACACACCTTTGAGGACATTATGGAGAACTCTCAGGTGTGCAGGTTTCCTCACGATGTTTTCCTTCACCGAAGCAAGTGATAATTAAATTTTAATACGCACATAATTTTTGAAAATTAGTGGTGCGTGCGGGGTTTGAACCCGGACCCTCCGGTTCGGCAGTCCAACGTTCAACCACACGGCTATCAATGTCAATGTCAATGACAATGTCTTATGTCATGTGAATGTCAAATTTTTATTTGTTATACTGTCATGTCTATTGTCAAGTCATTTTCATCATAATGTTATTGTTTTATTCATAGAAATATGAAACCTATGGAAGTGACATGTCAACAAAAAATGCGCGCCACTGTTAAGTCATCTGGACACAAAACATGGCGGCTTTAGTGCTGACCTATATAATAAGTCATGACATCAACTACTCATGACCTATAACTGCACATAAGAACCTTGCTAATTATAATGGAAAATTCCTTTATTTTCCCGGCAACATTAACAATAACCAATATTTTTAATGTTATTTATAGCGTACCTGTGTATGGTTAAAGATGGCTGATTTGACTCGGCTGAACTAACTGACAACGTCATCTGGACACAAAACATGGCGGATTTTCGGCGTCATTTGACAGTAGCATGTGTAGTACTAAAAGAACAATATGTTGTGTCCCTATATATAGGTCAATGGTTTTATTCACCGATACGATAGTTCACAGACATAATATTTTCCATAAAGTACTAGTGATTCAACAAAGCCCATTGTTTTTTGTTTTTTCACGAGTGTGGAACTTTTTCCCACTTGAAGTATTTATGGCCAGAATGGTGATAGGTACGGACATGTTTAAAAATATAAGTTTTGATTCTGATTAAGGAGAGCACCCTACGAAAATCAACAACAAACAGATGTGGTGGTAAACCCCCGATAGACTTGCAGTGCCCCATCGAATTCAAAGCGAACACATACATATAGGTACATGTAAAGAATCAGTACACCACCCCGATATCAGTGTGCGGTCTAATGAGTCCCAAACAGGGGGACAGGGCCCATACATTGTTCCCTTCCCTTTCTAAATTATATCAATATTTTAAAGTGCACTATACACAATCCCACTCCACTTCTGGACACAAATATCGTTGCAATTCAGAATGTCGTACTTCTTGCTCCGTAAGGATTGGAGTGTAATACTATTTCCATTTCTTTATTTTCTCGATGACAGTTCTGTAGTAGTGTTGTGACCAAATAAGTAATGATATCGATCGCATATATTTATTATATTAAATTCATCAGATTTTGATTAAAATAAAATGAACAAAGATTACCTGTCGTTATAATTATTTCGTTTCATTGTCGAGTATCTACCTATACCTACTTATTTTACAACATCTTCGAAAATTTTAAAGTACTTGGCATTATCAATCAAGAATAAATATGTGTAACATCTTGTAATGAAATACAGTATAATATTAGTTAATAAATTTGTAGAAAAGTATCCGGCAGCAGTTAGTTTCTTACATTTTGTAAAAATATCGGGTCTGTTATCGTGTTACGTTTATCGATATAGCTCATCCTTATCAGTTTCTGCGAATCAGGTATAACCTTGTACGTGTGTAAACGTCATATTATTATAAAATAATGCATACATAATGTAAAAAAGACGCTCGTTCAAGTTTTCACAGGAGCTGTCATCGAGAAAATAAAGAAATGGAAATAGTATAGTGACAATTAGGTGTTGGAGTTTAACTGAAACCTTGATTGCATTTTTAGCTAAACTATCGTACACGGAATTATCTCTAATTTTCTACCTAAAGAAAACGGCGATATAACATAAGATAATTATGGTGTGAAATAAATAGAGTTTAAATAAATAAATAACGGCCAACATCTTACGACTGTTTTCAATAATAACATTTTTAACTGTTTTAAAAAAATCATAACGTTTTTATGCCTAAAGCATTAAAACACTTTATAAAATTAAGATCTAGCCTTATTAAATAAATACAGCATCTTTGCGAATCAGTGGTAAAGACTTGACAATAAGAGTATTTATAAATACCTACTAAAATAAATGAGTTGAGTTTGAGTATAGTCTACTGATTTTGAGTATAAGTATATAATAAGTATGTCAAAATGAGTTGATAAACATCATTGACTTATTATCATAGATCGGAGTAGGTAGATTGATTTTACGTACTTGCATCATGAATAGTCATAGAAATCATAATAATAATAATTTTTCCGGGATTTCATTTTGGTACTTACGGGATTGAATCAAATATTGTGAATGTAAAGATTTTTAAACTACATTTGATATCTATAGAATACGATAGTTAAACGTTTAAAATAGTTTTTTCTTATTTATCAAGTTGTCCAGGCAGAGCGAATGCGAGGACAATGACCATGACATGATGACATGACTATAAAGTGAATCTTACTTTTGTGCGTCCATTCGAAACTTACATAATTACGACTAATTTAGTAGTTATTTCTTATTTCAAAATCCCGGAGGCATATCCATATTAGTATTTACGTGCCAGTTTATTAATCTCGAATCAATCTACCTACTCCGATCTATGCTTATTATCAATGATAAACATAATACTATTTTGGAAAGAGTATATGGTCTCATTTACGACAGCGGATTAGGTCTTTAAGGTTGTTATGAACTGCTAGCCGCCAGCCACCGGTGGCTGTGGTCGGTTGCCAATTTGCGCGTACCATGTTGTCACTTTCGTAATAAAAGTAGCAGTTTATATTGTCGGTCTTTAAATATCAAAATAATATCTATAATTTATTTATCAGTTTGAACCATTGACAATAATAAGTCAATGGTTTGAACATTCAGCTTATTTAAATGATTGAGATAAGTGTTTAGATTAGATGTTATTTGTTTAGTTTGGAACAATGCATCTAATAGTTAAGTCACGTGTACTTATATGATCTGAGCAACACATTCTATATCTTTTGGGTAAAAACTGGATAATTTTGTTACCTCACTTTCCTAGAGAAATGTTTTAAAACGCTGGATGTACGTAAATACAGAAAGAGTACTCCTTATATAAGTTTATAAATAAAATGGAGCACACTTAGAAAGAATAAATACAACAGCTATAGTCGAATTTTTAATTAGACGGAGTCCAATGAAGTTTACTGTGTTGTCAGTTTTTAATGAAATAAAAATAGTGTTGTGACAAAGTGAATGATTGAAAAACCTCCTGAATGAATGAAATTGCCGCGATTGTCCAGTGAATAGTTAGTGTGCCGAACTGCCGATATCGGGTACGGGGTTCGAATTTTAGTCGTGCTTTGTACATACCAACGAGTTTTCGACGACTATGTTTATATAGTATATATCTACCTATACTGAATACTGAGTGTTTTAAACATTAAGGAAAACATTGCGAGGAAACTTGTAAGACTGTCCTATTTTCAATACATCATGTAGTTGAAACTATAGATGTATAAAATATAAGGTTGGGGAAAAAGTTTCTTCGCATATTATATAAAAATTCAAGACATTTTTTTTCAAAGTTTATTTACATATAATTATGGTATATATATACCATTTTGTTCGATAACTTTCTGCCATCTTGTAGGCAGAGACATGATCCCGTTGCTCTAGAAATTTTGGGACTTCTGATCAAAAAACCGCAACAAGTCCTTTTGGCAGTCCTCTCTTGTGGTTAACATGACACTGCCTGAATAATTCTGTAAAGACCGAAACAGATGGAAATCTGAAGGTGCAAGGTCAGGGCTATATGGCGGATGCATTAACAACTCCCAGCCAAACTCTCTTAATTTTTGCTGCGTGGCTAAAGATGTGTGTGGTTTTGCGTTATTGTGATGAAAGACCACACCCTTTCTATTGATCAATTCCGGCCGTTTTCTCTCAACTTCTTGCTTTAATCTCATCAGTTGTGGGCAGTAGAGAACCGAATCGATAATTCTGCCCGATGGTAAAAGCTCGTAATGAACAATGCCCTTGCAATCCCACCATACACACAACATCACCTTATTGCGAGTTTACTAGAGGTTTGCCACAGTCTGTGAAGCCTGGACGACCTTTGACCACGACCGTTTTCGCACGTTCTTGTTGTACGTGATCCACTTTTCATCACCAGTTATCAATCTCTTCAAAAAAGGCTCGGTTTCGTTACGTCGCAATGAAGAATCGCAAATGAGCACAAGGTTCATTAAGTTTCTTTCAGTGAGCTCGTTTGGCAACCAAATATCCAGTTTTTTTTTGTACCCAGCTTTTTTCAATTGGGTCAAAACTGTTTTGTGGTCAATTTCCAGTTCTTCACCTATGTCGTATGCATGTATGTATGTATGCTCACGCATTCTAGGCCAATAAAATTTGCGTGACAGAGCCAAGTAACATTCATTTATACCGCGATGGTTAGGTTTACCATCGTGGTATTTGCCTATAATGTCTTGCTGATGGCAATAGTCCGTTATATTCTCCAATTCAATTTTAGTCAAAACGAGTTTCATAGCAGAATTCTTAAAAGTTCTCTGTATGATAGGTATTACAGAATACATAGCTCTGAAAGGACTAATAAATAAACCCGTTTTAATTTTGGGGTTAACATATGTCTTGATAACGTTAATAATGTTTTGTAGTAACTTACATCAGAGCACTTTTATACAATTTTATTGTAAAATAGAAATATTATTATTTTATAGTTTGAAATGATTAAATATTGACACTCGTTGTTCAATCATCTGATTGAACGAGAACTGAACGCATCACTATTAATTTAAATATGGCATCATTATAATACAAAGTGACATTAGCTACTGTCAGGTAGCTCCGTTTAATTAAAAATCCCAGTATAAGTACTTTTGGCATGAGTCACATAATAAAGCATGTCAATCAAGATTAAAAGAGTTATTACCTACAAGTAATTTGAGTACGGCTCTGCGACCCGGGGGATTGGCTGCATGCCTATTAGTGCTTTCGTCCATTAGGTTCCATTACTAAATCCCTTTGAAAAATAATTTTAATTTTTTGCCCTCGTTATTTACCAAGGGGTTGCCTGAGAGGGCATTGTTTCATCCCTTTTAATGGATGTACGGTCCCCTCCACTGGCAAGCAAGGTCTGCATCTAAGTACCTACTGATTAGGCAAGACACGAGAAAAACTAATAAATTGATAGTATTGTTTAAAGAAAACATTCTCAGACGATGCGGTTATAAAACCTTACTTGATTTTATCCAGATACTCGGTTTTATCTTTATCAGATTTGGGACCTTTTTCCTATTTTGTATGTCGCTGTCTTCTACAGCTCTATACGGTGAGCATAATAAAATATGCGACAATAATAACTGACAGAATGTCCTCTGATTGAAGCAATAGGATGCTATAATATTATGTATAACCTACATATGCGGGTAAGATTAGTAAATATTTGTTTTATATTAAATAAGTTATTCCGTACTTAACAGTTTTACAAAATTAAATGAATGAAATTATTATTAGAGTTAAAGAAAATCGGAACCTCTGTAGAATCACTTTGTTGACCATCCGTCGGTCTGTACAACAAGACCATTTTTTCCAGGAACGCGTGTAGATATCAAGCTGAATTTAATATCAAATACTCTACAATACTTCTGAAATGTCGGAAGACGCCCAAAATGCGGGGCCATTTACGTAATTGCAATCCGTAATCATGGTTACGTCTTGGGCAAAATGCATGATGAAATTGTAATATGTGATCATGATTACAATTTTCCCATCTCTGAGTACAGCAACTATTTCCCAAGGCCCGAGCCAATCAGTGATGTAGATAGTGTTTGTTGGTTTTGTTGTGTTTATGATATACACTATACATATATGTATATGTATTTTATATATTTTAAATCATCTCTTGATTGATCTGTTACTGTTTCATAAGATATAACATTTTGTGTTGAGGTTTTGCTGAGACAAATTTACTTGGTCACGGAAATTAAAGCAAAAACATATGTAAATAAATAACAAATGGCCCTCTAACAATACTTTGGAATTTTCGTGAATATATTTTACAAAACGGTGTACCAACGACTAGCTCTAAAACCAAATTTATGTCAGTAAAGCTCCTGTGGCCTAAGGTGGAAGGGCCCGGCTCAGTAGAACCGGAGATTGTGGGTTAAAATCCCAGCAGGGTTACGCTCTAATGAGTTATAACACATTTTTGTATTTTTTTGTAAGCTTTTTCCGTCAATTTTAATTTACTGCATATATTGCGTCGTCATAAAATTACTGTTAGAAGTATTTTACTTTGAAATTATGCATTTTTATATTCAATATATTATATATTTTTATAACATCCTTTTAAATAATCTAATGTAGTAATATGCAAATATTATAAATATTCCGGTTTTCGTTTTTGTTTTAATTATTGTATCAATTCATATTTATCATCATCATTTACGTTCGTTTCACCAGCATACTTGCTGGAAAAGCCTTACGCTACGAAATGATGATGGTAATAAATTCGTAGAGTAAGTACTGTCCGGTCCATTTACGAGTATACTGTAATTGTTATTAAACTGACTAGATGAAATCACTTTTTCTTGCCGCTAAAAACAAGGTGGCAGACGCCATTCCTAAATATAGTAGTGTTTTCTCCCTTCATCGCGTAGCAATCTATTTGCTGTTTCGTTTTTTCAATTAAGTCGTATAAAGCAGACCATATACTTTCCAGAATAGTATTTTGTTTATCTATAGCTTATAATGTATAATGCAATTCTTAATTTTGAAATTAATTAATTAATAAGTACAATTTGTCTAATAACCTGAAAGAAGATACCTATCACCTTAATATTTCTATAGCCAGGATAAGGATAATCAACATTTACGAGTATTATGACGTGTATACCACCTGGACCAGTTTTTTTATTCAAGAATATAAATATTGCTAGAAAACCTCAATAAACATGCTCGAAAACCTCAATAACCATATTGGCCATGCGAGATAACCTCAATAACCTCAATGACCATTGTAACTACTGTATTATGTACATAAATAATGTATTGTATCCATTGAATGCATTTTTTCATAACTTTTACCATAATTATATGTAAGTCGAAGATAGTCGAAGATTTAGCGATGTCATTTTAAAGTTATTTTCCTTATTTAAGATAGTTACTCTTCGGGTAATGGAACTACTTACGTTACCATTAATCACATAGCTCGCACACATTTATTCTGCGAAAATGTTTTATTACAATCAGACGTGTTTTCCCTTAATATCAACCATACACCACCACATGCCCGTGGTAGGCTGCCTTCAATGTTTCCGAACTTTGAAGTTTTGCGGAGTAGTTTAAAAATATATTAATCTTACAATAAATCTGGTTGACATCCGATTTCGAGTCACAGTATTTTTCAATTTTAAGTTCTCAATATTCTATCTATCTATAATCCTCACAACAGTCAAAATGCCACATTTTCGTGTTCGTTGTCATTACTTTACCTCTACTAACTTATCTACAGATTATGGATAGATATATTATTGAAAACAGTCGTAAGCTGTCGGTTGTAATCACTAGATAGCAAATGAGGGATTGTTCTGTGTGGGATAACTTCTTGGATTCGACGCACTAGCTATGCTACAGAAAAGGTACACTAGTACACAAAACGTAAACTCGTAAACTTCTTAAATAATTCCAAAGCTCCACTACCTGCCTGCCTACAAAAGAATTCATGACATTATTTTAATACATTTATAAAAACTCCCCGAATCTTCAATCATAATATAACTAGTGACGTACTTACTTTGTGTCTCTTTTGACGTGACAACGTCTTATAATTCGGTGGCACGCATGAAAAAACATGACTCATGCGTTACCGTCGTTACCGTTGGTGAATTATTATACCAGCGCCATCTATGTATTGTGCAGTGAACAATTATTCATTAAGTTCGATTGGGTCCATTTATCGATGGAGGAAGGCTGGCTGAGCTGGTAGTTCACTCGCAGTACACTAGATGGCGTTGAGTAGTGGGGCGCTATAATTCTGAATCACGATGTAGGACGTATAAGTATCCAGCATTCATTTTTAATAAATGACTTAACTTGTATTGAAAAAGTGTTCTTTTATTGTGCTTGCCTACTCATTCAAAGGAAATTATTTTCTTAAGACGTTGTCATGTTCAACTATCGTCAGTAAACCGACTTTACAGACAACCAATTTTTTTACTATAAAAATGTAATCATCTCACAATGATGCTTTCGGATAACGTAAAACTTTCAACAATAATTTTTCACAAACTTTTAATTTTTACGAAGCAAGGAGTTTATAATGTTCTTGAGTCTAGACCTATTGAATTACAATGATACAGAAGTGGAGTAGGATTGTGTATAGGGCACTTTATAATATCAATATATTTTTAGAAAGGGCTGGCAACAAGTTAGGGGGCCTGCCCCTATGTCTGGGACTCATTCGACATAATATATAATGTCTATGTTCGCTTTGAGTTCGCTAGGGTCGGGTGCTGAGAAACCACTGGGGTTCTACCCCATCGTATTTCCCCTATTCGTAGGGTGCTCCCCTAAAGCAAAATCAAAAATTGTATTTCTCACGATGCTTTCTATTTATTTATCGAAGGGTAAGGGTCCCCTTTATTGAGAGCTAAGCTGGGTTCGACGTCTAATTAATTCGTTGTACGATTTAGGGTGTGTTATAGTGCGGTAGAAACAAAAAATATACATAAGTGCATCAGTGATACCTATATGAATAAATGATTTATTTATCTTTATAATATATTATTACATTTCGCCTTTTACTCGACCTATATCTATTTAAAACTGATGCCCTAGGGCCCTAGGAGTTTAATTTATATTTTAAAATAATTACTATTCCGGTTTGATCCCCGTAAATGCTTATCGATAAAAAATAGGGGATAAGACCAGAATGGTAAAATTTACAGAGGATCAGACCGGATTAAAAAAGAATAATACTTGGCAGTGGATGTGTTTGGGGGATGAGTCCGGAGTCCGGTTGGGAGACGGTGTTAGAACATTAATACGTCTTGTAAAATCTAAGTTTTCCATGTTCGAACGAATAATTAAACATCAATCTTCATCGCATTTAGAATCTGCATTAGCCTCATCGCCATCCCAATCGTCAGCGACAGCCAGAGAACAGTTGGCGTTTGGGTGGCTCTGCACACGCGACTGCGGTCTCGCAAATGTTGTTACCAAAGCCACGCTGTACATTATATTTGTAACAATGGAGCTTTAATGAAATAATAGTGGACCCGCCCGCGCAACGCTTCAAGAAACTCGTTCTTTACGTTTACAAATAATGTCTAACAATGTTTCCTTCCATAATCCTATCAATAGTATGTGTCGCCTATACAACGATATTGCCAATGTTAATAACGAGAAGATTGATATCTATAACCCTAAGTTGGATAAATTTAAGAGAGATGTCTTAGCTATTGTCGCTAAGGCTGAGTAACACTACAATAGATTTTACTTATGTTACGCTGTTATCAAGCAAATGCTCCATCACTATAACTAACCTAATCCTTTTGTGTGCACATATTTAGGAATTCAATCTATCCTCAAAATGTACCTTATCAATTTGTATACTGCATACTTGATTGTATTCTGTTTTGTGTACCTTATTAAATAAATAAATAAAATAAATGTCGATGTAACGTCGCGCTGTTATTTTATTATGTGAATTAAATAGTAAATCGCCCATCACGCCTTGTTGAATTTTTAAACGTTACTTAATCCTAGCCTTACACCAGGATGCTCGGTGTCATATCATGGACAACACACAACCAGGAGAACACATAGCAACACCTAGACCAAGAATGGAAAACTCATGATTCAAATTCCCGCGTCGGGCTCGCTGGGAAACGAACCCAGTACCCCTCGGCGGCAATCCGGCATGGTGACTATTACAAAACTGGTTGTCATTGCAGTATAAACTGGTTTGATCACAGTTAAGTGCACATTTTCCAACGAAATGATCGAGTGTTGTTGTGTAAAGAGACTGTTGCGATTGAAATCGTGAATATTGACCGTGAGGTCCAGCTGCTGGTAATGAATAGATTTTAAACCCTTTACAACTCTTTATTCGCAATAAATGGCAGTTGGAATAAAAATCAATTGTAATTACGGCTGTAACGCTTTTTCGTGTCAGATTTTATTTCTTATATTGCAAATTTTTAAAAACATAATTTTACTTTATTTTTTTTAAACAGAAGTACTTAAATCAATTTTATTGTCCTACGACTTACATCTTAGAAAGTAAAATTTTAATTGGTTGTTACTTTTCGACTAAAACAAAGCCCGTTATTTTAACTTTGAAAATGCATCTTATAGTCTAAGATCCGAACTAAACACGACCTTCACCCATCTGCTTAATGGATGAAATTCAAACTCAAACTCATTATTTTCACCTTTTTGTTTCATAAATAAATGTTATATCATAAGCGCTATTTAACTGCGAATACGATGATATAGGGTTGTCTGTACGGTTTTCGCATAAAATTTTCACCTTTGCCAGTTGTCCCACCGCCGGCGACTAGCGAGTAGAGCTAGAAATTGAGAACGAGTTGGCGAACAGCGAGTAGCAAGTGTGAAGCTTCGATAGTTTTGTGGCTAGACTATCAGCGAGTGACAGACTGCGACGGGCCATTACTGGCACTATTCGCTGGAGGCGATACTATGTGTACTCGGCGTGTATTCTGACCGCCAAGTGCGCGTTGCTGAGCGACTATTTATGTTTGATATCTCTTGTCGCTCAGCGTTAACTAGAGGAGCTAGTCCTCGCCGGCAGTGTTAACAGTCAGCTATCAACTGTTAATATATGTGACTCTTTGGTTAACACGTAATGTATAATATTGAAAATAGCCGATAGATACTCGCTTACTCGCCAGCGGTGGGACAACTGCCTTATAAACAAATATGCCTTTAAATTTGTCAATACCGTGATTAAATCTAAAACGCTGAAAACATAACGCTGCTACAGCGAACATTATTCAGTTTTAACTCAAAAAGTAAACTCTCCTGATTATAGGTATTATTATTAAGCGCTTACAAGTGCTCGCTATTATACAGTGAAACTTGTTTAAGTGGGACCTGGATAAGTGAGAAACCTCCATAACTGGAACTCATGCTGAGGTCCCAACACTTTGCCACTGAATTACCTCTGTTAGTGGGACGAGGTAAACCTCTATATCTGGGATTGGTTCTTTCGATTTATCATCATAGTTACCTCTATAACTGAGACAGCGAGTAAATTTTATATGCATAAACCTCTGTAACTGAGATAACATTGTTTGTTTACTCATTCTTATTCTACCCACAAATTCCACACGTAATTCCAAGTACGTAAGTACAAATTTTGAGCTTCAATTACCTTCAGTTTTAGTTTCGCTTTACTATCATACAGATGTTTATTTGAAAAATGTCAAAACGAAAGCTACAATCGTTATCATTACGTGAAAAACTGAAGTTAATATCCGTTTATGAAAGTGGGAAGACACGCGAAGAAGTTTTTGCCGAATTTAATGTGCCAAAATCTACTCTTTGTAGAATAATTCAGAGTAAACATAAAATTGAATCACAATGTTCTGAAATTATTAATGGAACCCTCTGTAAATGAGACAGATATTTATTTATACCTGTATATCTGAGACACTGGGTAAGTGGAATACCTCTATAAGTGAAACGACATTGCAGGTCCCTTGATGTCTCACTTAACCAGGTTTCACTGTACCTACACACGTGCAAGCCGGATAAAGGCTGATGAAGCCGACTGTAAAATTGATACTCAGTACCTTATTATTTAGGGTGACTTGTAAGGGCTTTTGTTGAAAGCGAATTTAAGTAATCCGAGTGCTACGTGATTATCCTTTTTTTTTGTAGACTACGACAGATGTTTAACAAAGGGGCCCATTATTACATTCTCGTTATAATTCAAGGTGATTTGGCTTATTTTTGCACCATAGTAGGTATATATATACTCAGAAAGTTCAGCTTACTTACTTTGGAAGTCCCTAACAAGACGATAGTATTCTCTCAACTAGATTTTGTAATACAAATGTTCGCTCAGTCACAGATTATTTTAAATAGTAACCTATAAACGCTCACGCTTAATATTTTATTAACAAATAATAGGTCGGGGAAAAAGTCTTTTATGTGTAAACTTGTACTAAAATATCTTTGGCTGTACTCTTTGTATCTGGCTGGTTTTGATGTCATTTAAAAGGCTACTTTTCAAAAAAAGAAACAAATTAGTAAAATATTGTTTCCAGCCTTTTTTTCATTTGTTTTTCTTTCTGTCAAAATGAGTGAATGTAATGAAGAAATTCGATAAATTTTAAAATTTCATTAAAATAATTTAAAAAATGCAACGCAAGCCACAAATTTTTTTTTATCGTTTATGGACCTAACGTAGTGAGAGTAAGAGCAGCAGAAAGTTTTTTAAGCGTTTTCAATCCGGGAATTTTGATGTCAAAGATGCACCGCGCTCTGGTCGCCCTGTTACGGACGACATTTTTGAAAAAGTGGAGTAAGTTTTAGCAGCAGTAATTTCAGCAGTTATGACATAGCTAAAGAACTGGAAATTGACCACAAAACAGTTTTGACCCAATTGAAAAAAGCTGGGTACCCAAAAAAACTGGATATTTGGGTGCCACACGAGCTCACAGAAAGAAACCTAATGAACCGTGTGCTCATTTGCGATTCTTCATTGAGACGTAATGAAACCGAGCCTTTTTTGAAGAGATTGATAACTGGTGATGAAAAGTGGATCACGTACGACAAGAACATGTGAAAACGGTTGTGGTCAAAGGTCGTTCAGGCTTCACAGACTGTGGTAAACCTCGGGTAAACTCGCAATAAGGTGATGTTGTGTGTATGGTGGGATTGCAAGGGCATTATGCATTACGAGCTGTTACCACCGGGCAGAACTACTGATTCGGTTCTCTACTGCCAACAACTGATGAGATTAAAGCAAGAAGTTGAGAGAAAACGGCCGCAATGGATCAAAAGAAAGGATGTGGTCTTTCATCACGATAACGCTAGACCACACACATCTTTAGCCACTCAGCAAAAATTATGGTCTAAGATCCGTTATAAGGAATATATACCCTCATCCGTTATTTACTTGTGATAAGAAATAAATGATAGAGCATATTCACATTGACTTATTGCAAATAGGTTGCCTAGTTAAATCGCGACCGGATAATATTAAATAATTAAATTTTTAATTAAAAATATTTCATAAATTTCCCTCATCGGTTATTTAAAAAAAATTGTACACTAGTGGATAGAATACACCTACCAGATACGAAAACGCAAGGGTTGCCTACTATCACCATGGCGCAACTATAGGGTTGCCGCGTATAAACAGGTGAATAAATGTTGATTAAATACCCTCATCTGTTATTTGGTCGAAAATAATGTCAAATGAAAGCTTATTTTATTCTTACTAAGTAGTAGTAAATCATTTGGATATTATTCATGTAAAAATAATAAAAGGGCGATTAAAACTTGGGCGGTAGCACGGTAATGCGGTAGGCAATGATATACCTCTTTTTACTTATAATGTCATTGGGGGTAGGGTAGGTGTTGTTAGGTATAGGTAATTTTAAATGACCAATCAATAAATCTTTTCATCAAAAAAATATAATAAAAAATCTGAATAGAATACCTTAATCACCCAGCGGTATGTAATATACTTTACGACCTATTCTCATACCTACCAAATATACAAAAAAAAAAAATCATAATAAGCGGTCGAGCCATTTCAGATGAGTTTGACCACTAACATAATTAAAATATTTTTTAATGAAATTAAAGACTAAATTATTCCTGAGAACCATATTTATTATTATTGTCAGTGTGGCAGTCTTAAATGAAAATAAATCTCAATAGCACGCTACCAGGCAACAACTCTGTATTATTATTCGCTAAATACTGAGGGGAGTTGCCTGGCAACAGCAACACCCCAGACAGGCTTAATCTCCGCTTCTCCCTATCCGTGTCCCTTAACTCACCCTTATTCTGCGACGGTATAAAAGCTCCCCTCACGTTAGACCGGGCACATTTGCCGTGAGCTCGAGGTCGAGATAACGCTTTGCTGTTCGTTTATAAATTTAAAATCAGTGTGATCCAGACATCCACAATGGCTTCAGCGGCTACCTGCAGTATTTTCAAGTAAGTATTTTTAACACTACAACGTTTATTACGTGAGAGAAGATTGGTGATTTTGAGTACGTCGTGAAAGGAACGTGTTTGATAGAGTCATTTGGAATATTTGATACGGGGTCGATGTTAATAAATGTTTTGTTTTCTATTTTGGGAAATACTTATATTCGGTGGTTACAGTTTACGTTTTATAAATTTGAGTGGTTCCACAAGTTAGGATTTATTCAATTAACGTATTTCTTCCCCACACACACACTTCTTTATTTCTTCCACATTTTAAACAAGAAACAAGATAATTAAAACAGAGGGACCCAAGTACAACTGGAGAAAACAAAATGAAGTGTACAACGAAGTGGCATCAGCGCTCTTGACTCGTAATTACTGTAATTTATTTGTACGGTTTCTCTTTTTAAATTACTAGCTGTCCCTGCGAACTTAGTACAGCCCTATAATTAATTGAAACTTTAGCTGAAACACTTGTTACACTATCACGAAACAAAAACAAAACACTCTCACAAATGGAAAACTAAACACTATATGTTATATTATGTCAACTAAGTACAGCGATATAGAAAGAAAGTTAATCTATGACTAAGTATGTCAATGCTGTCTGTAATTTTCGCTCAAAATTGTATTGCTACGGACATTAAACTTTTTTCTTTAACTTTTCAAATATTTAATACTTATTATCCTATTTCGGGCGCTTTACATGTTGGACGTCTTTGTAAATCAATTCCAGTATGTCCCTGCCATGTCCCTAATGAACCTGTTAAACCAAAGTTATAATAATGTTTGTTATAACTTGTATTATGGGATAATATTTTTTTAATGTTTCATTTTTTTGTTCTCTTCAATAGTTTCCATTCTTTGCATCCGTTTCGTGTGTTTCGAGCGTTTGTATTTTATTTTATTTTGAAAAAGAGGTTTTGTTATGCTGGTATGCTTGCTGATGAATGTATGTTATATGTTACTGAACTAAAGTTCGTGTGTGTTTCATTTCATTTCTCATGCCCCCATAATTTTGTATAAATTTGCCCAGTGCTTGGGACGTTTGCGCGTTCGTGAAATTATTATGATATTTTTAATACTTTTAGCGAGCGAGCTAGCGAATCTCAGAATCACATAAAGTAAGTACCTACCTAATAAAGTGAAAATAAAACATTGTTTCAAAACTCGTCACAAAACTCACAAACAAAATAACGCGATTGTTTCTTTAATAACGTAGAAAGAATCATATTAATGCCTTTGCTATCATTAAACCTTTATGCAGGTTATGGAGTCTGTGTATTAAAAAAAACATTTTTTTTCATTAATAACATTTATAATTTTGAAGTGAACCCGTTTTTAGGCACGTTACACGATTTTTGGCAAGGGGAAATCTTATGAGTACGCGTCATAAACATGCTAAGGGCCTGGGTCCACTGGTGGCGCGGTAATGCAAGGGATTTTTATACGCCAAAATATTATAGTATGGCAGTAAAATTTAAATGTCAATAAATATGCGGCACCGCTTGTTGCACTGTATAAGTTAGTCCCTCGCCGCTTCTGTTTGTCTGTCTGTTCGCGGTAAACTCAAAAACAACTGAACGGATTTTCCTGCGGTTTTCACCAATAGACAGAGGGATTTATGAGGAAGGTTGACTTGCCATTATGCAACTCATCGGCTCGTTTGCAGCCTGTTAACATAAAATACAATTTTGTTCACTAGGTACGTGGCCTCGGACTGGCGTGAGTGGCAGATGCGGGCCGCGCCTGCACCGGCTCCCGCTCGGAGTACGCCGCGACGCGTTGGCGAGTGGCGCCGTAGATCATGCTCAGCTAGAAGGTACGTACACACCGTCGCCCCCACCGCCCAGGTGCCGAACCTCACCCCCTGGACCTTTCTGTTTGTGGGGGTATATCTTATATGTAAAATTCTCGTGTCACAATGTTAGTTACCATACTCCGCCGAAACGGCTCGACCGATTCTCATGAAATTTTGTGTGCATATCGAGTAGGTCTGAGAATCGGCCAACATCTATTTTTCATACCCCTAAATGTTAAGGGTTGTCCACCCTAGTTTTTTTTTTCATTTTTTGGTCAAATTGTTTTTTGGCTTATTTTTAATGGTGTGGCATAAAAAAATACACATAATCCCAAATTTTCACTTCCCTACCCCCAACCCTCAAATTTAAATCTCACTTTAAATCATTCACAATCTATATGGCGGAACAACTTTCGCGGGGTCAGCTAGTTAGGTATAAATTCGGTCTGTATATAAAAAAGATAATAATTATAGCAATGTAAAGAATCCTGTCTAAATATATTATCAGGCGTGGACAACTGAGTAGGTACTATGGCATAGGGTGCCAGAATCGAAGTGAGGATATTTACTGCAGTTAGCATGTAACAACTTATAACCGTTTTACATTAATAAACTTGTTTCAGATCTGCGCCCGTAAAGGGCTGGAGGAAGATAATAAATAAAATTAGAAAATTTGAGCTCAAGCCTCTGGGTTTCACCTTTAAAACATGGACTGTCATTTCAACTGTCCTTACCGTAGCACCCAGACACCTTTAAAACATGGACTGTCATTTCAACTGTCCTTACCGTAGCACCCAGACACCTTTAAAACATGGACTGTCATTTCAACTGTCCTTACCGTAGCACCCAGACACCTTTAAAACATGGACTGATATTTCAACTGTCCTTACCGTAGCACCCAGACACCTTTAAAACATGGACTGTCATTTCAACTGTCCTTACCGTAGCACCCAGACACCTTTAAAACATGGACTGTCATTTCAACTGTCCTTACCGTAGCACCCAGACACCTTTAAAACATGGACTGTCATTTCAACTGTCCTTACCGTAGCACCCAGACACCTTTAAAACATGGACTGATATTTCAACTGTCCTTACCGTAGCACCCAGACACCTTTAAAACATGGACTGTCATTTCAACTGTCCTTACCGTAGCACCCAGACACCTTTAAAACATGGACTGTCATTTCAACTGTCCTTACCGTAGCACCCAGACACCTTTAAAACATGGACTGATATTTCAACTGTCCTTACCGTAGCACCCAGACACCTTTAAAACATGGACTGTCATTTCAACTGTCCTTACCGTAGCACCCAGACACCTTTAAAACATGGACTGTCATTTCAACTGTCCTTACCGTAGCACCCAGACACCTTTAAAACATGGACTGTCATTTCAACTGTCCTTACCGTAGCACCCAGACACCTTTAAAACATGGACTGATATTTCAACTGTCCTTACCGTAGCACCCAGACACCTTTAAAACATGGACTGTCATTTCAACTGTCCTTACCGTAGCACCCAGACACCTTTAAAACATGGACTGTCATTTCAACTGTCCTTACCGTAGCACCCAGACACCTTTAAAACATGGACTGTCATTTCAACTGTCCTTACCGTAGCACCCAGACACCTTTAAAACATGGACTGATATTTCAACTGTCCTTACCGTAGCACCCAGACACCTTTAAAACATGGACTGATATTTCAACTGTCCTTACCGTAGCACCCAGACACCTTTAAAACATGGACTGTCATTTCAACTGTCCTTACCGTAGCACCCAGACACCTTTAAAACATGGACTGATATTTCAACTGTCCTTACCGTAGCACCCAGACACCTTTAAAACATGGACTGATATTTCAACTGTCCTTACCGTAGCACCCAGACACCTTTAAAACATGGACTGATATTTCAACTGTCCTTACCGTAGCACCCAGACACCTTTAAAACATGGACTGTTATTTCAACTGTCCTTACCGTAGCATCCAGACAGGTTCGACGAATGACCGTCACTTGCAAGTAAGTAACATTATCGTCATCATTTTAAATGATAAGTGCGTGCAGAATTCGAACCCAAACCTCCCTGTTATTAAGACCGACGTTCAAACCTTGTACTCGGCTATCACTGCCTGGATCGTACCGGTCTCCCGAAGCGGAGCTGGGTACTTGCTGCAATCAGCATTTTTATTAACTTAACACCGCACTACGTGATAAGTATTGAAAATGTAAGCGAGGATGATTGCTAACCAAATTGAAATCGTTAGAGGTACTAAATGGTCATTCAAATGAAAAATAAATTCGTGCGCATCGTCGTAGTCGTTCCAGTATTTGGATTCCGCCCCCTCCACATGTCTGCAAGTGTTGGTCCACATCGGGCAATCAACCATGTCTAACTCATTCCTACTTCTACTTCTCAATTCTACTTCTCTCTCATGTCTAGACTTTCATGAATGATCAGCCTCAAACTTCATATCTTCTCTCATCATATCACTCTTCATATTAGTAAAGTAGTAGGTTTGTATATCACATCTCTTTCCTACAATATAATTATAGAAAAGATTTAAAAGTGAATAAAAACATGACATAAATTACTTATATCCCAAACAAAAATCACAGGTATTTTTTTTGTTTGTGATACATTTACTTATTATTACTAAATAAGTCAATGTTGTGATATAAGTTTATGCCATGATTTTATCACCGCATCACTTTTTGTAATGATTTTTACATTTATGGTGGGGTTTTAGTTTTTTATAGTTACGAGTTTAAACAACGCAATGTGTGCACTATTAGCAGTTTTTAATTTATCTTGTTGTTTAATGCGTACCTTATGTCGCAGTCCGAGTAAGCAGATTATGCCGTGACTGTTCTTCCGTACGCTATATCAAAACCGATCTTAGTAATTATACCTTCCAAGATTTTAGGTGTTTTGAGGAATATTCCGGGACATCTCGATCTCATCATGATCAACAAACCCTACCAAGAATCGCTTTCATAAAATATGGTTGAGTTTTAACGTTTTGATTTAAGGTGCGTTAAAACTTCTTAAGGTATTTGAACTTTCAAAAAAAGTGTACTATAATTTTAAGTAAAGAAATAAGAACGTAATAAGTAAATAAAATACACATTTATGTTCCTGCGTATCAACTATGTTGATGTTGATAGCGAAATATTGCACTCAATCGCCAATTTTAAAGTTTCATCATTGTATCAGAATTTAGAATCGTATTTATGTTTATAATCACATTTAATATTACATTAGTATATTATTACATACTTTGCGTATTCCCTCGCTGGCGTGACTTAACAATAGTTACGTCTTAATATGCATACGCAACAATAAATTTAAAATAATCAAGTGCAGCGGACTGTTATTCGTTAGCATGAGATATTTTAAGACAACCATTAGTAATAATAAATATAAAACGAGGTATCTTACCACTTTATTATATAAACCTTTACCATGTAGTACACATGAAGTGTGTTATAATCGATTTACCGAATTGAATGGATTAACAGATTTTTTCTTTATTATAAATTGTGCTTGATGTGATTTTTTTATTTATTGCTTAATTGTTATTATTCTCTGTATTTTTAATTCAGTTTTGGTAATTTTTTGACATATTCATAGATAAACATAATTATATTCACAAATATAAATTTGTTTTAAATTTTTACCGAATTTTAATTATTATTGGAAATACTTTTTTTTGTGTTTAACTTATCTATCACTGTTAAGTTAATTGCTTTGTTATAATTATGTTAGTGTGGAAATGAATAAATAAATATGTTTTTGTTACCGATGATTACAATTACTTTTCTAATGTGTCGTAAATTAATGTAATATTATTTATTACAGTTGCTAAGAACTATGTCAACAACGATACGAAACTATGATTCTGATTGGACGCAGTGCATTCAGACAATTATGGACAAATATCGAGCACTGTGTCGGAAGCATATTATCCTTCTCGAGTACCGTCCTAACGGTATAATCACCCCCTAACGTCTCATTCTGTCCCAGAACCTACCCGGTAAATTAATTGTGTGTCTATTTCACTGTTTGGACTGTTCCTTACTTTTTATTTTATTAAATGTAAACGTAACAAACCGTATTCTTTATGTTTAGGTCCCTTTTACAAGCAATTGATTAAAATGTTTGTAGCTGCATTCTGAGCTGATCAACTACACGAATCTGCAACGAAAACTAAAACGGGCTTCACACCAATTAAATAAATGTGTTGTCCGCAAACGCAGGACCAGTAAGACAAGGGGAAAACCGGGTAATCCCGGTCAGGCGACAATACCGGTCATCAATCTATCTTACAAAATACTTTGTTTACCTAATGAAGTCCGCGAGAGAGAACGAAGAAACCCAACGCAAAGAACGTCACACCGGAGTAGGTATGTATCGATATCTCTTCTTCCGAACTTCACGTCAGCTTGTAACGAGCATGATACGGAGCCGGGTGGCCCGTACTATACCAACGATCTAACGTTCAACAAGTCCCTGTTATTGTATGTGTGATTATAGTAAAATATAGCAGACCATACGATCTCATGGAAAACATTCACCAATCCGCACTTGGAGAGCGTGGTGGACTATGACCCCTCACATTGTGAAGCCAAACAATGCCAAACCTTGGGATAATTACATTAATAGTTGCGATGATGACAATGATAATAATAGTAATAAGTAATTATATTTATTTCGAATCTAAAAAAGAGCATATATCTTAATTAAAAGCCAAGCCTAAAATTAATAAGCTGTCTCGAAAGAACTAGTTTGCAACTAGTATAAAAATATTAAATCATGCAGGTACCTAAAATATACACATTTTGTTACATACTTTATGGTATTATTAGCAAGAATATTATTATATCAGAATTATTAAGGCGAGCGAAGCGAGCCATCGCTATCCCACCATCTGAACATTTAATGGTACACTTTACTGAAAAACTATTACGCCTATAGATTTGTGCTTTAACATAGTAATTTAATTGAACATTTACCATTTTGTATTCATTGGATAGAATGTTATTGTACTACTAACGCTATTTATTAGAAAACCAAATAGTTAACATTGCTGCAAGTAAACTCAATACATACTCAAATACATTGTAGTTAATCTAATTAATAGTACTGGTAATACTTAATACTAGTATTAGGTTGACCACTAGAATTAGGTTGTAAAATAGCGGCGGTGTTTTGGTGGCAAAGCAACAATGTCACATAGCCGTTAAAATTATTAACTGTTAGAAAAACTACGCGAGCCCTCACAAAGCTCAGCTTTTTCCTAGTTATAAGAATATAACATGTAATATTTTTGTCCCAGGTATGTTCAGCAAGCCGCCACGCGCCATCCCGGGACGGAATGTCGCTACTCGCTTCTTCGCCCCTTCCTTATAATAAGAAGAATAATTGTAACTTCAATTAGATTTTGTACCTATCTATTAACATGGTAGACCGCCACGGCACTTAGTACCATTTCTACCGTGTAATAATTGTTTTAACAGCAATTGTGTTCCGGATAGAAATGGTGTGGAGTTGGCTAAACTTTTTAAAGGCGAACATCTCAGTCCTCAAGGGTAGCAAAACATCTGTGTCCGAATTATAATGAGACTCTTACTAACATTTACTAACTGGACTATTACTAACAACAACTAACAGGACTAACATTCACTAACAGTCCCTGTCCCAGTCCTCATACTTACAAAATAACCAGCTAATTTTCTAACACCGTCACATAACCGGACTAACTGTCCCAGTCCCCATATGAGTCTTGTTCTATTGCGGTCACAGTTGTCATGGGCGGCAGTGGAAGGTGGTGCTGCATGCTCGTTTGCTACCTCAAATCAATAAAAAATAATGGTAAGCTTTTGTAAATAAATAACTTAAAATTACAGCTATAATTGTCTCATTTATAAATGTACCTCCATTTTTATACAATAAACAGGCAAAAAACAGACTAGTCATCTGATGGTAAGTAACCATCGCTATAGATAACCCGCTGTAATCTTGGCTCCCTCCGGTAAGGTCATATGGCTCGGGGCGGCAGTGGCTAAACCACAGAAAACAGAGACAGTTCTGTGACACCAACATAAAGCCGCTGTCCGTAGAATTGTCTTATTATAAGTCAATGGTCCGTAGACATCATAAAATACATTTTTAACTTCAGTGACAGACGTAAAATTTCAATACCGAATATTTAAATTCGAAGAAGTGCTATACGAGTACGTACTCGACATGAATAATTTGATGACTACATTTGAAATGGGCAAAATGTAATCTGATTACAGATTACGATACTGGGGGCATGGAAATGCCCCTTCCAAGCTCAAAACATTTCGTTTTTCATCATCAGATGTAGTTAACAGACTTTTTATGCTTTCGGTTTTATTAATATCTAAAATATATCGAAAGGAGAATGATTATTTTTGCCCACAAGTACGGAAACAAACCGGAACTAAACAATTTTCCTGTTTAACAGATAACTAAAATTATTCAACCAAATATGAATCCATTTTATACAGAATTAGGTTTATTTTCTGGTTTTAACTCGAAAAGTATTTTTGAAAAGGAAATACTATAATCCATGTAGGTACTGTAAATTATGTAAATATGCACTGTAATTTACCAACTAGTACTACTGTTAAATAGTCAATGCACGAATCCTTTACACGTTTTCTTCATAATTACTTTGTTACATCTATCAGACTCTATCACTGTCCCTAAAGCTTTTTGGCAACTTTTTTTTTCTAATTAACTTATGAGAGATAACGAGCGTGCAGCAACAGCTTGTTTTAAGTAATAAAAGTTATGATTAAACACGCATCTCGCTTTTCCCTAAATTTTATATTTAATATCTTCATAAGAAGGGCGGTAGGAATAAATAATAAAATGTTGCAGAATGACGTCAGCTGGGTCTGTTACAAGTAACAATAATAAGAAATGATCACAAACTATGTAAAGCACCTTATTCAATACAAAACCTTGGAAAGCACGCCCTCTATACTCCAACGAACAAAATATTTGAAATCCTTGTGCACATTTTAGTTTCCCTCAGGAAAAACAGGGGCAGCGTTTCGTATATATTCGTTTCGTGACTTTAAAGCGTTTAAAGCTTTGATTAAAAACGCGTCGTTTAAAGTTTGTTTTTTTTTTGAGTTTGAAAGTGTTTTTTTTTTGTTTGGAAAAATCAAGAAAAGAATGATTTATGTTCAAAGATTTCGAAAACGAAATTAGTTTTTTTTAATATGTTTCATTGTGTTTTATTTAAACGAGAAAATAATAAATTGTACCCAACAGAAAAAAACACCTAACTGCTTTAACAAAATACAAAATGGATTTATAATAATAACAATAAGCAAATAATATTATTAAAAAAAGGAAAAAGGTATGACTTAAACCTCCTGGTGGGACTTGAACCCACAGTCTCCGGTTCTAGGAACCGGGCCTTACCACATTAGGCCACAGGGTACTTGTTAATGCTTGCGAATATTGTATACCCTTGCTACACGTAACATATAAAAAAGCCATTATTTGTACTGTAATAGGATTATGGTTTTAAACTTAACACACCGTGGAATATAATACGGCTACTGAGGATACTATTTAGTATAGGATAGTTTCATTTTCTGATTTCCTGGTACTTCGCATATCAAATCGCGCTATGTTTATGTATTATCGTGTAATCATATAGATGATGTATTTTTGTCACAAGTCTCTGTGTATCTGCTGTGGATCTTGTTTTGTATGGAGAGGACTGTGAAGTGGTGTTTGTGTAGTGTTAGGGGTTTGTTTGTGTAGTTATGTCTGTTTCTTGAATGATAATGAAGTAAATGTAAAATCAATAGTATCACTGAGAGTCAACACTGTAAAACAGATTCATTTATAGACACATTTGCAAATAGATAGCATGGAACTTAGAGATACCTATAAATATTTAGGGTATCAAAGCAAAGCACATTATTGAAAAACACACTTAAAACTAAATACGAGCGGAGCTTTAATAAAATACTCTTAACACCGTAACTAGTCACAAGCAATAAATATAATATGCTTCACATACACTATACACTCCGCTTCACAAAGATTCACATTACACAAAGAGCTGAGAGGGCGCATTCATTGGCGTTTAAAACCTGTAAATAGAAAACTTGCGAACATATTTATCCAAAAAGCTAACGACAGTACATTACAAAAAGCTATAATAAACATACCTCACTCTGGAACAACCCTACAATTGTCATAACAATCTATTTGACCCGAAAACCAAAACTCTGAATGAAGAGCAGAAGATTGAACTCTGGAAAAAAGCACTGCACGACAAATACACCATGAATTGAATTGAAATATATTTAGTGAGACCAAAGGATTTTAAATATAAATGTCGAAAGAGGCAATAGAAATAGACAAATGCAGATTGTGCTATACATAGCTATACAACGTAGCAAAATACATCCATCAAAAACTTGCACTTAAATATAAACTGACAGACAGACAAACAGCCTACTAAAAATACAAACCGAAAGGCGTATTAGAAAAACCAATTTAAAACTTTCCTGGGATCGTGACATCATTACCGAACTATTCTCAGCAATAGACCATTGCATTAACATTAAAATCTACAAAAACCACTTAAGTACGTCAAGGATATTGCCGTTCCTAACAACCTGAAACCAAAACATGCAGAGAAATACAAAAATTGTGTTTGTAAAAAACCGACTTTCCAATAAACGTCATTTCATTTCATTTATATATCGATAATATCTGACATCTGGAATGTCTACCATTCTCTTATTGATTTACTTGAAGTTTTAGAAAACTTTTTTAGATGCTTCTGACACAGTGCTCGTTATTTGTCCAAATAAATTCCATCGAGTCCAAATCACAGTGTCGTATCGTTGTTAATTTTTCTCAGCAACTGTAACACATATCACATTTAAAGTTATTTGACAAATCATTACAAAAATTGTAATCTTAGGTCTATATTAGATGCCTAAAATAATAATGTCTGTACCTGTAATCATCTGCGCTGTCCTCTAAGATTACCGGATTGGTAAAAGTTGTATACAAATCATTTTCAATGTTTATTGAATGGCTGTAAAAGAAATATTGTTACATAATGTTACATTAAAATATTGCCGTATAAATAATTGAATTCGCATAATTATATATTATGTTAAAACTATATTGTTTGGGGTCATGCGCACCAAATGTCAAATATAATCTAATAACTTTGGCTCGATTTGTCCCGATTTTCTGTCGCGTAACCTCTCCAGCAGAGTTTTGCCTAACTATGCCTCATTTAGGTACGCAAAAAATAGTAGACTACAGGACCAGGAATTATTTTGAAGCAAAGCAATGTGCAGAAAAATAATATAACTACCTACAACCGATTGTAATTAATTAATGAATTACTTACATTTACATTAAAATGTCTGAAAGGCGCAATTTAGATTTTCATCCTGTCGTATTCTTTGATTCCAATAATAAGTATCTAAAAATATAAAACTCCATTCAGTATTATATTATTATGACTCGAATGACTCGAAATTTAAAAATAAACAATGAAAGAAATGGAATATTTTGATATATGTACGTGCCTATACAAGGTGATTTTTTAGTCACTTGACATAGGAGTACTCAGTATTCAATTCTCATTCCAAAATATAAAAGGGGTGCTTAAAATTTGACGTAATTATCCTATCATTAATATGTCGAGTGACTAACCAGTCTCCCTGTATAATTATATTTATTATATGTCTTAAAATTTCTTATGCTAACGGATAAACAGTCCGCTGCACTTGATTATTTTAAATTTATTGTTGCGTATACATATGGAGACGTAACTATAGTTAAGCCACGCCAGCGAGGGAATACGCAAAGTACAATGAACGTGACAATTTCTACAAAATCGCACTACCCGTAAACCGAGGAACTTTGGTTCAAAATAGAGTCTTTATATGTGAGAAGAAATATCGCAGATTTGTCATTTTTATTTAAATTAGCGAAGGGTATGATTGATTGTCCTGAGTTATTAAGCAAACTGGATCTTAGAGTACACTCACGTAATATTCGTAAGCCAACCCTTTTATCAGTACCGGCAGCTAAAGATAAATACAGGCGAAATTCACTCTTAGTGCGTTCTTGTAACCTATTCAATGAAACCGTGTGGAATGTAGACATAGATTTATTTTTCACCAACGACGCTCTACTTAAACGCACACTTACTAAGAAGTTTTTTAATTTAGAATGTTTTTAATCTTTTGTTTTTATTGTTTGTATATACTTTTTTTTCCGTTACATTTTACCACACCTGTAACATAATCTATCAACTTTTGAAATGTGTGCCTGATAGTTTACCCTATTATGTTAGATGTGAAAATTTGTAAATGGCCTTCACTCACTATTTTGTTACTAGGTTATTACTCAATTAGCTGTAAGTTTTCCAAATATTAAAAAATAAAATAAAATTAAATATTTCTTTCACAACGCATCCAAAATCTCCAGCCTTCTTACACATAATAAACGTGGTAGTGTAAAAAATACTCACTTGAAAATACTGCAGGTGGACGCTGAAGCCATTTAGGATTTCTTGAACGCACTGATATGAAATTAATAAGAGCTTTGTCTCGACAGAAAAGTGACATCTACTTCGAGCAGACAGCAAATATGTACAGTCGCACGTGAGGCGGGCTTTTGTACCAATGTAGGATAAGGATGGGTGAAGGGGTGGACACAGGGATGGGTACGGGAGAAGCGGAGATCAAATTTGGAAGCGTCTGTCCGGGGGGTGTTACTAGGCAACTGTACTACTGAGAGCTAAATACTAATTTAGCGAATAATGATACAGAGTTGTTGTTGTGTGTCGGTAGTAATTTAACTCTGACACATACACAACAATAATAAATATTGTCGCGTATATTCATCTGTTGACACATTTTTACCCGTATGTCAGAGAGAAAAGGTGCTCTAGACAGTGTAATGTCTAGAAGATTGAGATACCATATCACTTATACTTGAGAATATTAATTTACTAAAAATACACTTTTACCACCGGCTTTATTAGAAAATAATACTAAGCCGATTTTGTCAGAGTACTTGGTAGTCTTATTTTATAAAAGGTCTATTGTTATAATATTTATAATACATTGTGGCTTTGGTAACAACATTGGCAAGACCGCAGTCGCGTGTGTGTATGAATAATGGTACGGCGGTTGTCAGGAAAATTTTTGTGGGTATTATAAGATGCGACTTCATTATCATTATAAGATAGAAGAGTGGTGGTCCAAGTAAGAATACAAATAGAATAGAATAGAAATATAATTATTATTACCATTAAAGTTTCTTCTTTTTTGGTCCTACAAGCTATAAAGCGTACTATCATTAAAAATGTGCTCCTGCAATGATTTGACTGATGATTTATGTAGTAGAATATTGATGATTACACACAACATCTCAGAGTTACGAGGAGAGGCTCGTGCCCTATAACGAACTGCTTTTTTTATATGCTATTGTAATTAAAAAAAATAGAAATGTGGTGTCGTGGGACACCAGGTAGGAACGAAGTTCCTTCGGCTAATGAAGGCAACGGCGAACGAAAAGAAAGAGGGATAAAAAAATAAAAATTAAATGTGGCACTCGGTGACTGCCGCGGTAAAGCTATTGCCTAGCATTTTTTATCAACCTATGCAATTATAAAAATTAGATTAATAAATCTTGGATTGCCGCCATCTTGGATTTCTATTTTGACAGCACCATCGACTTCAACACCCTCGAAAACCATGAAAACGATACCCATGACAAAAAGTTGATAATTTCGCGCAGCCGCCATCTTGGATTTCTATTTTGACATCACTATCGGCTTCACCACCCTCGAAAACCATGAAAACGATACCCATGACGAAAAGTTGATAATTTCGTGCAGCCGCCATCTTGGATTTCTATTTTGACAGCACTATCGGCTTCACCACCCTCGAAAACCATGAAAACGATGCCCATGACGAAAAGTTGATAATTTCGCGCAACCGCCATCTTGGATTTCTATTTTGACAGCACTATCGGCTTCACCACCCTCGAAAACCATGAAAACGATACCCATGACGAAAAGTTGTTAATTTCGCGCAGCCGCCATCTTGGATTTCTATTTTGACAGCACTATCGGCTTCACCACCCTCGAAAACCATGAAAACGATACCCATGACGAAAAGTTGTTAATTTCGCGCAGCCGCCATCTTGGATTTCTATTTTGACAGCACTATCGGCTTCACCACCCTCGAAAACCATGAAAACGATACCCATGACGAAAAGTTGATAATTTCGCGCAGCCGCCATCTTGGATTTCTATTTTGACAGCACTATCGGCTTCACCACCCTCGAAAACCATGAAAACGATACCCATGACGAAAAGTTGATAATTTCGCGCAGCCGCCATCTTGGATTTCTATTTTGACAGCACTATCGGCTTCACCACCCTCGAAAACCATGAAAACGATACCCATGACGAAAAGTTGATAATTTCGTGCAGCCGCCATCTTGGATTTCTATTTTGACAGCACCATCGGCTTCACCACCCTCGAAAACCATGAAAACGATGCCCATGACGAAAAGTTGATAATTTCGTGCAGCCGCCATCTTGGATTTCTATTTTGACAGCACTATCGGCTTCACCACCCTCGAAAACCATGAAAACGATGCCCATGACGAAAAGTTGATAATTTCGCGCAACCGCCATCTTGGATTTCTATTTTGACAGCACTATCGACTTCAACACCCTCGAAAACCATGAAAACGATACCCATGACGAAAAGTTGTTAATTTCGCGCAGCCGCCATCTTGGATTTCTATTTTGACAGCACTATCGGCTTCACCACCCTCGAAAACCATGAAAACGATACCCATGACGAAAAGTTGATAATTTCGCGCAGCCGCCATCTTGGATTTCTATTTTGACAGCACTATCGGCTTCACCACCCTCGAAAACCATGAAAACGATACCCATGACGAAAAGTTGATAATTTCGCGCAGCCGCCATCTTGGATTTCTATTTTGACAGCACTATCGGCTTCAACACCCTCGAAAACCATGAAAACGATACCCATGACGAAAAGTTGATAATTTCGCGCAGCCGCCATCTTGGATTTCTATTTTGACAGCACTATCGGCTTCACCACCCTCGAAAACCATGAAAAATTATTTATTTATTTATTTTATTTATTTCATTATTTCGTTACGGAATTTCTGGATTCGGTCCCCACGCTCAAGGCCCGCGTTAAAAGCTATGCAATAGCTTAAAAAAAAAGGTATTATACACTACTCGCTTGTGTATGCGACTGTCGCGCGCATGCGCACGTCTCATTCAACGCTTTTATTCCACGCATTTTTTTTCTTACGGTTTTACTATCACATATTTTTCAGTTCGGTCGCTGTAGCAAAACCTATCCCCTCCAAGCCTGCCGTAAGGAACTTCGTTCCAATAATATTTAAACTCGGCGGTAATAAACAGCTCTTTATCATTTTCACCTGCCGTTAAGAGAACCCCATCCTACGATCGATACCAGACAGGCGGAGTGGTGCGCAGTCGGACCGCGCCCGTTAGATACAGGGTGTGCGAGTAGTATTATTATTTTAGTTTTTTTTTGTTTAAATTACATAATTATGTAACTTTTAATATTCTAATATACAGTCCGCGACAAAACTGTTACACTTCACACATTTTCAACATAGAAACTTGTAACTTTTATGTTGTATGGTTAAATATGTTATGTAATCATTATGGAGACTGAAAGAATCAGCTATTATTTACTTATCGGTCCCGACAAAGATCGAGCTACCCGATCGATGCGACTACACTATAGCACGCTTTTACAATGTGCAGTTGGCTAATTATCTAACAGACTATTAGGTAATGCGTATTACTATTATTGTGTTCAACCATATGTTTGGTACATATGGTATACCCTCTTTAATCAAACAATTGTTAAGTAAGTAAAGTAATCTTAATAAAACTTACATGTATTTATAGAAATATGAGCAAAAAAATGGAAAATAATTATATTGGAACTTTGATGCAGGCCTTTATTCTCTGGCCAAAAATCTATTGATTGACACATTGCTTCAATGGAAAATTTTGTTCCAGAGATTTCTTAAGTGACTCAATATCGGTGTTTCGTTCAGTCCTTGTCCTCTAAAACTGACCGTTTCGTAGCTTAAGGGGTTCAGTTTATGGCCAGACCCCAGCTCTTATAAAGTCTTATAAAGTTCACCATAAAGTGAGAAGTAATGCTACGATATTTCTGTGCTCTTCTCCAGCGAATCGGGTAAAAGAGGTTCACTTTTTATATATGGATTGATTTAAGGCATGTCCTACATATTGACGATGGCGCCGAGGTTCAGATCTTGTTTAATTATAATTACGCGACAGACATAACATTATAGTCTCGAATATGACTGGCGACTCTATATTCGGTGAAGTTTTCAACATAATAAACGCGTTCTAAATTCAAATGGCCAGACTGGTTATACCGTTATAGGTACATAAACAATATAAACATGATTAAAAATATATTTTTTTAGTCTGCTTTACGGGAGCACCCTGTGCTCAATAACGAACGGGGGTCGAACCTCCGATGCAGTTGCAGTGCCCCAGCGAACATATACATATAATGTGGTGTACATTACATCCCAATGTCAGTGTGCAATCGAATGAGCCAGACAGGGGGGCAGGGTCCCTACCTTGTTGCTAGCCATTTATAAAATAACATCGATTTTTAAAGTGCAGTTTACACAACCCAAAGAGGGTTGTGTAAACTGCACTTCAAAAATCGACTAAAAATTTACTGAATATAAGTTACCGCTTTACTACGGTCCCACCTGATGGTAAGTGGCGACGTAGCCTTTAGATGGTGAAGCGCGTTAAATTAGAATTCACTCTTGACTTGAAGACACCCACATTATAATCGACTGGGGATACCGCAGGATACTGCAGTCAACTTCTGGAATAAGTTCGTCCTTTGCAGTACGTATCATAAAGGACGAAGGAAAGCGTCTCGTTCTTACCGGGGAGATGTTACTTCTGGACACAGTTTACTATAATTATATATAGCATAGTATATTTCTATTGAATAGTTCAGTGGACAAAACGAGTAGCATTTTTTTCACTTAGGTAAGTTCGTTTTTGAACGCTTACATACTCACTAATTACAATTTGTACATTAACCAAAACTGTACATACTTAATTTTAATCCAATTTAGTAATTTTAAGTCAATGTTCCAATATTTTGCTAGCTTGGCGACGTCAATGAATCAAACGTCAACTCCGCCAATGACGGATCTACTGAAGTCCCATTATTTTACCACAATACATCATGATTGCCAAGCGACGCTCGACAGACTTCATTTAATCTTTTCAAGCCCGCAGACCGGGAATGACGATTTTGACAACGCCTCCCCTTGTGCAGCACAGAGTGTAAGGTCAATATCTCAATAGGATGCCATGGCAGCTACACCAGCAGCACTTCCGTGGCTACCCGTGGCGTCCGTGAGACGCCAAACCTCGCCGCCAAAGCGGATGCCAGGCGACACACGAGAATCAAACACGACACGATGACACGCGAATAGTATTTCAGCTGGCGGCCGAATGAGATAGCAGTCATTCATTCGCATGTATTTTGTTGGCGGTGACGCCAAGGACGCCACGATGGCATCGCCGCCAATAGAAGCACAGCGGGCCGCGGGATCTGGATCCCTGTTAATCCCTAATCCCTGATAACTGTAAAAAGTGTCCGGCAATGAATAACGTGATTTCTAAAGATACTCTGAATATACATAATACTCTGAATATTGAAAATTTAGCCCGTAAAGGGCAAATAATGGTTTAAAGTTTAAAGCTTTGAATATAAACACGTCGTTTAAAGTTTGAAAGAGAAAAAAAAATTTTTTTCTTTGTATTTATTCTGAACTGAATAAACATGAAAATAAAAAATCAAAGAAACAATGATTTATGTTCAAAGATTGCAAAAACGAAATTAGTTTTTTTTATTATGTTTCATTGTGTTTACATACATATTATATTATTTAAACGAGAAAATAATAAATTGTACCCAACAGAAAAAAACACCTAACTGCTTTAACAAAATACAAAATGGATTTATAATAATGACAATAATCAAAAAATATTATTAAAAAAGCAAAAACGTATGACTTAAACCTCCTGGTGGGACTTGAACCCACAGTCTCCGGTTCTAGGAACCGGGCCTTACCACATTAGGCCACAGGGTACTTGTTAATGCTTGCGAATATTGTATACCGTTGTTACACTTAACTTATAAAAAAGCCATTATTTGTCCAGTATTAGGATTATGATTTTAAACTTAACACACCGTGGACTGTAATACGGGTACTGAGGATACTATTTAGTATAGGATAGTTTCATTTTCTGATTTACTGGTACTTCGCATATCAAATCGCGCTATGTTTATGTATTATCGTGTAATCATATAGATGATGTATTTTTGTCACAAGTCTCTGTCCCAGTCCTTTTAATTGCATATAGTTAATGCAATGTACGGTGATAGTTGTTGCCAAATGTGGACAATTAAGAATAGTTGTTTATCTACATAGGTAAATCTCAGGTTTTATTTGTAGATGATTTTGATGAAAAATATTTTTTAAGAATTTATTTATGTCGTTGCTGTACATTCATCGATAAGTACCCGTATAGATATTTTATATTTAAATAATAGTACATTACGATACGTGCGCGTAAAGTTGCTTTAAGTTTAAAATGATATGATGATGATATTTTTATGCTAATTTTCTTACACTATATATAAAAAAAAACTACAATCAAAACACAAGCATTATATTGGACTATCTTGTACTCCAGTATTACTGGTACTCTGCATATATCTATTCTCATACATGTTTACGCTCCTTTTTTTACGCGACTGCGTAAAAAAGGAATTTTAACTTTTATTAGATTTAAGTAGGGCTCCTTGGGAGGTTTTAAATTATAAAATAATGGATCCCAACCGTAGATCTTACTATTCTTCATAAGATTATTTTTGTACGTGTACATTTAATTATTAAAATGATTTTACTGTTATAAGTAGGCTCTACAACTCCGTACTTATCACGGGTTTGAAAGTGAGTTTATCAACGATTTATTTTACACTGGTGACCCGTCCTCGCTTCACTTCGGGAAACTTATTCCTTCGCTTTGCAAAGATTAGTTATATATTTTGGATAATTCACGCTACAATATCTTTATAAATTATAGCCTACGTGTTATTCTGATATGTAAGCTTAATTATTGTAAAGTTTTATCAAAATCCATTCGGTAGTTTTTGCGTGAAAGAGTAACAAACATTCATACATCCATACAAACTTTCGCATTTATAATATTAATAGGATAATGTACAAATCTAGCTATCTAACTAGATTACAGTTGATAGTAATTTATATAGCGAAGAAATATTAAAGGGTAGGTGTGGCAGAGAGAGAGAGCAATATCTTGCAGCTCGTTCAATGTACCTATGTGTGTAGCGAGTAGCTCGTAACTGTCCTACGAACACTACGATACTAGATCGGGGACGACCTAACGTTTACAGCTATGCTCTCCTGGTACTGTATGCACTAAACTTGCACCGTACATTGCACTTTCAGCGAACAGCATGCATTTGGGCTCACCGAAGTGGAACATCAGTGTCTATTTTACATGTATCTAAACAGATTTATGCGATCATTAATTTAAAAACTACGCATATTAGTAAACGTTTGATATGTTTTGGTATATGACCGATAAGTCATACAGTGTAGTCTTACAAAGCAAAATCGATGTGTAGGTACACTTTAGGACATTTAGAAGAAACATGTAAAAAAAGTGCACCAAAAAATGTTTTTTTCGATGTAGTAGTACTTAGAATCACGGTCCGAAAGCGTGGTTACAAGGTTTCTGTTTGAGCCCCTAACACCCTGTATAATTATCATTTCGTAAATCCGTATAAGTATCGTCAAAAAAGTCTGTGAACGCGGCTCGTTGACAGGCATGGTACTCATGTTAGTCCCCCCCTCTCCCAATTTTTGGACCGATGACTGGTGAGGTCGCTGTCATTTTTAAATTAAACACCCACTAAAATATTTTAATGAAGTCTGAAATGAGAGTCGGCGACGCTCGTCGACGAATTTATGTACGCTGAAATTATCGCGTAACTTACGAAAGTCACAGCCTAAATTTCCCTGTATTTGTAATGGGTTTTCACTCTGAACAAACTTTCTTTTGTCGCAAATGTCTACGTTTCAACTTAACCAAATACATATAGTTATTTTATTACTATTTATTTACGTCCTCACCATCATCATCGCAACCCTTAACTGTGCCACTACTGGGATCGAGTCTCGTCTCACGTTGACCACAATGCTGGTCAAGTGCGGATTGGTAGATTGTGAAATGCTGGCCAAGTGCGGATTGCTAGATTGTGTGATTGTAGGTGATTTTTAATCAAATTGCAATTTTTTCGTTTCGAGTTTGCGAAAAACTATAAGTATACTTAATAAGTACTTATAGAACTTTAGCGAAGTAACAACGATTATTCGACGGGCGTGGCTATCAGGCAATCATACTATTCAAGTGGCATGTCTTGCGGCACGGTAGGGCGGAACCATTGAGTGCATCAGCTCTTTGGAGCAGAGACCTGTTGCGTCAACCTTCGTGTGAGCCGGTCATTTTAATATCGTGCTAGTACCAAGTCTGTTAACGGTTATTTTGTTACTTATTATTCGCTGTTGTGTTAGTTTTATTCTGTGGTTGTGATTTTGTAATTGTTAGATAATAATAAATAATTATTAGGCTTAATAGTGAAATTACAATTATTCGGTTCCCTTTATTTTTAATCCTATTATAAATCGGTCCAGCCATTTGAAAAATAATTGGGGACATTACTCAGCAGCAGGGGTGTTGCAGTTGCACACGCAACTGCAGGATACCCTAAGCAGGATAACCATTGCGGGATATCACGATAACATTTACCTAAGAACAAACGCCGATGAATCACACACCCGGTACGAAAACGGTATTTAAATCAGTCACATCGTTCTGGAAATAAATCGGACCATTTGGGTGCTCACCCTACTTTTTCGTTCCCCGGTACGTCTTGGGAAAAAAGGGAAAAACCTGTTGCCGGGGGACAGACGATATTAACAACAATAAAAGCAACTGAATACAATAATTTTATGCCAGCAAAATATTTACTTAAATAGGTAAATTAAAGCTAAAAAATTAAGATTATTACATATTATTATGAAAGGTGAAGGTTATAATGGCCTATTGTTTACAGTATTTATCTGTAAACTACATTTTTATTATTGGGCGATAGAATAACCAGATTTTATACTTTATAGGAGATACGAGCATGATATTGGATGTTAGGAAAAGACCTTCCTGAAGTGATCATAGGCTAGATCCCCAGCACATTACTGTGTAAAACACATCAAATATTATTCAGTAATCTTTGCGTCATACATGCCGAAACATAATTACAATTACAATTACAGAATTAGTATTATTAATATATCTGAGCCGGTTTTTGACATCAAACTTTTTTCTCATGATCATGGGTTAGGTTTATCAACGAAATAAACCACGGCGTTAGGTATTCCCAATGAAGATTCTGTATTTTGTTTGTGAACCACCCTGCGGCAACCAAGCAACCTCGTCAAAGTCTGTTATTTACTACTCGACACGAGATGGCGTAGAATTAGGCACCATTTTAAGGACAGATGGCGTTCAAGCCGATTTAACAATGTATGATTCGGTAATGTAAAATTGCCATTCTCTACTTGACTCAAATAAATGTTTAGACGGAATTTTGTACGTTGATATGCTTACTTATATTTTTTCCTTTTTTTAATTGATTTAATAATCTAATATTACCCCAAGTTTACTACAAAAATAATAATAACCTCGTGCTGACATCTGCAGTCTCAAAGTCAAACCACTTGACCGAATACCGCGAGTTATTAACGTTCTAATCTAACCACTAGATGGCTACAATATCACTGCGTAGTAAAAATATGGAATTTGACGCTTCTCTCTGGCGTTATTAGTATAACGCCATCTTGTATCGAGAAGCGTTATACAGTACTACTATACGTACTTGTACAGTATAGGCACTAATAAAACATTATAATTCTAAATATATTTATTTTATTATAATAATGCAAATAATTATGTGTTGTACTTATAAAAATCCTATAGCTACCACAATAATAACTGTCTGCACCTCTCTAAAAGTTGAAGCTTTTCGACAGAAGATGGCGTTTTACTAAACCTTGTATGTGCTCGTTACACAGTAGAAACAATAGTACTTACAACTTAAGTTATCTACGATAAATTACAGAAAACCGAAGACACCTAATGACCTATAAGTATCAATTTCTGCGTTTTTTGTACTTAACTGATTAACTTACGTTCCTACATATGATGTGTATTTTATTAAGTATTCTGTAACAGAAACAATCCGAATTGCTTTAATATACCTATTTACCTTACAATTAAGTATATTTTTTGTGTGTACTTTTTAGTTATTATGGGCATTACAAAATATTAAGTATTTTAGAACATCGACGAATATAGGTAGGTACCTAATATTCGTCGATGTTTTAAAATACTTATTCATATTGAGGTACCTACATTTTAATTTAAAACTATTATGATTATATATTGAAACTACGCAGTTCCAATTATAGGCCTCTATTGATTTCCTTATTGCGCCTGTGCAGTGCCTAGGTCTTGCGAAGCTTCTATCAAGTTCTATAAAAAAGTTCTATAGAAATGGGATGGGTAGGGTGGCAGGCTACGAGTATATTATACGCATAGAGCAACCCTGACGCACACACGCAGGAAATAGGACATGCGCAATTCGCCGGCCCCGCGCCTCGACTGCTGAGGACCTAGATGCTGCACATCGATTATAGTATTAATACATTTTCATAGAATTGATCGTGATATTTTACTTTATAGTCGTATGATTAGCAATAGCCGTGAAAATAAGATAATTTTCCGCGAAAAATTTATGCCCTTCAACGGCCTCCAAACTAACAATAAAAACGATCCATTGCTCTGTTCTGATATCAAAATTGAACAAACGGATATTACACACGCTTGCATTTACAGAAATGTAGCTGTAGTACGTTACGATACGTGTGCATAAAGTTTAAAATTTTTGCATGGTGTGAAGTGTGAACACCATGAAAAAATATAAAATCCTAACCCGCGAGTATGGTATAGTCACTGCTGATTCAAGCGGTCTGCCGGCTATTTACCTAAAAAATACATGTCAACAAACTTTGCTATTTTCGTGAAGTTGAGTTCAACTACTTCTAAAGAGTAAGCTGTCGTTGTATTTTCCTTTATACATTAACCTGTTTTATAGATTATCACACATGTACATGGAAGATATTTGAGAAGGACTAATATTAAACTATTCCATAAACATTATAATTTTAGAGACTGTGCGTCATTGAAACGGCTCAACTGATTTTATATGGTTTTCAATTGTTTAATTGATTTCAATTGGTTCTGTGATAAGATAGGATGTTTTAAGTAAGTACATAGGTATGGCAAGTAAAAGAGTGTGGATATATTGAATAAGTATTAAAGAAGGTCCTTATAACGAAGCAAGACAGAGAAAAGACATGTATCCATCCACTCACTTTTGAATACTACATGTTCTATGTAGATTCTGGGTGTATGAAGATGTCAGTGTCAAGAACGTATACACCCAAAGGTGTTAAATAAGTAGGGCTTGAAAATTTGTTTGAAATTCAGTTAAAATTAGTTTCAAGCGCGCATCACGATAGTGAAATTTAATACAGACTATATTAAACGTAATTTGTTTTCGTACATAGAATCGTGCCTTGTTATGGCCAGTGACAGCCATGCTCCACACGCGTACAACTGACATGATGTTTAGAATAACTTCCTCAAGTTACTACAAGCAACCGGCGCGCGGCGGATACGGAAGTTCTGCCTCATTTTGGCTTGTTATCAAAAAATACAACATACAAATGAGACAGAAATGTCCTATTCATATTTTTTAATACAGTATTCGTTTCCAAATATATAATTCCAAATATGTAATTAAAAAGGGTGCTTAAAATTTGACCGAATTATTATCTATTACAAACCCAAAGTAAAAGACAACAATTAGGTCTAAGTAAATATAAAAATCAGCCGAAAACGCGGTGTATCACAAAGACTTCCGGCGTTTTGTATTTTCTTTGAACGCGGCGATTTGATTATGCCGCTAAAGGTCATTAACCCTGCCCTTAAGGCTCAGCCCCGCGGCGCAAGCGGCATTAGACTGCTGTGTTTCCGGCGTTTGCACACCGTGTCCATGCATTCCGAGTATTTAGAGATAATTTTGATTGCCATTTTTGAAACAGTTATTTATAGTTTTAATCATTACCTATAACCATGTTCTTTTATGTCTTTGAATATGTCAATTGAAAAAAACTGTATAATATAACTAATTGATAAACAATGTGGATATGAATGTTGAGATATCAAATAACTTGATAAATAAATAAAATGAATGTACACGAAGAGTGTCATTGAGGCCGTTGAGGATGGTCTCGGAATATTAATGATCACGTACCTATTATTTCCGCTAGGTTCGTCCAACTCCTCAATGTTTATGTTTATTTCAATGTAAACAATACTTTAAATAATCTCTTTTTATTATAAATGTGAATGTAATTTTGTTTGTTACGTTTTCACGCAAAACCTACTACCGATCATCATGAAACTTTGCACACTTATTCTTGGAGGTATTAGAAGTAATATAGGATACTTTTTATTAAAAAAATAAGTTTGTTTATTAGGCTTTCACTCGGAAATTACTAAACCGATCATGATGAAACTTTGTACACATATTCTTGGAGGTATAAGAAGTAACATAGATAAGTTTGAAGATTATGTGACAGACCAAATTCCATTAGTTGGTTAGTTTGTTAGTACCTAAGTATGAGGAAAACACCTGGCACTGACAATTCCTGTATACGTTGTTCTTATGCACGTTATCATAGCGCGCGCTTAAATGCGCTTCAGAGATAACAGGTACACATCGGCGTTTTGTATCGGGTGCATTTATAACAACGCATTTTTAGATCTAAGAAAAGCAGCCCCAAAGGGCCTCTTAGTTGTTAAACGGTCTTATTAAAAGGTCAGGTGTACACCACCGGTAAATTTTAACATTTTTATCAACAAAACAGTTAATAAAGAACAAAGTGTGCCGGGTTAGCCAGTTTAATGTTTATTTATTTACTCCACAAAAGTCATCTTTACCGGTTGCAATACGTAGCTAAGAGATAAAGGTCAGTTTATAGTGTATTTATATAAAAATAGATTTGCCCGTTATACATAATTAAGGCACCTGTCTAACCACATGAAGATTTAAAACAACATTGATATTGGGCTAGGACGAATCTAGTTAAAATATGAATGCGGAACGCATGAATTTACTAGACAATAACTGACAACAAGTACCTAACAGGACTAAGTATCACTCACATTCCCTGTCCCAGTCCTCATACATACTAATAAACTAACCAATTAATGTTCTAGTTCTAACACCTAACCGGACTAACTACCCTAATCCCTATCTGAGTCTGTTCTTGTGAAGTAAAATGAAATTATTCGAAGTTGGTTATTTTTCGCACATACACTTTTCGAAGCAGCGGAACTAAGTCCCCCAGACAAAGCTTCAATATGAGGACTCCTGTTACCTGTTACCTGTTACCTGTTACCTGTTACCTGTTAAAGGTGTCCTGAAGGTCACGATGACAAAAAGTGAAAATCACGTATCTACCACTTAAGGGATTGTACGTAGGTTCCGTCGATATAGCTTGCAACCTAACTAGCCGACAGTGAGACAGCAGCCGAAGGTGAAGTTTGCATTAACGGTCTCCATACAGCCAAACCAGACCGACAGCTTTTGGACCAAGTTTTTTGACCCTTGTTCATTCAGCTCAGAGATATTAATATTAATGTTCCGGTCCGTTTGACGCCGTTTGTTTTCTTGTATCAGATTTCCTTTGTCAACTGCGGCGAATTAGTCTGCCGCATTGTGCGACGCCTACTTACAACGGCCAAGTTCGGCTGTGGCCCACTTGGAAGTGATTGGGTAGGAAACGGGCATAATTCTGCTATTAGTTCTCTCTCTTTCTTTCCTTTTCTTTCTTGACCGGAAAGGCATGGCTGGTGCCATGGGTGTTGCTCATGTCCATGGGTGACGGTGACCACTACCGTCAGTAGGTTCGTCTACTCGTTTGACGGCTATTAACATAACATATTTTATGTATGTACACCACTGAAGCCATCCGTAAAACGTAGTGGTTATGGTTATATTCTCTTTGGCCATCCGCGCTAGCGACTGTTTACCAACAGTCGTTGCCTAGCAACCGATAACAGACAGATATGAGTTACCTTTTTTCGTCTGCACATTTATGAACTTATTGAAGAGACTATGCCAGTGTAAAGTTAAAATCCTTTTCCATCGATATTTCCTGTTCTAATCGACATTACTTAGGTACTTTATTATGGTTCTTTGTATTATTTGAATCAATTATTGTGAATATATGTTTTTTCTAGACTTTGTATTTTTGCGTTTATGATCGTAGTTAGTAAAATTTTAATCCTTGTATGTACATATAATCCCATGTTGTAGTTAATATAGTTTGAATTTTTTTATACGTGGAGTGTACTCCACCACACTGATTTTAAATTTGAATGAGTTTAAATTTCAGTTATCTATGGGTGTGTTTTGTTGTCTATCATACTCATGGCACGGGGAATCCGAGTGTATAGCTATGTGTGTACAGTTATTTGTTAATTAAGTACCTTAGTATTAAATAAGTGTGTAGAGTTCGCACCGGGTAGTACCGCCGCCCGCCACGGTGTTTAGTACCATTTCTACCGAGTAATGATTATTTTAACAGCAATGTGTTCCGGTTAGAAAGGACCTCTGACCTCAGAACACCTCTTGGACCGAATTAGAATGAGACTCTTACTAACAATTATATCCTGATCTCTTACTAACAATGATATCCTGTTACTTAAACAAAATAAATAACAGGAGTACCTATCACTAACCCATGCCTAATCCCTCCCCCAGTCCCCCTCATACCAGTACGTACAAACTAACGAACTAACCAACTAACATTCTTAGTAACACCCTCTGCTAAATAGAGAATGGACTAACCCAATAATAAGTCCCAATTTGAGTTGTGTTCTGGGTCGGCCACAGTTGTCATGAAAATAAATTTTTGAATATACTTATAAAAAATAGTAACAAGGTACCTAAGCTAGGAGTAAAAATATCATATCTTAAATATACTTAAATAAATTATCCAGTGTACCTATAGATGTTACCCCGTAACAGATATATTACATAGGTACTAACTACTTCATACGATATCCAAAAGAAAGCAAGTTGTGTTCCTTTCGTCAGTAGTAAGAAAACCGGTTTCCTTTGAACTAATAAAATAAATAAAACGTCAAATAAACATTAACACACTCATAATACTACACCAGGATTCTCCGTCTCGCGGGTGGCTTGACAACACACATTACACATCACTATGACCCATGAGCCGAGAACAAACAATTTTAATTGCCACATAAACATCTGCCCCGGGAATCGAACCTGGAACCTCGCTTCGCAGGCAGGGTCACTACCAACTGGGCTACGGGGTCATCAAATGCAAGGGAAGTTTCCGCATGTCAAGGACTTGCATGGATTCAGTCTATTGTCGATTTGCGAGCTATTGTCAGTCGTGGAACTAGTTACCAGCGACCTTTGACCTGGCCGAAACGGTTCAACGGAAACCTGTTGAGCAGTACAACAACAACAACAAAAATTCATTTAGTCGCTCTCCTCATTTATAGTTAATACATAGAATATGAGCACTTGTATTTGTGGAAATGGAGCAGCGTGGTAGAGTATGCTCTAGGCCTCCTCAATTATGAGGAGAGACCCATGCTCGGCCATGGGCCATTAATGGGTTGAAGCCACAATTATATTACGAAGTAAATTAGTACGTAAGTACCTGGAGACATGCTGGATTGACACTTCGATGTGTGTAAATGACGTATGCACGTAATACTACCTGCTCAATGCAGTCCAAATGAATTGGTTTTGTTGGGGAAATAAACGTTTTATACCTCAATAGCTGGAATGTGCGTTTTCAATAATCTGTAACAATATTGTTGAGATAAATAACAAATTAATCCATCCTAATGCGAAAGTATAGACCTACCTGTCCATTGCGATAAAGCCAAGTTAGTTCCTTTATTTGCTTTTAACCGGAAACGCGTTTGTAATTTTGTTTCATACATAAGTAAGCTTTGGCTACAAATATACAATCTGCACTGTTGGTGGCCTGTTAGAAATTGTATTAATAAAACAAAAAAAAGTTAAGTGTGTTCTATTTGCAGTGATCACTGTCAACGTTAATTTCGAAAGATTAAATATTAAAAGAATTCATCCATATAAATGTCAACAATCTTTACTAAATTGACCTCCACTGTCAATAAAATAGGACGATAGTTATTTAAGTAGTTAAATAGTTTATTATTTAGATAAGTAATTTCAACGAATGCTAATAGGGATTTTACAGCGTCGTTTAATCACCAACTTAATGACACGTACACGTACTACGAACGTAATGTCACGGTGTATTAATAAATTAGCTGTTTGTTGTGCTAATTGCTGCTTAAATACTTCAATAATATATATATCCTTTAGATATTTATCATATAATATATTCATATAATAATAATTCTTTTAGATATCTGAGAGACATTCAACTTGCAGACCATACGGTCTCATTGGAAAGATTGCTAAAGTAGACCAGCTTAGCGACTGGCTTACCTCAAAGCAGCTGATCCCCTTTTTTAGATATTTATCAATAGTAACATCACAATATGACGTTTTGAATATGTACGTTCATGTCAAAGTATAACCTCTGACAAGCCTAGCGTGTAACAATGACGTCATTTAGTGCGTATAATAATAATTATTAGTGGGTCGCAGTGGACGTTGTCACATATTTAGAAAGTAACATAATCTCTATTATATAAAATTCTCGTGTCATAATGTTAGTTACCATACTCCTCCGAAACGGCTCGACCGATTCTCATGTGTGTATATCGATTTTTGGACAAAATTGTTTTATTGGTTATTTTTTTATAGTGTGGCATAAAAAATACACATAATCTTAAATTTTCACTTCTCCACCCCCACCCATAATTTAAATTTAAATCCCGCTTTATGCATTCACTACAAGGTATCTATAGGGCGGAACAACGTTCGCGGGGCCAGCTAGTAATACATAATTATAATTTATTAGAGAGCCGGGGTCCAAGTCTGCTAACAGAATTACCTATTACATCTTAATATTAAATTAACGGCCTAGTTAAATGGGTCAGTTTATGTAATTCTTATTGCTAATTTCAATTGAAATCAATAATACACGCTCACACACTCATAGGTACCCTCGCAATAGGATACTCTGTGTCGCGGGTGGAATGGACATAACAAATAACACGTCATACCCGAGAACAAACAACTGCCTCGGCTGGGAATTGAAACCGGGACGTCGAAAGTAACAAATGATAAAATTATTCATTTAAAACAAGTAATCCGCCCTCGCTTCATTTCGGTAAAACTTTGCCTTTTTAGCCCAATGTCATTCATTTATTGTAGACATGAGTGGGAAAAGATGATGATAAGACCGAACTGTAGACGCACGCCAGGTGTCCGCGTGGTGTTGGTGGAACCTTTTGTGCGCTGACGAAAGGGAAGCCCGGATATAAACCAAATGGCTCTTCCGAACCATAACACAGACGTAGAAATAACCGTATCACCTAAATAATAATGGTTTCCGTATGATATTCGAATAGACAGACAGACAATAATTCCAAAAAACTATACAAAGCCTACATTCAAGAATATCCAGTGTATAAAGACGTGACTCCGTAACAGATATATTATTAGTATCAATATAAAGCCCGTCTTCAGAATGCCACTATAACGCTAAGGCACTTTAAAATGAATGGGAAAATAGCAAAACAAATTTCTCCGCGTTGATCTCCAATATTACCTTGTCATAAGGTGTAACACCAAGCCACGAGAGGTCAATGTATCTTGGTCGCTCCGATCGACGCAAGGGATCATAAATTTATTAATACGCTAAGCGTATTTTATAGCTTCAAATCGATAAAAATTTAAATGTGATCCAGATTTTATTATTTGCGATTGGAGATCTGATGTGTTCAAAACAACTTTTGAAACATGATTTTATTTGCATGCTCAGAATGCACTTTTATTAAATCAATATGTATGAGTGAAGATACTAATTAAGATACTTAAGGCACTTAAAAAGTAAACTACAATTTCAAACCTTTACACAAATATTTCGAAATAAAAAAAAAACCTTTGCCCAGTCATAACCACCTAACATGTCACACAATGTGTAGTGTATGTGTCTAGTAAAGCAAATATTAAAAAAAAAAACGCTTCCACATACATACATAATGTCGAGGGCGGCATGAACAACACTAATAACTCACTAACACTCAGAACCAGAGAACAAATATTTATCTCCTGTAACATAAAATAAATGTTTATGCATGCCGGGATTCGAACCCACGATCCCTCGCTCCCCAGGAAAGGTCACTCACTACAACTAGGCTTCGGGGTCGTACAGAATTAACAGTTTTTAAAACAACCTTTAAGAAAACTCCGAATTCATTATTGGTTCTTTATTCTCATTCATTGGTTTTGTAGTAAAACTTAAAAACCCATTCTGATGTAGGTAGGTACGGTTTAATTAAAGTAACAGGTGTCGAAGCAAACCGAAATTTATACATACACTAGTATTTCATTTACTGTTCCTAAATGATTAGTGTTTCATTTAGCTGAGTTACTGTACTAATATAATTATAAAAATAATAACAGTTACAGTTATTAAATACTCATTACCAATTAATTAGGCCATAATTGGTTATTAACAGACGATTACAAAGAGTGGAAAATATACATTCAAGTACACCTCCATTATTAATATAATACCTAAGTAATTTACCAACAATAAAAATAAAAATTGTTATGAGGTCAATCGGTTCTGTCTAACAAATAAAAAATCAGGCAACGACAACAGCAGTAGTCATTAATAAACGAACTCTATCGCAACTTCACAAACAATGTTGTGGTGCGACAATCCAAACGCATCAGAAAAGTAACTTCAAACAATATCAGTTGAAGACGGCGACGCGGTAAAATTATAAAATAATATACATTGACAAGTTCGTTTGAACTTCGTTATTGGGTATTAATAATGCAGTACCTACTGAACGGCCTGAACACCAGTGGTTTCCCACGTAAGTAGGGGCAGCGTATAAAAGTGATCGTGGAGTGAGCGCCCAACTCAGTCGTACCGCGGTCGACCTCTATTGTGGCCGTCGCGCCACTGTGTTACCACAATCACCACCACTCACCACCAACTAACCTATTCACCGACTGCGGCAACTGAACCCGACAGACCACGAACTCCGGATCCATGAGGTAAGTCGAAAAATGCAATGCCGCGCGACTTTTACCAAACTTTAGAAACTATCTTCTGCGAATTTTAAACCGTTTCTTGAATACAATTTAATATTATTATTAATTTACTATGGTAGTAAACATTTATTAAATAAGAAAATCAGTGTTGTTTTAATGGAATCAATTCACGCATTCAATTTAATTTGTCAAATGCAAAACAAGTGTCCGAGTGAACGGCCGAATCGTTTATATAATATAATTTCATAACAACATTCATTTGATTTAAAATAAAATCTTCATAAGTATAAATAATGGGTGTATATCTTGCACGATATTAGTCGAAAGTGACGCAAGTGAGAACGAAAAGTTTGAAGTACATCTCGGACCTACTGAAAACTATAATGACGTATATGGTAACGTGTGAGATGTGACGTTTATTTACTATTTTAATAATGTTATGCGTTCTAAAACACAGTATACATATTATTTAAATTGCGGTTGGTAATCACGGTGCGCAAAGTCGGTAAATTACGTGATTTTAGCGTTGGAGCGAAAATAGCACGTGTTAGGAGCGGAGAAAGTAGATTGTGTTGTGATGCAACTAACTATTATTCTTGTTTTGCTTGTTTGTTGTTAATCTTAATTTGATTTATTTTATTTTAATATTTGCTACTTTTTCTTTTTCCATCCTTTCTTTTTCCTTCCTTTAAGCGTTCTTCTAAGCTGGGTTCATATTGTTATAATTAACTCGATCTAATTAACACCGTTAAATCTAGCTGTGGACGTATTGTCACAAATATTTTTACACCATTTGAAAATCAGAGAAAACAATTGAAATTGTTTTCTTGCGCATCACGTCGCCAGTTGCATCAAGATCGCACGCGATCGTATCATAATTACGTTTAACCCTTTTACATATAATTGAGGTAAATACAAACGTGGCCCAACTTCAACATCGCCAGGTTATCGTCCATCGTATGTCCATCGTATGTCTTTTAACATGAGAAACATAACTTACCTTTAGTAAGTATCTGCTTAACTTTAGTAACTAACTATCTGCTTACCGTTAGCTAAGTTAACCTTTTCTAAAATGTTACTAAAGATACTTCTATAATAAGTACATCTGTCACATAAATATTTGCCACGGCCGAGAGTCGAACGCGACACCCCTCGCGTCGATTGCAGAGCCACTTTCAAATAGGTTTTATTCGACGATCCGATTACGGGAACTAGCCTAAACCATTACACCTAAATGCATGAAACTAACAACAGGTAATGTAAGAAGAGAGGGGGAAACTTTTAAAACCAAACCCCTTACGGGTTTGGTTTTAAAAGTTTATTACGATAATTAACGTAATTATCGTAATTACCGAGTGTCATTAATTGACCATTTGTTTATATTGACAACTAAGTCAGCAAACGTTGTTTAGCAATATAATGAACCTAGTAACCACCTTCGCTTCGCTTCGGCAAAATAAATATTTATTTAGGCTAACTAAAAACACAAAACGCAAAAACATTTTTGAAATCCGTCTGGCCACTTTGAAGTTTAGCGCTAAATGCTTCAGCTTTATTATTTAATGGATATTAGAGACCCGCCCTACGCTCAAAATTCGACCTTAACAGATTCCGTCAAAGAATTATTTCACATTGTCACTATGTACACATTTCAAACGTCATGTCTCATGGTGTGCATTGGGCGGAAATAAACGGCCCTTATCAATAATCTATCCATAACCTATGGATTACTCAGGAAGCAACGTAACAACAACTAACACTATACTGCATGTACCGTTTTTACAGTTACTAGGCAACTTACTGGGGATAAGAGATAGATATAGATAGAGCGACAGTAGATGCTCCAACATCCAGCATCCAGATTTATTACTTAGTCATTGAGTTTATTCAGAGTAGTTAAAAGGCGTGTTCTCGCATGCCGCAGTAGCAACACGCGTTATCTTAATTTCTCTAATTTCAAAGGTAACCAGCGCGGCGGACTAATGCTAACACAGCTCAACCTCAATGCGAGGCCATGGGAATGTTAACTATTCATACGTTTTACTACGATCCGGGTACTCACGATATTTCCACGCAGTTGCATGGATTGGGGTCTCTGCTAAGCTGCGGTGGAGCTGAGAAAATCTTGACATATTGACAGATTACTTTGACACTAATACATAACTCTGACAAAGTTATGTAACATTTTTTTTTTTTCTGTTTTGCTAACCATATTTTGACATATTACACTGACCACATCGCGACGCACTATGCTTCACACTTTGGGATGCAACTTAATACAAGTAAAGTGCATTAGTGCAGCGATGGATAATACTAGCCCACGGCCGGTTCTTTGGTGACGGCGGGTTATTTTGTGATGATTATACAAAAAAATGTGTGCTATTCAAAAACACGTGCTAGAGGTGAAAGCTTAAAAAAATGGACACTGTCAGTCCAAATATTGATGTTTTGCTTTGCTTATGTAAGCCGCCATTTTGCCGATGCTTCCTATCTCATTTTCTCCCACGTTAAAATGTGTCTGTATCTTTTTCGTTTCCGTTTCATTTCATTTGTGCGTTTCCGTTGCATCGAATTCCAGATCACAACGATAGTATAGAAGTTTTCACTTCAAAAATATAATACATAACGCAGAGTCGCAAAGGATGTGATCTAGCAACATTCATACTGTAGGCAATCGCATCGCATGTGCTCAGCTGAAATTATTCTTTCTTTTACCTTCTTTACGCGACATATATCCATGAGTGACGGTGCCCTCTTACCATCATAAAAATTATAATAAAAATCCGAATATCAAAAAGCATTGACCATAATAATCTCAACATATCGTTGCGACCACACCACAATCAATGACTTTCTGTGTGAGATTATGGTATTACAATGCTGCCCATATAATAACAAACAAATGAATTACTTCAGCAACACAATCAGCACAGGAATAAAGATTATATCTTTCGCGTTTACAGAATAATATCAGTCCACTTTATGGTATGGATACAGCTGGAGAGATTCTCCTATAAAGGTATAATATCCAGATCAGATGCTGAAACTGCACATAGATCGAACGAAACGGTTCAGATGCGGAAATTGCTCAGACGGCAGAAAGTATTCTATATCCAGGTTCCTATATCCGAAAAACGATTCGTTTTCTTTACCAATAGTAGAACTATGTATCTATTAAAAAGTGATCCTATTAAGAAAAGATTATGGAACTACTTTAAATACTCGATATTGGTAACTCGAAAACGATTGGTTAATTATAGGAATCTGGCATAAGTCATTAACGTCGATTGCAAGTGTCAGTCTCTTGTAATGATGGAAGACGTAGGTACGGAGATTAATAGACAGCCCATCTGGCAGTAGTTTTTGTGCAAAGGCCTCTAATAATTATATAACAACAGGTTTAATGATAACGGAAAATTGCTGAGCATTTTGCTATTAACGGTCACCCATCCAATTCCCGACCGCACTCAAGATGTGCCTGTGCATTCAATACTACAGAAAAAACAATAATTTCAGTACGTAAAGGAATTCGACTAATGAAACGTGAATGAAACCAAATCGTAAATTCAATGGATTGGCCCAAAACCAATACAGAAATAGAATTGTACAAGATATATAAGAAATAAAATTGCCGATTGTTCTACACGAATACGTTTTTAACGAACTACATTTAAATACCAGTAGCGCGTTGCTTTTTGCAAACTATTTGCGATTAAAATGAATGTTACATAATTAAGTTGTTAAACTTTATCACAATATAAAAATAGCCAGTCTAGACATAATCGTTGGTGTTAAGAAATAATGGTATACAGTACAATGAGAAATAAGTGTGTATAATTTTACGAGCCTTTTACCGCCAACGTTATAACTTAAAATTTAATTTTAATCCATTAAAATAACTTACTGTCCTAACCAACACTGACTAAATTCCCCCCCTAACCAACTAATAACTATACTAGATTAATAAATACTATTAATACATTGTACTATAGAATGTATACCTACGGAAAATACGTGACAAACAGTTATTAGATACTTAAGCTAATTAACCTAATAACACCCTATGCTTTGTTGAGTGTACGTAAAACATCCATCCGGATCCATTCAGAACTGTTGTGCATGTCCCGCAAGCCCCGGGACTAAGAAGAATTTCCGTCCAAGAAAGGGCCTCCCCGCAATCGCCTCTCCACTTATTAATTGTAAAGCCAACATCGTCTACGAAGTTGGAAGGAGTCGAGTATTATTTTATAATTAACCGAAAGAAAATTGAGTTTAATTGGAACCTTGCCGACAAACTCCGAATAGTAATGAAGCGGACCCGGGTTGCATCAGTTACAAATTAACTCATAATGAACTAGCTGGTGCCGCGAAATCGTCCGCGGAATATTTTTATATTAGCACAAACATAACCCAACGTTTAACTACTTTAAGAGATGAATTTACAAAAATCTTTTGTTATTATTCCTCCACGCTGTGGAAAGATTCACGTTTTTTGATTTACAGGTTTAGAGAGTTAGGTAGATATTATAATAATTATTAAATAAAAAAAACTATAAGATAATTTATATACTATATTTATTGGTGTAAACTAGCTTAACCCGCAAGTTCAACTACTATTGACAGTTGAATGTCACACGACAGTGAGAACAACCCACAGAAATATGAAACCTATGGAAGTGACATGTCAACAAAAAATGCGTGCCACTGTTATGTCATCTGGACACAAAACATGGCGGCTCTAGTGCTGACCTGTAAGTCATGACATCAACTACTCATGACCTATAACTGCACAAGGAACCTTGCTAACTATAATGTAAATCTTCCTTTATTTTCCCGGCAACATTGACAATAACCAATATTTTTAATGTTATTTATAGCGTACCTGTGTATGGTTAAAGATGGCTGATTTGGCTTGGCTGAACTGACTGACAATGTCATCTGGACACTAAACATGGCGGATTTTCGGCCTCATTTGACATTTGTAGTACTAAAAGAACAATATGTCGTGTCCCTATTATATAGGTAAATGCATAGACATATTACAAATGGAACAACCCCACAAAACAGTTTTAAACTAGAAGATAGTCTACTTAATTTTAGTTATTTACTTTTGTGTAATAGAATAGAGTCATTAATAATTAGCTACAAAATAAGTGACTCTACTTAAACAAACGATGTCACGAATTCTTAAAAAGCTTTAAATAGTGATTGAGAGCGCTGCGTGTAAATTTTACAATTTTATTAATATACCTACGAATATAGAGCTGCTTATACTCCGGAATCTTTTAACCGAACAATAATTTCGTTCAAGACGTACCTAACACTTCATACAGTACGGAAAAAGATCTTTGTTGAAGAATAATGAAGTATTTACAAAACGGTATGAAGCTAATGGAATTGATTAATAATAAAGACAATAGATAATGAATAAAACATATGCAGTGTTCCAAATGACCGAGGACCGCTGTCTCGCGTACAATGAACAAGACACATCAAAGTGAAAATATTATGTACTTCAATAAAACCATTATCTTATGATGACAATTAAAGTAAAAACTAGCCCTGCGTGTAAAAATTAGACCCGGCAAACGTTGTCTGCAACGACATCCATACGCCAGGTTATTGATAAGTAAAGAAAATAATACTTAATACTTTTTTAATAGTTACTGTCCACGAATTGAGTAAAGAGAAAAATGAAAATATGAGATTTTACTCTTACACTTTATACAGAAAGATAGTAGCAGTTTTGTGTTAGATCTAATAAAGATAAGAAAAAGAAAGTATCTAATCGAAACATCCCTTATTTAATCTCTCCACAATAGGTACCAATATACAACAATAGGTTCATCTTTAATTACATTTCTATGCTATGGAAATAGATCAATAGCATAGATAGATAGGGTTTAAGGTTTAAGATATTTATTTATTATCTTAAAGAAAAATTTAAAATGATTTTTTATTAGAGAATCCGAATGATGATCTGTTCAAACAAATCCGTTCAGATTTAGTAGTAGGTACCTACCTATTTTACCTTTTATTCTGACATCTACATTGAACCTTATCAACAGGCAAAGTATGGAAAAAAACGATTATATTTTATTATATTAGTAGGTATAGATTAGGATTATAAAAAATATTATCAAATTTCTCCTATATCTTGAATTGGCTCTGATTTCTTTAGAACAACCTCAGTATCAAAAATATGCGCGTATTTGAAATTAATTAACACTTGTTACGAACGAAGCGTTGTGACGTACTCTGCATGCCTGAGAGTTTTACATGTATTTAAGAAATAAAGTTTGTTAACCCCTACGTGGGTAGCGTAGGAAACTATATTTGATTTTTGGACGGTTCGGGCCTCCTATCACGGTGTGAGGAGTACTGGCTACTATCCACGACACTATCCACGACTCTCACTAAGTGTCGCTTAACAGACTTCGCACACCTTTAACAATTTTATGTAAGTACACCGGTTTTTCCAACTTATTTTTCTTAACAGGATAAAGTGATTTTAATACTCATATACTCGTAGCTTCGAAAACTAGAGGGGTGAACTAGGGAGGGGCTAAAATGAGGTAACACGAATTTGTCCAGACTCTAGTCAATACAATCAAGAAACATTAACTGAAGTTACCTTTTAAAATCAACACGACCGAAGTTGATGCATTTGTTTTTTAACCCATACGTCGGTCAGCGGAAGCAGGAAGTTTACCGGTTTGAGAGCCTTGCGAGAGTTCGATAACCCTCGCATGCACTCCAGCCCAGCTACGGATCACTCCGTGTTTGTTTTAGTACTCAGTTGTAAAGCCAGAACGATTTAGTCACTTTTTTCAGCCAGAAATCCTAATCCTTTTCAGCAGTCGTGTATCAAACACGACTGCTGAAAAGAGGAGTGTTTTTTTGGCTGTCGCAGGCTTCTTTTTTCCACCACCTTCCATTTTCTTTTTTCCACCACCTTCCACTTTCTTTATTCCACCATCATCTTCCTCCGCATTTCTCTTTTTTTGGGATATCATAACTTCTAAATGCCTGAATAAATTTGAATAAAGTTTGGGAATCATGAGAATCTTTTCGTTCATGCCGTACACACTGGATATAAGTTAAACTTACTGGTTTCCCCCAATCAGCTCCAGATTTTAGTTTCCTTAATTTAGTTCACTTACCAACCGATCAGTTCACTGTGATACGACGCGAACGCGCTTATTTGAGTAAACCGTTAGTGATTTCATTTTCACAGGTGCTCTAAACAGTTTATTTCGTTTTCATTTTCAATTTGAGATACCTGAAAGTGGATTTGTTTTGATCTGCGTGCGTATATTTTGCCACTACAGCCAGTAGGTATATTTTAACTCTGAACCAATGTTGTCCATTGATATGCGTACTATGGTCACTCAAAAGTAAATAAACCAATATTTTACATAAAAATATTCTTCAGTAAAATTCATGTAGGCATCGCCATCAGCAGGGATCAAAGATTCATAACGTATAGGTATCATTCTAAGAAAAAATTTGTGGACTTCTTCCCAGATAACATTTATTGTGTGAAGAAAATTGTAATTTGCAATTCTATGAAATATGGGACCCATTTAACCTACATTGCTCTTTCATTGCTACCAGTGTTCTTAACTGGATCAAGATTATCAATAAAGTTTTTCCACGAATAAGGAATTTTCCACAGAAAAATTTGTTTACTGGTAATTTTATTGAAATATGAATTTATTAGAACGAGATAACGTCGTCGAGTCCTATAATGAAGTTATTGAAATGTTTTCGAATATTACGAAATACGGGGATATATTTACAACGTTTGCGGGTAATTTTATGTCATTAAGTTACGATGTTATTAAAGAGCTCATATTATCGATATATGTTATATTTTTTGTTATTAGGTTCTAACTAAGTTAATCTCATTTTTAATGTTAATATTAATATATAAAACTGTTTGGCCTCACTGACTGATGCATCGTCGCAGAGCGTGAACTATTGAGGCTAAAAACAATGATTTCCAATAATGTCCATATAATCCGTATCACTTAAAACTATTTTGAGGATTTTTAATATTTCCTTGATATAGGGAAAGAGGTAAATCCTCTTGCTTTAATTATGACTTTAAATTTGGCAAGTAAGGGTACCATTAGAATTACAAATAACTTTCGAGATGTTAGTATCCCACGAGATGGGACACGATTACGTAACGTAAATGCAGTAGGTTCCACAATAGATCAACGAGTCGTCCGATGGTAAGCGTTCACCGACTCACCGTCGCCCTTGGACAACAGTAACACCAAAAGTAAATCCAATAAGTTATCGGTCACGAAAGATGAAGAAGAAAAAGGAAATAATGTACATATTAATATACTGCTCTCAAGCTCGCAGTCGAAACTACCAGTCGTTGCCGGCATAAGCAAAGGGCTAGCCAGCCGTGCTTCACAGACATCGAGCATGTAACCGGTTGTGTGCGATGTTCACAGACAATAGTTACCACCAAGCATTCACGCAATACTAGCTTACTCATACCATACCCAATCGTGCCAGTGTGCGTAACGATTTCGTAGTTTCTACCACGACAAATCGCGTGCGCGTCGTACGACCGGTTTAATAATTTATTTTTACACGTTTACAATGTGAATAAAACGCATATTTAATTGCCGCCTTGTGGCTTTAATTACACGTGAATGAACTTATCTCAGATTCATTCAGTAATGATTGTCTTTTTATTGACGCATTGAATATTTATGTATGCTAACCTAAGAATAATGAGGTACAAGTAAGAAAGGTAGTGCCTTACGAAGCGATGTTACACACCACACATACAGACAAGGATTTTTTTTGATATCAAAAGTAGAATCAATAAAAAAATTTGTTCATCTTTTTTCGTTGTCTTTTCGGTGTCCCCACATCCAAATTATAAGAAATGCTATTTCCGATATTATTTTTAAATATGTTTAGAATGCAAATATTACCTACATATATACTTACTTGTGGCAAACACATTTATACAAATCGTGTACTGTCGAGGGTCCGCCGTCTGGAATGAATTCATAAATCGTCGTTGCTATAGCCAGTTATAGTTCACTTATAAGTGAACTAAAATTCATAAAAAGCATGACATTTACAAAACACCAGATAATACGAGTAGATAATAATTATTTCAGTAAGCATTGATAACCGAGTGGTTTGAACGATAGATTCCCGAACTAGGAGGACCGGGTTAAAATCCTGGACGCACCTCTAATTTTATTAATTAAAATTTAATTATCACTTGCTTCAGTGAACGAAAACATAGTGCAGAAACCTGCACACCTGAGAGTTCACTATAAAGTGTGTGAAGTCCAATCCGCACTTAGCCAGTGTGGTGGGCAATGGCCTGGACCCCATGAGCCCATGACTCCATGTAGGAGAGCCGAGTCCAGCAGTGTGACAGTTATGGATTGCGATAATGATTAATTATTGCCAATTCCTTCATTCATAAATTCCAAAAAAAATCCACAATCTAATTGACATTATTACCTTCGTTCCCTAAAGCCGACCCTAAAGGTAAGTTATACACGATGAACAGCGCGGCTAAGATTCATTGTAGAAACATTAATTGGATGGCGGCTGAGTTTCCGATAGAATCTTCCGTTACATTAACTCCCAATACAATTCGAATCGCTCAAGTGATTACACAGTTCATTGCGTTTACTTTACGTGGATGATAAAAAGTGGGACAAAGTGCAAGTGCCGGAATCGATTTGCGGATGTATTAGACATTGTTTTTGAAGTATGCAGCGATTTCGTAATTGGACGAGAATTGAGAGTGAAATATTACACACGCGTCATTTTTAGACACATTTTCATTTTGTTACATGAAAGAGAAGGTAGATATTATTCCGGCGCCACAGTAGTAGAGAGCGATGATTGTACGTTGCATGAACGCCTTGTAGATGGACGCGTTCTACTATAATTTTTAACTGCTGAGGTAGATATGAGTATTACGCATTTTGTAATGATTACATCATTGTTTTTTAACCATCTACGTTTTTTACGTTTGTGTCCTGTTTATGAAAATTTTGTATTGTTGTATTTCTTGTGATGTGCTCTCTCTGTCTCTATAACTTAAAGTCTGGTATTCTTTTTTAAAGGTTGTCAAAAATTGTCAACAATACACTAATGAACAATTCAACATACATTGGAGCTTAATCTTAGAAAGAAATGAAGGGCACAAGATGAGAATCTTAGAAGACTTATATACTTACTATATACTTATACAAAAAAATTTGAAGTGTTTTTCGCCGCGATTGCGATTTACGGAAAGGTGTTTTAGCGTGAAGGAATGACCCAATTTGGAAATGTTATAACCGTTGGAGAGTTTATAATGGACCAGGCAAACGAATTTTTTTTTACACGTCAAATAAATCTATAAAAAATTACAAGAAAAACTGTGTTTTTACTTTTTCCATATCTCAATAAATGGCTGAGATATTAACGATCAAAGTGCGTATTTACGGCCGTTGGTTTTTTTAAAAACGCAGGCGGGCGGTCACTACTCAATGACGTCATCTCTCAGTAGTCGCGCGTAGTTGATAGGGATTTTTGACCGAAATGTTAATTTAAACTCAAGTAAAGCCGCAAGCAAACCTTAGTTATCAATAATAAAATAACATATATAATTCACATACTATCTACTACATCTATGCAAAATTTCAAGTCTGTATCTATAGAAATAAGAAAGTTATAGATTTTTGAACTGCATAGACCCATATTTTCTATACTTGCGCCGTATCATGCTCGCGGCCGAGCCACGTCGTGACGTCATAGCGTAAGCGCGGAAATTCAAAAAAGGGCTTGAACTTCTCGTCTTTATAACTTCGGAAATACTGCATGTATTGAAGTGAAATAAAAAGTTATGTAATGTATATGACATAAGCTCGGATTTTAGGTGTATTTGATAGTAATATTTTGACCCTTTTGCCTTCTCCATTGTTGGATTTAGTTCCTTAATGTTGTAACTTCTGACGAACTGCAACGATCGACCTCGTAGTTTTTGTAAGTAAATGCTTGACTACAACTCTACTGCTACCTACTGGCGGCTAATCTCTATATAGTCTAAAACTCTGACCTTTATTCTTTTCCTGCACCTACTTTTTTAACTCAATTATTTTCGCACCATCTACTCAAACAACTAGTTAGATGCCTCGTTTCACTTCCGGAAATATCTAGTTTGTTATGTCGTCAAATGTGACTTTTATAAATATTTCGTGGTATCCTACTGGCAACTGTAAACAGCCATTCCAAGTGGCCAAGGTTCTTATCCCGTGGGTATCGGTAAACACAATATCACAAAATAGTAATAAACCCCTTACGTGTCAAATTTGAAGTATTATTTGTAACGAAAATATAAATCCTCTTTATTCCTTATCCCCTGGGAATCCCCTCAAAAATCCTTCCTTAGAGTTTTATATTTCTATCTTCAGCAGTGTCGTCTCCACTTTGTGGAATGTACAGATAGTGAATAACATTAAAGATAATAGAGTAATCGTCAAACGTTCAGTAATGGTTAGTCAATTATAAGTATATTAATTTTCACTTAGAAGGTAGTAATTCCAGAGACAAAACCGTATGAATGAAGTCAACAACTTGGATTAAAAATCCTAGCAATAATAAATTGTGAAAGTTTGAATCTTTGTTATGAAATCAAGCAAAAACGGCTAAACAGATTTACTCCAAATAGGTATACAATTCCGATTTAGGGTAGGTATTTATTCGTGGAGTTTGGTAATTCTGTATAATTTATTACAGTAACCTTATGGAAATTTTAATTACCGAACACTTCAGAGGTGAGGAACTATTTTTATTATACGACAAAAATATTTATTTAATTAAGTACTACAATCCCACCTAAAGTTGATCAATGTTGTCTGTAGGTACATCTACATATATATTTACATATATTTACATATAGACGTTTCTTAGAAAAGTAGTACACACAATACCTTGCATAACACCTGAACTACATATACCTACATACGAGAACATGCAAAAACGGAGCAAATATAAAAGCAAGCGAGAGTTCGAAAACTGCTAACCCTACTCTTTTCAATTGAGTGCCTGTCGAAATTGTATGTTCTCTGGACGCCAATATCGTATTTCGCCGGCAAAATGCGCCCGGACTGTCCAAAACTATCGAAGCGTAATAAACACGATCCCAAGAGAGAGGAGGGTGCAACATTTCTGGGACCCAAGTCTGATAATTTATAAATGCTTCAATTGCGTTGTATTTGAATAGTTTGACACATTTCGACGCAATTGAAGCATTCATAAATTAGCAGACCTGGTCCAATCTACGATGGGTCAGATGTGTCACCCAGTTTTATTGTTTCTAAATAGCGTTCTCTTATTTATATCGTAATCACGGCGATCACACCTGTTGCTGATAACGTGGCGTTGGCAGACTATTTATAACTAATCCCCTTGCGGTCGAAATTAAACCGTAAAGATTTTTAGAGAAGGATTATTTCACATTGACATTAATAATGTTTCATTTTCTGTATTAAACTCATTTATAACTAGTGGACTCGCGCACGCTTCGCTTCGGGAAACATGTCCCTTTGTACGCATATTCGGAAATTGTTAGGCGTGATTCTTTGAACTGATATATTTTTTTTATTTCTCAACCGATTGAAATAATACAAACACTAGATGTTAGTGAAGCCACAATATATTACGAAAACCGCATCCAAATCGCATAAGCCGTTTTGTTACCGGTTATACTATAGTTTTACTGACAATGTTATTGGGTTCACAGACGATTTCCTTAAACACACGTTTAATTAACCCTATCAATGCCATCATTTTAGTGGGCAAAAATCATGGCCTTAAATTTTTTGTTGATTCGTTTTTAGAAAAACCTGGCTTAGCGTTTTTTTCTTAAGCGAATGGTTATTCTCTCATCTGTTTGATGTTAATAGAATATTTTTTGTAGGATATTCGGTTTTTAACACGCATTGATGGTACTATAGGAAATACCTTTAATAATAATATAAATTAATGATGAATGCTTCACACTCATTGCCATTGTTCACTAGGGTTCCCTGTGTCTTGAATGTCATGGAGAACATATAAAGACAGGAACACATATACGTATATAAATCGTGAGTACCCAGTCAATGTTAGGTGGTTGTAGATCTAAATAGCAAAGAGCCCGTGAAACGGCGATACACTTTAAAACGGTATTTTTAAAACGATTTCGTACCAAGTAATAAACTGTATTCCTTCCTTATACTAATAGTGTAATAATTTAAAATAATGCGTGCGTTTCTTTTAGCGCCATGGTCAAGGTAGTCGTAACTCCCGGTAATGAAAGACAACATGCTTCCAATTAAATTTAAAACTATTTCTGCGATATCTCGCGCTGCCGGCGTTCTTTTTATACATATCAACGTACCTATCTCTTGATTTACAGATGAGGATAATAATATCTCATAAACCAAACTTTATAAAAAAGAAGATATTCACTTGTGGTTAATTTATTTTTAACTGCTGACTATTTATTTGATGAGGTGTCTGCGATGAAGTTTACGAAAAATTTTTTTTTAAAGATATTCAATTTGGACGCTTTGAAAACTAACGCCAATTTTACAGTTTACGATTACTAGTACTATTTACATATTTACATATATTAGTAAATGAATTTACGAAAAATGTTTTATGTATATGAGTCGATTCTCTTAAACTACGATTAAATTAATTTAATGTATTAAAAGTATGTCAATGTACTAAAAAACTATCAATTAATATAATATACATATAACTGTATTATAAAATTTTTATATGTTCATATCGTAAACATGGGTTTTCGGAAGCGAAGCAAGTGTAGTTGCATTTTATGTTATGTATAATTCGGCATAGTTGCTACGTTCGTTGTTATGGCAACCGTTGCTACTGTGACCAACTAAGGCACAGTGATGCGTGGCCGAATTAAGCACTTTCGTGTGTAAATACTTCAAATGTAAATGTAAATGTGTAAAACTTTACGTGACGTTTACATTAAATTTGTTGCGTGTACACACAAGGATCTCTCTGTATTCTTATGAGATCAATAGGTCCACCTGATGTAATGATTCTTGAGCTTAAACGATACAGAATCTGAAGGCAAAGCTATACGTACCTACATTTTAATATTATTTTTTGCTCAGAAATGTATCCGGTAACCAATCCGTCACTGTTTTATAATAATGGAAATATTTCTCTGGCACAAACCAGGGCTTCTCAAACTATTCGCTTCACGAACCCTTTTTACCTTTTTAAGCGACGCAAAAGACAGTACGCAGACAATACGCGTTTACCAGTGTATGAACGTGTGTTTGCTCTTTGCGGTGTTCATTTTGATGATTCTTACGTCAATTGATTTATTTTCTTAACCTTGCGAGTATCACTGAGGCCATGAAAATAATTAAAATTCAATATGGCGACAAACGGACGCTATAGGTATTGTGATAGAGAAAACAATGATGTCGACGAACTACATGCGTTGTGGCGGTGGGGTATCAGTTAGTGCGTATTTGAAAGTCATCCAAGTTTACCTTCAGGTGTTTCTTATCAGTTTTCAGTGTTAATAAGTATTTAGAATCTATAACGATGTTAAGTACTTACTTTAACTTTTTAGTTTTAGATTGTGTGTGTATTGTTGAGAAATATCAAATTGTAAGGAATAAGATATTGATTAAGACATTCTGATAGTGGCAATGAAAATTAACTTGAATTGTGTTGTTTAATCTGTGTTGAAGTACTTTCTTATTGCGTACCCAGTCGGGTTTTGATTAAAAGAGCCCGAGAACAAACATTTATTTATTTATTTAAACTTTATTGACCACAATAAATATTACGGTACAATTAGCGAGCTTAATGCTAATTGCAGTCTCTACCAGCTAACCATTGGGCCAAACAGTAATAAGTAGACGAAGGGCGGTTTTGTAATATACGATATATGTACGATTTAGCTGTTATATGGGCCTACCCCAGTCAGGAATCAGACCAGGCACCTCGCTGCAGGCAGAGTCGTGTTCCGCTTGGGGATTAGGAGCTAGTTATTCTTTATATCTCGACCGGCACCGCGAAGGTTTCGCCATTGGTGTTGCAGAAGACCTTGGTCTACGGTGACCACGTCCCATCAAGGGGCTCGTATTCTCGTTTCTCGTCTAACATAATAAAAAGCTTTTAAAAGGAAACATATAGGTTACCTTCTTTATTAATTATAAGTTCATCGCTCCAACGCATTAATAGCCCATTACTGAACACGGGTCTCTCCTCGTACCTGAGGAAGCCTACAGCGTACGCCACGCTGCTCTAGTGCGGATTGGTGGAGGGATCAGTGGCCAATCCAAGTGTCGGAAATTTCTTTATGCTGCCCGAAGGCCTGCGATATGGTTTAACGACTGCTACCAATTGACAATAACCGGGACCGACAGCTTTACGTGCCTTCAGAAGCACGGAAGCGCCCAAGAAATGTTCGCCACTAGCGGTCACCCACCCAACTACCGACCGGGCCCGCTGTTGCTTAACGGTGTAATCACCTAAGATCGACGCAAGCCGCCGGGCTATGTGCGCTTCGCTTCAATAAGTTCATGCTTGACTACAATTCCACCTGATGGTACGTGGTGATATAACTAAGGTATGTATTTACTGTAGGTGTTTACTTAATTTTAAGCAGGACGTATTATAATTAATGAGATATGAGTTAAATGGGATGGATTGGCTTATAAATAATTATAAACAAGTAGTACACACTCCTCGTACCACGTTGAGTAGTGTAGCTTAGTAGTGTAGTAGTAGGCAGTGTGTCAATGGTTATGTTAATATTGTAGATACAGCTGATATAACTTGTAATGTGATCGTGTAACGAGTAGTAATCACTTTATGCGTAACCTATGCCTTAGTAACACACGTTAAAATACACGGGATTCTCTATCGACATATCTCATTTTTTATGAACCGATTTAAATGAAACAAACAATAAAATACAAAGTAAAAATCAATATACTTTGCAACAATCCGTCTCAAAACAAGGTGGTATGTCTGTTGTTTATATTTTCTTTGTTTTGTTGCATGTTCCTATGTGGAAGGAAGGGAGGTGCTGCTTGAGTCGATTGTTGCTAAGTCACCGCAAAGTAACGCCTTGCATCGTGCATTGCATCCTCGCATTTGCTTCGTGCGCCGCATACAATAAATAATTTTCACACAACAAATGTTACTCCGATCTCACAACGAACCTTCATCAGTAAAAATCGCATTGAAATCAGACAAATCTATAAACAGTCAAACAGACAAAAATTAAAAAAAAAAATTACGTCAATAAATACCCCCAGCAAATTGTTCCTCTCAAATACTTATCTCATATGTCCAGACATCGCTTAGTAGCATAGCTTTCCCGCGTCCCGGTCCCGTGGGAATTCCGGGATTTAAACCGGAACATAGCCTACATTCCGGTTTAAATCTAACTTTCTAAAATAGAAAACTTGTTTGTGTTTTGGTATAGTGCGTATAGTTATACAAACTATAATCGATATCGAGAAAAACACAGGTATTTTGAAATACAGACAGACGCTTCAATTTTATTTATATGTATGAGGTAATTTGTGTTGTCGATAGGATAGTTCAGGGGCCATGGCCGGGCGCCGCACCGCGATCTCTTCTTGCCACACAAAACGTGACTAACTCTTGATCATTTGTGAAGTAACCCGCCGCCCGCTGCCCTTGGGAACTTCGTAGTACCCGTATACCAAGCAATTGACTGAATCCAAACACTGGGCTATGGTGCCCAGTTGGGAGTGACCTTGCCTGCGAAGCGAGCGGGCCCAAGATTGACCCCGGTACCAGACATTTACGAGTATGTGTCGATTAATATTTGTTCTCTGTCCTGTTTCGATGTCTTATTTGTGTTATCCATTCCACTCGAAACACAAGGAAACGTTTTCTTAATCCAGACTAAAACTATCCATGACAAAAAATATCATCCAAATGCATTCACCCTTCATTACATGTAAATAATAAACACGAACTTTCCTTACAACATCGACAGAATGCACTAATGTTTCTCCGCACTGTGCCATGACTGATGAAACATTTGTCCCTAAATATCATCTCGTTAATGTCGTGAGCACTCGTATCTTAGTACCTATGCATATAAAATTAAGGCGCGGCTAACCGGCGCTCTACGCGAATACGCTCCAAGGATTGAGCTTCATACACTAGTATTTCCCCGCGGCTTCGCCCGCCAATTTCCAAAATTCCTTTAATAGTGCGCACGTGCGTCACTTGAGAAAACCTATATACAAAGCTTCAAGGGAATCCATTGAAGAAATAAAAGATTTCACTATATACTCTTACTCCTTCAAAAAAATCAAAAATCCTCTCTTATTGCTTCCCTATACTCCCCAAGGAACATGCATGCCAAATTTCAGCTGATTGCATTCAGTAGTTTCGACTGTGCGTTGTCTGTCAGTCACTCAGTAACGCAAGAGTTATATTGATAAATGTTGGTACTTATTGGAAAAATTTATCTCTCGTTATTGATGAACACGATACATCATTGGTACAAATCAAGTGAGCCATTCGGCTGATTTACGTACTCGTACTAGAAAGTAAGGTTAATATTCCTTATCGCTCTCGCAGCGCGTATCTATCCATTTCACATTTCCATTTGCTTGATGGCGTCGAAGCTCCAAGGGCTGTCGACATCAGTAACATGAAACTTGAGTTTTTACCAAGATTCTATTAAATCGCTTTTCTTGTTATTTCGGATCAGATTTACGCAATCTTCCCAATGGGTCAAATACTTTAATTTTAAATTATAAGGCATGTGGAATGATATATTGTGGTACTGTAATGATTAAATTAAATGAAATTAAATTTACTTTGAAACTCATAACGCTTGACTATAAATTATTTCGTGACCGGCACAATTAATATTTCTTTACTTGTCAGCAAGCGCCCTATCTCCATCAATCGACTGTATGGCAATAATAAGATACGCAGTCGGCCTAAGTCGATTATGAGGAGATACTTGGACAAGTAGATCATAAATGATCTTAAGTAGATTGAACCCATAACTCCGTGTTCTTTTGATATAAATTTTATTGTATACTTACGTTGCCGGTAGTATCTTCTATTTTTCGGTTTTATTCAACATTTACTTAAATGCTTTCTTCTCCAGCAACCGATCGGACATGACTTCGGTGTTACGGATGTCCATGTGCTACCGTGACCACTTACTATCAAATGGCTCGTCTGCTCGTTTTTCGGTTCTTTACAAAAAAAATGTTTACGCCTGTGAAATGACAACCCTACAAGCGAAGCGTACATTTGGCAGAGTTACCGCGATTCAATTTGCAGTGCGAATGTCTTCATATGTGTCTATTTAGGGTCTAAGTGTTATTGAAAAATACAATATATTTGATTCATAGCGTAGATTGTATTTTGGAACATTTTGGTACATACTTACGTTTTGTGAATCGCCTTGGACACCCTCTGATCAATCAGTTTCAAAGTAACATGTTACCCAAAACATATAAACCACGTCACCGTCCTTATAATGTGTAATCTTTGGGTTAATACAGAATCTTTAAAAAGCTACTATACCTCTCTGTGTTATGTACCTCTCTGTCTCTGTGTTATGTATGTATGTCAAAAAATTGAGAAAAATAGTGGCAATAATCGTACGAGAGAAAATAACGGGCACTCTCTCGAGTCTCGAATAAATTGGATTTTTCTGTTTTGTTCCATAGAAATTTAATTAAAAAAAGATAAAAACGTGTTATTATCGCCAGAGATGCGTAAATATGATAATGTTGTGGCTTCCTATACGATTCTACGTTAGTTTTCGAAGGAAAATCAAAAATTTATAACATAAGACCCCTAAGTCTATGAAGACCCGATTTTCGTCCCACTGTGCGACGCGGCGACGCTTTCGTTCACGGAAATAATTGATAAATTCGTTTCTTCAGGGAGTTCTCGGGTGTAAGTAAACTTTAAAAGTGTTTGTTTATTTAATATTATTTATTTTTAACAAACATTTATACAAAACATAACATTCGTTGAGAAATAGAAAGCTATACTTCAGACATAATATATCCAGTACACTATTGCGCTAAAGGTTTACTTGGCGGCGCAAACATCAGCAGGTTTTTCATTGTAATAGTAGCCAAAAACTAATTCGTAATTTCTGAAGTTTTCATAACATTTAGCGAGGATATTTCATAACAATGAAACTGATTCGTACCGGTCTATTGTTCGCCATCGGTGAACCACGGCTTGTTTCGTAAGGTTTGTCACGAAATTACCAGTAACAATTCCAAAAATATTAAATCGGTACACTGTTATTTATTAATTTCATCATCGCATTAATTGAACTTTAAACACAACATCATGGAGAAAGTTGAGCCTGAAACCACAACCTGAAAGACAAGTTCGTGATAAATAAACTTTTATTTCTATTTGTCTAGCCGGAAATTGAACCCGCTTACCGAATGGGTTTAGTTAGTCGAGAAGATACTCTGATAAATATAATAAAAATAGCCATGATAGCTGTGTGGTTTGAACAATGTAGTACACCCGAAGCCGCGTTCGAACACCTGCAATAACCTAACTTTCAATAAATCAATAATCTAATTTTCAATAATTATATGCGTATTAGAATTTAATTATCACTTGCTTCAGTGAACGGAAACATAGTGACAAAACTTGCACATCTGAGAGTTCTCCAAAATGTTTTCGATGTCCGACAATCCGCACTCGGCTTGCGTGGTGGACTACGGCCTGTACCCTTACATGGTGAGAAGCAGCCCATGCCCAGCAGCAGCGATAATGATGATTTACAAAAATAGTAGGTATGTATTACTGTATTTCATTACAAAATGTGCATTACGTAGAGAGAGAGAAGTACTAAGTTGACAAATATTAATAAAATAGACGCACTGTAAGGCTATAACAACATAATATAAAAAACAGTAGGTTATCTTCACACTAGCTGGTGTCGAGCTTGGTTGTGTGCGTGCTATGTGCGTACCCACCATGAAACGCACACAAACGCAAGAAAATCTGTGCGTTCTAAGCCGAGTAAATACATGACGTATCAGCGGCGTATACAGAAACAAACAATGGCGGTACCTTTATTTGAAGCTGTGGTTTAAAAGACAACCTACATATTTGTTTAAGTATAGGTACTGTGATTGTAAGCAATGCACGTGTCCCCATCAGCAGCATGTGTTTATTTCCCTTGGCAAATGTCCCCGTTACCGAAGATATACTTAGAATCACTAAACGTCTATTTCCTGTCTGGGGATTTCCTTCCACGATATGTAAATGCCGTTGATGTGTTTAACGCAATTGGATTTATTGCAACATTAAATCACTAAATAATTGATCACACGTACAATTAACACAGTTTCCACAATATTGTGGGGTTGTTGCTATAATATTAGTAAAAATGGTGTAAATACCATCTTCTGTGCCGTATTGGGGCGACTACATTACTGACCTCAACCCAACGCCGGCAGATCAGAGTGTTAGAGGAGGCGGCATAAGCTAACGCCTGCTTTGTAAAATAAAAAGCTTCAATTTATCCGTTTTTTATAAGAAAACTAGTCTTAAATTTGCATTATTTTCAAGTCTGTTTTTTTACTTTTAATTTAATGTCAACGCGACTGAAAGAAACGACGTTGAATAATTATTCAATAGGTCTTATAAAGCCGATCGATTGGATCAAAATTGGATGAATTCAATTTCAATAAGGCGCGCCGTGGAACGATTACCTACCACAAATTATTCAAAATCAATATTGCTAGTCAAGTCCTAAATTGACATCGACGGTATTCGACATCGGAATAAAATTAAGGTATAAAATTTTATTGTAATAAATAAGTAAGAAATAAATGATTACAAATGTTCAAATCGTTTCACTTGATCGAAGTCACTTAAAGATCTGCTATTATATTACATTACCGGAAGCTATTGATTATTTTGTTAATGGTATTCTAAAAACACCGCAAAAAATAGCATTTGCCCCTAGTACCTACTCCTAAAACACCCACCTAAAGTACCCACTCCTAAAAAATTAATGTGCTAAAATGTAATTGGGTCATACCTAGGGATAACAATGTCACCGCTACTTTACAAACGTTACTGGACGTGCTCAGTTTAATTCATGGCGTCATTCTCCGCAATGCACATCCTCCAGCTAATGTAATCAATCAGTGTTTTCCTCGCTCTTGAAGACGGCCGCGAGTCTTAAGGACATTTACGTAAATGATACAAAGTAGCGCGCTGATGTTGCATAATTATACATAGACACGGAAATGGTTTAATTCTATTATTACTGAATTCACACTGCATCATATTTCAGAATTTCCTATTAGAAGTAGCGATGTCGTCTAATTGTATGTATATCTAAATATTGTACTCCAAAAGATTGGTTGTCTGAAAGCATGTTGGTGACAAATAAATACTTTTAGTTACGTAGCTTCAGTATAGATTCAGATACTTTCACTCTTTCCCACCATGTGAGTATTTTGTTTAGACTGGCATGCGTGACGAGAGTCATTAAATCTCTTTGCGTCTCATGTCGAACATGTCGAACATGTAGGTATCAATAAGCTATCAAAATGTCTGCTATGAGTGTGTTAGGTTTATTTTGAAATTGAAATTCAGATTCATTTGATTGATAAAAAAATATTCCTATTTACTCAATGATTATATGACAGTCTTGTTGAAATTAACCTATTAAAATTAAAGCAATCTTGCTATTAAAGCCTTCTTCGAAAGTTTATCGGCTAGGTGAACATTTTCTATTTTGTGCGTTCCGCGTTTTTGCGTCGAAATATTAGATGGCGTGATGTAGGTTTTGCATATGTTCATGTGCAGTCAAATGGTGATTAGTGTTATGTTGAGTGCTGCTAAATGGCAAGGATCGGGCCAAGGTCACACTTCGCATGTCTGTTATCAAATCCACGTGGCTATGTAAATTATACTGAATATTTACATTTACTTTTTTAAATTGTATTTCTTTCTTACAATGTAAGGAACGACAAACAACTTCATGGGTTCGGCGTACTTATGCCATTTAGCGTCTTTAAGATTTTTTCTTCTTTGCGTAACTGCATATGATTACGTCAAGACAACAGGTGTTTTCCATGCTTTTACATTCCTTTATTGTGTACCTGTCCTAAAACATTTTTAATTTTTCGTAGTAGTACAAGTTAGATGTTCTTAAACATTTTGACAATTATTTATAACTGCCAATTTGACATTTTGTTACTTATTTATGGATATATATACCTACTCATAAGTCAATGCCGTTAAAAATCTTTGTCAAGGAACTCCAAAAAGGTAAGTGCGTCATTTCATGTCACTGGTAAGGTCGCGTACACAATGTCACTTACTGTTCAATAGAAAGTGCATACATAACCAACGCTTCTTACGTATAAGTCACTCAATTAGCTTAACGCTAGAACCCATTGATGGCCATTTTCTCGTCATAACTGAAAAAACCTAGAGAATACTCCACGCTACTTCAGTGCGCCATGCTGCACGGTTTATGTCCAACACAAGTGTCGAAAAGTTTTTATGGCGCCTGAAGGCCTACGTGATACCTTTCTATGACGTCTTTATGTGCCTTCCGAAGCACGGAAGCGCTCAAAAAATATTGCCACTAGCAGACAACCATCCAACAACCGACCGCTCCTTCTCCTTCACACTCTAACACAAAGTTCCGATTCAGATTCGACAGATCAGAAATCAATTTTAGGTGGCAGCCATCACTACTTCGGGGCTCAAAAACCAGTTTCCTCATTTTAAACGACTTAAAAATAGAGGATTTCTCAATTCCGTTTTTGCTTCACAAATTCTCTGCTCGCGGCTTCGCCCAATTTCTTAATTTCCGAAAATCCTCTCTTAGTGCTTCCCTACACTCCCCAAGGAACATAGATGCCAAATTTGGATTATTCCACTTTGCAGTGGAATCTGCCCCAGAAACGTGCGGTTAATAGCCGTTAATTATCTAACCCGTAACGAGTTATGAGTGTAACGTTCCGTAAGTTATTATTTAGAACATTACATGACCTTTATAACGAAAGTGGGTTTTAATTTTTTATTTTATTTCAATATTTAGTTTGAAGAGCAGGGAGTTAATATTGTTATATTATTAAGCAGTCTTTTGATTTTTGTTACTCCACCTTGGCAACCATTACAATCCCACTGTGGTAGTCAGTTCTCCTTTCACAAATTAGGGGCTAGGTACACATATCTTTCATTACTATAGAGAACTCAGATGAGAAGGATTCATCCCGTTTTCCTTGACCGAAGCTAGCAAAATTAATTTGTAAAACGCAAGTTACCATGCACACGCACGACGTTCTAGCTAATAGGGTCTTATTGCTTATCAACCAGTTCCTCGACTCAATGCTTGACCTCGATCCGTCCTGATCGCAGTTGGTGAGAGCATCTTGATTGCAAGCCAATCTCTAGTATATCTATAATTAACGTTATAACTAGAGCTTTTATGTTCATATCACTTACAATTTACTTTAAGTGCTTCATTACTAATACTTGTACTCTTATATACAGAGTAACAGTATCAATCGAGGTTCTCCGTAAGCTCAGATGGTAACAGCCATATATGGTCGGAAAACTAGACATCGAGACATCGATATTAAAAAACAGATTCAGCATACATAGGTACGGTGTGAACGAGTAATTACCCGTTCGAAACAATTACACTTAGAAAGTACTTAGAGATCTAGCGGAACCGATAGTTTCCGATATCTCTTCATATTGCTCTATATAATACTTAGTTAACATGTTATGGTGGATAAGTCGATTCGTTTATTCGATGTTTGAACAAAGTCAGATAACTCCATTATACAAACGTAATGTGTCTAGGCATCATACTGACATATTGCTTTAAAAAAATTAAATTTCGCCTACTTTTCATCAGTTTTCTACAAGGGAGTAAATAGGTTTTTACAAACGTAGTGCGCAAAAACTAAGAAAGAAAAGAAAAGTGTTGTTTTGTTATATTTATTTCTTTGATGTCTTCTTTTTATTTATGATTTTATTTTATTTGTTTAGTTTTATAAATCATTATTACGATTGTAATTAACCTTTGGCTTACTAATCTAGACTTTGGCTATCATCGACTGGTTATTCACATATTCTATAAAGCCAGATTTAGGATTGAAAGGTGCGAATAGCGTAAAATACTACGATCTGATACGAAATGATACGAGCGCCATGCAGCTAGTGAGTAGTAACATTAGGCTCGTTTATTTGCGTAGTGTTTCACCAACAAGTGAAATAGGAAACCATTCGTTAACTTCATCATAGTAACTAGTTGCGGTGTTCACCTGTTTAACTATTTGTAAGAACTTGGCAGCAACGTCCCAAGGATTTAGGATCAATTCACCAGGGTATTACCAGGAGTAAAGTATCCTATATCCCAGTCCAGGGCATCTTCTGCTTGTGTGCCAAATTGGACCATTCCCTGGACTGATTGATTGATTCCCCATACAAAATAACACTCCCTTTTTCACCCGCTTAATGTATAAACATATAAACAATCTCCATATCAAATTAAAATTGCTGACAGTTAGTTACGCACGAACTGAACAGATAAACTTGGCGCCTATGTTGCACATCTGTGTATGTTAACGTATAAGTTTAACTATACAGGCAAACCTGTCAATACACCCTTGCGTATATAATTAGCGTAATACTAGTATAGAATTGACCATGAAATACACACAAAGCTAGAGGCTTTTAAACACTGCAACTATCATGTCAATGTTAATGCTAACTCGCAAACAAATTCTCATAATATCGTTACAGCTTACAATGTATTTTTTAAAGTTTAAAATCATAAGTTTACAGCGTAATTTCGTGGCCATATAAAGTCGAACACATAATATACACATTTGTTTTTATCTCTCGACGCTGACGCTAGCAGCGCAGAGCGAATCCGCTTTCAGCCGGCTCGTAGCCCTCTGGTAAATCCATTAACATATTGTGCCAAAACAATACTTTTAGTCCTGAACAGTGTCAAAGTATTGAATCAACGACGCGTGTCCAAAGCTTCACCATTGTTTCACAGTATCGCAATTAATGCATTCCATTGTCGCACACTCCGAGGTCGCTACCGCTGCAAGGACGACTAACGGTTTATTTCCACGTAGTACCTACGCCAAGTTAATTTCGTAGTGAATCACGAAAGCTCTTATAGGTCTATATTTTCATTATAATAACACGTTTACACGTAACTGTTCATTGAACGTGCTACGTGTAAAATATACCTAAGCATAATCGTTATGGTGATCATATATTCTTTTGACTTTCTTGTGGAAAGTCTTCGAGGTATGTACCTACGTTAAATCTTGGGGCTTCGACTTGCGTATTGGTCGGAATTTTTGTATTTATAAGTAGCCGAAAAAGAAGCAGATAGCCTTCTCACGGCCGTGGACATCAGCTACACATCACACACACAGCATCACTGATTCGTTCCCAACTAAGACAGAAAGCAGAAACTATAATTTTATTACCCGTTAGTCATACTTGTACAAGAAAGAAAGTTTCCACATCCGCTATATCTAACTGGAAATCATTACTGGAAATACGAAATTTTTAGGCTATGTTTGTTTCAATATTTATATTTTAGTATATCTCTGATGCATATTTTGTTTATTTTTATATCTTTGTCATTTTTTTACAATTAATTTTCTCTTTGTCCACAGTGGGGACGGCGACTACATATCGACAAACTTCAATATGAGAAACAACACGAAGTGAGTACTTAACTACTATTATGCGATTACATAATTATGAAATAACTAACCTAAGAACAAACATGGCTGAACTGATGACAAAATGACAACTGAGACCAAATGAAATTACCCCTCACTTCGCTTTTGATTTTAAGTCCTGTGTGATCATACTCTTACGACTGCCGTCCTTCTCCGAACTAGTGATTGTTAATTTGTAATTAAAGATGCGTGAAGCCGTCGGCCGTGGGAGAGACCAACATTCCGTATAATAACAAAAGCTGGCATGTACAGAAAATACATAATGATAAAAAGTTGTATGAGACTTTTTTTCAACAATTTTTATTAAATTAATTAGCTCCACTCAAATTAGGCAAAATGATTAATTAGGTGAAAATTGCGTGCGTGCTATGTTAAATCGTGCAAATCCTTTTAAAATATTACCTCCATTGTATAATTTATAAGCGCGAAATTGTTATAAATGGACTATTAGTAAAAACAAAACAATGACAACCTCTGTCACGCCCCTAGGGCCGCGTGCGACAGAAAAATAAATCAGTTTTTCGTGTCGCGTATCCAGTACGACGTCACGTCACTACGTCTGCTTATGACAGGCCCTACACTAGCACAATATGTGTTGTGCTTATAAGCTTTAATCAAAGTATATTGAAATATGTATTATCTTCAAACAAAGGCACCCACTCGGCTTGTCTGTGTGTACACTCTCATCCCGTCGTGTACCTACGCAGCTTAAAACGCACACAAATATTTTCTTGGAGGCCTAAGGACGATACAGTTGTATACGTTCTACGCTGCGTGAGTACATGGCGCGCACACAATCAAACCTTCGAATGTGAATTTAGAATACTTTTAATCTAAGTTGCATACACTACACTAGCACGATAAGTGAGTGTTGAAGGTATCAGCTTTAGCGAACCAAACTACATCCCTGGGTTTATGTGAACTAATCTCTATGGCGACCTTGTTGACACCTTTATTCTTGGAAATGGTTTACTATTAAGAAATCTAACCACACTTTATGTTTCAATCTAATGGTCAGATAATGAAAAATAAGTAGTTTACAGCACAAAATTAGTATTTCTAACTAGCAATCTAGTTTTGCGATCATGGACGAATGTTAACGGCGAAAAGGCACGCCGAATGGCTTTATAGAATCATAAAATCCACTTTTACTACCAGTAGTACTTACTACATACTACAAAGACATTAATAAATAATTATACACAAACAATCACACTCTGCTAAGGTTCCTATCGCTTTGGTAGTCATGTAACCAGTAACTCCACCAACTAAATCGTTCTCGTGAATTTTATCTATTGGTATCAACCACATAAAAATCTACGGATTTTTTAGGTCATTGGTTCAATAGGTGAATACCTATTTAATTTTCTACTACGTAGCTAATGGAAAGCTAATCTACGCTAAAACAAGTTGAGTCCAGTATAGTAACCGTTACTTGTATGTAAATGTGGGCATTTGAAATTATAATTTCCAAGTTTAAGACCATTACTCTGTCAAGGTGATAAATAAGAACTTTCTCTTGAAAATAGAATCCTTTATTAAATAGGTGAAACACTTAGGACGAATTCTCAAATCAATTTTCAATTTAAATTATGTTTACAATGTTCTATTGACTATTAAATGATAATTAAAATATCTGTTCAATTGAAAATCATTGTAGCCATTCAACTCAAAATCCATCCAATCACCCGTATTTCATCATCATCATCGCAACTCATCATTGTGCCACTGCTGGACGACTGGTGAGTACAATACAGGATTGGTACACTAGGTGGTGAAGAACTCTCAGAGTCTCAGGTGTGCAGGTTTCCACACGATCTTTTAGTACACTAAAGCAGATACGCTCATAATTTTTAAGGTAAAAGTGCGGGATTCGAACTGGGGCCCTTGTCCGGAGTCCATTGTTAAATCAACTTGGCCAGCACTTTGTTGTTCTATCGGTCTCTGTTGCTTCCTTATCACTGCGGTTCGTCATCTCTAAGAACTACTTCTTTCTCGCGTCCCCTTAGTAATTTTCAGTTCTTATCTAGAAATAATATTAATAATTATGTCCACGTAAGATGCACTTTTGCTTTACACTCACTGTGAGTCCACTGAGAAGATGGGAATTTCAAGTTGTCAAGTTTCTGTATCATTATGTATAATACTAGATGGATGACCGAGCTTTGCTCGGTTTTTTTTTATAAATTGTGTTTTTTGGAAATTATATTTAAGTACGAATAATAATATTAAGAAGAACAAATAATATAAATAAACAATTGATTTTCTTAGTCTAACCTCAAAGCAAACACTCATTGACTTCGTGTTACTTAACAACGCCATCTGCTGTTGTGTCTTTAAAGCAATTAGTATTATAGTATAGTATAGTATTATTATTCGCCAATAGATGTCAGGAAGAGTCATATTTTGAAAAACACGAATAAAATGACATTTTCTAAAAATGATTCCTAGCTAGATCGATTTATCGCCCCCGAAACCCCCCATAATACTAAATTTCATGAAAATCGTTGGAGCCGATTCCGAGATTCCAATAATATATATATATATATATATACAAGAATTGCTCGTTTAAATTCGAATCGATTAGATTAGATTAGATTATGCAAAACCAACTATAATTCTTTGGAGTTTTCTTCTGCTCCACATTACAATCCGACATAGGTATTCCTATTTACAAAAAAGTGTCATAATCGTTTCGTTTCGTGAACATTCATTAATAAGGAAATAACGTTGGAGTAGAGGAAATAACCTTTAATTTACCAACCCTTTAAAATATTTGTCAATTAAATGTTTACCTAATATTTTATAATACCTGTTCTCTTTAACGATAACATTGTATGTAGATACTATGATAACATAAATAGCAATAAAATGTCTCGAAAAACGGGCGTAATATTTTCTCGAAATCGACTAGGCGTCGAGCTGGTTACATACCTAGCTATTCAATTTATTTATAAAGCAATATCTCGAGCAATAATCACTGTATGTTTTACTGTTTATTTACCTACTCGTAATTGTATTTTACCATATACATTTATACATACACGTTTATTAAACAGGGGGTGCCCCGTTCTTGGCTTGCTTGAAGCAACAAAAATATGCAATTAAAATTAAGTACCTACTTCAATAAAAGGAAGACGATTCGAGGATAGTCCGCGTTATAATGAGTCGGGTTTTACGATTCCGATTCAGCTGCTAGTGTGCGCGCGTCCCTATATTGAGATCATGGTTATGCAACCCGACTGTCAACATTTTTTGTCACCCAACCGGTCCAAGTTCATTGTCTTCAAGGGCGACGAACCATGCATCCACAACGAAAGTGTTTACGTGTTCGTACGCGGCTCTGAACTCTTACTTTTGTACAAATTATGACAAAAAAGAAATAAAGATTATCAAGAAACTATGTACAATGTAAACAAACACTACTGCCCTTCAAAATACACTTTTTTGCATGTAGTTACCTACCACAGTAAGATACATACGTGTAAATCAAAATTATATACTTTTGGAGTAGGTATACTATACCACGGACTATACCCATCAAGTGAAGTCATCATCACCAAATTGAATCTTGTTAATTTTATTATCCAAGTGTCACTTGAAGGATGATTCTAACGATACAAACCCTTACATTACAATGTGTCCAGGCAATTAGTAAGTAGTTATTGTGGAATAAAGAAACACATTAAACATGAATTTTCAAAACATTACACACCTTTTTGGGGCAATCGTGCTAAAGAAACATATTGCAAAGTATGTATACTAATTGAATGTTCGTTTGAATCTAACGCGACTAAAATATTAATGACTCTTGGTACTTAATGTTTATTTTCCTCACTATTCTTCGCGTTTTGGCGTTCGTTTCCTGAGTTCTAAAGAGCACACAGACCCAGTTAAATGTTAGCTTCACAAATCTGTGTAAGCAACCTGTGTGTGTTCAGTATTCTGTAAACGTAAATGCCTACATGCAGAAAGTAGATAGGTCGTAGAAATATCATGGAACCAAATGTGTCAGTCCGAAACTAATTAAAAGAAGTGAATAAATGCGAAGTAATAAAGAAGATTACGATTGTTCTTAAAGATCGCAGTAACGTTGTGTAATCGAATGAGAATTTTACGATTGTTCCTTATCGGCTTTAAATTGTATTCCGGATTTCAGTTAAGGGGCAATGAAAGTGTTTTAATTAGAAAAGTGGTGCAACAATGTTATAAACGGATCTGTATTTTAATCTCTAGTATATATGTACTATATGTATATATATTCGATAGTAAGGCTTGTTGAAGCAGGTGTATATTTCGAATAGTATCACTGGGAGATTAAATGACTAAACAAACGCGTAAAGTAAATTGCATATTGTTTACTTCCTTCATGAAATAAGGAAAATACTACTAGGATTATTAGTCCAGTTAGTATTAGTTAGTAAGTATAAGGACTGGAATAGGGAATGTTAGTGATATTTGGGTCTGTTAGCTGTGTTAGTAATATTCCAGTGAGTGACTGTTAATAAGTCTCGTTCTAATTTGGTCACAGATGTGTTGCTACCCTTGAGGACAACGATGGTCGCCACTAGAAAAGTGTAGCCAAATCCATTGGCTATGCGCATGAAATGTGGTAATGTTATGTTTACTTTGAGAAGAAGTGCAGAAACTAATTATATTATATATTTATATGTATATAATAAACATAGAATACATTATTTTAATACATTAATTATTACACACACTGGACATGCACTACGGTCGAATTTCGAGCGCAGATCGGTGCGGTCTAGAATTGGTAAATAGACATTTTGCTATTTAAATTAAATAATCCTACAACGCTAATTACCCTTTTCTTTTTCTGTGCTACTGACATTAATAGAAATACAAAATGGTGACACTTTAATCGAGCGACCGGATAAGGCGTAAACGCGTACGGCCGACGTTTCTAGGCCGCTCTGAAGTTAGGCTTTCGGATATAGTGCGCAGGTATTATACTTTAGAGAGAGATAGCGACACGAACACAGGGCGTGTGACTGAAACAAACAATGCTCAAAGTGACACCCCGCGCGTCTTGCCACCATTTCGACCCCAAAATTGACTTTTGCGCAGCGATCCGAACAAAGTTCAGAGCGGCGAACCGCCGGCCGTACTTTACCTACCTATAAAGTCACTTTTGCATTTCTACGATAAGTGATAAAATTATTATCGTAAATACTCTTACCTGAGCAAAACATTCTCGAAGATACGTGAAGTCTGAAAAGCTGCACTCGACCTGAGCGTGAGGAGGCCACAACCCAGCAAGGGAAACTCACGGTTTGAGAATTATCATTAATTCAAATCATGTATGTGTCATAATAACCCGGCTGTTGCTAAACCAGCTGATGTTCAAGACCTTTCATGCTATTATGTGAATTGTCAGCGACAGCTAGTCATTCAGAGAGATATCAAAGATAAGATATCTAATGAAGTACCTTGATCCCGGACACTACGTGGCAAAAAGTCTCCATTGCCGTGGACATTAGTATCAGCGATGCAATCACCGGTGCAAGAAGGAAGCGAAAAACACAATTTTGTTGACACTGGCATTGTAACCAAAACACGGTAAAAACATTTGACGTTAACGAGCCAGGTAAAAAACTCATACGGCCGAGTACTGTCGGCAGATGCTAGTGATGGTTCGGAGTTCGGAGCCCAGCGAGTTTTGTATGAAAACTCGACAAATGACCAGACGAGCAACGAGATGGTAGTTCGTAACAGAAAGGTGTCATGGATGCGTTTACAGACCAAGAACGAAGAAATAATTTTGTCCAAGATCTGGTGATATATCGACCGGTTACGCCGCGGTAGGTGGAATCTTTTCGCCTGTTTTTCGAAGCAAGTTCCGCTGTGTTCCAGTGCGTGAGCGACGTAGGAATACCGCGTCCACGTCCGAAATAACGACGAAATTCCGAGATTACGGACGAATAACGTAACATACCTTACCTATATCGTAACGAGCTGTAATAGTCGCGCAGCAATGAGAGCGCACCTTAAAACGTTTTTCCATTGTTTACAGCCTGGAAAACGATCTATATGTAAATTTCATTTCTATTCAAGGACCCGAGGTGTTTACTGCCAATAAAGATAAAATGACACACAAAATTAGGTCCCTGTCAATTGACGGGCCGCCATTATTATATTTTTATGGCAATTTATGGTAATTTAATAGGCTGTCGAATCGCTGACTTATTTATATTTTTTATCTCTGCTATGATTTTGGTTGTTTTTGTTTTGAAAAGGTATTGCTGGCGTTAACCATATTGTACAATTTTTTAAAATTTCGAGTACCTACTCGAGCATCAATTAGTTATGTATAACTTTAACCAAATATTTTTTATTACAAGCAAAAAGACATTTGCATTGTAACATTTACGTTCCTGATACGTACCAGATACATTGTAAGCAATTACATGGTATCTGGTACGTACATATCAGCAACAACTCAAAAATTGAGATTGGAAATATAATTAAGTATTATTGGATGGGATGATCAAACTCAGGCATGGGTAGATGCAAACTAGCAATGCATGTTTACCCAATATTTCGTAGAACTCACAAATAAAGCTTAAGTATAAAGATGAACAGTTCTGTCAACGACGGTAAGTGGTAGCCGTCACTCATACGCCACACGTTCACGCGTCATCAGGCGTTTTACATCGTCAACAAAATTGTTATTGGCTTAGCTATTGGTATTAGAATATTCTAAACGTACGAACACTCCGTTAAGCCAATGAACCTTCCAATTTTTTTCTTTTTCAAACTACGTAAGTACAGATTTTCGCAAACATTATTTACGGTTATTAAGCCCCGTCATGTTTAGACAGCGGCCAATTTTGAATCTTCACAGCCTTGTACGGTCAGGTAACCATACGAATGTAATAATTTTGTGCTTGAGTACTTAGCTGAATGCATGCAAGCTATTTTATAACTTATTGTTTCGTAATACCATCGAAAGTGCGTTGCGCAACAAGTACAAACCGTATAAAGATTTGTTACGGTAAGAGCGTTTCCACACCATCCGCTCCGATATCGTTATCGGGAACCGGTCAGTGGAAACTATTATTAATTTTAATTACTGTCTAAATGAGTTGCGCTTTCTCGCACGATAAACATCCTGTTTTAGATAACTACAACTTGTTAAGACTACTTACTAAAAAATACAGAATATAGAAATTTACTGTTACTCGTACTTATCCTATTGTACTCATAGTTTGAATACCGGTTTTCGATAGGGAGAATAGGAAATATATGGAGAAAATATCGAGAACGGAATAATACCGATGTCTGTTGGGTAATAAAACAGATGCGCATATTACTCGTATAAGTCGATGACTTTGTATAATATACATAAGTCCATGACCCAACATGCGCAGCGAGAAGTATAGAGGATTCAGCGCCGAGGTAAACATTTTGTAAGTCTAAGATTTTTTGTCGGATTGTGGCTGTTTGCGATCTCTTATTTTTATACACCATGCACCCGCAACAACGTTACACAGCACTGGGAATCTCACTGCGTATGCAAGTGATCGTTTACTTCGTAGATTATTTAATTTCATTCAATTATAAGTTACTGCTTGACGACGACCTCAACTGACGGTAAGTGGCGTGCCAGTCTTGTGTGGTACTGATATGCGCAAATGTAACGTAAAATGTTATGATTATATTGTCACTGATCGAAATCTGTACATAGAGGTATCATGTATGTGGAAGATATTGTAATAAAAAGCGATAAACGTAAGCAAAATAAATTTTATTCCATTTTCAGACAGCCCACTAGCTTTTTTATAAAAACATAATAACACAATGTGGATGTCAATGAGGTTGCATATATTACGAGAGGATATTAGATAAACCTATCTTGTTAAATATATAATACAAAATAATATTTATTATTATCCAATTTTTTTAATAATACATTTTAAGTTTCCGTATTTTCCCCAGTATATCCCCCAATAAACGTAATTATATTATAATCAAAGCATAAAGAAATAATAACAAAAGTACCTAGTGTTAATACACAATACTACAATAATAACTACCTGTCAATCTGAAGACGCTTTACAGAGATATCTCGGACAATACGATAATAGACCTTATGAGAAAATTAAACAGAATTTGTGACGTCACACTGAAATTGCCGGCCGCGTAGTTTCCTTATACGGAGACTAAACATATAAATGCATTGTTAAATAGATATCATAATACATAATAATAAAACTATTCCGATCGACGTCTTCACACGGAAGATATTATTTGAGAAAAACTATTACTGGAGGTATTTATTAAGGTAATAGATGCTATAATTATGTCTGTTTGACTGTGCGTTTGATACCACCGATCTCAGAAACAGCTTTTTGAATGCCGTTATCATTTGTATGATGTTACTGCATCTACCAGTATGTGTGTACCTACTGCCAGCTGATTTCAACGACTTCCTTCAAACGAGTGATATATTTGTACTCTTACCTCCTAAGTACTTGGTGTGCCGTTGTCATTAGTTGGTATGCCTCGGAAATATAAGGTTATCCTATAAACTTACTTGCTTATTTTTGGAACGAAGTTCGTTACGGCAGGCTTGGAGGGGATAGGTTTTGCTACGGCGACCGAACTGAAAAATATATGACAGTAAAACCGTAAGGAAGAATGCGTGGAATAATGAGACGTGCGCATGCGCGACAGTCGCATACACAAGCGAGTAGTGTATATTACCTTTCTCTTTCTCCCTGTTTCATTTCGTTCGCCGTTGCCTTAATTAGTTTTCATATCATATAATTTCATAAACTAATAATATAATATAGTAATATAAAATAATAATATAGTAAATAAATATAGTAAAAGAAAATGGCAAGTGAAAGTGACAGTGCTAATAGTGGGAAATTATTACTATATTTATTCAGTGCAAAAGAATTAAATACGTAAGTATTAGTTTATTCTTTATTAATAAATATATATTTATATTATAAATATAATATATTTTACATTGGTTATGTAAGTGGAGTTTGCGAGATCTGTCAGAAAACGGAGAATATGATTATGTTGAGTTCCCGCGGAAAAAGTTATGAAAGTTGTCATGTCGCGGAGTCTCTTAAAGTTGTTGATGAAGTTATAATAAAATGTGATATCGCGGATAGAGCGAGTGGTTAAAACGTTTAAATCAATATTGAGAATCGCTGAATAAGCCCACAACGGAGGTTATGTGAAGAATACCTACTTTCATGAAAATACATGCTAAACAAAGTAGAATCGACTGAAAAACCATACAAACACCCACACTCGGCCTACCTGACGCCGATATCAGAAGCTGGGATAAAGAATCCGTAAGAAACTAGCTACTGAGAAAGCTTGGATGTCAATATGAACTGGCAAGCAAGGCTGCGATGCTTTGAGATGACTATGAAGTACAAGATGTCATCTGGATATCATGGTATACAAGTATTGAGTGAGGATGTTACATGAGGTCAAAGAGAGCTGCAGTCTGCATCACCTGTATCCAGGAGTCGCTATCCACAAGTCCACGCTGAAGGATTTGTCACGTATGACCAAGTACTTTTTGAGTTTGAGTTGTTATTCATTAGTTATGAAATAGAATAACATCAAAATAATAAAATGATAATCTAGACACAATGGAACTAAATTATCAAGAAAATGAGTTTTTGAAGTTAAATATTGAGTTCTAATTATGACATTGATAAAGTTAATAACTTTTTGGTAATTTTGTGGTAATATGGTACTAGGAGTATAACATTTGAAGTACCTACCCATCTTTGGCTTTATCACACAGGGTTTACTGGTGATATAGGTAGTCTAGAAACTTAGAGACGGTCACATAATTAATTATTGACAGTTACAGTTAAATGGTTAGTTAATAGTTAAAAAGAAAATAGGGTTGTAACATATGGATTTATTTATGATATGGCTTAGTAAGTTAGCCAGACTGATGATTAATTCACTGTAATGAGATTTCTTTTGTTTTTGAAAATTTAATAAAATTCAGCCATCTTGTCGAACGTAACTCATTGAAATTATTATTTGATCATTGTTATTTTTGTACAATGCATAGCTCTTATAAGACACTAGAGAGAGGTGCTCAGTTCTGTTATTGGAGAGTGCCAATGGACAGTTGTATCGGGATGGACGATACATATGAGAGCTATGTATACAGGTTAGATGTAATTATTCTTAGTCTTGTTTTAAGAGACATTTAATTGAGTGACGTTCGATGAGCCTATTCGTTTTGGAAAAGTTTACTCATTTTGAGAAAAGCCAACTTGTTTGAGAAAAGCTAACTTATTTTGAGAATAAATGAGTTGTTTTGGAAAAACTTAATTAAACATTATTTGAGTAAAATTGTTAAAAAATAGAACAATCAGATAGTGATACATCTTATACTCCCTCTGTAACTTTCACAGAATCATCAATATCTTTTCAAATGGAGTCTTCTTCAGATTGTAGTGATTATACAGGATGACAAAAGATGAGAAAATTTAAATGCCTTAGAGTGTACCTTGAATAAAATTAAAAAAAGCCCCCGTTCTTATATTGGCATTCCTTTAACTTGTTATTATTTAGTTAACTTGATTCAAGAACAGACAAATATACCATTTAACCATATTTTTACTATAGCTTGTGATTTGATTAATATACAAGATTCTCTAATTAAATAAAACACAAATGAAATTTATGCATTTTTATTTTCTATTCTATACTTTTATATAACAATGGATACACATGGGTTTTATATTATTGTTTTATATATTATATTTTATATTATTTTATATTATTTCTTAAAATACTGAATTTCCTAAATACTTTCTTGTACTTAAATAAAAACTAATCAGCAAAATTTAAGAGAAAAATCAAGAAAACCTACATAAAATTGAGCACGATTTTTTTTGCAATTTGTGTCGATTCTACATTAGCCGAAGGAACTTCGTTCCTACCTGGTGTCCCACGACACCACATCATTTTTTCATCTAAATATGATAATTGATAAGTGAGCATTAAGGTCAGCGTATATTGCATCGACTCAAATCCAACGCGACTCCGATTCATAGGAAAACATTGAAATTTGATCTTTATTGATGACATGGGGGGTGGGGGAGTCTATATGGTCTAAGGATTACGTCAGCAGATTTTTTCAAAATTCTCTCGAATCAATAAAGAAACCATTGAATGCAAGTACCAATGTTTACGTAAACATGGGGGGAGGGGTTAGTGATTTGCTTACTTTTGCTGACGAGGAGGACGTAAAAATTGCAACAAATCTGCTTACGTAATAATTGAACGGCCCCAAAGGGTAAGAAAATACTTACACATAATTATACATGTTAAATAATGTAAATCCCAGGTGTTATATGTTGTGTGGAGATGTTAGTGGTGTGTGATTTGTGTTGTCACGCCATCCGCGACTCAGGGAATCCTAGTGCGGGGGTGAGTGTGTTAACGTTTATTTACTTATTTCTTCTTCAATGTGTCGGTGATGTCCACGGGCGATGGTGCCCACATACCACCAGTTAACTCATTTGTATGTTTGTTTAGTTTTGTTTACGATATTATTCATCATTTGTGTTTGTTCAACTCACGGAGCAATTCAACTAGAGAAAATTGATTTCTGATACTAAACATTAAGAAAAATGTAGTAACGGTGCGCATAGAATTCGATGTTGGACAACTAGCGTGCTATTGCTTGCTGTCCTTACGAAGTCTTCTAATACCTAATGAATTAAATCCACTGATTATTGTAATGATTTTAATCAACAATCCTAAATATAATCAAATAACAAAAAGTTAAATCCATATCTTTTTTACTAACTGATAGTGTCTTTTGTACTATTTACTGTTTATTTACCTTATAAAAGCATGTGATCAATGTTCAATGAGTCGAAGCAGAATGAATCGGTCGGTCGCGCCGCAGCCAATCGCAACGACTCGGATTGGATTCATTGAAAATTTGATTTCACGGTCACGTCACACGCGTCGCCGCCGCCGCGCCGCCGCAATCAAACAACCAGCGATGGTTTTAGTTTTAAATAAATAAAAAATACATACGCATCAATAACAACACTCTCGAACATTTCTTACCTTTACACTAGGATTCTATCTATCTACCGTTCGAAGTCCGCTGCTGGAATAAGACCTCCTAATTAGCGCCACTCCGTCGAAGCCGTCAGGTTACATCACAATGCATACTCCTAAAAGAAGTCATCATTATGTTGGTACACTGACGAAGTGCTAACGGATTTTTCATAATTACATATCAGTGTTGCTTCAGTTTGTTCTTTCAACAAAAAATCTTGAGCTACTGCATGGTTGCCGGAATGAGGTTAAATAAATAATAAATTATAACAATAACTATTCATAGCCCCACACTTGATTCCCTGAGTCATGGGTCCAATGAACAATAACATAGACAACTCATCCAGGCCGACAACAAAATTTTAAAATCATCATCCAAAGTACCGCGTCTCTCGTCGCGGAATCCAATCCAGGACCCTTCGACGTGTTAACTACGCAGCCACTAGCCACTTACACTCACATACAACTCTATCGTAAAGGCCCATTTTTATGGATAACGCAACGCCAAAAAGCTATAGCGAGACTGTTTACATGCAACGATTACGTCCTGACTTTTTGACGGCGCAGTACGTCTCGTTATAATAATTATATTTATATTGTATAATGTAATACATTGACTTATTAATAAATTAACCTTATTAATATCACAATTCATGACAAATACTCGTACTCAGGCAGTTGTGTCAATACTGACAATGTGCATTACATTTCCATAGTATTGTATAATAATAAATTTATATACATAGGTAGGTACTTTTAGCATGTATTATTTTTGTAGTATTGTGGTTACCTGGATGAGATCACATATAAACAATAAGGTCTGTCGCCTTTTACACCGTTTTAAATGACCGTTTGTTTTTGTTTTATTTATGTTTTATGTTAGTACAAATAATAACATCAGTCAGACTAGAATATTTTATATTTTATGGTTTGAAGATAGCGAACAAGCATGCAGCAGCACGTTTTCGCTGACACCCATGACAAAATTAAACGTGGTCGAACTAATTGTTACTAAGAGTCTGCACTCTGCTTCTTATTCGCTCACAGATGGTTGCTACCCTTGAGGACTAAGATGGCCGCCTCTAAAAAATGTAATCGGATCCACATCTATTTATTTTTAAACCCGTATTAATTTTATCGCTTTGTGATTAATTTTCAAAATCTTGCAAATCATTTATGAAAGCTAATTCGAATTTCCGCATGAGTATTAGAATGAGGTAACTAGTACTCGCATTATTATAACGCTGGCGATGACTGACTGTCATACAACTATCCAACGCGTTGATCCTGAAGACCAAAAACTATTTTTTAGTCTAAAAGGTATTTTTTATATTTATAGCCGTCAAATGCCGAATAAACTGTTCCGCGGATTTAGTTGCGAACACCTGTTACTAACACTCCTAGCTAGAGTGCCACAAAAGGAATACACATTCATACCTACATACATATAGACTGTAAAACGTCGCGCAGTCGCGTAAAATGATGTTTGAATCAGTGTTTGAAAATGAAATGAAAATGAAATGTCACCATCGCATCGCCGAGAATTGACTTGACTGGGAGAGAACGGCCGCTTGAGAACCTACGTTAGGTATTACAATAACAAATAAATAATTTTGACGAAGAAGTAAGTACGGCGTCGGTACGGAATAGCCTTTATTAATTAATATTATTATTATTATATTAATATATACTATAATAATATCATAATTTTATGTAGTGCTGTAAAGTACCGAAGTGAATTGTATCTTATTTTTACAAAGGGTTTTCCGCGTGAAACAAGAGACATAAATTGAATTAACATGTGTAAACCTATGAAAGTCGGTCAAGTTTATGTTTATTTGTTCAAGTTTATGTTAGACCTCCACATGAGGTCTGGAGGTAATGTGTAATGCCCTTATTTGCCCAGTATTACTAAGCACGTGTCATATATATGAAGTGACCTTATTATAAATTCATTACAGATTAATTTACTATGCTGTGTCGTAATTCGTAATAAATTATAAATAATTATGATCTCCATCATAATTACAGGTTGTTTTTATGTTAAAATCATAATTGGATTATTTTGAGACAATAATGCTAATGTTTTACTTTGAAAGAGTCGTATCTATAAGCGAGTCGGTCCATCTTGCTGACCAGCGGCCGAGGGTATGGCTCCAGGTCAATCCTGGTGGAGGTGTCTGGAGTGTGTGCCACCGAGTTTAATCAATCAATGTAATACGTAATGTTTACGGCTTTTGGTTTTAAGGCTTGTCAACTTTAATCTAAGAATATTTTTTTCATTAATCAAATACAAAGGTCGTAATATTAAGTAATTTTGCAAAAGTTACAAAAAATCTACTAGAAAACTAACAAACGTGATTCATTTATAAATATAGTAAGTAATTGAAACTGGTTGAAGATACATAAATAAAATATATTAGTAGGTACTTATTAAATGAAACCATAACCATTAACTCGTAGGTATATGTACTCTTGTAATGATGGAGATTCCCCGCCACTTTAACTACATTTTAAAATAAAATCTTTACACGTAGGTAAGTACCTACTGACACCAATTAAGATACAGAACGTGTAGTCAGAAATAGTTGTGAGTAAAAACCCTGCTTGTCGAACAAAGTTCAAGTTCAATTCTCAATTAATAAATTGTGTATCCATGGGACATTAGCATTACATATAATTTGATTGTTAAAGTGATTTAAAAAGATACTATGATCAACACAAGGAGGTGGAATATTTCGTAATCAATAAAATGTGAGGCGCCCAATGAAACCGTACTATACATCTCGGAATCGTTTCACAGCTCTGAAATTGTTTTAAATTAAGGGTGCCATAAGAACGGATCAGACTCTTGAAGCCCCTCCGTTAAGCACAAGGAAAATTGCGTTTCGAAAATTATGTTAGCAAAACAAATTGAAAATTTCGCCGCAATTTCTACGTCAAAGTATAACCATTCGCCATTTTTACGACCGCTGTTGTTGCTGAATAAACGAAGATTTGAATGCATGCCGGTAGAGATTTTTAACGCTTTGTATGATAGTTAACAATATTTTTACATTATTGTTATTTAAAGCATCTTACACATGACAGACAGTTAAAACAAATTAAATGAATTAATTTTTTATCCCCTCATGGGCGGAATTTTCAAAAACTCTCTCTTAGTACTTCCCCTAAACTCCCCAAGGAACATACATGTTTCGTAGTTCGTAGTGTGCATTGTACAGACAACGTACAGACGAAGTAACTGACAACAGTCCCTCAGTAGGTAACGCGTGAGGTTTATATACATACATACTAGCTGACCCAGCGAACGTTGTTCCGCCATATAGATAACTTGTTTTTTTTTTAATATTTACAAATTGTTTTCAAAGAAGGCTTCTTCAAAAATATACATATTTTAACCGACTTCACAAAAGGAGGAGGTTCTCAATTCGACTGTTTTCTTTTAATGTTTGTTACCTTAGAACTTTCGACTGGGAGAACCGATTTTGATTATTACTTTTTTATTTGAAAGCTGGTGTTTCCCGTGTGGTTCCACTTGAATTTGTTCCAGTTCTGACAATGGCATCCTTAAATTTCATCCGCAAATAGTAGATAATAATATTATGTAGTATATAATCTCAGAGCGCGTTCAAAGTGGATTGTTGATGATACCTAAGTATATGCCAATTATTATGACGCAAAACATTTTCCATCTTCCACGCACAAAAGGTCATAGTCAAGCTTAATAGACCTTTATAGTAATGATTTACTGGCAAACACATAGCAGGTAATAGTTTATAGTAGTTTATACTCCTTATGCTAATAATATTCATTACGATGATGACATGAAACAATGTTAACCAACGTTAAGGACAATTGGACGCACTATCATAAATGCTTTTCAAAATATATTATTATATTCACTGATGAACTGACGGTACCAATTAAATTTCAGCCACTTATTGCGATGGTCTAAATTATGTTTACCATCATTCATCTCTTATTCCGTGGGAACAAATTCGTTTTCCGGGATAAAAAGTACCCTAGAGACACGACAAGATACAAATATTGGGCATATTTGCATACCATCCAAATATGTTCAGTAGGTTCCGCATGACCTTTGAAAATATAGGTAGGTCTGTATACATTTAAAAAACATTTTTTCGGTCTTTATAAAACTGTCTAATTTTTTTTAAATAATATCGGATGTATTGACTTAACCCCGACAGATTTATTATTAGTGTTAACTTCGTAAAAACTAAGTTGGGCTTTTACCAACTGGAAGATTATTTTAAGAACAAAACTATTAAAACAATGGGGGGGGGGGGGGGAAATCCGTGAGAGTCGGAGACGGTGGAATAAATTAAATCTGAGGGTAATTAAGTCACATTTTGAAAGGAATTCGGAGAACAATGTCAACAAAAATAATAATCTGAAAAAAACATAAATGATGATAATTAAAGTTTAAATAAACTTTAATTATGCAAAATGTAATTTACATCACTATTTGCGCTGAGATTATTGTCTACAGTGTAACTTACACATTAGGTATACTTAACTATTGTTATAGCGCTATACAGCTTTTGCTAATGTTCCTAACTCATTTTCTCCGTTCACGTTAAAATGTGTCGGAGTCTTTTTGCGTTTCCGTTTCATCGAATTCCAAATCACAACGATACTATAGAAGTTTTCACTTCAAAATACAGATATGCCATGGCGGACTTTATTGTAGAGTTATAAAAGAGGAATATTCCACCCATACACTTTTCTTTTTAAATTGCATAAGTTTCAGTTTCACATAAAATTAGTAAACCCGCCCTCGCTTCGCTTCGGGAAACCTGTCCCTTAGTACCCAAGTCCTAAATTGTTTGCGAAAAACTTTAATATATTATACATATAAACTTTCCTCTTGAATCATTCTATCTATTAAAAAAAACCCATCGAAATCCGTTGCGTAGTTTTAAAAATCTAAGCATACATAGGGACAGAGAAAGCGACTTTGTTTTATACTATGTAGTGAAGTATTGTCGATGGCCACTATATACTTATATAGAGATAATTGAGCTGCTTGTACGTTACCGCCAGGCCCTCGTTCTGGGAACAACGTACGCGGTTGGAGAAACGGCTGCTGCTGGCCGTGGGGGTGGTGACCGTCCTCGCGGTCGCCTTCTTCGCAGCCTTCCTGGCCACCGTGCTGCTCCGAACGTCCACTGACATCACCGGTGAGTACCTACTTTACTAATATGCTCCGGAACAAAAGGTCTGGACAGGACTACACCTCGAATATACATATATTTAGTTAGTAAGCAAATTAAAAAAGTCTAGTATTTTATTACGTATAAAATTAAGAGTGGTTTGGTTGTTCTTTTCACACTCAAGTTTAATTTTAGAGATATCCAAGAAAATATACTGAGCACTAAAATCCTCGTTAACAATAATAGATACATACCACTTAGTAGTAGCATTAATTATTGTTAAACATGCTTACAGTAGTAAGTTAACATGGCTCGAGTAATATTTGTATTGACGTTAAATACTTATTAAATGGGTAGGTAGGTACATACACTGTAGCATTTTTTAAATAATTATATTAAAGTGCCGAGTTACTAATTAATTTAAATTGCATTGGCCGTTAAAACTATTTTATGGATTACCATTACTATTACAAGTATTTTATGAATTACTATTACCATTAAAACTTTTTTATGACCTTCCGTTTGTCATTATTTTGTTGCTATAAAATTGTAAGCTAAGAAGCGGTCATAGCTCACGACCCGCAAGCGAGTGGATGTGTTCTGTTCTCAATGCTGTGTTTTAAAAACCCCTGTATATTTTTAACTATATTTAATTAAGAAGTTACAAAAAGCGGACAAAATAGAATAGAACAAAGCTGGACAGACGGTCAAAAGTCCAGACATGTCACGGTAACCCTAATACTTAGTTACTAGTCGCAAAAATACTATTTTTTTAATTTTATAATTTGTTAAGTAACAAAATGTATGCAAAATAAATTGAAAAAGAATTGACGATCGACAACCAGTAGGAGCAATGGTTCCCAGGCCAGACTGTCATTCAAGAGACCTGGGTTCTTAGAGTATTATTTTATAATTAATTATTGAAAGAAAAAAATAATAATTTTAAATTAATTAAAATTTATATAATATAACTACCGTAATATATAGGTACTCTAAGCCTGGGTTCCATTCCTAGCGAGGCGAAACTTGGAATGATGCGTTTAAATCCGTCCGTCCGTTCTCCATGTGTGTCGTGTCGTCCATGGCACCCACGACTTATAGAGCCATAGGGTGGGGCCATGAGTGTGTAATGTTATTTATTATTATTATAAACTCGGCTAACTGTATAGTCTACGTAGAGTAGACATTGTGTCTAACTGCCCGTGTGGAACAGTAAACAAAGTGGTGTTTTAAATCAATAAGCTATCGAATAATGGCTCGTCCTGACTCGATAAATTATAACAATGTCTTCAGTGAATGGTCATGGCCGGCAGTAAACTAAATTATAAAGGAATGCGCGCTCGCGCCGCCGCTGCCGTGACAAATACGCATGGAGTAACTTTCGTCACTTCACGATAACACAATTGAATTTTATTAGTAGTTTTGTCGGCTTCTTTACATCGGACGATACGATAGGTATCGATGGGATTCGATAAAGTCGTCGTTGGTGAAATAATCGTAAACCGCACTATAATTATGCGAAGGTGCAGGTTCGATTGTTGGTTGGGGCAGTCATGGACAACAACTAATCGTAAACTTGTATTTACGTACGACAAAGTCAATATTATAAATCAATTAAGTTGATAAATGTTTCATCAGACTTAGAATTCCCATATTTTTAAAAAACATTTTCACACTTACACTCCCTTAAAAGACCTCGGGAGCAGCTAAATCACATAAATATTTCCGGCCAGGAATCGAACTTGGGATCGCTTAGCACTAGCGTCACTAAATACTAAACTACAGGCTCATCTATATAATAATTATTACTATGAAAACCTACCTAAACATAAACATGGATACAAATCTTTGCCAATTCGCTGTGTCGATGCTAATGCTCTTTGTCACACATACATAAAACAATGGTCTGAATCACAACTTAATTTTCTCTCATTGCGAATTCTGCACTCGTACTAAATGCTTGTATTTCATTACAAACCAATCTGTTTTGAATTTATATTCATAGACTTAATTTTTTTAACATCAAACATTTCTTTCTCGGAAGCGGAAATTTAAAATTAGTTCAATATCCATTCCACTTCACAGCGCTGGCGCTGGTTTTTTTTTTAATCGACTGCTTTGGCAAGGGCTAGATCGATAAATCTTTGAGAAGATAACTCTGCTAGTATTTGAAGTCGGATAGAATCCACAATCCATAAGTAATTCCTTATAGGCATACGTTGATATTTCTGTTTGAATTAATATTCGTTCTATAAAACATAATGAAGTATACATCATTGCTATTTAAATTGTGTAGTTAGTGTCTTTGTACTCACTTTTTGTATCTCTCGCAACCTCTGCTCGTAAAACTTGTCATATTATGAACACTTAACTGTAAGTACTTTATTACGATGTACATTACTATCCATGTCAGGGCACAGCTCTATACAAATTCCGGCCATGTCCTTTACATATGCAATTGTATTGAGAAAATATGGTTGAGGTCCAGTTTCGTAATGGACTTTAACTTTATCTTTATTCTCTAGCTAATAGTCCCGTGTGGCTTTTGTTGTATGATAACTGCTCGATAAAGTAAGATAATGCAAATAGGTGTTTCTTTCACATTAAATGTCTTTTCGTAAGCCTGCAAGACTTGACTTCAAGAAAGTGGGAGGAATCGTAGTGCGGGAGTTTATTTAAACAAAACTGCGAATTCTATAGGCACACACAATTATTTTTATGTTATCTATATGAACAATTTTTTTTAGTAGCCTGTTCTGTTATTTGGCGGTCAATTGTTTACGCGGGAATATATTGTGTTACTCAAATTAATGCGCGCCATAATTATTTGCGAACGTCTATTTTGACAAATCTTTTTCGGTTTAAGTAATCAGTTTGGAATTTGGATGAAGCTGTTTTAGCCTACGCTGACAGTATGTATTTTTATGTAAATAAATTCACGAAGATTCATTTGTTCACTATGGAAATGAGTACAGTACATACATAGATATAAGAGCGCTGAAAATATACCGCTATTTATATACCTACTTTATCACTTCATGGCGCAATTGGCATAAAAATAAGTTGTGCAAGGAGATCATTATTATTTCTATTCGACTTTTTTATCTCTAGTAGGTATAATAATATTAACTTGGTTCACACACAAATTGCTTAAAATCCCATCTATCACAAGACATTCAGCACTGGAGTTTGTTGTGTTTGAAACATCAACCAATTAACAAAACATTAGTAGAACCGTAGCGTTCGGTACCGTGCGGTAATAAGGCCGCTGAGAACAGAACGGCCTCTTTACTCTTTAATTCATCAATTAAGGAGCGGCTGTTCAAAACGTGCTATTCCCACAACAAACATTATATACTTTAGGTAAACTAAAAACTCTGTAATCCTACCTAATATAACACTGTATTTAACTGGACAACGTACACATAAGGTATTTAGAAAAACTATTAGTAAAGTAAAATAATTTCTAGAACTTGTGTTTGTTTGTAGCTGGTCTCAGAAAAGGATAAGCCTTTTCTGAGACTACTTACCAGTAGCTTTATTATAGAAATAGCACCTTTTGAAGCCTTCATTTTTTTTTACTTACTTATTTAGTAAAAAAATTAAATCCAGACTGGATAGTTTCTACTGAGGTTTTCTGGGATGTTATAAAGTGAAATATCACAATATTCTGTAATTCTGTTACTTGCAAACTGCACCTTGCAACGTCGACGTGAAGTGAGCCGTGACTGCGGTATTGTCACTTCGTAACAAAGAGGAAAGTTATAAAAATATATTTTTTGTATTAAAAAATTCCGGAAGCCTTAAATATATTCTTTTAGACTTCAAAAGGTGGGTGGTAGCTTCTTTGGCAGGTATAAAGTTTTACCAGTTTGCACGAGAAGCGCAAAATAAGCCGACGACCTTTAAAGGAACATCGCCACTATTCCTTTGCTTTGCAGGAAAAATTACCAGATCTAAATATTAATAATAGTGATAATAATTTATTGGAATGAGCCATGGAGCCCCATACATCTAACAACGCCGTTATTTTATAATTCAACATGAAATAAAATTATTAGCAGCTTAGACATACATTATCTCCGGTGCTTATATACCATTCCGGGATGAAGAGTAAGTGTACTAGGACAGGCCGTAACAGCAGCTACACATATGCATAACATCATCTAAATGTGATCGGTTGGTTGCGCCTGTCGTTTGAACCAACGGACAGACAGCCAAGATTAAAAAACATGTATTGTATTGGTATCTATCAATTCATGATATTAAAGTAAAAAGTGTCTCTAAATTTACCTCGTGACAAGCATATACACACACTCAATGACCTTAACTTATTTCCCCAACAGCCCAACTACAATGACTTTCAATGTTTTGTCAACTTAGATTTAAACCAATCACGTTGCTTGCGAAATAGGTAACTGTCACGTAGTTTGACGAAAGATCGGAGACACGCGGATTGATTAAATTGGTACAAATCAAACACATTCAAAGTGTAGGTACTCGTATAAAACTATATTTTAAACATTGGACACTCATTTTACGGGGCACTCAGCACAGATACCTACATGAAATACATCCTGTGTAGCGAAACGCATTCATGAACATTTTGTGGAGAAAACAACGAAAGTTTGAAATTGACTACATACATACGACTTACGAGTAAGTGGCGGTTGACTATCTGTATATATGGGCATCACGGGAAAACCATTGAACGGATTTAGATGATACTTGGCGTAATTACAACATTAATTACCAGAAATGTAAATTTAGGGATTTTATCTTAGGCCGCATCAATCCGGGAAATCGTTTGCTCCCACGTGATAACTGGTAAAAGTAAGGATAAATGTTCTGGAACAATGTTATTGATGATTTGATGTTTTAAACTAATAGCAATAAATTAATACCCGTATCTTACTGATTTACAAATCCACATAAGTTCCACTTAAAAAATCTATTAAATTAACTTAAAATTAATTATTGGTTTAAAATTCTGCAACTAATATTATGATAATACCCAATGTCTCAAATTGTCAATATCTAGGTAACTTATCATCGACTTTAAAAAAAATATTACTTTATGAAATAGTATACCTAAGCTGACTATATGAAACAAAAATTCAGCTGTGTTTAACAGCAAACTACAACCTGAAATAAACCTTGAATATTTATTTTTGGAGTTTGTTCCAAACCACGCGAGGTTGAAGCACCAAGAACACGTTGGAGCTGGTCGGCGTGTGACCTTGAACGTGACTTGCGGCGCGAAGTGCAGAAATAAAAGGACGATTTCACCGGCACTGGGTCAATGCTAGCAGGATCTCGGACGCTGCGCTGTTTGGGTGTTCTGTGCCTGCCTATTGTTCAACAATATAATAAACAGGTTGCGTGTTTTACCGTCATATTAAGTATATAGAGATAATCACTACAGAGTCAGAGTACAGACGGGCGTCTTACTACGTAGATGGCCAATTATATTTAGGTATGAACACAGCGCCGAAACTACTAAATTCCTGCTATGGTCTTTGGAACAAATTAGACAGTTTATGGAAATTCCACGAATTTCGTAAAGTGTAGTTAGTTAGTTACCTATACTAGTTCATTCCGTGTAGTTAAATGGGAAAAAGGGTTTTAAATGGAAGTCAGTGAGTTTGGAAGATACAAGTCGTGAAAATTATTATTTCGTTCGTAAAAATATTTTATAAATAAACCAACCTATTTTTTTTTATTATCCAATAATCATATTTTTAAATTTAAAAATTCCAAAAAGGATGGCGTTGTTCATCATATGCTCCCGGAAGGATTCGAAGCTCCACCTTTCGAAGGTCAGTCCGAACTCCGAACGCTCTACCCTTTAGCTACGAGAGCTGTGAGTGAAACGGCGAATCATCCCTACACTAACTTAGCGTATCGGAATAAATTAAGTACCTACATAGTTTATTCCGTGTTTTTTATTCAGTACACGATTTACTTTTTTTTTATTGATCAAGGCAGCAAACGAGCATGCAGCACCTTCCGCTGCCGCCCATGACAACTGTGACCGACTTAGAACAAGACTCATATATGGGGACTGGGATAGTTAGTTCGGTTAGGTGACGGTGTTAGAACATTAGTTGGTTAGTTTGTAAGTATCAGGACTGGGACAGGGACTGTTAGTGAATGTTAGTCCTGTTAGTTATTGTTAGTAATAATCCAGTTAGTAAATGTTAGTAAGAGTCTCGTTATAATTCGGTCACAGATGTGTTGCTACCCTTGAGGACTGAGATGGTCGCCTCTAAAAAGTGTAGCCGGCTCCACACCTTTCTATCTGGAACACAATTGCTGTTAAAACAATTATTACACGGCAGAAATGGTACTAAGTACCGTGGCGGGCGGTAGTACTACCCCGGGCCAACTCTAGCTCTACTACCTATGCACAACAATTAAAATTATTTTACATGGGTAGATCCTAGGCTCTACTACCTAAAAAACTTACTTATCTACTTTGTGGTACATGACAATATAATTTAGTTATTGTAAAGAATAATAGGTATGGTAAATATAACGGTACCGAAATTTTTCAAGTGACATTTAAATTCAAATGAATTAGCATTAGGTGCAGTCACATCGATATATCTTCCGCGCGCTTTGGTAATGTTATTCATACGTAAGTCATTCATGATGGCATTGACTTGAAGTCAATAAACTTTTTTGTACCTATCGCTGTTTAAACAAAGGCCCGAGCGAGGCACCGGGGGCTTTGTCTCGGCTAACGGTGCTGATCTGAAACCTGTAGACAGGCTACCGCAAATTTATTCATAGTTTAACTATATCTACAGCAGCCGATGGTCAGCTGACCACTGGTTGTCCCGGGAGCGCCCGAAGTGATCCGCTAGGCGTTAGAAAAACACTGTTTACTATTTTCATGATTGAAATAAAATAGGCAGGTACTACAAGAAAGGTAAAGGTATGTAGGTATGTGTGTAGTAACGTAAAAACCCTTTAAACAGCGATATGCGCGTCTTTATATTACCTCCAAACAATTGGTTGGTATTTATATTAGCTATGCATCGATTAAACAGGGACTAGGTACGACGGACATTGACGTCGTAGCTCTGTTGATGGACTCTGCCTGCGTATCTCTATAGTTCTCCCAGATTCAATTCCCGGCCGGGGAATTGGTCTTATTTTTAAAATGTTTGTTCCCGAATCACGGGATTTTGAGATGCCTTATTTGTGTAGCAACTACCTATGGAAAATCGGTTGAACATTTCGTTTACTCCTAGCCACCTAACTATGCAACGCATAGGTAGTAACATGGGTGTGGTCATTTACCGTCAGGTGGCTCAAATGCCCGTTTGTGAGCGACATATAAAACACATAAATCCATTCACCGGATTTTCCTAATTGGTGAACGTAACAGTTAGCTGACAGCTCACTTAGTTGAATGTGGTAACACTGACACAGTCAACGCATACTTCCGACACCGTCATTAACCTCACCGCGGATACAATGCCACTGACAATACGCTCAATTCTATTGTTTAGAAATTACTCATTGAGTCCCGTGAACTGATTACAACTTTACAATATATGTATGTACCCGTAGGTATACTAAATATATATACGAGTACGAAGAGTATATTAATGACAAGGATGCTTGGTAATAGACACGAAGCAAATCCGTGGTAATAGACATCCGCAACCAGTTCCGCTCAAGTTAGTATTTAGGTATAAAATGGTAGTACGTAGCAAAAAGATTGTAAGATTTAAAATTTAAAGAAAGGCACCTTAGCGAAACGGCGGTAAATGCAAAAAATGACGTTCATAAGTGTATTCAAAATACCTAAGTGAAATAAATGATTTGAGTTTGAGTTTAAAGAATCGCTGTAACTGCATAAAAGACGAGGTGTATCATTCACCACCGTTTTCAATAATCTATCTATATTGTGTGGGTAAGTTAGTAGGTAAAGTAAAAGAACGAATAGGTAATATAATGTTGTGCACTTGTGTAGTTGCTAGATGATAGACGAATGACTTGAAGATTATGGATAGATAGAATATTGAGAATGTCTATTAATGGATAGCAGTGATCCTCATACGACGGTGCTAATCGTACGGATCCTAACATATTAAAAAAACACATCTGTAATATAATCATTATTACTTCGCTTTTATGTTGCCTTTTTTCTGGCTATTGAACAGCGATGTAGAGATTCTCTCTGTATTAAGTTATTATTTCTATCCTCTCTTTGGTTCTGTAAACACCTAATGGTGTGTAAACTTCGCCACTCGCTGTTTGTTGCATTTTCACGCCTTGTTTAGTACCAAATCGATCAGTAATTGGATACTTAAGTATTTATAGGACAGTGTCCTGTTTTCCGTCTCTGTGTTGACGCAGTCTGACACACTTGTTGGCGATAATTGGGATAATTATGACATGTATTCTGAATAGAATTAAATCTTTATTTAATCAAATCCTGACCCAAAACTAGGTAAGCCCGTATAATAGGAGCCAGAGCCTAACAATGATGAATCATAATGCCACATTTTAATTTTAGTCGTTTTGCCTACTAACTTGTCTCAAGATAACACATAGATAGGCCAATGAAAACCACTTGAGATCTTTTCTAAATTGGCAGTGCAATAAATATTTAAATACCCTTTAATTCAACCTCGCAATTATATTGTTTTCTAAGTTCTGATTTTGTTTTTGCTATGTAAAATATTTTGCAATCTGTGCGAGTTCTATAGACTTTGTCTCTTTACAGATGTACCACAGACCAGCGAATTGAGGCTGACTCCGTCCTCGCCGCCCGTGGTAATCTCCAAGGATGATTACGGAGTTAAAATTTGCAACACGCCCGGATGCATCCACACCGGTACGAGATCATAATACACCTATACCATTCAACTACCCAAAACCAAAAGAGAACGAGTGATAGACACAGAAAAACGTAAATTTGCGGATTGGTCGAGGGGTTAGTGGCCAACCCAAGTGTCGGAATTTCTTATGCCGCCCGAAAGCAATCGACATGTTTAACGACTACTATCAAATGGTAACATCCGGGACCGACGGCTTTGCAAGGAAGCGCCCAAGAATTTTTTGCCACTAGCGGTCACCCATCCAACTACTTACCGCGCCCGCTGTTGCGCAAGCCACCGGGCTATGAGCGCTTCTTGTAGGATATAATGCTATAGTATAATATTTTATTATATAATGTACGATATACATAATATTAAGTGCGATAGACTTTATTACTACGGAAATATTATTAGAATATTGTGATCGATACATAACACGTTTTAAGATATTTTTCAGTAGTAGTTAATGATCATCGAGAATACTAGCCGCCATACTAAGTGAGAAAAGAAAAAATGAAACTAATAGCTTTTTATATTAATAATATAAAAAGCTATTAGTTTCATTTTTTCTTAGTAATAAAGTCAATATTTCCGTAGTAATAAAGTCTATCGCACTTTACTTTTATTGGGTATATTAGGATGCTTGCAGTTAGGTAATAACTAATTAGAAAAGCTTATGCACTAGTGAAAGTGCAACTGCTCGTAATTGCGTAACCACTTATGTTATCGCGGAAAGGTACTAGGATACCTAGTTTTAAAATATGCAAATTTAGCATGCTATCTTTAAAATACTCAAACTCTTGTCGATTGTGTTAATAAAGGCAAAATTAAAATAAATACATGGTAATATAGTAACAAAGGTAAAGTCGGTTTGTAATCCGCTCTCTAACACTGCAAAAATATGTACGTGTCATGTCAAAACTTCTTCAATATTAGCTAGTGAGGCAAACTAAAGAAAAAGGAATAGAAGTAGTTCTTTCATGAATAGAAGTAGGTGGAAGAAGCTTACACTGAACCAAACAACCTACCAACACCTAATGAAATCATTGACTTATTATTACTATGGACATATAATCTCATACTAAAATCGCGAAAAAAATGTCCCAGTCAGTTATGTCATGTCATGTCATGCAGTTAACAAGGTAATTTAAACACTAAGATCATTACATCACGGTTTAATTTCGATTGCAGTCGTGAACGCGGAATTGTTGTTCTCCTTGCGCTTTGTTGTTCATTTGGCTCGGACATTTTTTAGCGCGGACCCAACGTCCATAGTAATAATAAGTCAATGAATGAAATACACACAGTAAAAATATACTTGTTCCCTAGCCTCAAAACTGCTGCAAAACATGGACGACAAAGCGGACCCTTGCGATGACTTCTACGACTTTGCGTGTGGTTCGTTCGTGAAGCATACCCGCATCCCTGACGACAAGACCTCGGTGAACACCTTCTCCATCATCACGGACCAGCTGCAGGAGCAAATCCGGTCGCTCCTGGATGAGCCGGTAGCGGAGAATGAGCCCAAGCCGTTCGTACTGGCCAAGACCTTGTTCCAGGCTTGTATGAACCGAAGTAAGTGTTTATGAGAATAACTGAGCGAAGCTGAGTGTAGCAGTGACAGCCGATGGTTCAAACATTGGTCTCCCGAACCGGGGCGCCGCGGCCGGTTCAAATCCTGCACGTACCTCTAATTAAAAAAATATGCGTTGGTCTTACTTTCTAATTATCACTTGCACCTAAGAGTTCTGCATAATGTTCTCAAAGGTGTGTGAAATCCGCCAAGCTGCACTTCGCCAGCGTGGTGGAGTATGGCCTCTTGGCCTGTAACCCTCACTTTGTGAGAGAGAGAACCGTGCCCAACAGTGGGACAGACATGGGCTGGGGTGATAGCGAAATCTGATAAAGGGGCTAATAAGTACCTACACTTAATAATAATTATATAGTACAATTTGAAATTTAGAATATTTTATCCGAATTAGGAATTCAAAAACCAGTGTTTAGGCTGAATCTTCATATTTCAGTTACTTATACCAATTATCAGACATTTACGTAAGCAGCTATGTGCGGTGTCGATTGTTAGGCGGTTTAATTGCACCTGCACTTTAAGTTTTTAAAATAATGGCGATTAGATGGCGATCCATGAATTCTCAATCCCGACAAATACTCGTGCTTTATTGATGCTTACTTGATGCCACCAAAAAACATTAGTTAAAATGTCAATGGTTAGTCAGCGGGTATTCATCTTTCATACATACATGGGATAGCTAAGTTTATTCTGAAATAATCCGACCGAACGCACTGACAGGTTCCTGTTCAGTCGTGAAATAAGTAAGAGGATATACTCGCAGTCCCGAAGTCGAGCAATACGCCTAGTTTGATTAGGCTATGTCATGCAAGTTGTTTGGAACCGCAGCTAAACTTTATAACAAGGACTCGATTGTTATGCATTACCGATTAAAGTAGAATAAAGCTATAAATGTTATTCGTAATGTATTGCCACAGCTGCTATCGAAGCTCGGGGAGTCCAGCCGTTACTGGACATGCTGCAGCGACTCGGCGGCTGGCCGGTGCTGGACGGCGAGGCCTGGGACGAACAGGCCTTCTCCTGGGAGCAGTCCGTGTACCGCTTCCGCACCGCCGGCTACTCCGTGGATTACTTCATCGACTTCTCTGTCAGCGTTGACGTCAAGAATTCAACTAGGAGAATTATTGACGTAAGAATTCATTACAGATTTTTTTAATATGCTGACCCAAGTCAACAAATGGCGTAAAACGTAATGTTTATATACTCTTTGAAATCGCGGTATTATTTTCTTCGGTATGGTCGGTCTTCGTACAAAGGCTTATCTAAGTTTGTCTAAATATATTGTTCTCTAGTTTTCTGCTTTAAGTATAACCTAAGTTCCTTAACAAATTTTTATTGGCAAGTATTAAAAAATTAAATGTATTTTTTTGTATATTTATATTTTAAATGCTGCGCTATTACCTCGTATACATTGCAGTGAATGGTTGCATGTAAAGATTACGAATTGAAATACCTTAGCACAAAAAAAGACACAAGTAACCTTTAATTCATTTTTTTATGTTAATGAGCAGCTGAAGCGAATAAATACATTTGTCTCTGCTTCGCAATCTGTTCCGCTAAGCCGAAGAGATTATAATGGTTAATATTGCTGTGTTTTCATAATACGAATTTCCTTCACTACTTGCTATACCTATTTGTATACTATGTATGGCAAAGCTAAGCTGCGTCTGACACCGCTTTTCTAAACATAGTACTTAATATATGGCTCCAACTTCAACCCATTAATTGCCCACTACACAAGGCACGGCTCTCCCCTGACAAATGAGGAGGCCTAGAGCATACTCCACTACTATAATACTACTATACTATCAGATAACCGAAAAAAAAAACTTGGTTCATTTCGGATAAGGGCGGAATCTAAATGAGGCATGTCATTGTTTCTGTCCGGCTGACCTAACACTAGCCGCGCGCGAGTCTTGCATAGTTTATTATTTCCATTGCTTAGTCGTAACTATCCGTATCCGTACCCAGATCCGAAATTTCATATCCATAACATCCCAGGTATACTCCGCTGGGCTGGCCCTAGATCTGATGGTTTATTCCATAAACGTATGTTTCATTATGGTTAATGGAACCTTAGTATGCCTCCCATCAAACCATTTGCCAATAATGTGTTTCTTCCACAGCTGGACCAGGCCTCGCTAGGCCTTAGCCGGGAGTACCTGAACCGTGGTTTCAGCGATAAGCTGGTGCAAGCCTACTACGAGTACATGGTAGACATAGCGACGCTGCTGGGAGCCGACCGCGCCCGCGCTGAAGTGGAGCTGAAAGACTCGTTAGAGTTTGAAATGAAGCTTGCCAATGTAAGTAGAGGGTTTTAGGATTAACGTGGCTGATTGTGACCGCATTGGGGCGGCTTGGAATACTGGTCCTAATCGTTGAGGCGAACCAGGATGTCGTATTGGGTACAGAAGCCGGCTCCCTTTATTCGAGGATATTATTGTTAGGTCATTAATATTATTATATTTCCGTGGGGCCTGCCTGCTAGCTACCAACAAATTGCTCGAGTCGTGTTCCGGTGTGAGCTAGTGTTTTAGTATTTCTTCATTCTCGACCAGCAATGCATCGACGAGGGCTTTGATAACGGTGGCCACTTGCTGTCTGTTGTTGTGCTCGTTTATCGGCGATTTACATAAAAAGGAGGATGTTGACCAAAAATAACAAATTATTTGCTTTTTTATCGATACAGTGTCTAGATTTATAAACAAATAACACAATAAGTTTATTATTTTAGTATTTAATTTGGAATTGCAAGTGGGTCGAAATATCGGCTTACAAAATACATATCGTGAGTTACTGTATCCTAATAAAATGTGTACAATCTGCGATGAGTTTAAAATTTTTAAAATAAAAGGGTGTGAAAGTGATTAAGTAGGATTTGTGCGTGTAAGTGATTGCGGTCGTAATGTCGTCGTTTGAATCGCGCGTTTTCTTGATGAGCTCAATTGAATCGATAATAAAAAGAGGCTTATGTTATTTATAATTTAGAATAAATCTTATACAGTAGGCCTGAGATAAAATAACGCAGGGCCAATAAAACTCTACGTCTATACACTGTACTACAAAAATAATAAAAAAGATGTGTTCTTTTCGAAGAAATAATATTATCGAAGTAATGGACTGACCTTTTCCATTGAAACTCCAAAAGGAGTTAGTAAAGTGAGGTAAATGTCAGTAAAGTTTTTATTCAAATTCAAAATTTAATAATCTTACAAGTAAAAAAAACCTACTTCAATGTAATGCAAATGTTTTATATATGCGTTTTGATAATTCTCATATCAAAACGTCAGAACTGGACCAAATAGAACTGGCAGTGGAACCACACGGGAAACACCAGCTTTAAAAAAAAGAGTCATCAATTCGGTTCATCCAGTCGAAAGTTCTGAGGGAACAACCATAACAAAATACAGTCGCATTGAGTGAGAACCCCCTCCTTCTTTGAAACCGACCAAGTCCATTTTGGAAAGTGGTACTTTTTACCACGTTTTCCGAAGCGAAGCGAGGTTTGCTTGTATAAAAAAGCAATTAATTCCTTCAGGATCATCAATTGTGTCTGCTATTTAAAATAAAAAACGTGTTGGGTTAATAACTCACTGGAAACAATTGACGGCGTATTGACTTGACTTCCCGACGACTCCACGCAATCAGCCCAATATAATAAATAGGCCTTGAGTGGAGGACTTTTATATTCACGCGGCATAGTAACCACGATTGTAATTACACAACAAGGAAACGATACTTTAAATATATTACTAATAGTTTATTAATAGTATCCATCGAATGAACATAACTAAGATGTACTGAGCGTGTAGGTACTCGTAGGAGTAACAAATAACCTTTAAATTTTTTTGTTTATAATTACTATTTACATATTTCGATTGAAAAATTTATATGCTCTCGTACTTATACGTTATTTATACTTATTATTATATTACTATTTTATTACTTATTCTTTATAGTCTAGTAGTTTATAGTCTATACGACCTCGTAGCCTCGTTGGTAGTGAGCCCGCCTGCGAAACGAGGGTTCACGGGTTCGATTCTCGGCCCGGGCAGACATTTTGTGACATATAAATGTTTGTTCTGGATGTTTGTGTTTTGATGTTTATGTTCTCCATGCCACGCGCGACACAGGGAGTACTAGCGAGTATGAGTGTGTAAGCGTTTAAAATATGATAATAAGTATTACCTATAAGTGTTATTTTAAAGGTCCTTACAATATTTTCTTTGAACTAGCAAGTTTTTCAAGCATAATTATGTACAGAGTGCTAATTAATTTCAATTTATCGAGTTTATAGTAGAAATCATGCTAAAATTCACTCTTGGCATTATATTTTTTTGATTAAAATTTACTAATTTGTTAATTAAAACTGTGCGGCTTAGTCAGTTACCGAGCCATCTCGTCATGACACGCTATCAGTGTTTATTATTATACCTATATCTCCTTCATCCATCTAAAGGTGGAGATTGTAAACGGTTTTTTTTCTATTTATCTTAATGATGTGAGAAACAATTACAATAGTTTGAAGATTTGTAACGGAGAATGCCCATTAGAAAATCGATATCGTTGTAAATAATTATGATCGGCTTCAACCCATTGATGGCCCACTACTGAGCCGGGTCTCTCCTCATACCTGAGGAGGCCTAGAGCATACTCCACCACGCTGCTCCAGTGCGGATTGGTGGAGGGGTTAGTGGCCAACCCAAGTGTCAGAAATTTTTAAGCCACCCGAAGGTATCCGACATGGCTTAACGACTGCTACCAAATGGTAACAATCGGGACCGACGGCTATAAAGCCCTCAGCCCCACATAAGTGCCCTCCGAAGCACGGAAGCGCTCAAGAAATTTTGCCACTAGCGGTCACCCATCCAACTACCGACCGCGCCCGCTGTTGTTTAACTTTGTCGATCACTTGAGATCGATGCAAGCCGCCGGGCTATGAGCGTTTAGAACGTTAGTTGGTTAGTTCGTTAATATGAGGACTAGGGCAGGAATTGTTAGTTAATAGTCCTGTAACTTGTTGTCAGTAATCACCGACCACACATTAGTAGTAGTTAGTAAGTCTTGTTCTTATTCGGTCACAGATGTGTTGCTACCCTTGAGGACTAGGAACAACCTAGCTCTATGAAAGTGTAATCGGATCCAGCCAGACCTTTCTAACCAGAACACAATTGCTGTTTGACCAACGACGCTCTGGTGGCCTTTGGTGTTCCAGATATCCAAGCGCCCCGGAGACCGCTCTCGATCAGATGTCTCGCTAGATTGTTTGGCGGCTATTTCCGTAAAAAAAGGAAGTATCAAATATTTTTCACGCCCACTAAAGAAATAAAAAAGAATATATTATAGCTTTACTAAAAACTACTTTCTGTCACGGATTTCTAAAAGTCTTCGTTAGTGAAACAGAGTTTGATTATAAATATACATATGTATATTACTAGCTACCAGTTAATTTAGCTACCAGGTACTACTAGCGAACGTCGTTCTACCATATAAATTACTTGTAGTCATCGAGATATTATATCTCGATGCTTGTAGTGAATGATTTGGATAATGTTCATGCAAAAATACTAAAAGCGCGATTAAAATTTGATGGGTGGGAAGATAAAAATTTGGGGTAATGTAATCGACATAAAATGAAAAAAAAAAATTTAAAATAGATAGGACACCCTTATCACCCAGCGGTATATAATATACTTTACTACCTATTCTCATACCTACCTGCAAAATATAAAAAAATATATAAAATTCGGTCGAGCCGTTTCGGAGGAGTTTACCACTAAGACCGTGGCACGAGATATTATGTTGTTTATATTCTATTTATATGCGACATCTGATACCCACGCTACTTTTTATAATTTTCATGGAAAATATGAGAAAAATAGACGTTATTACAGATACGCCATGAACTTCATATTGAAATAAAAAGATTTGCAATTTCATTCCGATTTTTACTTATTATTACTATATTATTATTACTTACTATTTTAATTTAATTAGTTCCGGTGTGTTTCCTAAGTAAAATATTCGGTCCAAAATAATAATAAGTACATATTATTGAATTAATTGAAGAAGAGGGTGAAAGAAAAACATAATTATGATACTGGTAAACTCTTGAGGCGTGAGAAAAATGTAGCTCAAGAATAGGCATTCCGCTTTATTAACGTATTTATTTAAATGTATGTCCTCTGTACCTATAGTGTGAATTAGTGTGAACAGCGTTCATCCAGTTTATTAGTGCGCGCTGACAAAATACACAATTGAGTAGCTCCACACAGACCTCCTCCTCCACGACGGCCGCGGCGCAGACGACGCCGACGCCGCGACAACTAGTTGAAGTTATTTAACTCATTCTTTTTGACATCATTTAGTGCTCTGGACAAAACATATGTTGATAAATAAATTAATACAAACATATTATCGGCCGGCTTTGAATGCGCTAAATTTACACGGTGATGGTACGGCTGACGACGACGTGTGCCCTAAAACCAATCTAAAATCTTAATTTTGTTCCAGATTTCCTTGCCACTAGAGAAGCGTCGTAACGCAACAAGTCTCTACAATCCTATGACGATCTCAGAACTGCAGCAGAAATTCCCCAGGTGAGCTATTCAATTCATGAGTGACCGATATACATATCTCTTTCTACACTTCATAAGTAATAATTTTCTTTAATATTCCATTAAGAGTTGATGATTAAAGTAATTTTATTAAGGGATAACTTTTATATAGGCCAATAAAGCAAACAAACGCATCGTGTATGAAAGGAAACATGTCAATCGAGCATCGATCGATCTGAACTCGGCTGACCCCGAGACACACTGACACAGTGGTCCTCGAGCGTCACCTACTGCCGCGCGGCTGTGGGGTGGTTCAGGGAGATGCATCCGCTGTCCGCTGAGGTCAGCTGCGCCCGTAGGGCACCCGCCCACCCTTACCACGCCTGCTCTGTTTCCACTTCCAGTACTCTAATGGCAGGGATTTTCTTTTACTTTTCATATACAGTATATGCAGAAAATTTAGTCTGAGTTGGTAAAGCCTTATTCAAAACTTTTATAAGGCACGAAAACTGTTTCCGAAAATATTTATAATAGTTTTTGATAGTAGTTGTAAAATTTTCCGTGTATCAATTTATCATTCGACAACGGATTCTCTTGCTATAAAATAATAATTATTACATGTGCACTCTGCCCCCTCTGTATCACTTCTACAAGACTGGGTTGTCTGGAACAGATCGCTCTTAGCGATAAGACCGCCTGTTGCCTACATCAAGCTCCCAGTTAGATGACGCGATAGCTTTCGCGCGACGATTACTATTAGTTTTTCAAAATTAGTCAACTAGCCTATTAAAAGTTGCTCTGCATAGACAATACCATGGAAATGCACCTCAATCACGCCGGTAATCCTTAGTAGGTAAATGAAATCAGAGTTTATGTGTGCGTGCCGCCGCGTGTTCCGAGCAGATGTGCTAAAGGGGGGTCGCAAATCAAAAGTGGCCGGTTGAATTGCGATTGCATCTGCAAATTGAATTATTAAGGCGGTGTGGAATACTGTCAGTGTGTATTTATGATTTGTATATTGTTTGGGGCGCGCTGAACGATGACTAACCAAAAGAAAAGAAAATCGATTGACAATCAGGAGAAAATATTCTGAATTGAATTTTAAATTCATCATTCAAACTTCCGCCTCTTTGGGAATCGAACCCAGAACCTTTGGAACGGCGATGGTGCGGGTCTATCTATGGTATCTATCTGTGATAGATATGGCAAATATTGCTTTTTGTCAAAATTGACGATAGACATTCCATAATTATAATTTGTTCATAATATTCATATCAGGCGTTACATTAGGAACACCATTATTACCCCCCCCCCCCCCCCCCCCCCCAACATAGGAACATGTACGGAAACAAAGAACATAATTTATACCCCAACATAAATATCACTAGCAACACGTGTTTCGCCAGGCATCATCAGATTATATATCTAATCCACTCTACGTTGGTCAGTCAATTTATTGTTGTTGTCGTGCAGGGTCCCCTGGCTGGAGTACATCAACCGTCTCCTGGCCCCTCACGTCACGGTTGGTTTGGACGAAGTCGCTATCGTCAACGTGCCGCAGTACATCAGGGATTTGGAGGTCAGTCAAATAAAACGTATTAACTTTTTTTAACAAGTATTCACAGTAACATCATCGCCACTAAACATCAGGTGGGATTGTTTTAAAAAAAATGTTTCAAGACCTGACTGGATTATGGCATAAAAATACATACAAGGTTTTTGTAGCTAACTATACTGCAATTCTAACTTTACATTTTCCATTCTTTTTTTCTCTAATAGATATACTTACTAGATTTTCCTTAGTTTTAGGAAAATTTCGTGAGTAAATCTGCACACCTGAGTGTTCTCCATAGTGTTCTCGAAGGTGTGTGAAGTCCGCCAATCGCACTTGGCACAGGCCTGTACCCCTCACATTGTGAGAGGAGACCCCCGTCGAGAATGCTTGCTCACATCGTAGCCCACTGTAACCTGACATGGCCTTCGTAAACAGGAGCTCCTCGAGAAGACGCCGAAGCGCGTTCAAGCAAACTACGTGATGTGGCGTGTTTCGGGCGCGTCCGTGTCGTACCTGACGGACGACCTGCGTCGGCGGCAGCTGGCCTACGTCACCGCGCTCTCCGGCAAGACGGAGCGCGAGAGCCGCTGGAAGGAGTGCGCTGACACCGCCAGCGTCAGGTAACTCACCCGGCTGAGCTGGAGCACATTGGACGGTGGGACACGCGCGCTATCATACAATGCGCCTTTGCAAACACATAAATTTTCTTGGAGTATAAGAGTACGAAAGTATCTATGAAAACACGTCACTTATTGAATATATAAGTAATAATGATATTTTCCTTGGCTTCACTGAATCATACTATTTTACTAAGTTTTTATTTACATTGTACCTGCATGTATAACTGTGTGTTTTCTCTGCCAGTATGTCGATCGCCGTCGGAGCACTGTACATCAGAAAATACTTCAACGAGAACTCCAAATCCAATGCCCTGGAAATGGTTAATGATATTAGGTAAGGTTGTTATAGATATTACGAGGAAAAATATTCATTTCTAAGTGTTAACTACTTCTTCCATGTACCTCGTTCATTGAACCTTTCAGACAATTTTTCAATCGTATGTAAGTACCACGAAAACCTGTTAAAATGAAAACTTTTAATGAATTAAGTAAAAATTTTACAAATAATAAATCTCCAGTCCCGGGTTTAATTTTCGATCAGGTCAAATATTGTGATACAGATAAATGTTTCTAATGTGGTAAATTATTTGTATCCATGTCACTAGAGAATCCTATATGAACGTCTAAAGGTTTATTTGTTACTGATTTTTCACCAGGCAACAGTTCCGTAAGACGCTAACCGAAGTGGACTGGATGGACGAGCAGACGCGCGGCGAGGCGCTCGAGAAAGCCGACGCCATGGCCGCCCACATCGCCTACCCCAACGAAATGTTGGACAATGACAAACTCACTGAATTTTACTCTGGAGTAAGTCACACATTCAAAAATCGTATTTTATATTATCTTTTTTCAGAAACAAACATTCAATTAAAATATAAACTACCTACTGTGTCACACTCCAAACTGTGTCACAAGTTTTCGGCAGTTCCAGCTCTCCTGGATCAGTTTCATAACAAATATAATTTCTTGCCCATACAGTTGGAGATGTCTTCGGAGCACCTGATGGAGTCGGTGCTGAACCTGACTCTCTTTGGCACCGAGTTCCTGTTCAACAAGCTGCGGCAGCCCGTCAACAAGACTGACTGGATCACCCACGGAAGACCAGCTGTCGTGAACGCGTTCTACTCCTCCATCGAGAATAGCATCCGTGAGCGCTCAGAAAATTAATGAATCAAGCTGAATGCCATTGTTGTCCATATTAAAAAAAAATTTTTGGCGGGCTGCCTCTTTTCTTATTTAGTGACTAAGTAGTGTAGAAAATTGCAAGTAACTACCTGGGTAACTTTGAATTAGAGTATAACTTTGAACTGTTATTTGAAGTTTGAGTTATAACCTTAAAAGAACGTTATAAAGATGGACTTTGGGCACGTTATTTTCCTGTAATCTAAGCCCTCCGCGTATTGTGTTCAAAGTTAAGCTGAAATTCAAAGTTACCCAATGTTACAAAGTTTAATAAGATTTTTTGTTGTTGGTTAAATTGGCCCAAAAATACAATTAGGTACTTGATAAATAACTGTGTCCGAACAGAGTTCCCAGCCGGCATCTTACAAGGAGCCTTCTTCTCCGCCAAACGCCCCGCCTACATGAACTACGGCGCCATCGGCTTCGTCATCGGCCACGAAATCACTCACGGATTTGATGATCAGGTCAGTTGTGGCTCTGATCGGTTTAAAAAAAATGTCGACTACCTTCGTAGGAACATGTCATACTTAGGTAATACTCGTAGTAGTAGGTACTAAACTTACTTCAAGAAAATCGTCTATATTATGCCCACATAAAATAACCTGCTAGAAATCTAACGAAAAAATTCGTACCGGTAGGTACTTCCATTTGTATGTAGGTACTGCATTAGTGTGTTTAATGTTATCTTACTCGTATCTATCTTTTACTTAACAGTACGTTTTAGAGCCTATTACCTAATGTTCAGAGACACTGGTCTAGACTTTATAATAGGCTAGTATTTTCTTTGACAGGGTCGTCAATTTGACAAAAACGGAAATCTCGTGGACTGGTGGCAGGAGACCACTAAACAGAAGTACCTCGAAAAGGCCAAGTGTATCATTGACCAATACTCCAACTACACCGTCAAGGAAGTCGGATTGAAAGTATGTACCTTTTAATTTAGAAATGTACCTACTTAAATATCCCCGTAACACTTTTCTTTTGATTCCTATGTATTTGTGTATATATTGTCTAAACTTTCATGGTAATTTCAGCTGAATGGTGTGAACACTCAAGGAGAAAACATCGCGGACAACGGCGGCATCAAGGAGGCTTACTACGCGTATCAAGCCTGGACCCAGCGACATGGCGAAGAAGCCCGTTTGCCTGGCCTCCAGAAGTACAGCCCTCGCCAGGTACTTTGGTTGTATGATAGACGACAGTCAGAGAACGAAACGCTAACGATATCAAATCATCGAACACTCACTTACTACTGGTGACTTTAGCGGTAGAAGAGTGTATCTGCATTGTATTATTATCGTACTAGCCCACAAACCAGCTGTCAATGAGGAAGCTGGAAACCGTTTTAACTGGCTCTCAGTAACAGAACCCTGTTAAAAAAATTACGGTTGAGACGACTACTTAGTAGCTCACCAGGTAGTTGAAGAATCCTCTCATCGTGCATGGGGACCGTCGGAATAGAACTGGGAGGTACACAACCTAGCGATTTAACAGCAGTGACCTCCCTTAGGCTCGATGGTGTACACAGTTTCTTACGCTACGAAAATATAAAAATCGCCTCGACCATACGCTAGCACTAGCCTTCGGTACACATTTGGTGTTTTATGTGCGCAATTTGGTGACGTGCATTTCAGGAACCAAGAGGTATATATTCTATACGTGTACACATGCTTTTTACCTACGTCGTTACACCTGTGTGGTACCTCTTAGGTCTTAAAATGCGCGTTTTCAAGGAGCGCGCTTAAAGCGTTAGGTAAGCGTGTATCGAAGGTAACACTTACCTTCCAACAGATGTTCTGGCTGAGCGCTGCCAACACCTGGTGCTCGGTGTACCGCAACGAAGCGATCAAGCTCCGCATCACGACCGGTTTCCACGCGCCCGGCCGCTTCCGCGTCGTTGGCCCCATGTCCAACATGGAAGAGTTCGCCAGCGACTTCAAGTGCCCTCTCGGCTCGGCCATGAACCCCGTCAACAAGTGCAAGGTTTGGTAGTGGATAACCCAGCGAGAGCTGGAAATACAGCTCCTGCTGAGCCTCTCCACGAGTGATGAGGAACCCGACTTTTTTAAAATAAACACTCATCGCACCGGGGCCGGCCCCTCGCAGGGGATCTCCCTTTCATCGCAACTATTTGTAGTGCAGTTAACGTTGTTGGGTGTTGTATCATCTAAATTGATGTTGTAAATAGTTTAATAAGTCATTAATGATACAATCCGTATCATCGGTCGTATTGTATAGTTGAATATAACTGCAACGACTCTTTGGTCATTGTTATCGACTGTAAGATTAGCACAAAATGTATGTTCTTATTGATGTGTCTGAATATTTAAGATATATTACAGTTGAGTTTTAAAATTATATTGACAAGATGGTAGACAGGTGGTGGGCGCAGGAATTCAGTGCATCGTATTATATCGATGTAATGTGGGTCCGTGCCGCTGGAATGTCTCTACTAACGCTTTAATAAAGTCCGTGGTACACAATTTATATCAAATATTTAGTATGACTTATTATTTTGATGCAGTAAATCACTTGGATCGCAATTCCAATGGCAATGTTCAAACTAATTGACTTGCCACGTACCTATAGTAGAGAAATGTTCTAAAATTTTCTAGTTGGACGTGTTTAATATACACTTTTATTAGATGTTATACTGATGAATTTTACACAGATTCGTTCGTGTTAATTAGATAGTATTTATTTAGGTTAGGGAATGTCGGCAGCCGTTCGTACATAAGTACAAAACACGTATGCTGTTATATGTACCTTTTGAAATAATATGTTGCATACAATTTTATTTATTTCGTAGACTTTTCACATGTGATAATGTACCTATGGAAATTATAAGTTCAGAATGTTAGAGTTTAACTTAGACCAACTTCAACTTACATCACATATAGGTACATAGGTAGGTACCTACATCAACATTTAATAACTCATTTAGGTAGTTAGTACGATTATTTGACTACCTACTGTTCAAAGATAGTAGCTTTTAATGTCATGTAAGTTGAAGTTTTTAAACATTCTGAGTATAACAGTTTATGTATAGTAGAAATAGAAGTTTCTTTTTTTTATTTTGTGTCAATTTTATGTAGTGTTGTAGTTGAAATATTGTGCTAAATAAAGAATTGTGCATATTTTTACTATAATATTCGAACAAGCGGCAATAGCACGATCAATATTTGCTCTGTATGGTATGAGATGCGACTTCACCATAATTATCTAAAACACCGGACTAGAATACTCATTTATAATTTATATGAAGTGAATTTTGTAAAAATTTTGTATTGTTATACATAGGTAGGTACTTATATCTACATTGTTTTGTTTTTTAAGTAGTTATTTAATTTTATAACTTTACCCTGTCAGATAAGTGTTCTGCTTTGCAGAAGGCAGTTAGTAGGTATGTGAAAAGTCTAGACAAAGTTTATCTCATACAAATCATTAAAATTGAGACGGCGATATTTGGATTTTTTTTCGTAAACAGAATAGTGCAATCTCAGATTATTAAAAAAACAAATAAATAAGTCGTGATAACCATACCTATCAATGTTGTAGCCAGAAATATGTTAAGTATTTTAAAATTTATACCAATTTATGGGTCGACCAATAATCCGATTCCAAGATTCAATTAATGTATGGTTTAAACTTTTATCATTTCGGATACTAATTTTAATTTAAACGGGTACACAAATCTCCTAAAATAAAAGGCGACAGACCTATCTGTAATACCTACATAATAATAATGAAAAGTATCACCTGTCAAGGGTTTCTCTTGGCTCCGCAGTGTTGCCGTGTCCAGGATGGATCCTGACTGTGACTTTCGAAATATCAGTTCAACGATGCAATATTGTACTCGTTTACAATAAAATGTTTCCAACGAGGGTCGCAACTGTATAGTTTGAGAATGAAGTCACCGTTCTCCGCACAGAGCTTACGTCTCGAACCACCCGCACAGCAACAGTGATTTAGTATAAATTTAGATTAAGGACTTGGCTAAGTGTAACACTTTATATGATTGTATTGTTTTAAATCTTTGAGACACCAATTATAACAATTTTTATGAAAACTGCTTTAATTTTCCACCCATCCTATCGCTTGAATCATCGAACAGAGGCGAATCATGCGAGATATCCGCAAGGTAAGTACTAGCTACGTACATAACTCTGTGATATGAACTTGAAAATATCTGCTTTTTCCGTGGTGAGACAATTCAATTATAAACCTATAATTTTCTAAACAGTATTAACTGAACAGAAACCCTATTGACTGCTTGATTTATTGTAGGTAAAAGTTACAAAAATGAAACAACAATAATTTTCAAATTTTTTTATTTTTTTTGAGCCTTAAATATACATTTATATACATAGTATTGTAACGTTAAGTGTCGCAAACGCACACCGGCCACGTCCACGCACCGCGCAGCGGGTATACCTACCACCGGCGGCGGCGATGGCGCGACAATATGCAATGCTTATATTACGGTCTACGGAAGTCGTAAAACACATCCAGATGAGATAAAATACTTAACCTAAAATAAATATTAATACTACAGAGTATTTTATTAAATGGATTAATACTACAGAAATCGGTCAATATTGAATCAACAACTAATTGTCATTACAATCATACGAGTCGTTAAAGGATTGTACAATCACTACTGGAAATTTAAGAGTACCTATTATATGATATTATTATGGTAACCATTTCAACGTAGACACAGACACGAACGTAGACAATGCAATTTTTTCAATTATATTAATGAAATGTAATACGAATCAAATTTCCCATTGACATTGAACTTGAACTTCAGAAATACAAAAGCATTTAGTTAAAATATTGTCTTGTTCAAAAACAAAGCATCACCATCACGAATTCCGCACCACAAATACAAGTTGGTAATAAAACATGGCGGCCGATCGAGTCGGCAGTGAAGCATACCCCTTCCGGCGGACGAGCGAGGCCCTAGTCGTACGCGAGGGAAGGGATATCGTCCAAGGACTAGGCCTCCGGCGCGCTGTCCCGCGGCGGCGGCGCGCGCACGCACAACAGCAGCGCCAGCAGCCGGTCGCTGTCAGCGCTCGAGCCCCTGGACCACAAGTGCTCATTCCATCACGCTAACCCTTCATTCATGTGACAATTGATGCTCTTTTAGTTTCGCTCAATGACAATTTATTACATTAACGCCTACCGCACTTTTTGAACAACACCAAAGCTTGACTGCCTCCAGGCGTGACGACCATTGTACAGTACGAGCAATAATATGTATACATTGTCACGTTTTCTAAAATATCTTAACTTGTACCAATCTAGAAAGAAGTGAACAACAATTCGTTCTAAATTAACTAATCATTAAACGATGTCAAAATAAGGTATAATAACTATACAATTTAGAACGAATTTTTGTTGTTATTGTTCAAGTTAAAATATTTTAGAAAACGTGACAATGTATGTACATATTATTGCTTGTGACTGTACAATTAGACATTAAAGAATTTACGCAGTAATTTGTAAAAGCATATATTTTTTCAGGACTATTGGGACGTTGTGCTGCAAATATATGCGTGTGCGCATCGTGAACTCACACTGTTCTTAATACATGTGAGTACGTGAGCGTATTAATGATTCGGTGGAATAGTGTTCATTTAATATTATAGGTACCTACATTGAAAAAAAATTTACGTGTAGATAGTATAGTGACATATAAAATTGGATACTTACTCGGTATCGATTTCAATCGCAATTGTAATAATGTAGGGTTTGCCTTCGTCCATCCACCTGCGGAAATAAATATTTAATTAGCCGTTAAGCCGTATAATTAAATTGAAAATCACTAACGACCATATATGATCACAATACTTGTGTTACAACCAACGAAGAAAAATAATCTGTATAAACATATTTAATGGGGAATATATTAATAAGCCAAGCCTCAGACTTTATTTGGCCAGGGAAACCAACTGGGGTTACAACTAAGCAACAGAAAATTTGGAAAGTTTCTAAATATAAATCTTCAAAATATTTTCTTACTGTCAACTACCTTATTATAGTCATACTTACATGTCGAACGCCGGCATGTCAATGTTCGGGTTGCGTATGAGTGCGGCCGGGCGGGCGATGCGCGACACGTCCCCGTTCGCGGCCTGCATCGCCTTCAGCGTGCCCTTCGTCAGGTGGTAGTAGCCCTTGGACGCGGCCCCCACGCCGTCGATGCGTTCGATACGCACCCAACCTGATAAACAAAAAGAATTGCAAAGGCTGACCTCACATAGAAACGTATTTTGAAGTGAAAACTCCTATAGTATTGTTGTGATTTGGAATTCGATGAAACGGAAATGACGCGCAAATGAAATGAAACGGAAACGAAAAAAAGACAGACACATTTTAAAGTGGGAAAAAATGAGATAGGGAGTAAGCAAAGCAAAACATCAATATTTTAACTAACAGTATTCGTTTTTTTTTCTGAAGTTTCACTCTTTCACTTCTAGCACGTGTGAATTGCACATATTTTTTATATTAAGCAACGCAAGCATATATGAACAACACATCTTCGCAGCCGTAACTTCGCAACCAATAACTGTCCCAATTGGGGTTAAGTGTCCTCTCGCAAAACAGACACTTAACTTTGCGACCGCCACGCTGGCCAAACGCGAATTGGTACACATCGCACACCTTCGAGGATATTATGGCTAAAATAACACACATCGAACGCCGTGGACGCACGTTCACGCTAGCGTACATCCATGAACATAATTACCTGAGAGCAGGGTGACGGTGGGCTCGCACGCCGTGCAGTTGCACTTGATCTGCCCCCAGGAGACGGCGCTGCGCAGCTGGGGGTACACCCTGCTCAGCGACTTCCAGTACTTGAGGACGGTCTGCAGATGGGCGCAGCCGTCGCTCGACTCCCACTCCGCTTCCAAGCTGGAACCCTCTACGCCCTCTTGATTCGGGCCGAGGATCCGTTTGATATAGTTCAAATTCTCTCCACATAAGGATGTGGAGCGTGTGTATAGTTTTGATATTTCATACGTTCCCGTTTGTAACTCCGACAAATCAGGCAAATCCTTTGATTCCAGGATCAAATCCCTTACAATTTCAGAGTCTAAATATTCGCTGTCATGTTCGCTTTGGCGATAGAGTTCTTCGGCGAAGAAATTGCTGCGGTACGAATTAGGAAAGGTCCGCAAACTGACGTCCGAATTGGACGAGGCACCCGAGTACGTACTCAAATTCACAATTGAGTAACGCTTCGAGGGCGGCTTCTTCACCCCCGGGACGTAAATGTCCACCGGGATCAGGTTGAGATTCGGGAAGGGCGTCTTGAAGAAGACGCATCTGGACGTCGGCGTTGCATAAAATCGCCCTTGTTTTACGAGAGTGTTAATTTTTTTCCTGTCTATGATAGTCAACAACTGTTTCTCGCCTACTGTTATAGCGGCAGGATCATTCACAAAATAATGAGGGTAGATAGTAGTGGACATCTGAAATCATATTTACCAATAAGTTACGCATGACAATAATGATCCTTAAAGCAAAATATATTAAAGAGTATCCAGTTGAACAACGTACTTGGCAAATTTTACCGTAGATATCAATCAATGGATATATTTCTGTATTATCTTTCAATACTCCCAAGGAAATGCGTGTCTTCTTGCACCTGCGAAGGCCTTGCTTCCTGTCAATTTCTATCTCCAAGTCACCGCTCTGTTTGAATCGAACACAGATCGCATAGCCCTCTCTCAAATTGTCTAGTTCGGCACCTTTGTTACTGACCACCTGTAAACAACAACATTCTCAGAAACTGTCCAATGTTGCATATTATACGCTCATTATTTCTACCAAACAAGCTGATAGTACCCATTACGAGAAAAGCACACTCGGCTTTCAGTCAATGTAATATCTATATATAAAAAGGGACTTACTATGTTCTCATTGAGTAAGTACTCTGACGATAGAATCCAGGACGGTGCGGGGAGGTCCAGCGCCTTGGCGGGCAACGGGTCTATGGGTAGGTAGGGGATAGCTCCTATTGAAATGGTCCCCGTATACGTGGATGTCATCTTGTCCACTCGAAACTGTAACAAATAAAATAACGTTTGGACCGACTCTCCCTTGGACGAAAACTCGACACTTAATTTAAACTCAGCGTACATGTTTCAACGCGCAACCGTAATATATTTAGTTTCACCACAGGGTTCTAGGAATTCAATGTTTTGTCTTGGGTGCCACGAACCACACGCAAATACCAGGACGTGTGTCCTGGTCTTTATTTACCATACTTTATTTTTCCTTTAATTTATTTCTACAAACAGGGCATAGTATGACATTCATTACGATATGAACATTATTCAAATTAAGTAAGTTCTGGCTTACTTATTTGATTTGACTATTTTAAATGGAAACGAACTTACTAGTTTGACAAATTTTGTAAGGAATAAAACAAAAAAATTCGCCACTATCGGTTTGAAACGGAAGTTGCGTAATAGGTTTTCTAACTGTACTGTGTGTTTGATATTTATTATAAACAATAAAATAAATTTTAACAATAATAATTAAAAAATAACATAAATTGGCTTACAAATTATTTGAAAATAAAGCGATATATCGTGTAAAGAAGTTTAAATTCACGCAGGTGTAAATTTCCATGCGCACAATTTTTCTTTTCAGTGTCAGGAATCAGTTAAAGACATATCAATGGATTCGATAAGCTGTATTTGTACGGTTCACACCATACTCAATATTATATTTTTTTTTTGCTCTATTACTTCGCCAGGCCATAACCTAAAATATTTGTTTAAAATAGCGTACATATTATTATGACGAGTGTCCACTTTTGTGTGCGTACAAGTGGACGTCGTTTGTAGCGCGAACCCCGTCTCAACACTCGATAGAAACGGCCGAACATGAAAACGCCACGCGCTCGGTCCGGCGAGGGGTGAGGTGAGGGCCAACCGGCCGCGAGTGCCGCCGAGTGCCGGCACTCCGATCCAAATATCAGTAACGTTATGACCAACGCACCAATATGTCGATTCGAATTTCTAAAATTTTAATTCTTGTAGCGCGATGGAAACTATTTTGTGACTTAGTAAATGATTTCCATCTTTGATCCTACCATCTAAAAATATTATCTACTCAATAATTTTAAGTATAATTATTATCATTCATTTAACATTTCTTGTTTAACTTTTCAATTCATTTATTAATGACCCGTAAGTCGCAAGGGTCACCATGCCGTTCACAGAGTCCTGGGTTCTCGAATCCCAGCGAGGTAAAAATTTTAAACTCCAAATTTTAACTCATATCATTTATTTCATGTAGGTATAAGTACTTATGTTAAATTTGCTATGCACCAGGAGGCGAGGGCACAGAAAGCTATCGTGACATATAGACGCGCCCTTAATCTCGGAGTTATTATTTATAATTTAAACTACAAGTTATTTTATTAAACATCTTACTTCAAATACTAGCAAAACCAGTCCATCATTGACCATCTCGCGGTTTGATGATGTGTCTTGGAGTCAAAACAATTCAAAGGATGGAAAAATTGGAACCATGTTTTAGTCTCATAGTATATCTATTATTAAAACATGATGCAAATTTTTATGGTAACATTCACAGTTTAAACACAGCGCAAGAGTGTGGTGACGGTGTGTGACTGTTTGTGACGGTGTGTGACTGTTTGTGACGGTGTGTGAGAACTTAACCCTTAAGGTTTTCGATACACTGGCTGTAGCGCGTGTGTGTAGTGACTGTGTGATATGTCTGTGACGGTGTGTGACTGTGTGTGACGGTGTGTGAGAACTTAACCCTTACGGTTTTCGATACACTGGCTGTAGCGCGTGTGTGTAGTGACTGTGTGATATGTCTGTGACGGTGTGTGACTGTGTGTGACGGTGTGTGAGAACTTAACCCTTAAGGTTTTCGATACACTGGCTGTAGCGCGTGTGTGTAGTGACTGTGTGATATGTCTGTGACGGTGTGTGACTGTGTGTGACGGTGTGTGAGAACTTAACCCTTAAGGTTTTCGATACACTGGCTGTAGCGCGTGTGTGTAGTGACTGTGTGATATGTCTGTGACGGTGTGTGACTGTGTGTGACGGTGTGTGAGAACTTAACGATTAAGGTTTTCGATACACTGGCTGTAGCGCGTGTGTGTAGTGACTGTGTGATATGTCTGTGACGGTGTGTGACTGTGTGTGACGGTGTGTGAGAACTTATTCCTTAAGGTTTTCGATACACTGGCTGTAGCGCGTGTGTGTAGTGACTGTGTGATATGTCTGTGACGGTGTGTGACTGTGTGTGCGACGCTCTGTAACACAAGAGTGTCGTATCGGTTGTGCGTTAGTGTGTGACAGCGTGCGTGAACTAAAGGTCTGCATTTACAATACAATGATTGTAGCGCGAGAGTGTGGTGCCGATTTAATTTACTTTACAGAGAGAGAATTTCTGCCGGTTCAGGTTAATTGATGGCTATTTTGTTACGGAACACAATTTACGCTAGCGAAGCTTCGGGTAAAAGCTAGTAATTATATCATCGAAGAAGCGTAGCATTCACAGGGTTCCATACGCCCCATCGAATTCCATTACATCGAAGTTCATGACATCGAACACGTTACATCGATAGTTTATTATATCGAACTATCATCACATCGAATGTTTATTACATCGATTGTTCATGACATCGAAAGCTTTTAAAATCGAAAGCTCATTGGATCGAATTTATAACATCGAAGCCTTATCACATCGATAGGTCGTGACATCGACAGCTTTATAACATAATAGAACGGACATCATTTTTTTTATATATTAAATGCAAGAAAAAAATCATTACGTTTAATTCATACATATATACATGTACATACATACATACATGTACCTACATACATACATACATATACATAAATACATGTATGTATGAATAACATTAAACGTTATTGTAAAAATGATTTTTTTCTTTCATTTAATAAATCAAAAACAATATGTCCGTTCTATATGTCCTGATTTTTTTTTTGAATCAAAGCAAAGTCAATCTTTAATTCAGCATACATTTAAATCATAAAGTAAGCACTTTCGCGCAATGCCGCCCTCTTAACCGCAGTTAAGAAATTTAAAGTACATTATAATACACAAATATTATTTAAACACAACACAACCAACGCAAACACAAGTATTACATATAAAAGTAATTAAATAAAAAACATACATTTTTCTGTACGGGATGAAGTGATCGTACAGCGACAGATTCCCTTCAATAATAAAAAAAAAACACATATATTTGTAATAGATTATTGACGGTAGAAACTTACCCAACAGCATTGGCCGCGGGTCAGGGGATAGCTGAGCACCACCACGCCGTGCTGGTAGCCGCGCGGACGCGTTGCGACCGTGTCTGTTCCAAACAACCAACATATATTACAACTTAGGTCGACATATGTGCATTCAATATCGGCGTATGGCGGTGGAGAATAATCCAGAATGTCCTGGTAACACGACCTTGACCCGCCCGTGGGTTGGCGCATGGCGCATTGACGTCATGCGCATCTAACCTTGGGGAAGGAGCCCAGGGGTGGGGCGGACGGGGTTATGTTTATATAGCGCCCGTTGCTACCGTAATCGCATTTAGCCACACTCACCGAACATCCTCTTTCCATCACGACATTATTATTAAATTTGTCTGTAAAAGTATATTTCCCAATTCAAAAAATAAAACAAGAAATTACTAAAAGTTAATAAAAGTTGGAACAAAAAAATGGCTATCAAAAAAAATTTGATGATTAAAATAAAATTCTTTAACGAAAGTACAAAACAACGATGTACATAAATATTCGAACCGACAAATTGAATGCCAAAGTAAAAAGACAACCCATTAAATTTATTTGTAATATCGCACAGTAAATATTTTATTATTGTATTCTCGAAACCTGCAAACTCTATCTAGGGCGCATTCAACCGCGCGCGTGAACAAATTCGTAGAATACGTACCAGAGCCCAACAGCTTTATATTCTTCCCGCAGAGCGAATGGAATGTAAATTGTCGTTTCCGTACATTCTCTGTCTGGGGGAACACGGTGGGTATGACGGGCAACTGTTCGCCTTCCATCATCGGCTCCTCCGGCGTGGCCTGCATCTGTATATCGTTGTCCGGCTCAACTACGCCCGCGTGGACGCCCAAAGCTTCAGCGTCCATCTCCTCAGGCTCGGAAGCCTCAGGTTCGGCCAACTTCAGATGCCCAGCCCTCAATTGGTCTGCGTATACCTCAGTTTCGTTATTTATATCGTAGGGATCCCCTACCGCGTCGTTGAGGAGGTCGAATCGACCGGAGTACTCGTCGTTCGGAACTGCGGAGAAAATATTTAACTGAATTTTCTGTTTCATTCCGCAATTTTTGGAACGAATTAAGTACAGAAGAACCTACGCACAATATAATAATCCGATTTCCATGAAAAATATGCCCTTTAAATTAAACTAAATCAACAATATATCATAAAATATTCCATTTCCCACGCATCGCGTGGGCTCTCTAAGGTCTCGCTGTTCAACGCAACATCCCACCCGGCACATGCCCCCGCCCCGTGTAGATGTCGATCGCTCACCACCCACCGTTCGATCTGTGTATCTATGTATTCGTTATACGATTTATATTTATATGTTATATAAATATAATTATATTCTCTGTTGCAATATTTTGTCCTATTACGTAATTAACAGGCAAGTAAGCATTTTTTCAAATACAATTTAGAATAATACGAGCCAAAAATAATCTATTCACTTTACGTAATTATACAAAAATACATAATTTTATCAAATAAAAAATTGTAATTTTTCCTAAAATAAAATCAAAATTCGGTCCTAACCTTGTTAGTTATACACAGATATACATAAAGATTTAATATAAAAAAAATTGTCATACCAAGCGTCCCGGCGGAGCTGGCGGCCGCCCGTCGAGCGGGCAGCGACGGTAGGCCAGACGCGCGTAGTGGCTCGCGACACCGAAGCCACTAGACACGTCTTACCCACCGGCACGCCGGCGCACGGCTCGCAAGCAACTCAACACTCGACAATATTCCACACGTACAACACACTAATATTATTACTATTGATATCTCTTGCACAGATGACAACACAAGAAAAACACTTATTTACTTCAAATTAACTATATGACTCCGACTGCTCTTCGTCGACCTCCGGTATTGGGCTCAGTGGGTCCGTAAATCTAAAACGTAAACGGGAGTAGAATTTTGCAGGGATGATAACTGGACTTCCCGGGATATTGCTGGGAAGCGGAATCGATGTGTCTACCCGAGTTTTTTTAACAGAATATTTTACGTTTATCGACAACCGTTCGACGCGATTTGATTGTCTACAGCATACACATCCCATGTCTTATGTTTCCGTGTTTCACATGCACTTAAGATATATTATTATGCATAATAAACGACAAGCGCGATATCAATCTAAAAATGTACGAGCTCACATAACTTCAAACACCACAAAATCACTCTATAAAGGTACAAGCGATTTAGATCGGCGATGTTTCGCGCTAGACCTCAGGCGAACTACTGAGGTCTGCGTGAAGCGTTAAGGGGGACGTTCTAAATTATGTCAAGGTTGTGCTAACATACATAGTAGGTATTATAATTATGTAACAATCATCACAATAGTATTTATTGTTTTTTTTCGCTTGTTGACTATAACTTAAAATCATGAATTAATATTGATAATCAATATTAATTACGTTGAACAATAACGCCCATTAGCGGAAGGTAGGTGTCTTTAATCTTTAATTATTATTTATACATAAAAAATATATAAACGTAAAAACGTTTTCTATTTGTTGTCTAATGCAAAATTGTGCACGTTGTGGCACCCAGTAATTTTATAGGTACACTAATACATTTTACGTTTTTGGCATATCTATCATAGGTTTTCAGGTGTCAAGAGTTATCTGTTTTGGATGTCGTATAAATAAATAAACAAATAAATAAATAGTTCGTCGTTACGATGTTACAAGGGTACTTACTAGTCGGTTGCAACGCGGGCATAACGTTGGCGCCTTTCGACACAGCCTGAATTTTCGTCGTCCGACCATAAATCTCAATCACCACATAAACTTTCTGAAATAAAAAGATTAAGTAGTATCAATGAAACATTCCGTAATTTCAAATTACACCATTAATATCGGATTTTTAAGTGTCGGCAGATCCTAGGGCTCGCGAAGGCTTTTGATATACAATAACGACACTTCAGAATCATCGGGAAGCCTTGTAAATTGCCCTCATCCCCTAACCATGAACCTGTTGCTTACTAGGGACCACCTGTTACGATTGAAACAAGCAGTAAACAGCAACATCATCTTGTTATAAAACTAATAATAATGACATAATTTATTACACTATATTCGCGCTACGTGAATCATTACAGAGGACAAAATACTGGATAAAAAGCAAAAATGTGCATTGGAGTGCCACCTGTTATCCAGTAGCAGTAACAGTCACACGGGAGTGAATTTAACTCGCTAGTTTCAATATATTATTGTGTTTTAGGAATATAGGCAATTGTCAATGTAATATTTAAATTGTTCTTGCGTGCGCGGTCGGTAGTAAGTTTTTTTACTGTACTGTACTGGCAAAAAATTTTTGAGTGCTTCTGTACTTCGGAGGGCACGTAAAGCCGTCGATCCCGGTTGTTACTTGTTACCATTTGGTAGCAGTCGTTAAGCCATGTCGGATGCCTTCGGGCGGCATAAAAATTTCCGACACTTTGGTTGGCCACTAACTCCTCCACCAATCGGCACTGGAGCAGCGTGGAGGAGTATGCTCTAGGCCTCCTCAGGTAAGATATGAGGAAAGGCTCAGTACCGGACCATTAATGTGTTGAAGCCAATTGAAGGGTTGAAGCGACGTGTAAATGATATTAAAGCGTAGATGATTATATCAATGACAAGTAGGTGTACGCCCAGAAATAATTCCTCGAGTGACGCAAGTGATTTTTGGAACCCAAAAATTTCACGTGGGCGAAGTCGCGAGCGGAAAATTTGCCATCGGGTCAAAATCATGTTCAAAGTTTCCGTTACATACGAACGTAATGTACAGTCACGAGCAATAATATATAATATACATTGTCACGTTTTCTAAAATATCTTAACTCGTACCAATCTAGAAAGAAGTGAACAACAATTCGTTCTAAATTAACTAACCACTAAACGATGTCAAAATAAGGTATAGTATACAATTTAGAACGAATTGTTGTTGTTGTTCAAGTTAAGATATTTTAGAAAACGTGACAATGTATATAACTATATTATTGCTCGTGACTGTACGTATAAAGCTAATAATAGCGTATAAAACCAGTGTCTGTGCGATGCAACATTAACAGTACATAGTGATAGTTCGAAAATTAAGGTACAGATAGATATGTATGTATAAGAAATATAGCTGCAGTCCGAATGCCCTACTGGCCTACATCCCATAAGCTGTACCGTACGTACACACAAGGCCGCTTGGTGTTCGCTTACAAATTTCGCAAATTTCCTGGCCAACATTTTATAATTTGTAGGTAGATAATAATTATCTATATCAATTATTGATACCGGATAGTTTATACCAACGGTCGGCAACACGCGGCCTGCGGCCTCCTTGTGGCCCATGATGGTTTTGAAAATTAGTTGCAGTAAAATTAGTAGAAGAAATTGAAGAGTTTTGCAAACCCTGTTTCGTGTGATATTGAGGGTGCACCGAGTCTTTACAAATGATTGTAATTAATTACCAATCTAATGATGCCAAAAACTCTTTTTATGAAATCAATGATCTTGTTAAATTTTATGGTAGCTCGCCATATGATTTTGACGAACTGAAAAGTATGCTCAGCCGTTCATTACAATAGTTAGTAGCACTTACTGTATATTATATGCGAGTAAACTTTTTCAATTGTCAATTACAGAAAAAACGTGCTTCTCGTCTCACAGATGACCATTCCATTCTACGATTTCCAACTACGAATATGACCGCTAACATTCAAGATATAGCCTCCCAAACAACCTCAAACATCGCACTGAATTTTGTTTGAAATCATTTGTTATTTACTTTTTATTTTTAATTTATATTTTGTTATTCCTTCTCATTTATAATTTCTAATTATCAATAAAATAAAATAAATGGTTTACAGCTGTTAATATTACAAGTGCGGCCCACCTTAAATTTATTTTGTCACTATGTGGCCCTTGCCTGCTAAAAGGTTGCCGACCGCTGATTTATACTTTCGCATATATTTCGTATCAGATATGAAATACATTTTTTTGGTTATTAGTTATTTTTAACTTAAAGATAATATTTTTTTGTTATTTTTTTAATGTTATGTACCTCCATTATATGATAAGATTTTGAGATGTAACCTGCTTTGAGTTTGAATCGCATCCTGGCACAAGGGCACGCTGAGATGTTTATTTACGTTCGACGCAATCAATAGATACAGTACGCGCATTCGAGGTCATCCGGCGACCCACAGCCCCAGGCAGTGTTAAGCGTCAGGAGAGCCAGCGTGCACGCGTTCCTAGCTGCACTATACCTGTCATACTCTAATGATATTCCAATAACATAGTATCCATCAACATCACAAGACGTTACACTGAATATATTTTGAATGAACAAAAGTGACAAGTCGGCCGAAAGTTCTACTTCGCTAATGTAAGGGTAAGTTTTAATATTACTTTATACATATTAGAAATAATATATTATACATAATAATATGACAAGTAGCGCGCGATGTGTGTCTCATGTTCGTATCTAACGGCAGCGGAGTTTGGGAGGGGCAGCCGGGGCAGGGGGAAAATTGTGTCTTGTCCCTTCTTACACTAGTAACCCACTTTTGTTTCGCCCCGAGGTTATTTCTATTTATACTTAACAATCCATATTTCTTTTTATACTTAACAATCTGTACCGTGTCCGAAAGACTTTTAAAGGAGATCAGCAACTTTCTTAAGAACTTAGGGCCCGAAATGGACATGCAGGATACATTATCACTTTCGATTGTGGATATTATATACATTATCTGTATATTCGTTTTTTTCTTGGAATAGGATGTGAATTATGAATTATAGACATCTTTTGCACCGCGCGCACATGACACTTTTAGTCGCCGCGATCGGCGATTTAACAACTGCATCTCAATGCTAATGCCAACATGTAGTATTTTTAATAGTGCACCATGTTGGATTGAGATAATGATATAAAAACACAGCCAGGCGTCGTCAGTAAGAATTTACACCACACAAACACATTCAATAACACATTCAAAGAGCATTCGCAACGGATGAAACATAAACATGAGTGTTACCACACTCTGGTTTATAATTTCTACCACAAGAATGTTATCATTGCTATATTAAAAAAAACCCGATATAATGGAATGACAGTTAGTGAGACCGAACGGGTCCAGGACGTTTGACTATCTAATCAAATCGGGACAGTTCGCGCCAAAACGTTTGAGTAGATCAATGTTTTAGTGTATCGCTACAAGGGAATACTATAATATGTCGATGTACTGATGCGATATTTGGATATATCGTAACGCTTCGCCGGGATATAAAAATATTGAGTTATACCACCTATTATCATTTTAATGAAAATATTATGTATGAAAATAGAAAATAAATATTTTTCCGGATAGTGTCTAGTGTCAGTAATTTTTAGTGTCTGTGTGGTTGTATTATGGTTAACCCATTTTAGTTTTTTTTTCTTTACTATATAACTGTGTGCAAAGTAGGTCGTTTTTTTATGATATCTATTATGTAACAAAAGAAAACCTACATGTGACATTAGGGTTTTTTAAAGATATCCCATACGATGTTTACGATACGATGTATGGATACAATGCGACATAATATAGTATAATTATAATATCGCTTATCTAGTTTGTGATGCATGTTAGTGTCGGAACAAACGACAAAAATCGGTAAATGGTTAACCTACAGAACACTATTACTCCGGTAAACAGCATTTTGTAATGGTGCTAAAATACCTACATATCATTTCACTTTTAAGTTTTTGGGCATTGAAATAATTAACAAGACTGTTTGAGTAACATATTTAGTTTCATAAAGGTTTTATAGATACGCTAGTTCTACATAACTAAATAATTAATAATATTATCATGTTAAAACTATTTCGTTTTGTTATGGCAACTCTGTTCAATATGTCGGAAATAAATGGTAGAAAATCAAATTGCGTTCAATATTTTATTACTAAATCTGATGTAGCAAGTGTAGCAAGAAAACGAAATATGAAATAGAGGTATTAAAATATGCAAGATTTTTCGAACGTATTGAACAAGCTGTCCACTCAGGCCCAAATCTAATGATCTCCTTTACAATATATTATAAAATTAACTTTCGCTACAATGTATCGTCCTTAGAGGTTAGTATTTATATTTCCGTTTGATGAGATTTTTTGTGGCCTTTTCCATTTTTTGTTATTAGCTTCTCCTGTACGAAACAAACACGGAATCTTTCACAATGTTGTTTGCCGACTCCCAACGTCTTATTTTTTGGAACATTTGCGCACGTTTCAAAAACCGATCACAAAACAGTAATATGATAGCACGGAGCTGGTGGGAGACAGAATCCTGGAATGTCCATTAGGAAACCCATAGAGTAAAGGCTCATTATCTTCATCTTGACGAAACCGGAAAGAAGCCTTGCAAGATTTTATTAGTCCGGTCTCTATCAGAGCATGTATTTTCAGTTTTTTATATATAAGACGAGTCTGAAATAAAACCGACCAAGTGGGCGTCGGGCCACGCACTGTATAGATTTCTGTACTTATAAAGGAAACGGATATAAATGTTTAACTATCGTAGCCTACGTCCGACCTGACACTTTTCTTTTAATCTTCGTTACATTTTGCTTATAATTTATTGACCCCAACGGATTTCGCAATCTCGTATACAAACAAGTTAGTGCGTCCAACATCCTCGACTTCATCACCACTTACCATCAGGAGGGAATTTTATCAAGCATTAACTTATGTAAACAAACGGAGCTCGTCGTAATTGGTGTCCGTAAACCTACTACTACAGCCAGTGGCGTAGCGTGGTCTAATATAGGCGTGGGCAAAGTCGCATCGGCGAGGCCCCATTGCTTTCGTTCCCAAGATCTACCCAATAAATCTTTCTTACGAACTTTCTTTCAAAGTATGACTTTCAACCATAATACAAGATAATTATGGTTTAAAAAAAGTTTAACAACAATGTCTAGGAAATAAAAAAACCATTTTGGGGAGGGTTTCTCTTCAGGGTGGCCCTGGAGGGGAAGCCCCCCGCCAATAGTATAGAGCTGCAACTCTAGAAGAATAGCTGGGTTAGGTTAGGTAATTTTACGCGAAAAAAGGAACTTTCCAAATGGAACTTATTCATTCAAGTATAGGTATAGAATACACCATCATTTTTTTTCAATTTTAATATTTTTGTTTAGTATTAAACTCAAAAAATACATTTTTTGTACCGTACTCATTTAAGAGGTGGCGCGTAGATACCTACCAGTCGTTACGGTCGCAGGGAGCTCTATTTTTCAGAGTAAAATTTAAATCATGACTACCTATACCCAATACATAGTTTCCTAATCTTTAAGTACCCGCACACGAATTGATTTTCACGCGCGTTATTTTTTATTTTGCGAACACTCCTAACATATTCATTTAAATTATATGTGGTTATTATATTTGAATTTGCCGCCTTTTTTCAGTCTCATCTTTCAGTAGCCAGAGTCTATCATAAAGGGATTTAAACCGTTTTTAAAACTACGCATACATAACAGACATATCATAGAAACAGCGACTTTAAAAAGATAATAAATCTGTTAACTGATCTCTGTCCTTTTTCATAATTATATGATCCATTAGTGGAGTGCCTGAAGCTTTATACCTCGGAATCCAGGGCCAGTCAATGAATATTCACAAAAACTATTGAAGTGCATTGTTAAAAGCTCAAATAAAAAAGATAAAAAAAAGTCCCGTTCTTGATTACAACAATTTACTGAAAAAATGTTCATAAAATGAAAACTACTCAGCCAAACTAAGTCAAATTTTTATGGGACCAAATGGCAACTATTCCGCATCAAACTAAAGAAAAATCACATAAATCAGATGATAAATATCTGCGTAATCGGTGAACATACATAAAAAAAATCGATGACGACGACAAGTATATAAAAACAAGCAAAGTTTCATACTAACTTTGCATCCCCGTTTTACCCTCTTAGGGAGTGAATTTTCAAAAATCCTTTCTTAGTGGTCCCCTAAGTTATAAAAGGAACCCCTGTGCAAAATTTCAAGTTTCTAACCCTTATAGTTTAGGCGTGATGCCGTGATCAAGGGAAATAGGGATTCATCTATCTTCTATGTATATAAAAGGAGAAGCTGACTGGCTGACTGCCAGACATATCAACGCAGGGCCTAAACTATAAGGGTTAGAAACTTGAAATGTTGCACAGGGGTTCCTTTTATAACGTAGGGGAGCACTAAGAAAGGATTTTTGAAAATTCACCCCCTAAGAGGGTAAAACGGGGGTGTAAAGTTAGTACGAAACTTTGCTTGTTTTTATAATTATACTTGTCGTCGTCATCGATTTTTTTATGTACGTACATTGAACACTGATTACGCAGAATATTTATGATCCGATTTACGTGATTTTTCTTTTCCATCAAAATTTAACATAGTTTGGCTTAGTAGTTTTCATTTTATGAACATTTTTTTTTTCAGTAAATTGTTGTAATCATGAGCGGGATGTTTTTTAACTTTTTTATTTGAGCTTTTAACAATGCAGTTCAAGAGTTTTTATGAATATTCATTGACTGGCCGTGGATTCTGAGTTTTTGCCATTTTTATGTCCCTAGACACTCCAATACATGTACAATGGAAGATAATATGAAAAAACTATTACTGGAGGCCTTTTTTATCGCAGTAGAACCCAAAACAATGACTTAAAATTTTTGTCTGTCTGTTTATATGTTTGTCTTGTGGTTTTGTAGCGGTAATCTCCGAACCAGCTATCTGATTTGGGTGTGGTTTTCACTAATATATTGTGGTAAGCTTCACTTAACATATTTTAGTGATTGTTTTATTTCAATCGGTTCATAAATAAAAAAGTTATGTCAGTTTAAAGTTTCACGCCTAAAAATTTCCGAATGTCGGTACTAAGGGACATGTAAGGGAAACGGAGCGAGAGCATATTTACTTGTTATTATTATTTATAGAAGCGCTCATAGCCCGGCGCGGCGGCGGCTTGATTGACAAAGATAACAACAACATTTAAGCAACAGCGGGCGCGGTCGGTAGTTGAATGGGTGACCGCTAGTGGCAAAATTTCTTGAGCGCTTTCGTGCTTCGGAGGGCACGTAAAGCCGTCGGTCTCGGTATGGCCGTGGCCGGCCTCGCGTCCGCGAGGCCTCGCGAGGTCCCTTCAGATCCGAGGCCGTGTTCGTGGGCCCACTTCGCCCACGCCTAGCTACGCTACTGACTACAGCCACCGATTACTGTCGCGGGGCTTCTTTTGGACGCGCGACACAGCCACCGGTGGTAGAGGCCGCAACTTTTTATGACCCGCCCTCAATACTCTCAATTTTTTATACTTTTTTAAAATAATGTGCATTAAATGTATAGCGTTTACGAAAAAATGTTGTAGAACATAGCCTTCCATACGGTGATATTAGACGCGTTAGGCGATTTTTAGTTAGTAAGTACAATACATGCATACATTTTATTAGTGGTTCCACAAAAACTGTATACCTGCATACTAACTTGAGTGGAACTGGTTGCGGATGTCTATTTCCAAGCATCCTTGTCATTAATAAATAATATACTCATCGACAGTATAGTATCCATCTATCTGTATACTATATAAAATAGAGTAAGAGTCCAGAGCGATCTGACATAACTTATTTTCACATGGATGAAACCTTCCTTTCTCAGTAGCGTCCATGTTCTTTGAATACCTGCGTGCTTGTGGAAGCTCACCTCGTGACACCTGAGCTGGTACCAGGTAAAAAGAAGCTTACCACGAGCTTTAAAGCGTCTGACAAAAGTTTTGGCCCATGGAAAGTGTCTGACACATATGGATACTATTTAAGAGTAATATTCTACAAAACATATATAAAAATCAGTCATGTGAAAATAAGTGAAGTAGCTCTTATTTTTAGCTGCCTTTCTTACCTGGTACCTGCCCAGGTGTCACGAGGTGAGCTTCCACAAGCACGCAGGTATTCAAAGAACATGGACGCTACTGAGAAATTAAGGTTTCATCCATGTGAAAATAATTTATGTAAGATCGCAATGGGCTCTTGGACTAAAAGGAAAAGCTGACTGACTGACTGACTGACATATCAACGTAGGGCCTAAACTAAAAGGGTTAGAAACTTGAAATTTTGCACAGGGGTTCCTTTTATGACGTAGGGGAGGAGTATGAAAGGATTTTTGAAAATTCACCCTCTATGGGGGTAAAATAGGGGTGCAAAATTAGTATGACACTGCCATTTTTGAATGTTACTCGAATTAAATTCAGTACGAAGGTTTTTATTGAAAGTCACGAAACACCTATAACATATTTTATCGAAAATCATACCTTAAGGGGATAAAAGGGGAGTTCAAAGTTAGTATGTAAGTTCTCTGATTTTATTAACTTTAATATATTATGTATGAATTTAGGGATTTTTGATGGGCGGAGGCGCAACGGAAAGCTAGTATATATGTATAAATAAGATTAATTATAGTTTTTTAGATATTTTTAGGGTGATTGCTGTGGAGGCACTACGATTTCTCTAATAGTCTGACTGATCCTATTCACGTAAGTTTCTCCGGACCATAAATTTTTATGTACTCTGAGTAAATGCTAATCCTATAAAATAACTTGCTATGGCGGAATAAAATACACTTTGCATTCATGTCATTTATTTATATACCACTTAAATATAATGTGCTATAATAGACTACCAATATGCCATATAATTTTGCAGTAGATGATGTCCTTTGAGCAATTCCATGATTATGTAGATGAAGAAAACGTTTTTGATGTCGCATCTGCATTATCATCATTGTATGCATTCCCACTCTGAAGTCCTATGTTAGATATTACCGTACAAGGAATAATTAAATTATACAGGCCAAATGAGATCGGAAGTCCAAGTTACAAAAGCCAATCGTTGTAGGTATGTAGGAACAATAAAATCCAAGAAAATATGAGCAGAAACTTACAAAAGATGTGCGGTAGCTCAAACACTTGGTACACCATCGTGAAACAAACACGTGGTATAAGTGAAACGTAAACGAAAAACGAAAGTAAAAAAGAAGCGTTAAAAAAACGTATTGATGTTTTGCTTTGCTTAACGGCGTAACATAAGCCGCCATTTTGACGTAAAAAGTATTGCTCTTAGGACCCCGACCTTGGAGCACGCAAGCGGATAATGCTTCCTATCTCATTTTCTCACACGTTAAAATGTGTCTATGTCTTTTTACTGTGTTAAGGCTATCGGCTTTAAAATAGAATGTGCGTGCTGTCAAAATAGAAATCCAAGATGGCGGCTACAATAGATTATCGTATTTTTTATTGATGTCAAAGAAGTATAACTTCTCACGCGCGTACATAAGTACATGTACCCATTTTTTATTTATATTTCATATCTGATGATTAATAAATCATCAGGTATGAAATAAAAATAAAAATAAAATACTTGTAATTCATATAATAAAGTCATACTCAGAGGTAAATACTAATACATCAGTGAAAAACAAACCCAAATAAACAGTTAAACCTTTATTAAGATTAGATAACTAGGATAATTAGCCCGGTTAATTCAGACATTTGAAATAACAATAATTCCCGGAAAGCCAATTTTTGGTGGAGAGCTAGGGTTTACCATTACAAATAAAGTGTCAAAAGTCCCCATCGATCCCATGTGTGCGTCAAAAGTTATTCGGGATCAAAGGTCAAAGTTTGAGGTTTTTAAGATTTATCTCGAAAACGGTAAGTTTTACAAAAAACTTCAGGCCAAAGTTGTAGATCTTAATATTCTCTAGAAGAATGGTTTTTATAATTTTTTTCCTAAGAGTTACCATTCCTGAGATATCGCGATTCTAAGAGTAGTGGAGTGCCTGAAGCTTTATACCTCGGAATCCAGAGCCAGTCAATGAATATTCATAAAAACTGTTGAACTTTATTGTTAAAGGCTCAAGTAAAAAAGTTAAAAGTAAAAAAAATCCCGCTCTTGATTATAACAATTTTTTACAACAATTTACTGAAAAAAATGTTCATAAAATTAAAACTACTGAGCCAAACTATGTTAAATTTTTATGAGACCAAATGGCAACTAGTCCGCATCAAACTAAAGAAGAACCACGTAAATCGGATCATAAATATCTGCGTAATCGGTCTACATACATAAAAAATCGATGACGACATTTTTTTCAGTAAATTGTTGTAAAAAATTGTTATAATCAAGAGCGGGATTTTTTTTCTTTTAACTTTTTTACTTGAGCCTTTAACAATACAGTTCAACAGTTTTTATGAATATTCATTGACTGGCTCTGGATTCCGAGGTATAAAGCTTCAGGCACTCCACTACTCTTAGAATCGCGATATCTCAGGAATGGTAACTCTTAGGAAAAAAATTATAAAAACCATTTTTGTAGAGAATATTAAGATCTACAACTTTGGCCTGAAGTTTTTTTTGTAAAACTTACCGTTTTCGAGATAAATCTTAAAAACCTCAAACTTTGACCTTTGATCCCGAATAACTTTTGACGCACACATGGGATCGATGGGAACTTTTGACACTTTATTTGTAATGCTAGCTCTCCACCAAAATTTGGCTTTCCGGGAATTATTGTTATTTGACCACTACTTTTATGTCTAAATTTACCGGGCTAAATGTCTCAAATCATAATTATGGCATCCCTTGTGCTCAGGTGTGACAATAGCGTAATATTAGTTAAAACACGTACAGTTATGATTAAGTATTGTCGAATCAGTCAACAGGAAGATAATGTAAGAACCAGTTAATAAGCACGTAATTAGTAGTATATCCCCCCACATCACAGTGCATGTATTAACAATAACAATATGCATATAAAATAATTTTGGTCTAAAAGAATGTACCGAATGACCAACATATTTTTACAAAGTAAAAGACATCATGAGTAATTAATTCCAGTGAGGAGACGATGGCGACAATGAAGATTTACATGTCAAGGATTGTTCAGGATATAATATATATTATGTATATATATACATTTAAAATATTCTTACGTATAACATATTATTATAGTAAAAAGATAAGGGAATTGAGTGCTAAGTTACAAACTTTCATAAACATATATAATACACTCAATAAATTCATACATAACATATAGTCATACATAATATTTTTTTATAAATACCACATAACTTACAGTATCCAAAAAACTGATTACATATTTTGGTTTGCAGTCAGTACTGTCACATACATACATTGAACATACCATTTTAATCTTGATTTCTTTGTGTAAGTCCAAATCTTATTCTCTGAAAATACAATAAACTATAAATACTTGTAATATACTGCCAATACATAAAATACTAGTGAACATGTTACAGTAAGTAGGATTAAGTATGTCAAAACGTCAATCGTATAATATCTCAAAAATCATGAAACTACTCAAGAACGTTAAGAATGATTTGGTTCTATCATACTTTTTGAATGTTGTCTTACTTTCAGCAATATTTGTATATAACCGCAATAGTTTATGTCATGCCCGACCATCGTTTGACCCTAGTAAATCTTACATGACAACTCTCCTAAAGCTCTCCTTTCACATCATTAAAATAGAACGCATATATTATCGATTACGCATTCCATTTGATCCAAAAAAAGTAATGGGTTCGGATTTAAAATAGTAGGTATATTTCATTACAAGTGCGGAAAGCCTGTCATTGCAAAGAGTTCCGACAAATGTCTACCCGAGCCGAGGCGCAGCCGAAGGTGAGGGTTGACAGTCGGAACAATGTAGTGACGGTTCCGCGCGTGTACTGAACAACTATTTTTAATACAGTTGCGAAAAAATGAAGCAATTCAATAAAATAATAAAAAGATCATTTTTGGAAAACGGCGCCAACCGTAAAATAATCTACGCAGAGATTTTTTTTGTTTTCTTCACCCATTCTGGGTAGTCAAAGGGAACTATGCCCATACAGCCAAGCCTTAAGTAGATTTTTTTTATTGATATGAAATGAAAATGAAATTTAATGACATGAAATGAAATGAAACCTAACCTAACTCATTGAATCAAATCATTAAATCTGATATTGAAACAAATTAGTAGCTTCTTTTTAGAAATATTTGCATGAATAATAAAAACTTCTGTTTTTGTTTTTAGTAAAAACTTCGTGGTTGTTTTTTTTGTTTTTAATAGACATTATTATGACAGTTGGAGAAGAGAACGCACGAGTGCGGAAAAGGTAAAGAAACAGCACGAGTGTGTAAAAGCCCACTTCCCGAACGCTATACGTCCCTGCAATACGTAACTTTTTGAGCAACTGTATTAAAAAATATATTTCTTCCTCCTAGACCACCACCGTCGGCAACTCCTATGGTGGTGCTGACAACGGTTGCCCCTTACTATACACACGTTGTGACTTGGCAGCATTTTATACAATAGAAAACTTATGTATTTTCAAAAAACCTAAAATTTAAAAGACAGCACGAATATGCTTAATAATAAAAAACGTTCAGTGTATCGAATCATCGAACCCTGAAGAATTCACAACAGAACATTATGATACATCCATATGATGAAAACATATAAACAGAAACATTTGTAAACCGTTTCAGGGACGAGCTACGAACATTAACAGCGTCCCTCTCGGCGGCCGCTCACCAGAAACGCTCCTGTGATACGTCTCAAACAACAAACTATCGAGAGCCGTTCCTGCGCCGCCACCAACACTGGATATATAGTACGGCCGACGATTCTACGCCGGTCTGAAGTTAGGCTTTTGGATATTGTGCGCAGGTACAGTACTTTAGAGAGATAGCGACACGAACACTGAGCGCGCGACTGAAACAAACAATGCTCAAAGGGACACCGCGCTCACCGCGCGCGTCCTGCCACCGTTTCGACCCTAAAATTGACATGTGCGCAGCGATCCGAACAAAGTTCAGACCAGCCCAGAACCGCCGGCGGTACTATACCTACAAGTACAAGCGGTCACAACATTACTCACATCGGGCACGTTCTTGAAGCAAGTGTCGAGCGGGTCCCCGTTGAGATAGACGAGCACCCGGCCGTCGGTGACCTTCTTGAGGCCCACGCGGTCCCCGGCGCGCAGCCAGTCGAACGACGGCGATATGATGGCGATCTCCTGCTGCCTGCTGCCCGGCCTTGAGTAGCGGATGTATTTGCCTGGAGGGTGGACAACAATCACTTCTGTGCGCGTATGTACGCTCGGTATGAGTAACAAAATGGGAAAGATACGGCCCGTCCGGCACCATGGTCGCCGTATCGGACTTCCGTTCCAAGGGTCCCGGGTTCGATTCCCGGCGAGGCGGAAATTCGAAGGATGATTTAAAATTTCTGTTTTCAGTCTGGGCTTGTGTGTGTTGTCCACGGCCCCCGCGACACATTCAATCGTAATGTGAGTTTGTAGCGTAGTTGTTTTAATTAAAACATATAAATGCATCGATCTCAAGTGATCGCAAAAATTAAGCAACGGTCGGTCCTGGTTGTTACCATTTGGTTGCAGTCGTTACGCCATGTCGGATGCTATCGGGCGAATTAAAAATTTCCGTCACTTGGGTTAGCCACTAACCCCTTCACCAACCCGCACTGGAGCAGCGTGGTGGAGTATGCTATAGGCCTCCTTAGGTATGAGGAAAGACCCGTGGCCAGTAGTAGGTCATTAATGGATCGAAGCCATATAAATCTACGACAAAATAGGCTACAAAAAAACTATGCGCAGTGGCATCAACATCTGCACTTACTGTAAAATGTTACATTATAGTCAGTAACTTAACGAACCCGTATCCTAGGATAGTACGGGCGGCGGTTCTTGGCCGGTCTGAACTTTGTTCGGATCGCTGCGCAGATGTCCATTTTAGAATCGAAATGGTGGCAAGACGCGCGGGGTGTCACTTTGAGCATTGTTTGTTTCAGTCACACGCTCAGTGTTCGCGTCGCTATCTCTCTCTAAAGTACAGTACCCGCGCACCATATCCGAAAGCCTAACTTCAGAGCGACCTAGAACCGTCGGCAGTACTATACCGCGCGTTGACACATTCAGAAAGGTACAACAGGGTCGCACTGACCGTCGATGTACGCGGTGTAGTGCGGCAGCAGGCCGATGGAGGGCGGCGTGTGCCGGTTCACGTGCGCGTTCAGGATGTTCACGTCGGTGACGCCCACGCGCACGTTGCCCGCGTAGCTCGACGCGCTCTCCACGATCTTCAGCTGCCGGTTCACGTTCATTACCCGACGTCCTACGTGAGCGACTCAACGCGAACGCGATTGCGAAGCGATCCGATGACAATAGGTTAGTTGACTAATTTTGAAAAACTAAATCATAGTTTGCCAAATGGTCTAATTTAACTTAATGTTATTCATACATTCATACATGTACATACAGACATACATACATGTACATACATACATGTACATACATACATGTATGTATGAATAACATTAAACGATAGTGTAAAAATGATTTTTTTCTTTCATTTAATATATCAAAAAAAAATATGTCTGTTCTATATGTTCTAAAGCTGTCGATGTCACGACCTATCGATGTGATAAGGCTTCGATTTTATAAATTCGATTCAATGAACATTCGATTTTAAAAGCTTTCGATGTCATGACCAATCGATGTAATAAACATTCGATGTGATGATAGTTCGATATAATAAACTATCGATGTAACGTGTTCGATGTCATGAACTTCGATGTAATGGAATTCGATGTGGCGTATGGAACCCGGCCACTTCAATAGATATCGACTGTTTGTTGTTTCCGCGGCGCACCGCGCCGCTTCGCGTTCGCATCTAGATCGCCCACGTAGGACGCTGCCTTAGCTTAACGTACGCACGCGGACTAAATATTGCTTGTTAACGATTGCGCATAAATATTAACTCTTACTAACAATAACTAACTGAATTGTTAACAACTAACAGGACGAACTATCACTAACAGTACCTAACCTAACCAACTAATGTTCCAACACCATCTGGTAATTGAACTAACCTTCTTTCATGAGCGACTACGGAAGGGTGGTGCTGAATACTCGTTTGCTATCTTAATTCCTGAAAGAAAAATGGATGAAAAGCGCACCAACTTAGAAGTGCGCGGCCAGTTACGAAACTACAATTGCCATTTATTCAACGCCAAAAACTAACCTCAAACATTTCATCGATCGCGAGATGGGCCGAACTGAAAACCAGCGCGCCATTGGGGTCCTCCGAAAGCCGCTCCGCAAACGTGTAGTCTTGCATCAACTTCACATTGTCGCCGCAATATTCCGAGAAACTCCTGCAATTAATACTACAATATAGATGCGGTTCTTAAACTTAGGTATATCGAGTATTAATAAAAATTAGAAATAAAAAAGAACCCATCAACTCCAACCAATCAAATCCAACTATAACTTGAGTAAAGTTAACATCATATTTTGTTAACTACACCTAAATCGGTCAAATAAAGTGCACAAACTACTGTACACTCAAACCCCGCTCCACCAAACTATTCCGACGGCCGACATACTGCCCGAAGAAATAATGCTTCAATCGTTCGTCATCTCTCATTTTTGCATATATTTCAGTTTTCATGATGACTTTCCACTTGAATAATGTGTTTGTCGTTTTCAGGAATGGCAGTACGAGTACATGAATACAGGGGGTGCTCACCAGTACGGCGGCGGCGGGGTCTCAACCGCTCGGCTGGGACTGATCAGCGAGTCGGAGTTGCTCCGCCCGTTGTAGTTGAACGTGCGCTCCTCGTTCGGCAGCAGCGTCACCTGGAATAACGACCAGTCGTGTATGTCGCCACCTACGATTTACCACTTACACGATCGACGAGCGACGCCGAAATATTCCTCACTTGTGCTCAAGTAAACGTGAGCAAATGACAAATATTAATCTTTTTAAATCTTGACTTAGTTTTCAATAACAACGAACAATGCATTACGTGCTGATCAGTAACATGGATTTTTTTTTATTTAATAATCTTATTATATAAACCTTAATAACCTTATTAAGTAACCTACCTATTTTGCTTCGCTTCGGGAAACATAATTATGCTTAAGTATTGGAACTCGAAAAATATTTAGGTGGGAATTTTTAAAGAGGTATACATTATCCTTTTTATTTGTGAACCAATTGAAATAAAACAATCACTAAATATTACGCGAAGTAAAAACAAATTTTTGACATTAACGGAAACAAACGCATATGAACTGAACTAAACAACTGAACGAAACCAAACAGACAAAAATATTAACCAGTCATTGTTACGCTATACTGAAATAAAATCATAATTCAAAACCAACGAGAATTTAGTAGCTAGCATATTACGTAAGATTCTGAAAATCATTTATCGCCATTGCAGATGGCGACACAATCGCTACACCCACCATTTCGAAAATTGATAATTTATTGATTTCGGGGCGTGGCCGGCCAACTTGACTGCGCTCAGGATGAGTTGTTAAACACCAATAGATCGACGAATAATTATCCATCTCACTATAAAACGTCTCAATAAACACCCGATTACGGTAAATATAATAGGCATGATCTTTACAGAGATACCATTACACAGATAACAGAAAATATGGTACAGATTTTTCCTTCGTCATTGGCATGGACCCATTGTGGTATAGTGGAAGCATAAGGAGGAAATATCAGTAGCTGTTTTCTGTGTAGTATTCTTTAATCTGCCCTTTAAAGGACTCTAATGATTTACTGTGACGACCTTATTGATGGTAATGGAAAATGAACTGAAAGCGTTCTTTGGGGTCAGAAGGAGCAGTTGGATTTAACACAAAGCAGAATAATTCTCTCGCAACTCTCGACATCGAAGTAATTCCGAAGGATTCAACGGTCGGAGTCGTGAGACTCGACGTCCGGAAATTCAACAAGAAATATGTTATTTCAGAAATCGAACACGAGGGAGCTACTAGGTACCTGGCAAAGTTGTTGGGCGGCGGCGACCGCCGCCCAGCGCAGGGCATACAGCGGCGGGCGACGGATACAATTCGACGGACACAGTCACGAAGAAAGTAAATTGGCCGCGAGCGCCTCCCAATCATCAGTGAGGATATCATCAACGTCTAATGATACATTCGTCTTGCGGCTTCGCGCTCTCGTTCACGCAGCTGCTTGTAAGCTACGTACGCTACTGATATAATCACGACTACAAGAAGCAGCATTTTGATAATCGTCTTTATACAATTCTTATGATCAAATTTTCACACTCTTGTTATTTTCAAATATTAGATTCATCGGACGTAAGCGCAATCTCGTTCGCGTTGGCTAGTAAGGCTACGTAAGCAACAATTTTATACTATAATAATTGTTCAAACGCCTTACACACCAATTGTAATCAAATAATCAAAGTAAGGGGTTTTATCACAATCACTAAATTTAAATTCGAGCCGGTTTAATTAAATCCCACCACAGCTGGCTCGGAGGACCCGTACGCGCGGTTCGCACCGGCTTCCACGCACTAGACTAACGCGAAGCCGGCTCTTAACACACCATAGAGTACAATTTGTCACATTGGCCGGCAGATGGCACTTGTAATGCTAACTTTGACTTTGAAATGTCAAAAAGATCTATTATTTTATAATATTAATTATACTGTTTTATAATAATCAAGTTGTAATTCTTATATCAGAACGTGTTCGGACTGGCTAATCGGCGATTCCGTTACTGAATCGCGGCGCTGTCAGTAAAAAGCGTTGGAAACCATGTTCACCAGAATAAACTACCTCAATACCGTGTAACAACATAAATATGTTATAAAAACCTAAGCAGTTACTTATTTAAGTATATATGAGGTAATTCGCTTGATTTAATCTATGAATAGTCTAATCACCAACAAAACGTTATATAATTTTTTTCGTTACAACGTTATACAAGATCACATCAATTACCAATCATTTGATAATCAGAAAAGCATACGCATTAAATCTCGTCTAAGGCCGACGTCACACTTGAAGCTATTGCTACGCTATACCGGCCGCAACTGAAACTCAATCCCATCATGACCCGTTTGTTTTCACTGTAGTCATTTTAATAAACTAAGAAAAAGCTGAGCTTTGTGACGGCTCGCGTAGTTTTTCTAACGGATAATAATTTTAACGGTTATGTGACATTGTCGCTTTCCCGCCAAAACTCCGCCGTTATTTTACAACCTGATTCTAGTGGTGTCATCTAGTATTACTTAGATTAACTACGATCTTTAGTTCTGTTGAAGAGATGTTAACTCTTTGTTTTTCTAAGAGATGTCGTTAGTAGTACAATAACATTTATATCCAATGAATACAAAATTGTTAATGTAATTTTTTTATGGTTATAAAATTATATTTATTTGACAGATTACACATATTTCTATGTTAATACACAGATCTATGGGCGTGATAGTTTTTCAGTAAACTGTATCAAAAATTGTCTCAGATTGTGGGATAGTGATAGGGCTCGCTTCTAATAAAATAATTCTTATTTTAACAAGTTAAGGACGCGTTCCGGTCAAATATGGCAAATCGCCGCAGCAAGTATTGTACCTGTGTGCACTGCCCGTAGAGATCCACCACGGCGTATATGTTGAGGTGAGGCACGTACCACGCCTTGCCCATGTCCATGCCGTCCAAATAGTAGTGCAGGCTGCGGTCCGCGTGCCACATCATGCCTGAAAGCAACGAGGTCGCACACGTTAACACGACAAATGTTCCCGATCACATCCAGCGCACGATTGCCAATAACGATTGGTCGAGCTGCTCGATAACACCTTCGTGTAGAGACAACGCCGGATCAGGCCAAGCACGCAACCATTCGGCCAGAAATAATAGCGACCACCCATCGGTTGCCATTATTCAAATTTATTGCCCCCGACATTATCACCAGTTCCACCATTTCTCTTCTATAACAGACAACTTTGCATGAGACGCACATTTGACGGGTCGCGATGAAAACGCTAGAAAAACACAGCACAGTCCTGCACTTACCAACACGACTGTCCACTTGGAGGGTGTTCAAATCCAGCGGATATCCGTTCTTTACACATTCACCGCCCATCATCGCGGCTGCCCCGCTAAGAATGTAGGTGCTGTGGTTGTGACGAGTCACCTTGCCTGCCATTCATACAGTGTACTTACGCTGGTGCTCACTCACGTCTCCGCATTGTTATTCGTTACACACTGACATCGACGACCACAATCAACATTTTGTGCTCTAGTGAAATAATTATCATTATTTATTATATTTAAATACTTTTATTGACGTCTTTCTTAGATAGCACGTATAGAAGAGGTCTCCATCGGACAGTTAAATTCCTTGTTTCGACGTACATCGTACGGGGCGTATAGAGATAAATACTTTTATAATCGAAGCTCTCCAATTCCATAGGTATAAGAAATAGGCGGAAACGGTGTATACAAAGTTAGTAAAAGCATTGTATGTATTAAACATGTACTATATCACTTCATACGTCACTAAAATAAATAACTTTCTAAGAACAAATTACCTAAGAACAAATTACCTGGCGGTATCATCGCAACACTGACTTTTACACTGCTGGATAATACAATTCATACGTTTCCGTATCCACAAAATACTTATTTTTTATAGTCTTAAAAGACCTAAGAATGGAACTGTCAGACAATCTTTATCCACAAACTGACGGAGTGTGGTGTATGGCGTGTCGACGGAGTACCATAAGGGTCAACGTGATTGAGACTGAATCAGTTAGACGGCAATGTGAAAGTACACAGTGATCAAGAGATTACTCACCAACACGACTGCCAACTGACAGGGTGTCCAGATCCAGGGGGTAACCACTCTTGACACATTCCCCATCCTTCATCATGGCCGCTCCACTCAGAATGTACGTGTCAGAGTTGAGATCGGTAGCAGTCCCCGCCAGCGAGCCAATGCTGCCGTTCGCCTCGAAGTCCTCCGGACGTATTGCCGTCACACCTGGAACCGCCAGGCGTTTGGCTTGTATGGCTTAACGAAAGGCTTTGTGCTTAAAGAATTAAGCGATGGATCTGCCCAGTTCACTGGAAACATTGATGAAAGAAGATCGTTCCGCAGATTACACTTAACTAACTAACTCTTGTGGCGCAGCGACCCAAAATGTGTCTTGGCCTCCGACACAAGGAGACGCCATCGTTCTCTATCCTGAGCAGCTTCCCGCCAGTCTTGGATGCTCAACCGCTGCAGGTCCCTCATGGCTTCGTCCTTGCAGTGGTATTTGGGGCGCCCGACCGGCCTTCGCCCATTCGGCGTCCCCAAGTACGCTCGCTTTGCAGACCGATCTTCCCCCATTCTCTCTATATGGCCGAGACATCGGAGTCGCTGTGACTTAATCTCCTCTATTATATTGGTCCGAGTGACTCTCGTATCTAAAACGAAGTAGTGTTCAACGTTCAAGTCCGAAAAGTTTACCTATTTCGAGGCTACCAATCCAACAGTCGACCATGCCGTCAATGCGAAGCTCGAACATGTCGCATTCCCGGAGTGGCCGCGAGCTGAACAGGACAGCGTCGTTGAACTCCGAGTAGACCGCCGTGCGCGACGCGGTGAGACGGGTGCGGCTCAAACGCGCGTTTCGACCGTGCACCCGGTGGAAGCACATTTCTCTAAGAACATGAATATTTTTGTGTACAAAGAGTATAAAACCAAACTGTAGTTCTATGAAGCAATAAATCAAAGATAACTAGAAAATTATATAATCGGGTTATGATGTGGGGATATCTCTCTCTACCTATTTAGTGGAATAATAGAATGTCACAAGTATGTTGTCATGTACGGGGCATCCCGCGGAAAACAATGATCACATTTGTCACTTATATACAGATCCATGAAGTCTTTCCCTAAGATTACATCCTAGAAAACATTTTTTTTCTCGCGGAATAACTGATAAAAGTTATTATGTATATTTTGTGAACTGGTTCGAAGTAAATAAAGATTTGCGGCATTTAGGTATACAACTAAGTATTGCCAATCGGTGAAAATTGACTACTCCCCTTAATTGATAAAATGGGGTACAAGTGAAATTTCTATGATGCCTATAATATTTGATTAGCAATATTTCGAGTGCTTATCGAAGCGAAGCGAGGAGTCTTGACTAGCGGCAGCAATAGCTGTGTATCGCTCTTGATGGAACGCAAGCGTTGTGTACAATACCATAGACATACTAATCTTCCGTATAGCCTGTACAATCGATACGTCTGGAATCAACCCTATCGGTCGCCACCCTACCAAATACGCCATAGGTATTAAATTATATACAAACAAGTACAGAGGGTACAATTATAGGTGTGTCGGGCAGTCTGTGAAGGGGTTAATAATGCAATAGCCGAAGGGTGCTGTCATGTCTGTAGGGGAGATTACATGAACAATTAATTGTGCCCCTTTGATGAGATTTACATTCACTAGATTCACACTGATTTTTTTTAATTGACCAGTAAAATAGTTGCAGATGAAAAAACATTTCATTTTGAAATATAGAATTCTTTGAAGTTATCTTATAACACAATGCATGTACATAAATTAAATTAACAAATTACTTATGTGTTGGTTTTAATGTTGCCGGCAACTTTAAAAGTACGCGTCGCGCGTTGATTGTATTTGACCACACAAAATTTTCGCTCCATAATTTATGACTTTCGTTGCGGTCTCAATCGACAACAATGTTACGACAGGCCTCGAATAGCAATTGCCCCATGTGATGCCTCAGTTTATGATGTTTAATAAATATGAACGTGGTCGACGCAATCTCACTCAAGATTGTCTTTTATTTGTTTAAATTAATGATTTCCGCGAACCACGTCCAAATCATTCTTATTGAATCCAGCGTTAATTTAAATCTCTAAAAAGAATAAAATAAACATTAAATTATTTTAAATCAAACAATTTATTAATACACAAATTGTATCATTTTGCGTATGTGTATTGCGTATGAAATATATTGCGAATAAAAACTACTTGCATATTGAGTAGAATGCGATGTTTTTTGGCTTGGTGCACCGACCACACAGCCAATAGACTGCTAATAACAGGCGAATGGTTTCAAACAACACATCTGGCTTATAGTACTGATATAAATTCGTGCCGTCTCATTCTTTCCCGTTGCTTAAATTAATCTATTTCTTTCCAACGTTTTGTGTGGCCTTGAATTAGCCAATCACAGCGTTGAATTAGTCAGTCATCCCGCTTCGTCTTACCTCAGCTAGTCGTCTGAATGTTTTCCATACGGAAAATCAAACATTAGGAGTCTATTGGCTGTGTGGTCGGTAGCTTGGCGCATGCCGGCCACCGATGTCTGTCGCGGGCCACTGCATAGATTAAAGTATTGGGCCACTGCGACTTTAGTAGCGTAGCTGGAAGCCGGACGCCGCTACTTTTTATAATCCCTACTCTATATATATATATAATCTATGCAATTGCTTGGATTGTTTTTTTTGTATATTCATTTTTATTTATTTAAATTAGTTATTTACTTACTTTGAGATTTGATTTAATGTCGTTATAAAATGCTTTTTACAGAAAATAAAAGGTCGCTTTGACAATCACAACATAGCGTCAAGCGAATGAATAATGAAAAAAAATTACGCGGGTAGTCGTTATTTTGTAACTGTTTTGAAATGTTCTCATTACTACTATTCTATCGAGGATCCTACTACTATTTTAAACTACCAACTCGCCCCGCGCTGAATATATTTTGTCTTCCATAATCGCAATTTGTCGCTGTCCGTGAACTCGTTCAATAGACCCGTAATCGGTATTCATGGTGATCAAATAATGTTGATCTTACGCGATATAAAAAGTTTTCATTTCATTTTATTATTTACAAGCATTCCGCTCACGGCTTCGCCCACGTGAAATTCGGTTATATCGAGCCTTTTAATGAACTCGACAACGCTTTTTCTTTTGACTTGTTTTACAAATACCATAATTTCCTAAAAACCTTTCTTAGCGCTTACTTGCGTCACTTTAGTAACGTACTTTAGTAAAGTTTCAACTGAATCCTTAGAAAAATTTCAGTTTATGCCCTTTTTATCAACTTAGGAAAGGAGTTTACAAAAATCCTCTCTTAGCGCTCCTTTACACTCTCCAAGGTACACACATGCAAAATTTCAGCTTGTTGCGTTCAGTAGTTACGACTGTAGGTACGTTGTCTGTCAGTCACTCAGTAGCGGAAGTGCGAATATCTTCACAGCAGACTGGCCGCGAGGCACCTTTTTAACAGTACAAACATGTAAATGTCAATCCGCAAACGTATATAATATATTACGTATATATGACGCTTTCATGTCGCGGTCGAATAACATAAATTAAGGTGACTTTATATTAATAAAAACCCGAGCAGAGAACAGGTTAAGTTAGACGCCCAGCTAAAAACCAAACAAATATATCAGTGAAAATCATTTGTGTCCAATGATGACCACATTATGACGTCGGTATGTAATGCGAACAATATTTTATTAATATTAAATGACATTTTTGGTTTCGATGTGGTCTCTGTAGCCCTATCATACCCTTTGAGAATAGTTAGTCTGTATCATAATAATACATAGGTATACATGCAGACTGCGCGCGCATCTGTGTTGCACTCAGTAAAAACTGATTGAATCCATAATTATGTCAGAACAATAATGGATATATTTTAAAACCATTTAAAAATACGTTTCAGTGGTATAATTGTAGTTAATATTTGTCGCTGAACCGACCACGGTTCACTGGGCAATATGTAGATCGTTGCGATAATGTTTCACAAGGTTATTGTGTGTGTTCTTTTAGCTTTAACGTTCACAAGACAACAGCGAAAGATTTACCAACCTTCACTTCGAATGCGGAATGTACTAGGTAATAATGTTATAAATTTACGTTAAAATAATGTGGCTGAATTCTATATTCTATAGAATTTGTTCTTTAACAATAAATCTTTATCAAAGTCGATGTCAAGTAGGTATCATATTTATACCCAAAATTTCGCCTCATGTGAATATGTATTGTGTGAATATTTATGTTGTTCTCTTATCGTGATAATCGATTTCTGTATATATGTAACTAAACTTTATTTTAATTTTTGCTTTTCACATCTTGAGACGGCGTGAAACATATGGATATACTTGTCAAAAGATTTTGTTATTTCCAGTTTACTTTAAAATAGTTTAATCAATGACATTATAAGTAAATGATGAGTTTAAAACGTTTGTTTACAATCTCCGAAACCATTCATAATTGAATCACCTACCCAAAATTTAAACTTCTCTAATTAATCAGTCAATTAGACGGTCAGCCACTGACTGGCACGAGAGTTGTGCGGAATATTAAAAAGATATTTTTCTGTTATCAGATTGGGCAGTGCACGTGCCTAAAGAAAAAGAGCGGGGGAAGACTGTCATAGTCCCGGAACCGGTAGCGATAAAAGGAAAAACTATCGAGAGAACGCCAAACAAGTTAATGGAGGTCATTTGTGTGTCACAGAAGGAATTTACTCGTATTTCGGATATTTGATCAGCATTTTGTACGGCATACCGAAAGGCTTCTTAGATTTTTATGAGTAAATTATATTTTGAACCCTTCAATTTTAAGTTTACTGTCCATATAACACTGGGGAGATTATTTCTCCTCATACTAACCAACTAGCGAAACAATATACATCCTTGCGATAATGTAAAAGATATTTATCATTTTAAGTTCATGTCACGATTGTTTCATTTTACAAAACTATAATAATTCGATATGATATTGGTAATTTTTGTAGTTTTAAGAAGCTATTTCTTTAGGAAGCTATTTAATTAATAAAGTATTTTAATTATGAAGAGATTTGATGTAACATGCAGTTCGTGATGTGTAAAATCATAAGTAACATAAAAACAATGTATTATTATTAAGCTTTAAATGTAAACGAGTGTTTACGGATGTTAATATTCGATGTTGTGAACGTTGCACGTCATTTCCTCTACAGTAACTAATTCATGGAAGCAAAAGGTGTAGAATATGAACCCCCGACCATTGATTTGGCTAACAGCTCCGGCTGGGCTAATGGTTAAACGTGCTAATGGCTGCTACGTAGTAGGGCTACGACGGAGCGCTACGACAGATGCATAGTTACGATGGCTACGCGCTGCTACGCTCCGCACGCCTTGATAACTAAACCAAATGTTTCTCATTTGGCGACAAATATTTGGGAGATTTAACATTCATTACGTCACGTATTGCTTAATACTTATATGAAATAAATTATTTGAGTTTCAGTTTATATCCCTCTTAGCATCAAGTCAGGCGGACTTGATGCTAAGAGGACTGTAGGTACGTTGTCTGTCAGTCACTCAGTAGCGGAAGTGCGAATATCTTCACAGCAGACTGGCCGCGAGGCACCTTTTTAACAGTACAAACATGTAAATGTCAATCCGCAAACGTATATAATATATTACGTATATATGACGCTTTCATGTCGCGGTCGAATAACATAAATTAAGGTGACTTTATATTAATAAAAACCCGAGCAGAGAACAGGTTAAGTTAGACGCCCGACGACAAATATTTGGGAGATTTAACATTCATTACGTCACGTATTGCTTAATACTTATATGAAATAAATTATTTGAGTTTCAGTTTATATCCCTCTTAGCATCAAGTCCGCCTATTGATCCATTCCTTAATATATGAATAAACTTATATTCATATACTCGTTGCGATACTTCGTATGACAAAAGTACTACAGTACATAAACATCGTGTCATGAAAATTAAACCAAGTGAATAGGAGTAGAATGTACGAGGCTGCATTTATTTACAGGTACAGTGTATTGCTTTACTTTGCGCTTTATTAACATGATATGTAAATATAGAATTGCATGTGGCACAAGAAAAGCCGTCAGATTGGCATATTAGTAACTGTGCTTTCCTTGATAAAACCGGCACACAATGTGAAAAAGCGTATTAACAAAATATGGTATCATTCTGTCAAACTCAAACTCAAATCATTTGGCGTCCTGTCATTTGGCGTAAGTTGTTCCTTTTCTTGTGTGAGTGAGATAGATGGCATCCATTGGTCTATACTCTTCTAATACACAGAGACAGAGTATGTACAAAATCACGAGTGCCTTCCGATTGTCTGATCAGACTATCGGATCGGACAATCGGACCGAAAAATCGGACGTCTATTCCCAGCCTAAGGGCGCGTTCACATAGGACGTCCGTTTTACTGGATCCGTTTTAACAGGTCAGTATTTCCGTAGTGTGTGGGACGGAAGGTAACATTCACACAGCATTTTGAGCGCGTTCACATAAAACGTCCGTTTTACTGGATCTGTTTTAACAGGTCAGTATTTCCGTAGTGTGTGGGATTTTTTTCTGGATCCGGTATACTGGATTCTGTGTGAAATCGCTCATACAACTGCATACGCTACTAGCATCCAGTATACTGGATCCAGTAAAACGGATTGCTATTTATTTTGCCGGACCGGTATTTTTTACTGGATCCGGTATACTGGATTCTATGTGAACACGCTCATACAACTACATACACTACTAGCATCCAGTATACTGGATCCAGTAAAACGGACGTCCTATTTGAACGCGCCGTGAGGCTGGCAATAGACGTCCGATTTTTCTCTCCGATTGTCTGATCCGATAGTCTGATCAGACAGTCGGAAGGCACTCGTGATTTTGTTGAATTTGTTTGAATACTCAATACACATCCGATCCGTGTAGGATCAGACGTACAAGTCGGAAACAGCGCCAAGGTGTTCACGATTTTATTACCGATTCGATTGTCTGAAGGTGCGGTCTGCATACTTTTGTACAAAGACCAAATAGACGTCCGATTTTTCCTTCCGACTTGCCAGTGACTCTCTAGCGCGACAATGAACGGACGTTATTATGGTCGTAGAAAAGCGTAATTGCTTATTGGATACAGGCAGTGAAGGATATCACGATAGACAAATTAAAGATTTGGCTTGAGAAAACGTGTGTAAAGAGTTTTTGCGTGAAAGAGTAACAAATACCCACACATCCCCACAAACTTTCGCATTTATAATATTAATAGGATATTCTAAAAATTTTCAGTCTACGGACGTTAAAAAAAAAGCATATTTATTATCAATAGAATAATAATACGATACGTTATAGGTAAGTAAATAATTGCATTTAATGCCCATATTGTAACATGTTCTTTCTGGCAAGCAAGCACTCACACGACTGAGTTCAGAAAAAATCTGACGCAAAAATCAGACGTCTATTCCCAGCCTTAGCATCGCAGGAGAAATCGGCCCGATTATCTGTCCTCCTCAAGCGAATCGGAGTCTGATTAATATTCTGTACGCACATTCAATTCAATGTTCTTTATTGCATATTTCTATGCAATAAAGTACAGATTGTAACTTTGTAATAAAGAATAAATAAACCAATTTAATTATATTAATATTACCTTTTTTTGGTTTCCACTTAAATAACTAAAATATAAATTTTAAATGATTCCGCCAATCTAAAACGAAAATAATCTTAAAAATAACGCGGCGGTTCATTTTGGAGGAACGGTAACGAACTCAGTGTTATGTTGTGCCCATCACTAGTCGTCACTAACTGATAGGTGTCAGGAATGCATTCTCTGAACGGCCGTCATACTACAGTATCACTGAAATTATCTGTCCTACAAAAAGTCTTACGTGGGCGAGAAGCCTCATACAGAGAAATACAGAGTAATAATAAACTTAGTATGAAGTATACTAAGTTTATTAATACATACCTACAAATATACATTATGTGGCATACTACAGTATCACTGAAATAATGAAAAGGATAAAAAAATAGAAATATTAACGAAAAAGGCTTTCTTCAATTTATTTTCACAATTTAAGATTTAAGTTAATTTATCATGTTTGCCACATTTTAAAATGACACCACACTTGTAACCCTGATTCATGTATTGATTGAATTCAGTATTTTCGAAGGCTGCCGTGAGCCGAGCTATTAGCATATTCCACCAATACCTGGCTATTTCGCTCAGCCAGATTTAAGTAAAGTTAAGCGTGTTAAGGCTAAAGAGAGTCCGGGACTAGCCCCTAATTACCAGCCGTGGACATGGAGACAATATATGAGGCAGACGATATTACGCTCGAGCCATCGTCGTCTGACTCAGAGTAAGTTGTGCTTGCTTTTCATATCAAAGAAACAAATTAATATAACATTTGTTTTATTATTATTTACGTACAATATGGACGACGCCCTATTAGCCCGATAAACCGATAATATATGGAAAACTGCAAATGACCCAAATGGGAAAGAAGTTGTACTTTGGTGTTTAATTTTTTTTGTATTAACTATAACTTAATGTCTTACTTAAAACTAATCTTGACATCGAAAAATGATTTAAATTAACATCTCTTCAAATTTTACGTTCGGTACATTACTCGTACATTGCTCTCATGTATTATTATTGTATTATGTATTTGCATATCCTTTCGTCAACATATACTCGCCACTTTGACAGACAATATTTTTTTTAGCGATTCGTACGACGCCTCTCCGACCAAAGATTACTCGGGCGGCGCTAAAGGCAAGGATCATAAAGATCGTAAAATTAAAGGAAATTATTTTCGATTTTACGTCATTGTAACCATCGTATTAATAATTATATATTTTATAACTATGAAGGCGATAATACAGATGCTCGAAGTCATGGTGATGTATGATTAAGTAATTCAAACGATAAGTATAAGAATGTAACGACTGCATTTTACCATCTAAACTACATCGCCACTTACCAACAGGTGACATTGTAGTGAATTATTTAATTATCAATGAAAAAAAACTCCGTTGTAAAGACACTCGTGCGATCGACATGTTAATGAACCTATTTTTTGGTAACTACGAGTATAATTATATGATATTGTTTTATGAAACTCTTTGTGCACTCATTTACAACATACTTGATTAATAACTTCTCTATTCTTTTCTTAATTAAATTGTATTTTGTAATTTATGCAAGTATAATGTAAAAAGTATATAAGTATAATATACTTTTTATTATTAACCGTGTCATAAGTAGAAGAACTTGTTATTCGTAGATATCCATCGATCTTTTAATTCAAGCCAGAATTTATGCTGCTGCAATAGTGTTAAAGTTGTTCAGCTGTTGAATTTTGAGAGTACCGTTGTAAAATTATCTGCTGTATTTTAATTTAAAACAAATATTTAATTTTATACAAGCTCTCTAGCTACATTACCTTGTTAACATATTCACATAATTATTTCCTTGTTACATAACTTGCATTCCATAAAATTGTGGGTACTTTAAAATGTTATTATTTATATTTATTTGCATTTCGGTACTGTTGTCCGATAATTGTAATTTATAAGTGAAATTGCTTTGTCATATCATATTTATTAAATTTAAGAAGGTACTGTCATATCGTATTTATTAAATTTAAGTACTGTCATATCATTTTTATTAAATTTAAGAACTGTCATATCATAAGTATCACATTAATTTTATATTTAAGTTGAAATGCCCACTAAAGGCATTTTTATTTAATTAAGCTGTTAATACATAAATAATAAATATATAATTAATTACTACTGTTCTACGTCAGTACGTATACTTAAAAGTTGACTTGATAAAATCCATTGTTACCAGCAGCATTTAGTAGGCTGTGTGCTAGGGTCTCTAATGGTGATCTCGATCTCTAATGGTAATGGTGATTTGCTGTTTGGTATGCTGCTAGTATGTGTTATTTTATAATTAATGCGTTATTTATAAGCAGTGTAAGGAGGTGCGTGATGCTGAGAGATCGACAAAACATAAGCTTTTCATTATTAATTTTACACCTAAGAACTTACAAAGTAAACAAAAGAATGGAAATGGAGGGAAAGTGTAGGTAATATTAATGTAGTCGTGTCGATCGTTTCAAGTGACCACGCTTGATAGGTGCAATGTGACGTTATCCGTAGTGTATCCACTTATATACCCGATTTGAATTCACTGCTCGCTTCTAAGGTTGTCCTTCATTAAATATATGCTTAAAATTATTGTTTTTTATTTCATCTAGGTATAGTACCTGCTTTTAATCAAAAGGATCGAAGAAATATAATGATACTAGCTTTCCCCCGCAGCTTCGCCCGCCAAAAATCCCCAAATATATAAAAGTTGATAAAATCACAGAACTTTCATACTAACTTTGCACACCTTTAATTACCCCTTGCTTACCCCCTTATGGGATGATTTTCGAAAAAATATTTTATACGTGTTTCATGACTTTCAATGAATAACCTTCTTACTGAATTTCATTCGAATGCCTTCAAAAACGGCAAAGTTTCATACTAACTTTGCACCCCCGTTTTACCCCCTTAGGGAGTGAATTTTCAAATCCTTTCTTAGTTCCCCTACGTTATAAAAGGTACCCCTGTTAAAAATTTCAAGTTTCTAACCCTTATAGTTTAGGCCCTGCATTAATATGTCAGCCAGCCAGCTTCTCCTTTTATAGATAGATAGCGAAGCAGGGTTGGATTGCAGCCCGCAACTGCAACAAGCTGACCAGGTTTATTCTGTTGGAACGCACTAATCTCTACAACTCACAGTTAGATTTGAAAATTTTTTTTTGTAAGGCACATTCATGATGAACTCTGCAGGCTATGCCAGGAAATTAATATGTTCCCGCGGGATAAGAGATATAAATAAGTAACTTCATTGTTTATAAACCATCGCAACGGTCAGTTGTCATGGGCGGCAGCGGACGGCTGGTGCTCCATGCTCGTTTGATATCTTGAATTCATAGAAAGGGACAAAGGGATTCCTGGTTTGGGGATATGAGTATGTAAGCATTTATTTACATTTAGTGTAGCTGTTAAAAAAAGCGATTCGGGTTATATTTCCTCAGCCACTCGACGAGACCGCAAGACAAACAAGTGTTTACTTCAACAGAAAAAGCACTCTTTTCGAGTACAAGCAGTTGCAGCAATCCATCCACAAGTATGTTTCAGTTCTGTCACGTTTGTGCTCCATCAATATTTAGTTGTGTTATTGGAACAAATGGGTACAAAGATTTTTCCACTTTGTACAATGCGTTTTTGCTGTTCGTGGTTCCACTTTCTATTGAAAAATAAAGAGTGTTAGGTCAGTCAGTCAGTGATTCCAAACATAACGTCGCGATTCAAAACATATGACTTATAATGTTATTACATAAAAATTAAATTTAGTTGGTATTTTGAAATTGATTTGAACATTCTATGGGTACCTATGTAATTATTAGGTTGCGATAATACATGGTTGTCTGTAATTGATACACACTACAAACAAACACGTCCCTCCAGGATAAAGTCCCCTTGAATAAAGGAGATTTCATCATTTACTACCTATTATTACTTTATTACTTTTTCCTATATTTTTATTCTAATACTTGAATTTGAAAAGTATCGACCAAAGAACATACAAAATCTGTAACCTTAGTATTTCCAATGCGGTACATTCAATGAAAAGTCCCTTATACTTATTATTTTGTACCAAGTGCACATGGCGTTAAAGTATGGGATGTGGGATTTTAAAAAAAGACGAGAATTTGTCACAATAAATTTATTATTATTAAAGTGATCGACAAAAACGACCTTAATGAATGTTAAATAAAATTGAATGTGTTATTTTCTATCTACAACCACCTACATATAAATAATTAATAAAAAAGCAAAATTATAAATTTTGAAAAACCAACGACGAATAAAACAGTTGTTATTAAAAAGAATGAACAGATCTTGTAGCTAAAAATGCCTTACATCATTTTAGAAAAGAGCTGATACTCTTACAATGCTGGACCGATATTAACCAAACATAGCTAAGCACTACCGCAAGGAAACTGGACAGGAACAGGAACTTATTATAATTTAAACAAAACGAATATTGCACAAATAAAATAAAATAATTAGCCGTAAGTGACGGCTGGCAGAAGTGAAACATAGACATAATTTTGTACAAGTAATAGGCATAAAAGTACAGATTATGACAGGAACTAAATATTGTATGTAACTAATATCTCGTCAGCCGTGCTACCCATATATAGTCGTAGATTGATCACGAAATTGTCCACAGTAAGCTTTAGTGCAGAGAACACAACATCAAGGTTCGTTGGGGATCTCGGAGTATAAGCAAAGCTAAAGTAAAGTCCGTTCCGAGTTCTACTCCTAAAACAATAACATTACACTTGCCCAATAAATAGTTTTCCGTAATGTTTGCGGGTCGTCCATTCAACACACAACAAGTATTCACATAAGAACACCTTAACTTCCTTAAGCTTTGGTCAAACAGCGGGCGGGGCGGGACAGCGACGCGACGCTAGCGGGACGGCGACGCGGCGTGGAGGTCACACTGCGGGCATGATGATCCCGCTAGCATCGCGTCGGCCGACCCGTCCTACTCGGCGCGACGTGACGCGACCCGCCGAGCTACAGTAAGAGCCCAGAGCGATCTGACATAACTTATTTTCACATGGATGAAACCCTAATTTCTCAGTAGCGTCCATTTTCTTTGAATACCTGCGTGCTTGTGGAAGCTCACCTAGTGACACCTGGGCAGGTACCAGGTAAGAAAGGCAGGTAAAAATAAGAGCTACTTCAGTTATTTCACATGGCTGATTTGTATATATGTTTTGTAGAATATTATTCTTAAATAGTAACCATAAGTGTCAGACACTTTCCATGGGCCAAAACTTTTGTCAGACGCTTTAAAGCTCCACTTACCAAGAGCTTTCTTGCCTGCCTTTCTTACCTGGTACCTGCCCAGGTGTCACTAGGTGAGCTTCCACAAGCACGCAGGGTATTCAAAGAACATGGACGCTACTGCGAAAATAAGATTTCATCCATGTAAAAATAAGTTATGTCAGATCGCTCTGGGCTCTTAGACTAAGCGCGACGGCTCTGTGTGACATATTCTATACTAATTGCTAATATGTAACAACTCTTCACGACCCGCCAGCGTCGCGCTGCCGTCCCGCCCCGTCCGCTGTTTGACCAGAGCTTTATGCCGTGGATCGAAAAAACTGACAGCTAAAAACTGAATTGGTTTTTACTGTTGAACGAAATGACAACTTACACTATTGTTGTTTACAGCTTCGGAATTTGCTGCTGGAACGGAGTTTACTTTTGAGGATTCCATGAATCAGACATAATTATAATAAAATTGTTGCCGATCGATTTCAGCTCATGTAAGATATTCTGGGATATTTATTAACGCAGTACATTCTATATCACTGACTTATTATTACAATAAGTCAATGTTCTATACAATACATAATTATACAATGATTTTTAGAATTTTTCTTTGTTTGTCGGTTTGATTGTGCGTTTTTACTTTTGTAGTGTAGTATTTATTTTAATTTCAATGGTTCACTAATAAAAAAACGCGTGCGCCACGGGACGGGATTTATTTATTTTGAATGATAAATGGTAAATTTAAATGGATCAGTTGATCGCGATCAGTTGCGCCACTGTGGTGTCCGTAAGCTACCAAACTAGACACCAGAGTTGCCACACCACACAGAAACAGTATCAAAATGATCGAAATACGGTACGGTGTCGCGCGAAATACGGTTAGAGTGAGAGAGTAGGAGCCTGCCTACCGCTGCCGTATCCGTGAGAGAAAGGGAAGCCAGACAGACTGGCGCCGTAACGCGTTACGTAACGAAGCGGTTTACCACCCGATAAGAAGTTATTACTTGAAAAATATATATGTCAATTGAAAGAATCCCGTGTAAAAATATATTCAAGTGCAGGGACATATAGACGAGGCGTAGGTTTACCAAAGCCAAGCGAGGATAGGTTCAGGGTGGGCATACCAGAATCTGATGGCAAATGGGAGAGTAAAAATAAGTACAAAGCAACACCCGGTGTATTGGAGTTAAAAAATTCTTGATAGTTGATACTTTTATTTTAAAATTAATGTTACCATAGGTGGCTAATAACGGAAGGTTTATTTATTTAATATACAAATATGCATGAATAAAAAAATAAACATACATACTTTACTTTATTACTTAATTTGAATTAGGACAAAGGAGAAATACTAATAACAAGTGGCTACTTCAGCCATTCAAAAACTTAAAATACCCACTGTAGATGGCGTACACCACTATTAACAATGTTCGTGCTTCCGCCATCTTGGATTTCTAAATCTTACTAAAGCCTCATTTACATGATACCATTTTCTTGTACATGCAAGAGCAATAATTTATATTTTTACGTTGTTTTCTCAATATTTCGTGCTTATGAAGAGCAGCAACGATCAAGACACTCTCACTCACTGAACTCATGTTTGCAAATGCAGAGAAAATTCAATAAAATGTAATACAATAATTGCATAAGAAATTTTTATTGTATGCAACAGGCAAGAAACTGGTATCATGTAAATGAGGCCTTACGTTACGGGTCATTTTTTGCCAACTAGGGTACCACTCCGCACCGCCCCATAAGGAGCTTCGTTGCAATAATAATAATTCTTAAGTGGGAAAATGAGTAAAGTATTAAAACAAGTCGTCCTACTTTCAACAATGAAAACATTTTGTGATCGTCGTGGTTTCATTGACATTGCGTGGCAAATAACAATTATTTCGATTTGACGGATGACAGATTAGCATAGCCACATGAAAAATGCTTTCCGTTTTTCCTTTCATGCCATGAGATTCTGGTATAAGTATTGTAAATATATCACCAATGTAGGTATTAAATGTAGATATTACTGTAGGTTATCTAATATATACTATGATATGTTATTATTAGTCAGAAGGAATTCAGATAAACAGAAAAGGCATGCGATTTAATTACCACCAAAGACACAGGTTAACATCTCTGGGGTTGGGAGCAGACTAGGGAGTAGGGACATAGCACTCCCACGCGTCAAGTGAATGCGATCGCACACGCTGATCTTGCACATTGCACTTGACACGTGTAACGTACTCATGTCCCTACACTATGGTAGCCACATCAAGCTGTTATGTGACATGATTAGGCTAAGATGTATAAACGATACTTAGCCTTAGCTCAGACTTTACTCTGACTTAAGACAGCGTTCGTATTTGTAAAGCGATCTTTGACTTGGCTGAGTACGAGCTGAGCAAAGTTTATTAAGTTCATGAAATAGACGACATACCAAAAACTTTGGCTATTTTCCGAACAAAAATAATGGCCCAAATGAACCTTGATATTAGTCGGTTTCTAAGGGGTTCCATACGCCACATCGAATTCCATTACATCGAAGTTCATGACATCGAACACGTTACATCGATAGTTTATTATATCGAACTATCATCACATCGAATGTTTATTACATCGATTGGTTATGACATCGAAAGCTTTTAAAATCCAATGTTCATTGAATCGAATTTATAACATCGAAGCCTTATCACATCGATAGGTCGTGACATCGACAGCTTTATAACATAATAGAACGGAAGTAATTTTTTTTTATTAAATGAAAGAAAAAAATCATTTTTACACTAACGTTTAATGTTATTCATACATACATGTATGTATGTGTATGTATGTATGTACATGTATGTATGTATGTACATGTATGTATGTATGTACATGTATGTATGTATGAATAACATTAAACGTAATTGTAAAAATGATTTTTTTCTTGCATTTAATATATAAAAAAAATTAAAGCTGTCGATGTCACGACCTATCGATGTGATAAGGCTTCGATGTTATAAATTCGATTCAATGAACATTCGATTTTAAAAGCTTTCGATGTCATGACCAATCGATGTAATAAACATTCGATGTGATGATAGTTCGATATAATAAACTATCGATGTAACGTGTTCGATGTCATGAACTTCGATGTAATGGAATTCGATGTGGCGTATGGAACCCGTTTCTAAGACATTTAAATTTTTCGTATTAACAAACAGATAGATGGCAACAATCAATTATGACATTAGCGGTCTTAGCTCAATCTCAGCGTGACATGTCTATAAATACCAAATCGCAGTCTTTGCAAAGTCAAATTTTTCGTAAGTAAAGTCTGAGCTAAGGCTAAGTATCGTCTTTACATCTCAGCCTTACAGATGTGATGGTACTTACGGATAGACCGTCGCGTTGGAGTCCGACGAGCCGAGGGACTCCGGCGAGAACGGGGCTTGCAGCGGAGGTCTGTATACGTCGACGATTGTCAGCTGCGCCACCCGCCCGTACAGATCTGTCGACGAACATTCATCATCATCATCATCACAACCCATAACTGTCCCACTGCTGGGCACGGGTCTCCTCTCACAGTGTGAGGGGTATAGGCCATAGTCCACCACGCTGGCCAAGTGCGGATTGGTGGATTGGTCGACAAACATTACCATTTATTTATCACAAGCTGTCTCAGCGAACTTCGTATCGCTTTATGATTTCCAATTCAATAATAATAATCAATCGTCTCGTATTTTTCTACTTGTGGGCAACAAGCACATTCCACACATAATACACACATTCAACACGGGAATAATAATATAATTCATAAAGATAAAAATCTCCCATATGTTTTTTACGTATGATCAATTTACTCGTCATTCATTAATTCTAACGTTATTCCGTGTTTTACCCTTTGGCCATGGAACCCTTAAAACGGTTTCGTAAAGCTAACACAGAAGCGTTGTTGTATTTATACCTTGCTGAAGGCATCCCTGTATTCAAGCCACCAGTGGTTCCAACAGACTTTTACAGTACTCAAGTTACCACCAAAACCCATATCAAGTTATCTACCACCAACTCTGCTAATTTATAAAACTACACGATGACACTTGATTTTGTATACATTTCGTATAAAAAATGTGTCGTAGTACTCCGACACGACGCAATGGCAGCACTTATAAATGAGTAGGGCCAGCTTGGGCCCAAGGTCAATGGCCGTGGGCAAGGTCATGCAGCATCAAGCCCATTAGAATAATTAGAAGCCACTATAGAAACGAAGTCCGCGGCTTTTTTGAAGCACCTTAATTGGAGTCAGAAATGACTCCAAACACAGGGCAGCGCATGTCAACGCACGCCAAACGTGTCTCGCGAAAAAAAAATTATGACGATTTCCGATATCCAGTTAAATTGTGTCACAAAATATCTGTAAAGCTATTTATGTATTATTGCTAAAAACATATGATTATGCGCAGCCGAATCATTCCCCGCTTTCGGGAATGTTTCGGTTCAGTGCTTCACTTTAGACAGAGCGCTTGTATGAAGACTGTCTTTCTATAGTGTTATTATTCTAAGTGAAGCCCGCTCTCACCGACTATCCCGAACACGTGCTCGGGCACGTTGCACGCCGCCGGCCCGAGGTCCACCCCGTTCACGTAGAAGTGCAGGATGCCGTCGTACTTGCGGACCACGCCCACCGTGTCGCCCTCCTGTCGCATACACAATCTGCTTAACACGACGGACCGACAGACAACGCACAACATGATCGGGGGACCTAGAGACAGTGACGGGTAATGTGATCGTGATTACAGATTACAATGCCCCGCGACCGCCTTTCGTGTAAATGTGGTCAGAGCGTTCTTGGCGGGGGCGTGTCCGTGCCTCTAGATGTAATCCGTAATCAGGGTAACATTTACAGGTTGCCCATCTCTGCCTAGAAGGATGAAAGTGTGTGGGCTTTATTATATTCTAAAGATTATTGAAAAATTCAATTCAAAGTTGATTGAAAGGATGATTGTAGTAATTTCATAATGACGCCATCTTTTATTCAGATATGTCGACTTGATTTTCTGTTACATTGCCCCCGTATTTTGCTTTTAATTATATTAATAACTAAAAGCAAACATTGACCCCGTGTCAATGTTAGTAATGTAATGTACTTAATTAACGTTGTCGTTAATTAACTATTTTAATGGTGATGATGATGATCATCAATGGTGATGATGATTTGATCTGATGGAGAGATTTTAATGATTTACACCAAACGTTATACACATACATTCATACATTTCAAAACATAATATTTTTTATGACTTTCTATAATAAAAGAAGCGCCAAGCCAACGAATACAAGAAACTTCATTATAAAATTAAAAAATAAACAGAAATACATTGCATTGCAACCAATGATATTATACTTGCGCGGATAACATTCGCAATAATTCACCTTGTTACGAGCGCCCTACTATAAAAATATATTTTTGCACAGCATAAAAGATTTTCAGGAATTTGCTTTGAGATTGCAATGGGTACTAATCATGAAATAGGTACTCACGGTATGTGTCGTACGCCGATATTCAAATCACTTGTTCAGTACCCAATCACAATAAAACCAACGTTCACATTGCAAGCAGTTGCGTTCTACTGAGCGCACAGTCAACGAGCGTAACTTTGAATTTCAGAGGTTCTTATTTCTGTTTTGATTTGATCAATTTTAACCCATACCTAATCTATTTTCCTTGAGGCCAAGCCCTCGCCAAAGAAACTATCGTATTCAAAACTACTCTCTGATTGATATACATAATTATGTAATAATACAAGAAAAATAAGTAAGAACTTTAGAGCAACTTAAAAAGCACAATCGCTTCCAACTACAAAACTAATAATTAATAATGAACATTCGCTTTAAATGTCACAACATACAAACAGTCAATAATTATATAAATAATAATAGATATATTCATTTATTTATAAATATAATAAACATGTCACATTTGCCATTCTCCGCGACAACACTCAGCATACACAACACCGCTTAGTACTGTAGTACTAGTAGTAGTACTCTTAGCACAGACCACACTCAGTACTCACATCAATAATGCTACAGGACTATGTAACACTGTTAAGAGAGCTCACCTTTAATCTACTCAAATTCTTGACGTATTTCGGTACGATGACGTTGCTGTTTTGAACGACGTCTTCTCCAGCTAAGACCCAAGTGCCCGTTCTGTGCCAAACAAAGTTAAACCACGTCATTTACACAGAGTTACAAAGTTCAAAAAGAAGGTTAAAGACTTCGAAAATACACTAGTAAACCCGCCCTCGCTTCGCTTCGGGAAAACCAATTTACACAAAACTTTAATATATTATACATATAAACTTTCCTCTTGAATCATTATATCTATTTAAAAAAAACCCATCAAAATACGTTGCGTAGTTTTAAAGATCTAAGCATACATAGGGACAGAGAAAGCTACTGTTTTTTATACTATGTAGTGATAATTTTCATCAGGGCCTGCGACCAAATATACTAATTGTATGTGTGGATATTTGTTTTCAACTGTATGTTTATCCAGATCACTTTACAGTCCAGTCAACGAAACGAGATAAATATTGTGAATAAGCTTCAAAAATTATTATTTTTATGGAAATTATCTACACAAATAAACCAAATTCTTCAGAAGAACTTTCTTTTGTTGCCGGCGAAAAGAAAAACTGTATAATTGTTCTTTTTAAAATAATACTACACACTAACAGTAACCAATAAGAAAACACAAACATCAAATGTTTTATCAAGAAGAAATGAAACGACCCAATTGGATATATTTAGAGGACCAAAGTTAAATTTGCAAGATGGCTCTATTTTGTGCCAAACCCGAACAGAGTCAACGCACTCACTTGGTGTTGCTGATGCGGAAGGGGAACCTGAGATCGCTAGAGGGATGCTGCGTGACTCCGATCTCGATGCTCCCGGCCCACTTGGGCACCACCAGGTCGAGCCGCACTTGGAACAACTCGTTGGCCCTCAGCGAGCGGTTTGTCGTCACGATCCCATTATGGAAGTATTCGAACGCACTGCGAACAACGCCGCCACTTTAACAAACTAGCATTCCATTATCATTCAGTTAATATATTATCACTAGCGGACCCCGCGAACGTTGTTCCGCCATATAAATTGTGAATGATTAAAGCGCGATTTAAATTTGATTATGTGTATGTTTTTATGCCGCACCATAAAAAAATAAACAAAAAAAATTAAAAAATTAAAAACGCATTAAGTTAATTTTGTAAACCTATGTATACAACATAATAAATTTTATATCAACCAGAACGATGCAGTCAAAGCATTGACTTATTATTACTATGGACATCAGGTCTTCTACAAAAATCGCGAAATAAATGTCCCAGTTTCACATCACAAGAGTATACATGTTCACAAGGTAATTTAAACACTAAAATCATTACATCATCGATTGCAGTCGTGAACGCGAAATTGGTGCTCTCCTTGCGTTTTGTTGCTCATTTGGTTCGGACATTTTTTAGCGAGGACCCGACGTTCATGGTTATAATAAGTCGATGTCAATCAGTTAAGTAATTGTAAGCATTTCCTTTTTTTTTCAAAAGATGTGCCGAGGAGTTTCTTTCGCCGTTTCTTCTCCTTAAAGATTTAAAATTTAAAGGCACCTTAGCGAAACGGTGGTAAATGCAAAAAATGACGTTCATAAGTGTATTGAAAAAATACCTACATGAAATAAATGATTTGAGTTTGAGTTTGAGTTTGAATGAGTCAAAGCAATGGTTTATGTAAAACATAATAAACTTACTTAGGCCGATGAGCAGTCTTGCCATCATTAATAATAGTAACATGCGAATCACGCAGCGTATGAAATAAAAGGCTATCCTCGTCTATTCGCCGCCTCGACCGGCCCGCGGCGGCTGTAACAACCAACAACACAACAACTTATATAAACAATGCAATTATGTTTCGGAGGCGATGTGCCTAATTTAGAGGCGATCACATGGGCGTAGGCACGGTGGGGCAGGGTGGGGCGCGTACCCCACCCTGGCTCTGACCTGTAATACCTAATCATACTTAAAAAACTAAATTATCTGGGTTCTAACTACAATACATAAATCCATAAGAAAGTTCACACTCGACAGTAGTCTGTCGACACAGAAAAATTGTATGAAAAATTATTTTCATAGCTAATTTCATATTATTTTAGACTGCTGCCCCACCCTGAGCCCATGGCTGGCTACGCTCATGGGCGATCCTCTTAGTCCTCAAGGGTCGCAATCTATCAACATTAGACTCTTAGTAACAATTACAAAATACAAATATTCTTTGTTGTGCACTAACAGGAGACACGTGTGTCTAGCAAGGATCTGCTTTCCTAGCACACAAACGCGCACGCAGCTGAAAGCGCCGCGCGCCCGGGCGCTGCGTGCGCGCGTGCAGCGCCGCGGTGGAGGTCGGCCGTCACTATCCGAAGGGAAGATAGCGAGGCCACAGTAATAATATCATACGGTATTCCATCCTTATACAAACGGTCCAAACGCGAATCATACCTACCCGCCTCGGAGTTTGGTATATAGCTCGGTACACAATGGTCGCAGATGAACTGTAGGGACGAACGAACGTGTGGATTTGTAATCAGGCAGCGTGCGATTTACCTACCCACTTACATTCACTACAACTAGAAAGAGGCAGGCTTAGCGCGCGGGGCTGTAGGCATTTTATTTCAAGGACAGGGCCGAGTCACAGTACTGTATGATACTATTACCGTGGCGAAGCACAACCTCCCAGAAAGTTAAACAATAATGTACTTACGCGGCTCCGGCTCGTCAGCCCGCGGCGCGACGGCGGCCGGCGGCGCCGGCTCGGTTATGTTACTGTCCGTCAGTTCGTTCGAGGACGTGTCCTGAATAGTCACCTGGAAACATAACATACCTACGTCAGTGTTTGCTCAGCTGCTATAAAAATAGAACAATTTAACACAGAAACAAAATACAAAATTCACTGTCCGTACATAGAAGATATATGAAGACTCTACTTCCTAATCCTTTGACATTAAATATTCTGTCGTTACTGTTTTCTTGATGTATAATTATTTTATTATTGATTGATCGAAACTATTATTGTATGCCCATATGTGGCAGGGATATAGCGGATAATTTACCTATGTAACATACTTAAATTTGACCTATATTCCACAGTAAATTGATTTGATTTGATTTGAAAAAACTATTACTGGGCGCTTCTATTATCGAAATAGAATCCAAAATAATGATTATCAGAATTTTCGTCTGTTTGTCTATGGTTTGGATTCGCTCCGATCACATTACTGTAACTGTGGATGTGATAGACAATCGCGGAACGCATGAGACAGAAAGAGATAGCTACATGAAAGGTAGGAAAATTAGCAAAGTTTCAGCAAAGTTTGACTGACCCACTTTCACAAGGGACATAATCTACTTCTTTTTTACATAAATATCATTAGTCAGAAGAGTATAGACCAATCGACGCCATCTATCGCACCGACACAAGAAAAGGAACGGAAAGGAAAAAACGAGACCGAATGATCGAAAGTTTTATCGCACACGGCGTGCCGGCGTTTCGTATGCCACACTCAACCGATAGATGGCACACTGTCTCACGTCGGCCGCGCCCCCGCGGGACCCCGTGGGTGCATTACCTTGACTGTCATCCCGTACAGGTCGACGACGCCCCAGACGGGCGGCTGCACGCGCTCGGCCGCCGCGCCCTGGTCCGTGCCGTTGATCACGTAGTGCAGCTGCCCGTCGCTGCGCCGCACCACGCCCACGCGGTCGCCCTCCTGCACGCAGAAACGCACGCGCGCACGCACGCACGCGCAATCAACACAAAGTGGTCACCGTCGTAAGGCGTCGTCCTAATTGGCGGCGATCGTACGATGGCGCGATGCGTTCTCGTCGTGCGATGGGTATTTCATTACGATTACTTGCGAGGTTAAAATAGGACACTCTGATGAAATCTGTATGTTTGAACCCATCGCACGACGAGAACGCATCGCACCATCGTACGATCGCTGCCAATTAGGACGACGCCTTACACAATAGGCGTTAACTATGCCTTGTCGGCCAAGTGGGAAGGACTAATTATTTAACGTCAATGTTATTTAATTTAACAAATTATAACATTTTCAAACAACATTACGTGGTAAAAAATACACATACAAGAGCACTCACCCGCAATTCATCCAAGTTCATGTTGCCGTATTCGAGGCACGTGCCGTGACCGTTCAGCAGGACCTTGCAGCCGGACATCATTATCGTGCCGGAGTCCATGTTGGTCATGGTCGACGGGTAACGGATGGTCGCTGGGTTATGGTGCGTCACACCCATCTGCAAATGGGAAGCATTTCTGTGTCAGATTAATTCCTATTCCTAATATAACTGAATAGAGCGACGCAATGGAAGTATTATGTTATTATTTAAGAAGTCAGTATATTTAGAAATAAGTTCAAATAAATAATGTTTAGATTAAGTTTATATACCATCAACATAAGCTTGTGAAAATAAAGATAAAATCACGGTGTATACGTAGGAAACGGATGCCGATGTGAAAAATATCGAGATATCTAGCTAACAAACCATTTGTGGCGCCAGTCTGTCGGGAAAAATATGTTCCGGGTACCCCCCGAGATTTAGGCTGTAAAGCCCATCGGTCGTAGCATTCTAAAGGGAGGGAGCTTTAGAATTGAAGAAACAATCAAACGGGGAGTTTGTTAGACCTCGCATCTGCTACTAACTGTGCGAGCCCATGTCGTTTTTCTTAAGTCCCTGTTTAATCACTGCAACTCGTTTCCACTTTTCTTCCAGTACCCCATATATACTTAACACCAGGTGGGATTCTAGTCTTGCACAATCATTTCCTAACTAAAAATACTATCATAACGCGCTACTCTCTGAATTACATCAGTGTATAAAAATAAAAAATCTATTGATAATTACAGAAAATGAACATAAAACACTTTTGACGATTTGACGATGTCGTAACTATCAAAACTATAAAATGTCGTTGCTCCTTAACGAAAATCTAGCCATTAAAAGATATTGCGATGGGATTCAAGGTAGACCACTATTATTACAGCCAGTAATTCCAGTTCTATGAAGGACGCCATTAGAGGATCGAGGGACGAGTTGGCTGCCCTCCAACGTCTACCCGACCAACTACGATGCCGCTCCGCAGACGAAGTCGAAGACATAGTAGACCGTCCTACTACGGCGCCGCACGTGCTTCACATTAACTAACACAAGCGTTCCTAACGTCAACCTACATACATATATATACATCTCTATCATGTTCATAAGCGTGGCCGAGTGCGACGGAGACAGATCGATTTATCGTGATGCGTATGCAGTGAGACGTCACGCTTGTCGATCTAATTAAAGACACTACACAAGTGCGTTATGTGAGAGTGTTGTACGTGCTAGCTATACATAATCGAACCGTAGCATCAAAGCACCGGCTGTTCCTGGATCTAGTAGCCATGGTCGTTAGCGTGCTAAGAGCCCCGGCAGAGGTCGGGCTATGACTTTATACCTGAAAACATATAACACCACGACATTCAAGACTGACGACAACTTAAAATGTCTGAAAAGATAGGCCAGTTAAACTGGAGTATTGTGGGATAATACTCAGGTCCAAAAGCTTTTTTGTCACCGGAAGTGCGAACACATATCCCAAGGACATATCGGACATATCGATAAGATATTCGCTCAAGGCACACACATGCGCAGACTTCGAGGGACAGTTGTGTGCCTCCTCTGAAGTTCCAATTCCTCACGTAGACCGATAAAGGTGGCCTTTTGTTGGTTAGATTGTAACCCGACATACCGCATACTGAAGATATTCCGGGCGTCAGCTTGTATTAAAATAGATAAGCTCAAAACAACAAGACATCGAGCGATGAAAGTATCGCAAATTCGCAACTGAGCTACAAAGAGTTGTGGGAAACCTTTCCTGCTCGTAGTCCACCTGTACTGTACCGTTACACTGGGTGTACCCCGAAATCGCGGTAAGGCTGGTAAAACAGACGATAAAAACATTTTAAAGAACCACAGATCTACTTCATTCCAAACCGCGTTCATATCATAATATTATTATGCTCTTTTCGAGTGTTCACTCATCGCATAGTTCAACTTCTCGAACAAGCAGGATTCCGAGAAGACTACAGCATCATAAACATAACACAAACGCCCGGCTCTATACCATACTGGATAGGTTTTCATTAGTTTTTACCGCGATTTGTTCTGTTGCTAACGTCAAATTTGAATTACCCAATAAGTTATGACTTTTGGCCAACCTTATGAATTATTTTATTTACGCTATTTGTCCCACATTCAATTTTCGTTTTTTATAATGGTGTATGTGTATTGGGTGGGTACGATGGCAGGTGGTGGTGGTGGGTGGTGGCGGCTCACCTCAATACTGCCGCTCCACTTGTCGACGAGCTTGTCGATGCGGATCTCGAAGAGCTCGTTGTCGCAGAGCGGCCGGTGCGTCATCACCACGCCGTTGTTGTAGTCGTCGAGCGGCCGCGACCGCTCCGCCGACCTGCCGTCGACACCGATAACGAACGATCTTAAATACATTCTTTAACACGGACACCGGCTGCCAGTTCGTACGTAACATTCGGCGACACTTGCAAATAATACAATAACGATCGGAATACGTAATCGGGAGGAAATCCCCTTGTACTGACATGAAAAACCTTGTTTACCTGTAATTAGGCGATATTTTCACCAAGAAACCGCATCTCGGATGGAACCGCAATTTATCATGGGCCACTGAAAAAGATAATAAAATCCATAGAATGTAAGAAATATTTATTTTAATTGAAAAAATGGATAAGCAACAAAGACTAAAGTTCATGCAAACAATAAAGTGTAATTTAAAAATTACGATCGAATATAAAAATGAATGCCTACTTAAATAAATATTATCCAAGAAAATTCTCAATGTTATCAAACAGTACGCAACCGTATCCAATCGTTGATTGAAGTAGATTGGATCGTGAAGTTGATTTATGACGTATGGCTTCTCAACAAGTTGTACTGGTGTCATGGTCACATTACTGATCGGTGTGAAGTCGATATACGCAGTGAAATGTCGCGCCCTACTATTAAGTGTTGAACATCTTCCAGAAGGCAATACTGTAATGTTGAACATTTTAGCGGGATTATTCGATAATATATAATTAATTCGATAATATAATATTAGATAATATGTATGTACATATGTATTTATATATATATATATATATATATATATATTATATGGAAATAATTATGTAAATTAAACATTAAAAAATAAATTTCATGCTTAGTAATAAGTCAAGAGTTATAGCTTAGGCAAGACTGGGACGAACAATTCAGTATAAGCTATATTTATCAGTATATATTTTTTTCTAATTTAAAATAATATTTACAGAAAAATAAGCATAATTTTTGGAATATGAATCGCGGATTGATCAATCATCATCAAGAAAATTTAAACTTACACATAATTATACTCGTATACCTACTATTAAAACATAATCAAGGAATCTAATCGTAATAACAATAATGAAAATAAATGTGTTTGTCTAGACTAGATTGAAAAATAATAGACTTTAGACTTTAATAATAGACTCTTAGAATAATTACACTATAGAAACCAAGTCCGCGCGGCTATTTTGAAGCACCTTAATTGGTGCCAGAAATGGCACCAAACACCGGGCAGCTCCGTAGTGTTCAACGTCAACGCACGCCAAACATGTCGCCGAATGTAAGAATTTGTCCAGTTAAATTGTGTCACAAAACATCTGAAAAGCTATTTATGTATTATTGCTAAAAACATAAATGATTATCCGCAGCCGAATGATTCCCCGCTTTCGGGAAAGTTTCGGTTTAGTGCTTCACTTTACACAGAGCGCTTGTATGAAGACTGTCTTTCTATAGTATAATTATTCTAAGTAGACACTATTATATTCTATTTACAGAGCGCATAAGAATAAACAACTTTTGGATTTCTATGTCAATTTTTCTGCTTATTATTATATTAGAATAAAGTACGAGAGGGCACGTTACATTTTACTGAAATTCTTAAGGATTGTAACATCTGTACCAAATGAAAAATCCCAAGACTTTATTTTGAATTTGAATATAATATAATATTCAGTCTAATTCCTCAGTCCCAGTCCTAACCAGCTTATGATCATATTGCATTAAGCGAAACTTAAAGTATCTCAACCTGAGCGACTGACCTAATATTGAAGTTTAGATATTATATTTCAACTAGATGTGCCCGCGACATCGTCCACGTGGAATTTCAATTGTTACGGGATAATTTCTAAAACCCTAAGTTACCCCTTATTACATCAGCTATATGCCAGTGAAAGTCCCGTCCAAATTGGTCCAGCCGTTTCAGAGATTAGCCTGAACAAACAAACAGACAGACAGACAAAAATTGTAAAAAAATGTTATTTTTGTTATATAATATGTAGCGTGTATACATCCATATGCATTTAATAAAAGACGGTTATTTTAATTTTATTTATTTTTATAGATTAACCGAATTTGAAATTGTATGCATAGAAATAACATACGTATAATATATGTAAAGACTATCAAGTTATTACGTTACAGTATAGAGAAAATATCCAAGCATAACAACGTATATAAGACGACAATATGTAATTGCTAGGAACCTGTATACATTTACATAACGAGGACACTGAAATAAGTTAACCATCGTGCTGCTACAGGTAAGGAAAAGTATTGATACATAATATAATCATTAATTTACTAATTATATGAGACCAGTTGATCTGTATCCAACGAAACTTCATCAACGATGAGATATGATTGCAATTCAATTAACTACTCAATGATCACTACTACTCAATTAACAACAAAAGAAAATTTATTAGGTAAAATTCAAAGTTATTAATACAAAAATAGGTATAATAATTTTCTGAAACATTCAATGTTGCCTGCATCTATTCTCCGTATTTGAACATAAATGTAAGCAAATCATACAATTAGGAAATGACAGTCTTTATTTTGCTTTACTGACAGCCATTATTGTATGAAGCGAATGCAATAAGCTAAGAATATATCTTGCTTCTACGGGATATTTCAAAAGCTAGTAGTCAAAACAATGTAAAAAACGAATATGCCAAACGATACGCAAATAAAACACAGTAGGCCTTTAATAATTAAGCGCAGAATACAATAATAGACCCGACATGATCTGGCTTGCGACTGTGATTGCTGTACGCGACAATACGTTACGACGAACATTGTTTACAATGATATAATTGAATAATTGTATAGTATAGTTATGAATTATACAATACTCTACAATCAATACATTAAGTATAATAAATGAGAAAATGTACACTAAAATGGAAGCATGTCTGCTAAGAATTCTTTCTTTGTTTCTAATAATATCCAACGAACAAGGATGCCACAACACAGATAAATAGACAGAAACACCGAAAGATACACGAATCAACGTTTTAGAATAGACGACATAGGTACGAATATCCGAGTGGTCCTCATCGCTTGGACATCGGCTGACGTCACCGGCGCGTCACCGGCGCGACACCGGCGCGACGCCGCACGCCGGCCAGGACACAAACATCTCTCGCTCAGTATTTTCATAATTCACATGGCCGACGAAAACTATGTCCTCCTTTACTTACTTATTAACCGTTACAATATTTTGACACATTCACGTTGTCAGTTGGATCTAGTTAACAAAATTAAGTCCAAACGTGCTATTACAACATTTCGATCGGTGTAAAATGTCTACAGTTTTCAAATAATTATGTGTCTGGTTGTGTAATTTGAATATAAAAATATTTTCCAAACAATATAAAAACATGAAACGGCTAAAACTTTATAAGATCAATTACTCTTTTGTTCTACAACCTTTCTATACTGTTTTAATGTTTAAAGACGGAATTACAGCTTTTTAAAAACCATAGTTGAGACTAGTAAGAAAAAGATTTATCACTTTAATTAAATATAACGGAATACAAGGATCACAATAAACGTTTTTGGATGTGGCCAATAGTAAGTGACCGTCGAAAACCAAGTTTAATATTAATTAAATTAACTCTTTACAAAACTGATGTAGATTTACATTGAATGCATGTTATATATTTCATTCCATGATTTGTTTACACAAATTGGCGGCAAAAAAAGTTATGCTTTGAGACTATTTTGAGTCGATAAAAAATGTGACGTAAAGCAAAAAGTATCACTGAGCACCAGATGCTCTTAATTTGACAAGATTTAAAGCCGCGAAATAATTGAAAAGTACAAAAAAGATGACTCAACTGTATTTGACATCGTCACAGGTAATGAACATTGGATAATTACGTATATTTTATGGTTACAAACCATTGTTAACACAATCTGCCAAATCTCATGTAACATAGATGTGCTTAGAAAAGAATGGAGATTCATAATAAATGTGAATTGTTCGAAAATATTGCGTGCGATTGTTCACGCATGTGTATTTGCGTGCGTGCGCGTGTTGATATGTGTTTGTCTGTATGTTACACAATACACAATATTGCTATTGGGTCGCCGTGTACAGTAAAAAATATTCGTATTGTATTCTCAAATAGTTTAATTAAATTCCAAGTGAATGTTTGTCGCAGACCGCAGCCGCAAGCCGCAAGCCGCAACGTAAGTGACGCAAGTACCTATGTCGTTATCGTCGTCGGGCATAGCAATGACCGTCTCTACTACTCTATTCTCGTCGGAGCGGCCCTCGTCAACGATGGCTTCAGACTCTTCTAGAATTAGACAACACACTACCTTCTTAACGAGAAATTACAATCACATTAATGTTACAGGCTAATACACAAAAAATAACAATGAACAAATGCAGAATTCTTGTGGTTTTTTGTACAGTTTCAATGTTAATAATTTTATTGTATCGATCTAAAATAACCTTCACTCGAATTTTATATATTCGAAGATTCGAAACGATTATCTTAAGTTATTAAATTCCTACATATGAACCGTTTCTTAAATCAATTACCAATTAATTAATAAACCGATAGTATAAATCTAGTATCCTATGCTAGCTAGAAATATAATTATTCAGTATGTTTACTACGTAAATCCATGACCACGGTGAAATCTATAGCGTTCTGAAACAGCCAGCGACATTTTAATCAAAGTCTAACCTAAGTACTACATCGATAAAAACAGTATAAAATGGCTGTCGCCCGAAGATGGCGGACTATCTACTCATAATATACCATATGAAAGGCGTGACAGATAGAATTTCATAAACTGAGTGACGAAACCAAGGTCAGCATCAGCACCGCGTCAAAATTTTAAAGCACATAAAAATCAATAACAATTTGTTCGTATAAAGATTATTTATTTAGTAACTTAACAGTTACTCGATAAATATCGCCACTTGGTCTCTTTTCCCATTTTACATACAAATGTCAGCCTGTAACCTTGAAACATCCTCTAGGTATGATTGATAGCAGATCTAGAGCCTAAAGCGTAACCACTCGTGTAAACTACGTCCCAGCAGCGTGTACCAAACGTATAAATAACAATGGCCGCCGTAAGTTGTCATTTCATTGGACAAATTATGTGTGGGTGTAGCTAATATGTCAGTCACTAATAGATATATGAATCACCTCGCACATATAACGAACAACTATCAGGCAAGTGCAATGTTATTGCGTTTGGAATAGGCTGCCGGAACGGACTTTATTTCATTAACCTATCTATGACAGTAGTCACTATAAGTGATGTAGCCGTGAAGTGGATAAAACACGTACCACTGGTAAGGCCTGCCTCGGACACTTCGGATAGGCTGTTGTCGAACTGGCTATTGGCAGTGTCCCCGGTGTACGGCGTGAGTTGGTCTAAATGCCAATCGTACAACATGCCAACTCGGCACCTTGCATCAGATACTTCATCTGAAATTCATACATTCACAACATAATCAATAAAACGCTGACGATGACGTACGGTTGGACAACGTATGGAGACAACGCATTGCTGTAATGTCTTTTAATTCAACAATGACTAGGCTTTCATTAAGTTAGTGCAGTCTATACTACGTCGCCAGTACCGCAACATACCATCAGGAGGGCGAGGTATTCAACATGAAGCGCAAGTTCATTGCCCGGACGCTTGCATCGTAAGCGAACGACCGCGTGACCAGCCAATATGATATATCCACAATCTATTAAATCCACCTAGATATATTCCAATTCGTAGATCGATCTTCTACATAATTATCGTCAGTATATCAATAGAGCTTCAATATAAGATATAATTCAATTTTACAACTTTTAATGCAAGCTATGTACGCAGTGGAACATTGTCATGAGTCATGACAATGGAAATTACAAAACCATCAATCCAAAAACAAACATTAAATGTCAATTTAAATTGTAGTAATGACAGCCGTACGCACTCGTCGAATAACATCGATACTAATATCAAAGAGAATATACTAATAGATACCAGTGCGCTATAGTGGGCCATTACGCCGTGCGGCTAATTAGAGTCAAGTTGTAGCCATTACGTAAAACCTAATGCTGTAACAATGACGACCAGTAAACCGCTCAGCTAGTGCAACAGAGCCAAGACATAATCTGACCTCTATTCTGTCCGACAGTGACGTTGGAGTCGAGGTGTACGTCCCGGATGCCCCGCGCGATCGAGTCGTACCGATCTTCGCGGCTGTCCTCGTCGGTGCATCTGTCGCTCATCACATCTGGAACGGATATTAAAGGCTCCTTTAATAATTCCTTTAATAGTCCCAACAAAATTTTATGCGCAGTTAAGTAATTAGGAAAATGAATTAAAATTTTAATTAAAAGTCGAGAGTTGAGAAAATTAATTTAAAGAACCCCTTATTTCGGGCAGCTGATATGGCAAATGAAATGTTTACCGTAAACATTTTTATAGCGGAAAAATCTGTTAACAATAGAATATAGGAAAATCGACTCGCGTTTGTACGAAAATTTGATATCTTCGAGTCAAGAGGACAAGAACGAATTCGATAAATAACTATTTAGTTAACGTTAAACGTTAAAAAATATAGAAAATATTGTATGGAGTCCCAACTCCGTACACCATGGACGTCAGTAACACTGATTGGTATAACCGATGCCGATACCGTTGCCTGCCAAGAGGAACCGGGAAACCTGTTTTAACTATCTCTCCGATACTGCAACCGAAGTACATAAAATACATTTCGCGGTCGATTCTGCGAGGATGAAGGTGTGTAAAATTGTCTACCGTCGAGATTAAACTGGCGGTGCGGAGTTCAGCGACCTCCAAGCCTCAGGGGAGGGGCTAGGGAGTTTGTATCAGACTCAAGGATCAATAAAGCTCCTTACACCCTTAAGTGATAGACCCCTAATTCAATGCTCACCCCAAAAGATTGAGAAACAGATTAAAATACAAGTTCGATAGCACAATTCACGGAGACGAAGCTGTCAGCACCAGGTGGCGAGTACACATGCTCGACAAATTAACTGAATCGATTCTGTTTCGAGAATAATAAACAGTACGGTACCTTGATCAGGGTCCCCGGAACCAGACGAGTCTGAATTGGCCTCACGGCTGTCGCGTTTCACTTGCCAATCATTATTGTATTGTTGTCCGTCGCCTTCTTCTACTAACAAAAGAGAACAATCGTTACATTTTTCATTGGCAGTAAAAGCTATTGAATAAATTTAAAAATTATGGAGCATTTCGAAACAGCCTATGTATGGTAGTAGAATCAATCCAGTTTTGAGCCCAAGACTGAACAACAGACGAAGCTAAGGTGAATGACCCCTCCTGTGACACGTCGGTGGTGTCTTTAGCGGAATTAGTTTTTACCTACTTTGTTAGCGCCTCGTCCCTCCAGGCGAGGTCGCATCCGATGAAGGCTTAGAGGCCACAGGGCCAAAGCCATCCCCAAGGCGGTGTTTAGTGGGTAAGAGTCACAACATAACCAATGCAGACGGCTGTGTTGGTATGCATGAGCATTCACCGCCTCCCTCCCGAGAGGGTGTCCAAAAGCACTTTGCCAGGACGCAAAAAAAAACCTACTTTCAACTTAGTTTCTTGCGCTGAATATAAAATATGTAAAAGATATGAACATTGTTGAACATTAAACATGACATCTTGTGCTTTGTATCAATGCAGCTCTTAGCATCATAATCCCATTCCAAGACAGCGTCATCGTTTAAACTACTGTAGACGCGATCAATAGTTGGAAGTGACCGGTCACAATATTAGCATTTCGTGAGCGCTTCCCTGCTCCACTTGTTTCATGTTCCAATGGCTAGACGGCCAGATGGCCACCGCGAGGTCATAATGCATACAAATTCAAATTCAAAAATAATTTATTCATTTATGCAAGTCATATTCTAGTCAACGTGAACGTGAACGCGGTATTATTATATCCAGTCACCCTTATAACTAATTGACATATTCATCTATTTCTATGCTATGATAACGTCGTTGAGCATTGTCCATGACAAGAAGAGCTGGGCCAGTACGCGCCTACCCCAATCATAAACTCAAACACTAACCTCATTGTTAAATACTAAATAATTTTAAACATAGGTATTATATAAAATTCTCGTGTCACAATGTTAGTTACCATACTCCTCCGAAACAGCTCGACCGATTCTCATGAAATTTTGTGAGAGTGTGTGATAGAGTAGGTCTGAGAATCGGCCAACATCTATTTTTCATACACCTAAATTTTAAGGGTTGTCCACCCTAGATATTTTTTTTCATTTATTGGTCAATTTTTTGGTATTTTTTTTATAGTGTGGCATAAAACACATAATCCCAAATTTTAATATCGTGAAGGTCTGAAGATGGATTGGATGGATGGAACCGTGTTCAAAAATAATGGTCGTCAGTAATATTGACACAGCAGAACCTGTAAATCAGCGACAATACTACGGCTGAAGCGCGAGAATGTGCCGACTGCCGATGCGTAACACGGTGTGTAGGTAGGTACGGTACGTGGATACGTTTAAACTTTTTCAATACACCGGCTGTGAAACGACGGCGAAAGTGCGTACTTCAAAAATGGAAGTGTGAATATTATGTAGTAAGTATATGTTGTGGAGACGGTTACACTTTTTTAGAGGCGACCATCACAATCCTCAAGGAACACATCTGTGATCGAATTAGAACGAGACTCACAATTACTAACTGTACTATTACAAATTTACAAACAACGACTAACAGGGCTAACTATAACTAACAAAATCTGTGCCAACCCTTAGAGTAACTATATACAGGTGCCAATCCCAGTGGCGGATTATCCCTAAGGCAAACTAGGCACGTGCCTAGGGGCGCGAGGTTCTAAAGGGGCGCGCGTACGTAAATTAACATACAATTTACAAAAATGTGTTTTTTTAATGTGTTTGTTTATAGAAATTCCGAACATCTCAAAAAAATCCCTATCGCAATGGAAAGCGAAGTTATAAGTTCCTAAGAGCAACAGGTCATTCAACTAACGCAATCTGTGATAGCCGAAGCCCCGCCCTCTCCCATAAATCAATTTCAATTTCGTATGTTTCCGGTAGCTCGCCATCGGCGCAGTCTCGTGTGCGTAGTTTCGTGTCATTCTAAATAGACGTAGACTCCAAATGACGTCAAGAAATATCCAAAACAGCAATAATGGAACTCAACTATTCAAATGGGCTTGGTACCTTATATTCCAAAATAATTCAGTATCATATCGATATGGAAATTAGGTTATCATATCCGCGACCTACCCTGTTGAGACCCTGTTGCGCCATGCCACGCGTGCGCTATATATTTACCTCAGGGGAATGACCTTTAAACTTAACTGTGTTGGCAATAAAATATGAATACAGTTCAGTGTTTTGCGGAAATAAAGTGTTTATTCCTGAGTGCAGTGGTTTAAAGAAGAATTCACAGGCGTGTATTTCGACTAAAACCAACCAACGCCTCAGTAAGTGACTGGCAAATAAATTACACATTTAACTCTTTTCCGCTGTACATTCATACTTATGTATATTTTGGAAAAAAATATCTTGCAATCACAACAAAATCAATACCGTAATGTCAGATTAAAGATGTAGTCAAAACATTGATGACGACACGTTAACACATTATCTATGAGAACAACTGACTTAATTTGTTTTTGGTTTAACTTTCTAAGGTTGAACGTACCTGCTTATAATATTAAGTGATTCAATTTCTTTATAAATGTCTGAAAAAGAAAATTATGGGTTATTTTTAAAAAAAACTTCATGGTTTGGAAAGGAATGTAATTTAATAGATACATGAACTGTTTTAATGATAACATCCAAAACAAATAGTACACCTTTTGTGTATTTATTAATGATGTTGTAAGTGGATTGTAACTACACACTGCGAAGATTTAAACGTCTCATCACCTTGTATCTGATCGATATTTTTTATTATTAATAATGATAAAAAAATTCGTACCTAATCCGCGGCGTCCCATGCGGATGTATTATTTATTAAGTTCATAATGACGTTAGAGTAGTTAGCCAAACTAATAAAATATATATATCAGTGCTACAAAATTAGTCATTTTTAAGCTAGGAAACGAGTGGGATCATATTATTTTCTACTTTTACAAAACCATTGTAAGTTTTGTTTATAATCCTATCAATGATTAAGATTCAGGATAACCTTCAATAGCATAGAAATTAGATGGCATTTTTTAAATTTCACTTCAGAAAGGGTTTAAAATTAAAATTACGGTGTGCTCAATCATCAACAACTTTCTTAGAATTTATATTTAAGAATGATAACATTATCACTGCGGTGATTTCGGTAACTTACTATGAGTTGTTGTCCTGGAGTTCTAAAGAACTGTTGTTTCTTCCATCACAACTCATCTTACAGATTTATTTTGGTTAGTGTTGAGCATTGTTTAACCTCGTCCCCGCGTCCTTGTACGAGTACAAATTAATGGTAGCAGTTCAGACCTGACATATTTATACAACATACATAGATGGAGTAACTGATTATGTACTTACCCAAGTTTAATTTTGATACTTAATAAACCTTTTAACTTTTTTATATTGTTTTATTATACTTATTGTGTTAAAACCTAATGTACCTACCCACACAAGTGCAAAATATTTTAACTATTTCCTTCTTATGAAAGTTCTTTACATCACAGACATTCATACAAGAAACGTCGCTCACTTCCAAAATTGCCTAACATCGACATAATATATCTTTGTCTCGGTCTGAAGCATTATTTTAGTTTGTACTTGGTATAGTAGATACAACCGGCAGATATATTATGACTACTGATGTTAATAAAACACAGGACTTACGAGGTTAAAATAGTTTGATTAGATGAAGAGCTTTAAGTATAGGTATATAAATAAGTGCCTATTATAAATAATATTCAGTTTCTTCTTTGTTTTTGTAATGTTATAAATCAATGCGAAGGGTCGCTTATACTAATACTAACACTAATACGAGAACTATGGAATAACTTACTACGACATACATAATATACCTAGGTACTCACCTACCATGAGAAAGCTACAAACTGAGTTTCTACACCAAGTATTTCTTCTTTTGCAGGTCGTGAACAAGCTGCGCCACACCTATCGACTAAATATGACGGAGAAGAACATTAGCAACGCGGTGGATACAGGTAGGCAAGATATTTTTTAATAACCGACAAACGAAAGAAAGGACCCTCGAGCCCTAACGATAATGAGAGCCACGCCCGGGCCGAATGACACACGCTCGTCAGTAGCTCTACGACGTGAGACACTATTGATTCTAGAAAAAAGACTAGCCAGACCAGTACAAAAAAACCTACCAACACCCAAAGTACAATTTTATTAATGAATAAATAACGGTACACACTCTCAACCCTAGCCCAGCAATAGGATTTTTTGGGTCGCGCGTGCCCGTGCCATGGACAACACACACACAAAGACTACATCACACAACACACACACCTAGCTCAATAACAATTGAATCTCACAATTCACACGTCCGCTTCGCCGGTAACGAAGCCAGGACCGGCCGGCACTGTGAACATGGCAACGTGCGAGTCGTGTTCGGGTAGTACGTGGACAAGCGCTCGGGGCGCATGTCGCCGCAGGCAGCCTCGTCCAGTGTACATGTACAGTAGCGTGACGAGTGCACGGTGCAAGTCGGGAGGTCGGTGCATCACGAGCGGCGCGGTTGGCGAACACCCGGCGAATTAATGTAACCCCTTTTTTTGCTACATTATCATCATCTTGTTATATTATCAACGTTAAATATTCATGAGCATTGATTTTTATACAACTATTATTATTTCACCCGCCGCTGCGCCCGCCAGTTTCCAGAAATCCTTTCTTAGTGCTCACTAGTCATTTGAGGAACCTGTATACAAAGTTTCAAGTAAATCCAGTTTCACTTTATCCCCCATTTTTATCCCCTTAGGGGGAGGGGATTTTCCCTAAGGAAACTCCCCACGGAACATACATGCCAAATTTCAACTTGTTGCGTCCAGTAGTTTCGGCTGTGCGTTATCTGTTAGTCACTCGGTAACGGAACAATTTTGTAATTGATAAACGATAAACTTTAGAATGTCTATGTGCATATGTGTCTATTTACTGCAGAGATCTCTGTGTTATAGAATTATGTAACATTATTCTTCAGAAAACTGAAAATTGTTTTAGTTTATAGTGTGTAAACTTTTATTGCAATACTTGCTGACCATACCACGCGTTGCTGTGGCTCAGGATGACGAATCAACCAACAGCGCCATCTATGAGAAATCCATAGAACGAAACAATAAATGAACATTATTAATGTTTAATAAACATTTAATTTCCAATGAAAATTAATAAAAAACTATCCTATCTCTCAAGTTGGACCAGACTGCTCACGGTGTGCCAATTTAATTTAAAATCGGTTAAGTAGTTTAGGAATCCATCGAGGACAAACATCGTGACAGGAGATTTATATATATTATTAAGATAAGATAAGATAAGATTAAGATTAAGATAAGATATGTAATAGGGTTTTGATTTTGACATAATATTGATAGTATATTCTACAATGTACATAATTATGATTGGTCTTGATCGCGATTCTCCAATACACCCTTTTCACGGGTACCTACTGCCACTTTCCTTTCGCACCCTACGAGATAATGACTTTATGCAAGGTCATTTTTAGTCAGTTAGAATATTAATAGGGGGTACTCAGTATTCGATTCTCGTTCCAAATATGTAATAAAAAAGGGTGCTTAAATTTTGACGTAATTATCCATTACAAACCGATAATGTAGACATACTCGACCGCGCGGTATAAAAACGCTGTGCCGCCGGCGGGCCGGTTTAGTACCTACACAACTGTTCGCCATACATTCCGCGTATTTTTAGATAATCTTGATTGCCACTTTTGAAATAATTATCGTGTAGAATTTTGACTTTATATTTTTAATCATTACCTATGACCATGTTCTTTCATGTCCTCGAGTATAGCAAGTGAATTAAAAATCACCTTGTATAGTCGTATTAAAGAACAATATCTATAATTATAATGATAAAAACGTAACCTATCGCCGTCAGCACATCGAAGATACACGAGAAATACAATGACTGTTAGAATTTTATTATGTTAGTATGTGCGTGTGTGCGCGCTAATTTCAGAAACTGCTTAACTTTAACATGCTTACCTTTAATGCATTCCTCGTACCTATAAGTACACTACGTTGCCATACTCGCTGACACGGTCAAACACAGATACCGACTACCGACGCGAAATATAAAGCGACTAATCGCTGTCAGACTCACACACGAAACGGCGCGCACCACCGCGCAATGTTCACTGCGCAAAGATTGATAGACGTTTCATTATGATTTCCCCCTTCCATTGTATTGTTCACTATACGAGGGCCGGCCCTCGCCTTTTTTAATCGGAGTTTTAATCGGAGAAGCTCTCAGTCGTACCCCCACACTCAAGAACAATGTTTAGATTTGATTTTCTTGACTACCATACTAACGTTTTTATTTGAGATCCGTTTGAAATAAAACACACTTTCAGTTATAGTTTTTAATTTCAATTTAAAAATTAGTCCGTTGTATGTATGTTATTGAACTTTTCTTTTATTTACTCGTTGTTGTCAGTAAAATTTCGAGCCGATTTGTTAGTATTTGTTGTTATACCAGCAATAGTAATACTGCAAAAATTTCAAGTGCATACTTTATATGATTGAAGAGATAAAAATCTATGACAGACGGATGATTGACGAAGGAATCTTTTTATAGACTTCCGTAGCCACCGTCTGGATGGGGAGCAACGGAAATGAAACTGTTATCTTGTATAACTTACCGCTGGACTACGATCCTACATGATGGCGGGTGGCAATGTAACCCTTAAATGGTAAAGTCGCTAACTTAAAAAAAAAACTTAGAGGTGTCAAGGGACACCCGGATGGAACGAAGTTCCTTTCGATTAATTAGTGAAGGAATTGTAATAAGATTTTATTTTTTAATACTTCATATAAACTTTCTATAAGAGAGAGAGAGAGAGAGAGAGAGAGAGACAGAGAGAGAGAGAGAGAGAGAGAGAGAGAGAGAGCGAAACATGCGCACGCCACACGGCTTACAATTACTATAGCAAAAAGTGTCGTTACAACTTTTCGTCTTAATTTTTTTCGTCTAGCCCCCTTTCGCAACGCGCGATAAGGAACTTCGTTCCAAACTTATTCACCCTTGACTTAAAGACCACATTACAATGGCACGGGATCACCGGACGCAATGTCCAGTACGACAGCGCGCGGCCGCTCGCTGGGGTCGCGGTACGTACCGGGCGTGTCCTCGGCGTCGGGCGCGGCGCACGGCGGCGGCCCGGCGGGCGGCGCGCCCGACGTGGACGGCGCCGGCAGCTCCAGTGCGTGCAACGTGTCCACGCCGTCCTGGACACCACAATATATTAGTAAAAACCGCACCCAAACAGATAAGCCGTAGATTAGCGCGTACAAAACCACCGACTGACTGTCTGTTTACAACCACACAAACAGACACACATTCTAAAAATCATTGTTATTATATTACAAACAGACACTCCAATTTTATTTACTTACTTGACTTTTACTATTATTATTCTGTAGGTACATCATAATTTTAGTCGCGAATCGTATTTGATCACAATACCGAATTAAAAAAAAAAACAATAATAATCAGACTACATCGCAGTATTCCCCGACGGCTCTCGTTAATGAACAGCCAACATCCGAGCAGACGAGGCATCTGACGGTGAGCGGTCACCGTAAACGAAAGGAAATATACAAAATATAGCTCTCAAAATAGAACCGACCATAAATGATTGCCCCAATTAACAATATAAACTTTGATAGTTTATCAGTAGCAGTGCTCATACCAGCTAGAGACCTCGAGCAACTTACACTGACAGATTCAAAGCCGGTGTCCTCCAGCCGCCTGTAGTTGTGGCTGATGATGGTGACCTGCACGCACTGGCCGTACAGGTCGATGACCGCGAACACCCGGCTCGGAACCTTGTCCGCGGCCACGCCCAGACAACGCCCGTTCACGAAGAACGACAACTCGCCCTGCGGACAACACATTCATGAATACACAAACATGCCGTAACGAGTAGGAAACAAGTTGTACTTGTTAACTATCTGTGTCAGAGTTAGCGACCTAATATATAGGATACTTTTTATCCCGGTAAACGATTCGGTTCCCGCGGGATACAAGATATTTTGTAACTCTGTTGTTTATGAACCGATTTCAATGATTATTTTTTATTGTGTTTTAATTTTTTTCAAGTCAAACCTTCTTAAATATGGTAAAGGTCAGATGATGGGATCTGGACATAGGCAGTAGAACTCCTCAATGGATGGGAGTTAATGAACCGTGTTTAAAGATATCGGTTGTTGATAATATTATCATCGCAATACCAGTCTACCATTGACCATTTCAACCTAACGGACAGGAGTAATTGTGTTTGAAGATATTGGTTGTAGACAACATTAACAGTGTAAAACCACGCGATTGACACCAGTACAGCTAAAACGCGAGAGTGTGGTCACGGTGTGTGACTGTGTGGTGACGGTGTGTGACTGTGTGGTGACGGTGTGTGGTGACTGTTTGGGACGGTGTGTGTTGACGATGTATGACTGTTTGTGAATGTGCGTGGTGTCGGTGCGCGTAAAAGTTCAGTTCAAATTTTTCGATATACTTACTTACGTATTACCTATTCTTATGCCTTTTAAGTTGTATTTATTAATTTTTACAAAAAGAAAAGTGGCGATGGAGTCTTTGATACAGTATTAAACTTTATATATTATCGAATTGATAGACACAAGGAAAGTAACCTATATTTTGGTCCCCAATCGGTAACCAAAGCCGTATGTATGTAGGCTAATCAAAATTAACGTGACAAACCTTGCTGGACCTCATTACTCCGACAATCTCCCCTTCGTGAAGACTGTCCAGTTCTGGTCCATAATCGTTGATGAGAGTTACTCCGTCCTTCACCACCGAGCAGCCAGACATAATCTGGAACAAACGAAAGTCTCACTCAAAGAATTTCAAACTATTTCATATCTATTTCATTATTTTCCAATTCTTTGTGTTTAAAATAAATTTAATGTAAACAAATGAAGAATGAATTAATACGTGGGAACACAATGTAACGAACGTATATAAAGTGTGACACACGCCCATTACAAATAAATCTGTGAAACAATATTAATTAATGTCTATCGACGAAATTTGAATTAAATGCCTTGAAAAAGCCAACGTCTATTATACTTTTACCATCTTCTTCATCCCTTATTGTGTAAGCTGGTGGAATTTTCCTGGCCTAAAACGTTTATAACGATGTGTTCTAATTAACCTTGTAATGGAGCTTTGCGTAACTACCCGGGTACATTGCTAAAAGGTAACAATGGGTAAGTGTCGATACTAGAACATTAATTGATTTCAAAAATATCATATCATGGCGGTCTGTAGTGATTGTAATTGTAGCCCAGCTGGAGAAACGCCATCCACGCTTTAGCTGTAGACAAAAACCTAAACTGAATTAGACAAAATTAAATTAGACAAAGTTAAAGTAGAGGCTCCTATAGAAGTAGATTTATACTATATACTTGTACTAATATACTTGTACTAATTATAAATTCACTGGCGAACCCTACCGTGTTTTAATGTACATATCATTGAATTGATTTCAATTGAATACGAGAGGTCACGACCCTTCGTATATTGTCTGCCCTCCGGAATAAAACGATCGATTCTGCGTTTCATCTAAAAATGTATCTTTACCATCCACAAAATATTCGTACCTTCTTTTCAGATAAAATAGCTATTTTAATTTATACTAATGACATCACGTTAGAAGTTAAAGTGTATTCCGATTGTATAATTGTTTTATTTTATTACGAATCGGTTAGTTTTCAAAAACTAATTAACAAACAACACAAACTCTTCTCGTAGCAGCTATATTGGAATGTATGTATTTATTTTGTTAGGTAAAACTAAAAGAAGCTATGTATGGAAAATCTCCTAGCAGGCCTCTTTATACACCATCTGAATAATTAAATATGCGTATCTTATATTATACTAATTGAGGTCTCATATATCATGAATACAGAAAGAATTATAAAGCTCTGTAAATATTCTCTGTAAATATAGGGAGGTATTAGAAATTTTTAGGCCTTACAATAGATTCCCGTCTACAATGGGGTCCTCATATTGAAGCCATGTCGGGGAGACTTAATTCGGCTCCTTACGCTGTGTTAAGAAAGTAAGGCTCTTGACTGATGTAGAAACAGCAAGATTAGTCTTATTTTAGCTACTTTCATAGTATAATGTCCTATGGTCTGTTGTTGTGGGGCTCAGCTGCAGATATAGAGTCAATATTTATCTTACAGAAAACAGCAGTACCTGCCATTTATAACCAAGGTCAGGCCAAAGGATTCGCTAAGAAATCTATTTAAAGAAATAAATATATTAACTGTAGTGTCACAATATATTTTTGATAATTAGTTAAAAAATACTATGACAGTTTCCTTAAGAAGAGTGATGTTCATGGGATTAATACTAGGAACAAGGCTTAACTGACTGTACGAAACTTCAGACTTAGCAAAACTGGTGGCTCGTTCATGGATAGATGTATTAAAATCTATAATAAAATTCCGGAAATTGACGGAAATGCCATACTGTAAATTTAAACTGATGATTATTTTAGCTGTAAATTTAAACTGATGATTATTTAACTTGATGATTATTTTAGAGATAAAAATGCTTGGACATGAGTTTAATATTCTAGCTAGTAAGTAGTAGTAAGTGCTATCTGTATTGTGAGTAGCAAAAAAAAGCTTCTTGGAAGTTTCTTGCCGCTTCTTCTTCCAAGACTACTCACGATAGGGATTTGTTAAAGCGATGGCGTCAAGTGACTTTCGAAAAGTGTTTGAAAAAAACCAACTTTGAATCAATTTCATTTCATTCAACCGTTATTTTAAATTTTTAACACGCCTTGATTTATCTATATTGGAATACCGTAGCATAATTATAATCAAAGACCGTAGCTTGAGGGTCACGATCACTGCGGTGATGCAGATGAATAATATGTGATTACATATTTTTAAAAATCTCATCGCATTTACATGTCATATACATAATTAAGTAGATCGGATTGGGAAATCGAGCCGGTGCCGGTACAGTCCAAATTAGTTTTACTGGCAATTATTTTCAATATTTACTCGTAGGCATTGTGGATCAATGTGAAAATGTTATTCACAGAAAATTAACAGTATTGGAATGAATATTTCAGGTCGCTTGAGCTCGGCACACGACACACGACACATGGCTGAACACCGCCCGGACCCGCACGGACGCGCCCGGACCCGCACGGACGCCCCCGGACCCGCACGGATGCGCACGGACCCGCACGGCGTTAGACCGCGACGCGCGACGCCCCTGCACCTGTTTGTCGGGCGCTTCAAATCAATCAAATGTGACCGGGGTAGGTGCCTACTTTATTAATACGTACAAACAATAAAATATTTCATAGCATATTGCTCATCTCCAGGTAGATATCATAAGCTTCATTTAAAAATTTGGCTATTGTTTACGGAATGTAGCTTTTAGTATTCAAACTACTAAACTTATATAGCTTCTCTTCTTGAAGGAAGACAGATAAATACGGTTTAGATTTTGAAAGATTTACACAACATGCAGCTGCAATATCCAACTGCAGTCTCCTATTATGTTATGTAGATTATGAAGCTAAAGGAGCAGTATCGACTCATCCCAGCGCCGGGGGGGGGGGGTGGGGGTGGGTCGTGCCTCCCCCGGCCCACCCCGCTCCCTGGCCCCCCACTGACTATACAGCTATACAATAGGTAGCTAACATTCTCCCCCTACATGGAAATAACATTTACCAAAACTCTGAAGTATCTGCTGGTATTAAAATTGTAGGCATATTGAGAAAGTATTTTTATGATGTTTTTATTTTTATACACTAAGTTTTGGTGCTGCTTTCCTAAAATTGAAGTATTATAGATGCCTACTTCCCAAAACGAAGCAAGGTTACGTTTTATCTAGAGTAAAACCTCAGCGTAAAACAAAATTAATTAAAATAAATCGCCGTACCCATGCTGTATTCCTTAGTTTTGTCGCCGTGGCGGGTAAATCCATAAACTCCGGGTCTTGGGTCGTGACCCCAATTTCCAGACTGCCATTCCACACGTTGACCTGAAAATAAAATTACTATTACAATAATTTAGACACTGGTAAATCTACCTCCTCTCCTCTCTCAAATGGACAATTTTAAGTACTTAAACTATTATTATTAATAACAGTTAAAACAATTTTCGACCTAAATCAGTTTAGAGGAGTCTATGACGTTCGAAAACATTTCGTCTAAAAGTTAGAGCACTCTTTATGGCAGGCCTGTAGAATGTGAATTCATTCTGCAAATCGTTTCGGCATAGTATACATCGCCTACTTTTTAATTTACTTCGCCGTTTCATTACCAGGAAGTAAGCTTACTCTGAGTTAAAAACATTATTTTCTTTAGCATTACGTTTTTATCCCACCCGAAGGTATTTCTCTTCGGATAAACTTAAGTTTTCGGTTTTAAAGTGCCTGTGTGGAAGCACTCGAAGCATGGAAGCACTCTAGTCATTTGTCACTAGTACTAACACTGACGCAGGCAACTTAGTCCAGTCCTTTGTAGTACGTATCATAAAATACGAAGCAAAGCGTCTCGTTCGTACTGGGGAGATGTTCACGACGAAAGGATGGATACTCGCCGTGCGTCGGCTTGTTCGATGATAGAATGGAGATGGGGGAACTAAGTTATGTAATTCTTGAATTAATTATACATGGTTATATTATTGTAAGTTTATTTGAAACAGTCCTTGTCTCAGTCCTCATACTTACAAAACAAACTAACCAACTAATGTTCTAACACCGTCTCATAACCGGACTAACCATCCTAGTCCCTAGTCACCATTTGAGTCTTGTTCTAGGTCGGACACAGTTGTCATCTGCGACAGCGGAAGGGTGGTGCTGCATGCTCGTTTGCTACCTTAATATCATTTTAAATAATCTATGATAAATAGAAGGCAAGACAGGTATTTAAAATAGCAAGGAATCTAAAGGCGCGTTCACATATAACGTCCGTTTTACTGGATCCGTTTTAACTGATCCGTCGCTACTGGAGGTAATATTCACACAGCATTATGGGCGCGTTCACATAGAACGTACGTTTTACTGGATCCGGAATACTGTCATGTGTGTGTGAACTGGCTCATACAACTACATACCCTAATAACATATCCGTTTAAACGGACCTGTAAAACGGACGTTCTATGTGAACGCGCCGTAAGAGATATAGAATAAAATTAAATGAAGAATGCTTTTATGTCGAAAAATAAACAATAAAATTGACAATTAAAAAAAGGGGGGAGATGTTCTATTCCAATGGTAAATACTACTTGTAAAGTGTAGTTTTCTTGGAAAACGCTATGGCTTAATAAATACTGTTGCTATCGAGTAATTTTGTTCTTGATTGCATTGCATTCATTTCAAGATGGTGGCTAGACCAAATGTATTTCAAATTAAATTTAAAGAGTCTTAAGGTTGCTTTCATCTGTTTGAAACAGAGACAAAATATTTGTTAGGCTCAATAGCCGAAATCACTCATTGTTCGAAAAATTAGGTCACAACCTTATTATGTGGATCTACCTAAAGGCGTTGTCACAACGAAGAATACGCATAGTGTGTTCTGAGTCCTAATGGATGCAAACACATCACAACGGACAGTAATCATTTTATGTGGATGCTTTTTAGTAGACATTAAATTTTTAATATTATATTAACACAAGGTATAATTCATGCATACCCGCAAATTATAACTAGTGCATATTCATAAGCTTAAACATATCGAAACAAGACACTACCTAATACTAAAGTTAAACACTGAAACAATGTTGTGATGACCTATATTTAAATGGTTCACCCTAATGCAACCTATTGAAGCTTAAGTGAAGTTTAAGTTCTAATGAAAGAATGATACTTGTTTAAACAATATTTATTATTGTAATTTATATTATCTACATAATCAATATTACAACAATATAAATTTCTTCAATGCTCATATACATACACACAGATGATGTACATAACGTCTATTGTCCTTGTTGCACCAAACAACGTACCTATGCTTTTCATAACATGTTTACCTTCTAATAGAAACTTTTAAGTTATTATTAGACCATTGTTACAAAAGTTACATTTGGGATTGCATTTGTCAGAGGACACAATTAGGAGGCAAGTGGCAAAAAATCATACATTTTAATTACAGGACCTTTGTTATTATTTATTTTACTACTAAGTTACAGGATCAACAGGATTTTAGACAACTTAATTTGCAATTAAAAGTGTGTTAACCAATTTTATGTCATTCATATAGGTCATACATATTCTCCAGGTAAACTGTAAAAACCAACTGGACCCGTTTTTTAAGGTGGCCGCAGGGTTTGCAAACCCACATACTTATTTAACTTTACACTATAATCCTCTCTTGACATCTACAAAATAAAATTATATCACCTGACAAACGCGCATTGGCCCAAAAAATATTAACATTTCAATGAACTCGATATAAATTATAATTGTACCCAATGACATATACTCGTAGTTTTCCACTATTTGACATTAATAAAAGTACCTATTATATAAGCTTGTGTTAGGAGGTATTGACAAACCAATCATTACATTTCATTACAATGCATTGTAAGACCAGTGTTGAATGACTACAATTAATAATTTTTAACTAAACCACCTAATTATAATGGAATGAATACATTAAAATTTATTCCCATTATTAACTGTTTCACCTACGGAGATAATGTATCTTGTGTCTAAATTAAAGGAGGCACCTTTAATTACCAAAGTCATTTATTTTAGATAGTTTAATACATTTAGAGAACCTAAACTGATATTGGTGTACGCTAAACAAATTCACTGCAATATTACTTGCCTAGCTAAGTTACATAATTATTACATCAATGATATTATAAGTAAAATATGTTACTAGCACGCAAAAAGTGAGGCAGTCAAGTTCAGCTAATGGCCATGATTTTTTATTTAGCGAACTCTTTCTGTCTCATAGATTCCACAATTATCTTTGTCGTGCATAGTTACAGTAATGTCAACGGAGAAGGACACAAAGTTCAACTTGTGCAGCATGAATGTAATGTATACTTATGTACCTATATCTTTGTATTACATGGAGGTGGCTGCTCACACATAGATATGTGGTGTGGTGTATCTTATAACTGTCAAAGCAATAAAAAGACAAAGGTGGTCAGCCACTGCCCTCTATTATCTATACAAATAAATAAAATTGGAGTGTCAGATTGTAATATTAAAATAACCGCTTTGTACTAAATGCATATGGATGTATATACACGGTACAATTTTACCAAAATAACATTACAATTACAATTTTTGTCTGTCTGTTTGTTTTGGCTAATCTCTGGAACGGCTGGACTAATGTTGACGGGACTTTCAGGCAGACTTTCTGGCAGATAGCTGATTAGGGTACGTTTATTTTAGAATATTTTTTTTATTATAGAAATTATAAAAAAAACTCCTTGCGGACGAAGTCGCGGCCACTGCTAGATGTTTAATAAAATGTTCAATAACACCAGAAAATCTTACCTAAAAAGCAAAATATTAATGAAATTGTTCATTAAGTAAACTCTGTATAAATACTAGGAAAAAGCTAGTGTACACACTTTGTGAGGACTCACATAGTGTTTCTAACGGGTAATAATTTTAAGGGCTATGAAACATTGTTGCTTTCCAAAACTCAGCCGTTATTTTTTATTTTTGAGTTTAGTTCTGTTGCTGCAATGTTAACTCTTTGGTTTTATAACAGATGGCATTAGAAGTACAATAACATTCTATTCAATTGTTAATGTTCATTTTTTTATGGTTATAATTTTTTTTGACAGATTATGACATGTAAATTACTATGTTAAAGCACAAATCTAAAGGCATGATAGTTTTTCAGTAAAGTGTACCAACAATGGTCAGATAGTGGAATAATGATAGGAATAAATGGATACCAGGCGTGAATAAGTTGATAAGTCGACTTGCATATTATATTTTTTTTACATCGTACTTGGCATTAGAATTGTTTGTTATATAGGGTAATTCACAAGACTGGTGTGTGCTATTATAAAACACCTATCGACTTACTGATTTATTCACCCTATAAAAAAAACAATTCTAATGCCAAGTACAATGAAAACAAAATATATGCAAGTCGACTTATCAACTTATTCACGCCTGGTATCCAAATAATACATTATCAAATATGTAAACTAATGAACAATTTAAAATATCCAAGCAAATTTTGTCAAATAGAGCAAGCCAATGCCAATGGGCCAGATAATATTTTGTAAGCAGAACTTATTTTAATACATATGCACAATAAGTTTCTATGCAAAGATTGGCATTGGCAAATTAATCAAATTAAAATAACAACATTAACATGATGTGTTACATTAGTTTCCGTCCTGAACAAAATTATATAAGCTGCAACAAAGCTCCAAGAATTGTTTCATGGTCGACTTTAGTGAGCTGCAGTGTGCTCCAGCTAAATACAAAACATAAAGCATTCATTGAAATCCTACTAATGATACATCACTATTTGCTATAATAACCAAAAATTCATATAACTTTCTAACAATTGCCATTCATACAGGATTAAGAACCAATCTGCTGGTGTAAGAGACCCAAGTACAAACCATTAGTCTATTTATTTTATTTATGCTTTATTTGGTAAATACATAATATTGTTATTAACAATACAATTTTTTTTTATTCATTGTGAGCTTTACTTGACTACTACTTTACAATTAACCAACCAAGTGGTCGACCACTTAGTTGGTTACTTGGAAATATTACCAATCACTTAGTAAAAGTGAAAACATATTGAAAAAGTGTCTTAAGAGTGTTCAACATAACTCGTGTACATCACAAAACATTAACAGCAATGCAGATTTGTGTGCAATATTAAAAACCTTGATACTGTAATATGGAGAATGAGGGTTTTGCATTAATTCAACAAACCATCTGATCTTCGTTTGTCTGCTGTGCCTCATAATATTTGTATTGTATTATGGGACAAAGGGGACACATATTTATGAAACCTACGAATCAAATGAATAGATACATTCCTCATCCATTTTATTGAAATACATTTGATTGCTTATATTGTAATTCTAAATCTGAAGAGAAAATGTTATTTTGTTTATTTTAAATGTTTTTGTCTTTTAGATCCACTATAACCTAATTGGATCAATATATTATAATACTGTAGTTTTACCTTGAAGGAAATGCTAAAACTAATATAATATGTATGTTTTATTCCACTATAGAATAGACCACATTTAAAATCTATATAAATAAATATATGAAGGAAAACAATCAGTTTACACAAACAATGTTCAATTGGCAGGCATGGTACACCTGTTCACTGTTCAGGCAGTCAGTCTATCTATCATAGATTCATAGATGACAATTGAGTTGACAACTTTGACAGGAAGTAGCATTTATTTACAAACATCTAGGTATTATACATCTACATCTACAACACTACCACAGAAAAGTTACTCTGTGACACTACTGCAGCTGATTGGAAAGTTCAGTCACGTGTCTAGTAATAAAGAGATTAAGTTAATTATGATTTAAATAAACATGACTAATTAAAATATCATTCTATCTGTATCTAATTGCCCTCTAATGCGTTTTAATTGTTATTTCAGACGTGACTACCGGACTACAACATAAGCGGTTATGTTCACGAACCACGAGTCGAAAGTGTTCTCGTACATACCTTTCGATCGATGCACACTTCGAAGATGACATCATCTGGCAGGGGCTCCGCGGAAAGGATCAAACCGTGGTTGAACTCGACGAAATTCCGAACGGCGGTGGTATTATCGTGCAATAGCGTCACTCTGTCGCCGCAACGCCGATGAAATTTCATTTTCGCCGACGTCCTCTTCACTCAGCTCGGCCCACAGTCCTCGGGCGCCGCCTTACCTCATGAAACATCACTTCCATTACAAACTGCACGTGTTTCCATGCTTATGTATTATTGTATTGTAATTAACGCGTCCGGTAAACTTGTTTGCGTTAGTATAATTCTTAAATTCATGTAATTAAGCACTCCAAAGTGCTTTTGTATTATACATCTTTGAATTATAATCTAAAGTAACTTTTTACGTAACACTTCGTCTTCGTATTAGCTCCAAGAACGAAAATGCTAACTTATTCATTTTTGAACTGGAGCGCAAACTACAAACACAACTTGTCACTCACTGCGCATGACGATACCTAAATACCAGCGAGTAGTAGGGTAACTAGGGTTGCGTAAAAAATATCGATATTTTTGCTCATAAACCGTCCATATTTTCGATAATTTTTGGCAAGCTCTATGGTTCGTGTGGGGCGTAGCCCGAAAAGAGTATAGACCTATGGATGCCATCTATCGCACTCCCACAAGAAAAGAAACAAAAATTATTAGTGTTGTCTCACTTTACATCTCGGTTTTTCAAGTCAAATTTGACAGCTGACCATCGAATTTTTCTTGTGCCACATACAATAGGCGTGACGAAAGATTTTGATATTCTCGTCCGTAATGTGGGTATACATTTACTTTTTACGAAAAAACTATTTACGAAAAAACTTTTATTTTAATTTTAGGTAATAAATTAACGAATATTATAGAAATTTTTCTTAATATTGCGTGGCGCGTTTAATTGGCGTGAAAACAGCTCGCAGGTGTCATGGCGTCGCTTCTAACGTTACGGATAGGTAAACATGTCATTGTGTCTACGCGTAGCGTTCCATTGTTACAGTAGAGTGGAGTCGATAAATCACAAGTTAAAGAATACAAAATCAATCCAAATGCGTATTCACAACAAAACACAGCTGAATCTGGTAACTGTGGCTGTAAAAACGGCAACTCTTGCGCATCTGTGATCCCACCAGAGGACTTCCCACAGACAGCAGTCTAAGTATGGAAAAATTACGTTTTTTCGAAATCTTATTGGAATTTTGTAAAAGTCCAATTAGATTTATTTTCTTATGTAATACATGTATTTTTTAATGTATTTTCCTATACTACACTTTTCTTTGAAAAATAATTATGAGACAAAAAAAAACTTATTTTGTGATTTAAAAATCGTTTAAAAATATATACGACTGCTGGATGTAATATCATATTTTTTTATATTATTATATTATTAGTATTACATAAATGATATAATAAAAATCAAACGGCATATGTTCCAATACATTAATTGAAACTGCATTAATTTTTAAATTTGGAACAAACAAACCCCTTTTGAAATGGCACTTAAATGGGTCTCATATTTCATTAGTTAATGACGTCAGGGACAGATTATGTTTTGTTGACAATACTAGCCGCTTATCGCCGAGCTAGTATAAACAATGGTACGTTGTTATGTTTTCATGCATAAAGGTCAAATCAATCGCGAACAGATAAACAAAGTGGGCCGCTCTGTCGAGTCCGCTCCTGTGGTCGCCACAGATGCGGGCCGCGGTGAAACGTCTGCCTTGCGGACGTCCCACAGACGACAGGTGAAGTGAAGTTTGTTTCCCGGATCGTGACGTCATACGCAGTGATTGGTTTCAGTCCAAATTGCCGATGGCAGTATTTTAATGTTTTATTTTATTGAAAATTTTGATAATCTTAATTTTTTATTATAACTAAACCAGTATTTTAAATTTATTTATTATAATTTTTCCCCTAAAAACATTAAATCGACCATTAGTTGATACGGTCGTCATGCCTATTCATTCTTCTCACACGAATTAATTTAATATTTTGTTTAAGTTCTTCCTTAGAATAATTACACTATAGAAAGACAATCTTCATACAACCGCTCTGTCTAAAGTGAAGCACTAAACCGAAACTTTCTCGAACTTCGGCTGCGGATAATCATAATTATGTTTTCAGCAATAATACATAAATAGCTTTTCAGATATTTTGTGACACAATTTAACTGGACAAATCGTCATAATTATTTTTTTTTCGCGAGACACGTTTGGCGTGCGTTGACATTGAACACTACGGAGCTGCCCAGTGTTTGGAGTCATTTGTGACTCCAATTAAGGTGCTTCAAAATGGCCGCGCGGACTTGGTTTCTGTAGTAATTATTCTAAGTGTTCTTCGCTACGCATAGACACAAATGACATGTTAGTTGAACCGTGACGTCAGAACCAACGCCATGACACCAGTGAGCTGTTTTCGTGCCATATTTAAAAAATATTAGAATTTTTCTAATATTTTTTAAATATGGCACGAAAACAGCTTTAATATTCGTTAAAATTAAGTTTATTACCGAAATACATTACGGAATAATATTTAAAAATCTTTCGTCACGCCTATTCCAAAGTTTAAAAGTGGTGTACAGTACCGCAGTATCAAACCACATCAATAAGAATGCCAAATAAAGTGTTTTTACATGTTCCAAAGAAGAAAATAAGTGGTTAAAGCTCGCGTGGCGAAACACGAACGCTTACTCTAAAATGGCAACTTACAAGCTGTGTCGGAGCTAAATTCAAAAATAAACAATGACAAGTTTATTGTAAAAATAACCTATGAAAGTAAAATAAAATAAACTCACATGAGTTCGAAATATTATTAACTAATTCTCGATTATATCTAAGTTATTTGTATCTAGGGTAAAGATAGGTTAATTCAAAATTTACTAACTTTGTATTTATATTTACTTTAAGGAATTTTCTCATTGCTAAACTCAGACGAGTAAAATTCCTTATTTGTTGTGAGGAAATCGCTCAACATTATTACATCAATCCTAAGCATGATAAAGCTTGGCTCCATGGTAACAGTAGAGTGGAGTCGATAAATCATACGTGGAACAGTATAAAAAAAACACAGCTGAAGTGAAGCTAATATTTATATTTATTTACTATAATGCTCCTGCAAGGTGGATGTATAACATAAATCCCAGATTTAAGTAGTTTATGTGACATGTAGTAACCAAACTTTAATTATCATACTATACTGTACGGTGTATTTTTATTTTATTATGTATCTTTATTTTTATTTTATTTTATTAATATAGATATTTTGTAAAAGCAGCAAATAACGGTATTGCTATTTTATGATATCACTAGTAGTGAAATGGCGACTTTTTGGTATGTGCTGTATGAAAACTCTTAGTCAATATGCATTGTTCAAAATATCCAATTATCGAAATATCGATATTTATTTACTATACTTATATCGACAATACTTTTTTCGTTTACGCATCCCTACCAACGTGTACTGCCGATCCGAGCGATGCCGAGTAGGGAGGAACTACGTATAGGTAATAAACGAAACTTGTGTCATGCGCAATATTGATTGAAGCTACGCTGTAGGGTAGATTGAGACTAATTGTTATTAAAACGAAATTCAATAACAGATTTATCATACCATTTAATACGATATTAATTCCGGGGGTTCCCATTTTATTAATATCTTATTTCTATATTTTTACTTACATTTCATTTTTTAAACGAGTTCACATTTTGCCGTCCACCATTGCCATAATGAAATACATGATTGACATAAATCAAATTTCGTTATACCTACTCGTAGTTGTAGCACTTGTAGTTAATAAACAAGTAGACATTTTATGGATTACATTACAATAAAGCACTAACACACGATAATGTCGATGTTTGATAATGTCGATGGTTGATCTATAAAGTAGTATAACCAACCTTAATCGATACATTTTTTAATCGAAACATTTCACCTCTAATTTCTACCTATTGTACAAAAACAGCAAAAAAACCGCATATTATAAAGAGAATATAATTTCATTTTTTTATATTTTATGACAGTAAATGAAAAATAATAATTACAAATACATAAAATTTTAGTGTCTGTTTGTAATATTAAAATAACCGCTTTTTACGATCTTTACACGGTAGTTCACGGTACATACATTATACGATTAAAACATTTTAACCATTTTTGTTGTCAGTCTGTTTGAGCTAATCTCTGGAACGGCTGGACCGATTTTGACAGGACTTTCACTTGCAGATAGCTGATGTAGTAAGAATTCACTACTTAGTATATATTATTATTTTCCCCGTAATAATTTAACGACTGGTCAAAAGAAGACGTATTAATATTTATAGAATATTACGAGGGAGTTTCGTTTCCCTTTATGTGTTTTCTTGTATTTATAAATAACTTATGCCAAATGTAATTGCCGACGCAACAAACTCGACGTCCGCCATGCTTGCCTTTTTAGAACACACTTTCATAAATTTATGATTAAAATAAATAAATATGTCGGAGATGATGGTAAATCGAAGGTACAGATTAGTCTATGATACGCGTGAATCGATGGTATTGGTTATCTATGGTTCGTGAAGATCGCGAGGTCTGTCAAGTTGTAATCTGTTGTGGAACGTCAAGCTGACAGTAGTGACAGCTTGGCGAGGTGACGTCATGCTCTGGGATAAAGTGTCAAGATTTGGCACTTATAATAGACACTCTAGACAGAAAGATTGCAGAAATCGCGGGAATAGCATTGAGGGCTTGAAGGGTCGGGGAAATACCAAAAAAAAACAGAGCTTGTATGTCAACTCGTCGGCATTTCATAACAGAAGGGCTGTTTGCGTGATTATTGTGACCTGCGAGAGACTCCTGACTCGTCAAATAAATGATATTCGTACTGTTCAGTTCCACCTAATCGAATATCGCCATGGGTAGCGCAACTTGTTGATTGTCGTCCACTATAGACAGTAGAAGGCATCCAATGCGTCTATTGCGTTTTACGCGTAACTGTGTACGTTTACATTTATCCTGCGCCGCCCAGAAAAAAAATACTGCTTCTAGCTCTACCTATGCGGTACCTATGGAATGTTTGCAACTGCCACAATATCAGGGCCGGAATGTCGCGCGATATTATCACTACCGTAGCAACGGTAACAACGGTAACCGACAACGGTAGCGGCAAAGTTACTCTATGGGTAGCGGATACCGCGCATATTTGAACAGACAGGTAAGTACTTAGAATAATGACAATTATAGAATGACAGTCTTCATACAAGCGCTCTGTCTAAAATATATTCTTATTTTTTTTTATACTTGTGTAATGGTTGCCAGGGGAAGCGCAGTTTCCCGAAAGTGAGGAATGATTCGGCCGCTGATAACAATTTGTTTTTAGCAATAATACCTACATAAATAGCTATGTGTGGTAAAGTATGGGTATGGTTATGTCAAATTGTTATATTAAGAGAATGTTTATTTAAATATGAAACGAATACAAGAATATAATAACACCAAATTTTTTACTATTTATTTTTTTACATAATATCTGAACATAAACATGAACACAGGACCTTAGTATATTTAATAATAATAACAGCATTGAGTAAAAAAGTTTTGTTCCAATATTAAATATACTCTGTGAAAAAACAAAAAACAATGGGCTTTGTTGATCTACTACTCTATGGACCATATCTGTGAAAACAACAATAAAATTAAGATGAAAATGACATTGACAATAGGCATGCTAATAAACTAATAATAATAATTAATATAATAATGAATAATAACTTCAATAATTATATCTTAACAGGGACAGCATTTTCACGCAATCTACACTATCCACCCTGTGTAATGTACTTATCTTCATTATTAAAATGTTTTTAACATATTCGTGTATTTTTGGTTGGGTTCCAATATATACTTCTCCACGACTAAGCCTTATATCACTCGTCACTTAAAATGGGAAAATTATTTTCACAATTGGGCAACACTGAGTATTGAAACAAAACGTTTTTATTTAAACCTAATTATAATTATACAAGATATTATGATATATTGAAAGATTACCTTTTAATCTTTCTGAGTAATCTTTTGCTTTTGCTTTTCAAATGTGTTGTGACACAATTTAATTGCACAAATCGTCATAATTATTTTTTCTCGCGAGACACGTTTGGTGCGCACTGTCATTGAACACTACGGAGCTGCCCGGCGTTTGGTGACAGTTATTACTCCAAATAAAAGTTCTCATAGTGGCCGCGCGGACATCGTTTTTCTATTGTAATTATTATAAGGGCATGTAATCACTCATGTAATTTTCTAAATAATGTTACCAGATTTAACCTTCTATCACTCGAATGAATAACGTATCATTACTCGATCTCTACTATAAACAGCTGCGGGGAGCAGGTTCAGCAGGAAATGGTGATAATATGAGGTGTGGTGAAGCGAGGTGAGGTGTGACGAGCTGGTGAGGCGCGGTTTTGAAGAGTGGAGAAGAGGTTGCGGAGTAATATGATGAGTTGGGAGTCTTTCAAATGTTTCAGGTATTCCAGCAAAATGTTACTGCCAGAAAACTGGCAATCTTCAAGAATAAACAGATAATTAATAATATTAAAATGATTTGGTGTCGTGGGACACCAGGTAGGAACGAAGTTCCTTCGGCTACTGTCGCGCCTGCGCACGTTTCATTTAACGCTTTTATTCCACGCATTTTTTCTTACGGTTTTACTATCACATATTTTTCAGTTCGGTCGCCGCAGCAAAACCTATCCCCTCCAAGCCTGCTGTAAGGAACTACGTTCCAAAAAGTATAAAAACCAAGGAATCATGTAGTTAGTTAGTTACATTATAATTTTATTCTAAGATACTGATACTCCTCTAAAACGTAATGTTACATCACAGCTCTATATTTTGTGGTTTTAATAATATTAAATATACTCTTTGTCGCGATTGTCGCGGATTGTACTTACTTTTTGCGCGAGATTCGACAGTATCTCCGGATAATATCAATAAATAAATTTATTCCCAAGGAGGGCTCCCATACCATACAAAAAAAATAAAGCATTGTTTGAACTTCGCGCTATACAGGAATAAATTAAAATAAAATCAAAATGTGTGCAATTCACACGTGCTAGAACTGAAACTTCATAACAAATACTGTCAGTCCAAATATTGATGTTGTGCTTTGTTTACGTCAGCCGCTATTTTGCCGATGCTTCATTCGCTTCATTTCCGTTTCAACGGATTCCAAATAACAACGATACTAAAGAAATATTCACTTCAAATTTTTTTATTTATTTCTTTATATAAACAAAAAAAAAATTCTATTTTTTTTACAACCAGGGATTATACGTAGGAACTATAAATGCGAAATTAATACAATCTAATCCAAAAAGTAAATCCCAAATACAGTGTAGCAGTGTAGTGTTGGCAACACTGGTCTGGTCGAAGACATGTCAATTGTCAATGTCACAGATGCACAGCACAGAACACTATACTCCTACACAGATGTCACTCGCGAATGCAAGTCGCAAAGTTGCGAAAAAAAAAACATTAGTAATTATAAATAAATAAACAAATAAATAAAGCTTATTACATGTTTGAATTGAAAATATTTTGTGTGTGATTGTTGTGTAAAAAATCTATCGGGATTAATTCCGAATAAATAGTTCATATTTGTATAGTTCATATTATGTGTTATTTTGCTAGTATTTTCGTGTTCTGAAACAATGATTGTACAGGTGTCGGTTCTTTTAATGCTGGTTGTTCACTATTATTTTGTATACTATTAAATTATTGTATATTATATTATATATTATTTCTCAAATATCGTCTTTCGTCTTAGGTTCTTCACAGCTAATTTTTTATTTTATTTTATTGCGATGGTGGATGGTGGTGATGCATCAGTCAATCATAGAATAAAGCCTATTATGTTAAATTTTTACATTAATAGATAGATTTTTTATGCATAGCATGCAATGCATAGATATTGTTGCACTGCATATATGATGCAGTGCATTGATATATTGCACTGATATCACATTTTGTTTAAGGTGGAGAAGAAAATTTATATGAAACCATGAAATTGCAGTTGAAGATTTGTAACACGTAACCCCAAGAAACGCAGACAGCAGATGAAAAACAGATCAATAACATGCTTTAAAGGTAAGATTACAAAGTTGTATTTTTTATTCTCAATCCACAACCACAGTTACTACTAGCATTCGACATTTGACAATTATTACTAGAATCGACGCTTTTGTACATCTATACAAATAAATAAAATCGGAGTGTATGTAGTCGTATGACTTCGTCATCTACCTGAGCTTCTCTCATTGACTCATTCCCAGGATCTCGAAGGATTTGCCCTCGTCATTTGTACAAATTAACAGGAGTCACACTCCTGTTGAAAACGAAATGCGTTGAATTTGCATTGCCAAATGTTAAAAGCGGTAATAAGGACATTAAATTGAATAAGGAAATATTAAATATGGAAAGTTGTACAGTATTTTTGGGGATAACTTTAGACTGTAAGCTCCAGTGGGGGTCCCATATAGCGACACTTGCGGGTAAACTTAGCAAGGCTGTTTATGCTATAAGAAAAATAAGGCAATTTACAGACGTTGAAACAGCAAGGCTTGTCTATTTTGCCTACTTTCATAGTATTATGTCATATGGTATTTTACTATGGGGTAAATCAGCGGAAATTAAAACAATCTTTGTGTTACAGAAAAGAGCTATTAGGGCAATTTATAAATTAAAATCACGCGAATCATTGCGTGAAAAATTCAAAGAAATTGATGTACTAACTGTAGCTTCCCAATATGTTTATAGCAATTTAATTTTTATTAGGAAAAATTTGAGTTGTTATAAACAAAAATCCGATATTACCGATCGGCAAACTAGAAATATGCACCATTTAGTGACTTCCTCGTACCGCCTTCGTAGGGTCCAGCGGTCATTTGTGGGGCTCGGTGTACGCTTTTTTAATAAGTTACCAAAGTCTGTTATTGATTTGCCCTTACAAATATTTAAGAAACATGTAAAAACACGACTAATAGAGAAAGGTTATTATACAGTAGAAGAATATATTAATGACAAAGATGCTTGGACATAGACATCTGCGACCAGTTCTACTCATGTTAGTATGTATGTATCTGTATGTAGGTATAAAATTTGTAATCTAGCATTTTTTTTTTTAAAAGATGTGCCGAGGAGTTTCTTTCGCCGTTTCTTTTTCTCCTCAAATATTTAAAGGCACCTTAGCGAAACGGTGGTAAATGCAAAAAATTGACGTTCATAAGTGTATGCATCATACCTACATGAAATAAATGATTTGAGTTTGAGTTTGAGTTTGAGTTTGTTTGACGCAATGCTTGCACTCCTCCGGGCAATGGTAACAAATTAAGACCCAACCAGTCAATCATAGAATAAAGCCTATTAAGTTAATTTTTTACATTAATAGATAGATTTTTTATGCATAATTATGGAAGATATTGTTGCACTGCATATATGATGCAGTGATTGATATATTGCACTGATATCACATTTTGTTTAAGGTGGAGAAGAAAATTTATATGAAACCATGAAATTGCAGTTGAAGATTTGTAACACGTAACCCCAAGAAACACAGACAGCAGATGAAAAACAGATCAAAAACATGCTTTAAAGGTAAGATTACAAAGTTGTATTTTTTATTCTTAATCCACAACCACAGTTACTACTAGCATTCGACATTTGACAATTATTACGAGAATCGACGCTTTTGTACATCTATACAAATAAATAAAATCGGAGTGTATGATTTTAATGTTACTCGGCTTCACATTATCAAGTTTCTTTCATGCGACGATTAGTCGTATGACTTCGTCATCTACCTGAGCTTCTCTCATTCACAGGATCTTGAATGAATCTTTGCTCTCGTCATTTGTACAAATTAACAGGAGTCACACTCCAGTTTGACGCAATGCTTGCACTCCTCCGGGCAATGGTACATCCCGAAAATTAGGTGCCATGTTGAACCTGCTCATTTTGGCGGTGAATAGACGTGCTTGTGTTTCAGTGGTGTTGAATGTCAATAGGTTGGCATCACCTCTTTCGGAGACTGCCAGAAGAGATTCACACGCTCCAACATGGCCTCTCTTTCAAACTGGATTTGATCGCTGGCCCGAACGCTTGTCAGGTATCTCTCGACAACTGTGTTGTCGTCTACCGCCGTATGTTGTTATAGCATAGCAGATCGGTGATATGCAGTAGGAATAGAGCTGCAGAGAGAACATACCCGTGAGGAACACCGGCATCGGTGGGCATTGATCGCGATGAGCAAATGCTGACAGCGACTCAGAATGAACGTTCACTCAGGGAGTCTTTGACCCAGCTGATCAGGCCAGAGGATAAGCTGCGCTTCTCCTTACCATTATATTTTACATTACAACGCACCAAAATAAAACTCGGTGTCAATAACGTTTTAAATACATAAAATATAATGTCTCAAGCAAAATTATCAACTATCTTATTACTATTCAACAAAAAATACTAGTTTCAGCATAATGGAAAAATTGTAATGAATCGGTTACAATTTGTATTTGTCCCTGTACCCAGTGAATAATAGGAATTTTATTTATGCTTTTATTATGTCCTTAGGTTCATTTCTTTAAAATTAAAAACAAACCATAATAATTACTTTATTCCTCTGGGATAGGGTATAGAGACGATTTACATTTAAACATCAAATGAGACTACCAAATAAATAACTAGGCAATGAAAACCACAAAGATATTTCCCACGGGATGGAAAATTATGAAGATAGGATATGTGAGGTAAGCCGTGATATACGGCGAATCTTTCAGTACTAAAATCTTAATATATTTTGACAAAACAAAAAACCTGCTTCAAAATCAACAAGTATTAAAAATTTTTGAGGGTTTCCCTCGATTTCTTTGGGATTCCATCATCAGATCCTGACTAGGTGGCAGTGGGACCACCTTGGAAGTACCTTCTTTCAAATAAAAAATTAATGATCGAAATCGGTCTACAATTGACGGAGAAATCGATGGACATACATAAATAAAGAAATATACAGTCCAACATCAGAATCCTTTTCTGAGGTCGGTTAAAATGGTTTTAAGTTATCTTATACATATCTTAATATATATAATTCGAGTGTGAGTGTGTATGTCACTGAACTCCTCCTAAACGGCTTGACCGATTTGGTTGAAATTTTTTGTGTGTCTTCAGGTGGATCCGAGAATTATTTAGATTCACAATTGGACCCGGTAGGTGGCGTTGCTGTCGATATATCACCAAAACATTTTTTAACGACTGGACCGATTTGGAAGAAATTTTTTGTGTGTGTTCAAGGGGATCTGGGAATGGTTTAGATTCACAATTGGACCCGATAGGTGGCGTTGCTGTCGATATATCACCAAAACATTTTTTAATTATAAAGCGGTACGAAGTACGCCGGGACAACTTGTAATTATATAAAAAGACAAGCTGACTGACGGACTGACATATCAACGTCGAGCCTAAACTATAACTATTAGGGTTAGAAACTTGAAATTTTGCATAGGGGTTCCTTTTATAACGTGGGGGACCACTAATAAAGGATTTTTGAAAATTCACCCCCTAAGGGGGTAAAACGAGGATACAAAGTTAGTATGAAACTTTGCCGTTTTTGAAGGTATTCGAATGAAGTTCAGAATGCAGGTATTTCATTGAAAGTTATGAAACATGTATAAAATATTTTTTCGAAAATCGTCCCTTAATGGGGGGGTAAAAGGGGGGCGCAAAATTAGTGTGAAAGTTCTCTGATTTTATCAACTTGTATATATTTAGGATTTTTAGCGGGCGAAGCCGCGGGTGAAGGCTTGTCAGTGAATATATGTATACCAGTAGGTAGTAGGTTAATTTACATGTACAAACAAGATTGCAGATAAAAACATGTCATTCTGTTGTAAAGCCGGCGCCAGACAGCTTCACTTGTTTGAACACTTGTTTGATCGCTATGTGGCACGAGACTTTGAATTATGTGTTAAGTTTGAACAAAGATTTGCACTTTGCCATGCGGTATCGATTTTTAGCGCACATCAAAGCGTTCAAAGTCGAATGTGTTAAAAGTCAGTCGCGTTCGTCCGCGCGATGTGTCTGATATCGTCGTCCATCTTGTTTGTTTAGTTGTCCAACAGCATACTGTGGACTCCACAGTGTGGAGAAGTCTTCGCAAAGCATGTCTGGCAGGTTGCGTTAATATGATATTGTGTTTTCAAAGCTTTGCAAATACTTCAAAGAAGTGTGCAAATCTTTGAAGCTATGTCTGGCGCCGGCATAAATAAGTACAACCTGTTGACAACAATTTTACGGAACTAAAGAACTTAGTAGCGCCATCTACAATTTGAAATATCGTAACAGAACCCACTGGACGCTAGGGAATGCGTAGTCCGTCCGGTTGCGTTGCTTTGTACGAAGTTCCGAACATTGCCCATAGATGGCAATTACAATTTTAAATACATAAATAAAAATTATATAAGTACTTAAGTACGTTTTATTGTGTGTCAACATGTAATCGACGCGTAAGAAAGTTTATTTATGTTATATTGACAAGAAAGTGTACCATTATTGCGATAAATAAAAAATCAATAATAGGTAGTAGAGCCTAGAATTCGCCCGCCATGGTTTGTTTAATAAGGCCGGCTACACTTTTTAGAGGCACCATCTCAGTCTTCATGGGTTTTGTGTAGGTCATATTTGTCATATCTGTGACCGAATTATAATGAGATTCTTACTAACAACTATTAATTCGACTATTACTAACAATAACTACTAGGACTAACTTTCACTAACAGTCCCTGTCCCAGTCCTCATACTTGCAAACAAACTAACCAGCTAATGTTAACATCGTCTCATAACCGGACTAACTATTCCAGTCCCCATTTGAGTCAGCAGTCTAGGACAGCGGAAGGTGGTGTTGCATGCTCTTTTGCTGTCTTAATTCTATAAAAAAATCCATGTACGATGTGTACCTAAGTATGTAGGGCAGGCCGGAAGAAGACAACCGGATGAAAACACCTCCCGGTGCTCTTCTTGACATATGTAGATACTTAGATAGTATAAAACAAAGTTGCTTCCGTTGTCGGTCTGTCCCTATGTATGCTTTGATCTTTAAAACTACGCAACGGAATTTGATGCGGATTTTTTAATAGATACTAGGTAAAGGGACAGATTTCCCGAATCGAAGCGAGGGCGGGTTTACTAGATTTTATAAAATTTCAATTGTTAAAAAAAACAATTTACCGTATGATTGGTATATAATACACCAGGGTCGATAATTTTTAAAACCAAAAAAAATAATAGTAGGATGAAACCCAATAGAAAAGGAGGGGAATATTATAAAAATGAAAGGAAAAATAAATTACGGGCGATCTGAGGTCGGGAAGGGGATGGGGGTGAGTTTTTAAGGGTAAAAAACGGTTTTTCTCGATTTCCGGCAAAACTAAAAGTCCTATCGAAAAAAATCAAATGGCAAAGTTGTAGGTAATAAAAAAATCTAAAACTTTTGTATTTACACTTTTTTCACATAACCTCAAAATTTATGTGAAAAATCCAAAAAACCAAGTTTTTGGTTTTTTATTTTTATCTTTTACAAATATATTTTTTTTTTAACGATATTTGGTGAAAACTTACCTTTTTATGTCCCAAATACGCTGTAATTTATTTGATTAAAAATATTTATTTTTTCACCTTATTTTGAATTAATATCGAAAAAACACCCTAATTTTCAATCGAAAATTCACCCGTCAAAATATCAGCTTTTTTCAAAATGTTGGTATGGTTTCTGTTCGTTGAAATCTCTACTTTCCGATGGTGAAAAAAAAATATATGTTATAATGTATGTATTAAATGATTTCGATAAAAAGATTTCAGCTCGTTTGCAAAATGTGCCTGATTTAGTCGCAGTAAAAGCACATTATCACACTGCTTGTATGGCTAATTTTTATAACAAAAGAACAGAAAGAAAAAGGGGTCGCTCAGACTGTGAAAACACTAAGAATTATATTAATTATCTTATTAATTATATCGTTGACAACGAAACAGAATGTCAATTTTCTGTAAATGAAATAAAAGAGGGATTTAGAGAGGGGGATTCTGAGAAGATTTACTGTAGTAACATATATATTTTTTTTCACCATCGGAAAGTAGAGATTTCAACGAACAGAAACCATACCAACTTTTTGAAAAAAGCTGATATTTTGACGGGTGAATTTTCGATTGAAAATTAGGGTGTTTTTTCGATATTAATTCAAAATAAGGTGAAAAAATAAATATTTTTAATCAAATAAATTACAGCGTATTTGGGACATAAAAAGGTAAGTTTTCACCAAATTTCGTTTAAAAAAAAATATATTTGTAAAAGATAAAAATAAAAAACCAAAAACTTGGTTTTTTGGATTTTTCACATAAATTTTGAGGTTATGTGAAAAAAGTGTAAATACAAAAGTTTTAGATTTTTTTATTACCTACAACTTTGCCATTTGACTTTTTTCGATAAGACTTTTAGTTTTGCCGGAAATCGAGAAAAACCGTTTTTTACCCTTAAAAACTCACCCCCATCCCCTTCCCGACCTCAGATCGCCCATAATTTATTTTTCCTTTCATTTTTATAATATTCCCCTCCTTTTCTAATGGGTTTCATCCTACTATTATTTTTTTTCACTTTTGATTATTTATCAAGGCTTCTACCCTGGTCTATAAACGACAAATAGGCGACAGAAATCACGCGCGCCATTATCATTCGAATGTCAACTACGCACAAGCTGACTTTAATGAGTATATCCACGCGAAGGCCTATTCCCCGGACGCACTGTTATGTTTATTTATGCCGTTATATACACGGCAAGTGGCAAGTCGAAGTACATCTTCTAATTGTTCTAAAACGACGTCAGCTATAGGCATAATTAGCGACGTATTCATGTTACAAATAGTCTAAGATCCCATAGCAGGATTAGTGCGCTCATCGGTTTTTTGGTAAAATCCAAAATTTTATGCATAATTATTTATAATTAGGAGAATATTATATATATATATAGGGTTGCCTATCAAAATTTGGCCGCTAGTATTTTTGATTACATTATTTTTAATTTATTTTTGGGAAAAAATTTCGTTCACTTGTTTTTTATCCCGATTATTTAAATTAAACGTTGTTTATCCCGATGGCGGCTAGATTCGCGCTAAAATTATAACGACACAACTGCACACACCTGAAAAGAATGCGAATACATAAGCGACAATTACGCGCCAAGTAAAAAGGTACATTAGTTACTTCTTCTCGTACTCTTATCAATTTTGACAAAAACACACACAAGTTTGCACAAGTTACGTTGTAACACCGGAGGTGCGATATACATTATTTATGTTCTCAATCATAAAATCAAAATGTTTATTGTGGAAAACGGAAAACGGGTAGGTCCAGTTAATGTCAGATAATTATGATAAAATTTCAGTAAAAATGATAAATATACCATCCTTATTCCCGCTATAATGGGGCATACAATAGTCATACTTATTAAATAAATTATACAAGTTACAGTTAATTTTAGTACAAAATATTACGTCAGTATTGTAGGTAATAATTTAATGTCAGTATTTTCAAAATTATTATTGATTAAATTGTGTCATCCGTAAGCTAAATTATACCTGTTGTATAATTTTTCAGTTACGAAAAATCATTTTTCAATTAAGAAATTTTGTAACTTGTAACTGTAATGTGTAGCCTGAGGGTTTGGGTTTGGGAACGTGCCATCTGACGTTGAAATGACTTTTATTAGCCAGTATAGTCGCCCTCGCTTCGATTCGCGAAACCTGTCCCTTGCTACCCATACTATAAAATTGTTAGACGTAATTCTTTGATAAATACATAATTATGCATTTATCAACATACTCGTACATATGTATATATCGACAGAGAGAATCTCTTTGTCGGTCCCTCATATATATGACTAGCGACCCGCCCTCGCTTCGCTTCGGGAAACTTATTCCTTCGGTTTGCAAAGATTTAGTTATATATTTTGGATAATTCACAGGATATCTTTATAAATGATAACTTTCCCCCGCGGCTTCGCCCGCCATAAACCCCTAAATATATAAAAGTTTATAAAAATTTGCGCCCCGCATTTACCCCCATAAGGGATGTTTTTCGAAAAAATATTTTATACATGTTTCATAACTGTCAATGAAAAACCTTCATACTGAATTTCATTCGAATACCTTCAAAAACGGCAAAGTTTCATACTAACTTTGCACCCCCGTTTTACCCCCTTAGGGAGTGAATTTTCAAAAATCTTTTCATAGTGCTCCCCCACGTTATAAAAGGAGCCCCTGTGCAAAATTTCAAGTTTCTAACCCTTATAGTTTAGGCCCTGCATTGACATGTCAATCAGTCAGTCAGCTTTTCCTAGTGCAGAGCAACTTTTTTCTAATACTTAAATTATTAAACTCGTGATATCTTTCGAATGGAATGTCCGAATTGAATAATTTAAAAAGTTATATAAAGGTAATTAAGCAGTCTTGAATATGAATTAATTTATTTTGATAAGGATTAATACTAAGATACAAATAGAGAGCCTTTTCCAGCGGCAGTATCTCAATTAAGTTTTTTAAATAAAAAAACACTTATTGTGGCATAACTATAATAGTTAGACATATGCCATCGCGGACTTTATTGTAGATATTGATGTCCTTTATAAAACTGTAGTACATCACTTTGCTCTATTATCCATAGTTTTCGCAGCGCACGCGATGTAAAGAATATTTTAGGTATTTTTTTTACACCTTGGGTTACATTATAAGGATCCCGATTTTTTTTCCAAAATAAAATTTAGCCTATGTTACTCGTAGATAATGTAGCTTTCGAATGGTGAAAGAATTTTTAAAATCGGTCCAGTACTTTTTGAGTTTATTCGTAACATACAAAAATACAAATTTTTCCTCTTTATAATATTAGTGTAGAAAAGCTAACATGAAAAGTGTATCAAAATTGTGTTATGACAGTTTTCTTACAAAAAGAGTGTTATAGAATGCTTAATATTTTATAGAAAAAAGTCCTGTGTAGGTACGCTTCTTTAGACGGTTTGAGGTGTGTGTTGTATTTGAAAGTAATGAAAAAAGACTTATAATATTGGACATTTTATGTTGTGACGCTTTTTTGCCGGGCAGCGACATCATAAGTAATAGTTTCGTTAAAATTAATCTACTCCCAACAAAAGTGATTATGATTTTGAGCAATAAATAATGAATAAATAAATAAATAAAATTTGGTATGGAGATAGTTTGAGAACCTAGAATGAACACAGGATACTTTACACCCGGTAATAATTTAAAAGATATTATGTCGTTCTACGACAACCACGTGGGCGAAGCCGTGCGAAACAACTTGTAGGTACCTTCAGGGTCCCTGTGGCTCGGGACCAGAATACGAGCTTCGGTATCCCCTGCCTGTCGTAAGAGGCGACTAAAAGGGGGCTTTGGGGCTGCGGGCGGCTAGAGTGGGAGCTCGAACCGCTCACCAACAGCCCCGAGAAGGACGACGGTATGTGTGGCCGCATACCGTCGTAAATAACAGCGACGGCTACCGGGGGAGCAACACTCCCCCGCTGGTAGAGCCCAACATAAGGGCACCGCGCTTGGAGGACTCCGGTTGCGTTCCTTTGGAGATCCCGGAGTCCTCCAAACAGCGCTGAGGAAGGCCACCGGGGGGGTTTTAGTGCGGTAAAAATCCCACATACCCCGGCGTCGCTCCCACGGCGCCGGGTACCTTTTGAAGGTTTCCCCCTCGACAAAAAAAAAAAAAAAGGTACCTTCAGGCACATGATTATCTCATACACCATTTAATTTTCATGAATATTAGAGAATTAAGAGAATGAATTAAGAGAAAAGAGAATTTAAGAGAAAAGAGAGAGAAAAGAGAATTAAGAGTTGTCGCAATATGATACTAACGCGAATAAAAATAAATTCGAGCGCGGGTATAACGCGCCGCGCCGCCCCCTTCTCTGTCGCTCATTGTTATCATATAATTATCTACATCTACACTAATATTATAAAGAGGAAAGATTTGTATTTTTGTATGTTACGAATAAACTCAAAAAGTACTGGACCGATTTTAAAAATTCTTTCACCATTCGAAAGCTACATTATCTACGAGTAACATAGGCTAAATTTTATTTTGGAAAAAAAATCGGGATCCTTATAATGTAACCCAAGGTGTAAAAAAAATACCTAAAATATTCTTTACATCGCGTGCGCTGCGAAAACTATGGATAATAGAGCAAAGTGATGTACTACAGTTTTATAAAGGACATCAATATCTACAATAAAGTCCGCGATGGCATATGTCTAACTATTATAGTTATGCCACAATAAGTGTTTTTTTATTTAAAAAACTTAATTGAGATACTGCCGCTGGAAAAGGCTCTCTATTTGTATCTTAGTATTAATCCTTATCAAAATAAATTAATTCATATTCAAGACTGCTTAATTACCTTTATATAACTTTTTAAATTATTCAATTCGGACATTCCATTCGAAAGATATCACGAGTTTAATAATTTAAGTATTAGAAAAAAGTTGCTCTGCACTAGGAAAAGCTGACTGACTGATTGACATGTCAATGCAGGGTCTAAACTATAAGGGTTAGAAACTTGAAATTTTGCACAGGGGCTCCT